>WOFQ01000013.1:0-600000 GCA_012184525.1 Xenoacremonium recifei | reverse complement strand
AGTTCACTGTCGCCGGCAGTGTTTCGTTGGCTACTACTCCGTAGGCCAAGCCTAATTCTACCAGCTAATTTTTCACAGAAGAACGTCATCTCGGTATTTCGTAATAGCTCAGAATGAAAAAAAGCTTGGAGCTCTCAAATAGCTGCGCTTTCCACTGTAACTCATTGCAATGACTCGTACCCCCACAGCCCTGGGGGCGTTAGACAGAAAGGGATAACGCTACCGTTCGATAGAGGTGCGCTTAGTGGTGGGTTCTAACTTCTCCTTGTAAGCCCAAATATAGATCCTAGGCCGTTAGATCGAAAATGTGGCTGTTAAAAGCACGGTATTGCCAATTCTTTGGACATCAATACAAGATCCTGTTTGATATAAGCATCCGGTCTCGACGAAAGCTGCAACAAGCGCCCAGAGTCGCGACGATACGAGCTCACCGCGGCAAAATCGCCTCGATGATCACCATAGATTGCTCAGAAGGTCACTGACAAGGGGGTGAACAAATAAGGAAGCTAGGAGACGATGACATACATAGGGGGACCAGCTTTGCACGTCTCATAATGATCTAATATGCTACCCACCTATCAGTACAACTTGGATACCACATTGTACTTGTGTATTATCGGACGTAATAACCACCCAGCGTCCAGATCACATGTCTATTCGCCATGCTAGCGAGTAGCTCTTCGACCTGAAGGATTACTTAAGTTGGGATGATGTGAGATCGTTACAGAAAGTGACTTTGAGGGTTGTTTTAAATGTATTCATTAATTTATTTTAATTTTTTTTGTAGAAGACACGGTTTGGGGTCCGAAGAGAGCTAGGATAATCTCAACAAAGAGTAAAATCCACTCGCTACCGGGGTGGTTAGAGTTTGGGGTTAATCCTCATTCTCTGCATACGTTGGCCGTTGTTTCATAATGAGTTTTGGACGCCCAAATGGCTACCTAGAGTCGGGGAGCCTACATTGTCTACGTTAAAAAAAAGCCAAATAGGCCATTCACAATCTCAATCTCTTCAGAGAACATTTCTTTCTAGCTAAGCAATATCCTCTTTGATCAGAGCCAGTCGAATGTGATGACTCGGAGGGGAATACCGCCCGCTTGTGGCTGATATGCAACTTGACCGCGGGGATGCGGCCACCAGGGATACGAAGCCCCAAAGAATGAGGATAGCCCGCAGATATCATGTACCGTAGGCGTAAATACGTTTCAATGTTACTATCGTGCCCATATAGTACGATATGCAGGCAGCCTCTTTTGAACGACAAATAAAGGACGACAATTTCAGCTGAAGCCATCAAAAAACCCATGACCTCCATTGAACCCCGGAATACTCTGAATAGTGATGGTGGAGCGTCTTCAGGAAAAGTCATCAATGTCAGGTACCGAGCAAGCCGGCGAGCACTATCAGGATGATCGGCATTGGAGTGGAAGTGGTGAAAATAATACTAGTTGTTCCGGGTAATGGACCTATCCATCCCTACACATGTCAAATTATTAAAAACGAGGCTATAGGTCAAAGGCCGACTTGGAGAAAAATTGGACTGATGGAAATTCACGATTCTATTCGCGCGGGGTACTTTCCCTACCTGCTCGGGATCCCCAAGTTAAGTTGAAGGCTATCTTATATAAATTAAAAGAGTCCTTCATGATGTATATGACTCTTCTTCTGATTAGACAAGGGATATGGAACTGTATAAGGGATTATGAATCTAAATTAAAGATAGGGTCACAAGATAACAGAAAATAGGTTGTAGTTGCACTTATGTATATCTGTTAGGCCGTCCATAAATAACGTGGTTCCGTCAATACCACGAAAATGAAAGAGAACGATCAATTGCCAAGCGGGGACTGAAGTCAATGACGACGCAATCACCAAAGTCTGCATCAATAAAGCAAATTTGTTGGTAAACAGCCATTGATACCAGTATTTGGTCGCTGAACAGTGCTATCAGTATTGGCTCTCAATAACGTGCTATTGAAGTTCGGGATGACTATGGCAGTGGCATCGAGCGTCACAGTAGCAACGGGTGTGAAGGTCCTGGAAAATGCTTTTGTATCAGTAGAAGAGGATAACCGAATGTCTTTCAGGGGAGGAATGGCTCTAGGGAAGCTCGCCTTAACAAAATAATGGTAGCAAAGGAGACCAAAAGACGAACGTAGAGCGTATATGTGGTGGATCTTGACTCTAGACAAAATCTCAATGTGATACGAGATGGATGGAGTGAACTGAACCGCGATTAATGACTCTAAGGAGAAAATTCGTCCGGCCGCTGAATGGGTTGTCGAGCAGAAGCAGAGGGGCTGATTGAGGGGAACACTACTCAGTGGCCGTTGGACTAGTCGTGTTTGTCTAATCGAGTATCATTGAACTCCACCATAGTATGATATATGCATGATTGTGGAACAGTAGAGGATGGCTTCGGAGCTATCGGCGTGGATTTGTTGAGCCGCGATGGTCGTCTGTACGGAGTACGCTGCGGCAGGCGCCAGTTGCACTTCAGCGAGAGCGAGGATCCTTGCAGTCCACAACAATTCCATTCACTGACCGGATTTCTGACTAGAGGAACATGTTGATCTCTTTGAGACACCATAAATAGAGCCCTGTTGCTCAGAATCTGTGAGTGTCATGGAGGATGTTTGTCGAATGAGTGATTTGGTATGCAACTGAGCGACATTCGGTGGAGAGGAAATCCTACGGCAAGGAATCTTATCAATCTAGAATCAGCACCTTTGAGATCAGAAGTGGCCATGATAAAATTCTGCAAGGGGGGTAATGCTATCAAGCTAAAGCACGCGAATTCCTCGTGGTTGAAATATGGTCCCGGTGACTTTAGATCAAGAATGATCACTTTCTGCCTTGCTCGAGTGGGGGTTTAGTGGGGGTTCTGTAACGGGTCAATTTTATCAATCTCGAACTCGGCATTACGAGGCTGCATTGCTGAGCTGTCGGACTTTCTTGTCTTGGGAGGGAGGGGTTTAGCAGAGAATAGGGGTGTTTGTTTATTGAAGACCCTGGCTTTCGTATGCTACTGAGATACATCTAAACCTGGGATGGTCCTCGAAAGATCGATCCAAATCCTCATCCCGAGGGGATCGCACTATATTATAGATATCATGTCTCTTCAGCTTTTTGTTAGGTCCTATCCTACAAGTTTTGATCTATGAGTTTTTGGCTTATTCCTCAATGGCCGAGATCCTTCCTACCAATCAATATAGGAAACCCATTTGCCGCACACCCGGCATTACGCTAGCATCACGGAGGTTCACACCGTCTGTAACTCATAGGACTCCCGCGGCTCCCAGCCCTGTGGTAGAGCTTCGGATCCCAGACGTCCGGCGCTAGGAGTGTTTGCTGAGTAGCCATCACTGCCAATCCCAGTCCAAAAGGCCTTGTCTGGGCCGCGAGGCCCCCAAGACCATCCAGCTCCCCGACTCAGGGGAAGATTATAATGTCGGAACGCAACGAACGACGAAACGGTACCGATGAAGAAGCCGAAGAGGATATCGAAGCCGTGGTGTTGGTAGTCGAACCAGCGCGAAGACGAGATGAAGACGGCTGTGGCGAACGGTATCAACGAGATGACTAGCAGATAGACTGGAGCACCAGCTCCTTGCTCTCGAATAGCATGGTCAACATTCTCGCTACTGGACAGCTTCTGGTACTGTTGGCGATTGACTGGATTCGCCCCGCCGGCATCAGCAGGCGATTGAACTGTGCCAAGGCGAGCAGGTAAGCTAGCAACTTTGAAATTGATGCTGGCGGGGAGCCAAGGCGGAACCGCCCGTAGCTTGGCAATAAGGAATAGGGACAGGTAAACAAGTCCAGCTGCAGAAATGGCCGAGTGGCCTGAGGGGAAGCTGCGGAAACCCTCGTCCATGGTGCCCTTGTCTGTATTCTGGCAGATAGCCGCCGATACTAGTCGTCCGAGTGTCGTGGTGTCGTTCGGGTTGCCAACCACAAACTGCTGCACGCTTGTATAGTCGGGCTGGCATCGGTTGAGGAGGTTGGGTCTTGGTTTGCCGAAGAGATTCTTCATGCCACTAACAAAGAACCAAGTTAGGATTAGCGACATGGCCAACCCAAGCCAGCCGGCGTGCCATTCCCAGAGCTTGCGTCGCCAAGTCTGTGATCTTGACAGACTGTTTGTAGCGGTGGATGGGCCGGGGACAAATAGGAGTGCCACAAAGAAGATGATGACGGCAGGGACCACAATGGAGACTATCATCAAGACGCCAAGGGAAACCGTGTCATAGCCTTTGTAGGGGAAGCTGATATCGGGATCGTCGAGACTGAAGGGTCGTTTGTTGGGTGTCAGGTTTCCGATAATGAAGCCAACAACGGCGAAAACAATCAGAACAACCCAGTCGAAGATGTACGACGTGATGAGCAGGATCGAGGCCATGTCAACTGACCGGAAGGATAACACTGACGCTTAAAGGATAACGAATGATACAAAGAAACAGGTGATGGTACAGTACAGGGCAAAAGGGATGTCCTACTTTGAAAAGAAGACCTAAGTTGAAAAACAAACACAACATGATACGCGTCCAGGACATGATTGAGAATGACATGGCATGGTGTAGTGTCATGGCAGCTCTAAATCCGAGCCCTGCTCGGCATTATGCCTGCGCCTCCCCCTACTTTGCCTAGTCTATGAAGATCAGTGACTAAAGTAGGCGGGACGCTATCGGCAGCTATGCCGGTTCGACGACCGTCGTAGGTTTTTCTCGACGACCTCGCATCGGACGTTCAGCCAAACTTGTTCAGATCCACGCTCGAGGACGATTTGGTGAAGACCTAGTGCTTCTTGACCTCACGGAACCGTTTCAAGATGAAAAATGTGCCGAGGAGGGTCCTGGACGGTGGGGGCGCGGCAGAGGCTGCTTGGGACGTTGACCACGTGTAGGGAGCTTCAGCTGCGGTATGGCCTTCTAGAAATCTTTTCCTCATGGCAACATTCATTAGTTCTTCCGCGAGAATGCATAATTAGATATCTCGTTGTGATATCCTTCTGTGTCCTCCTTAGACCATCGAAAGTGCACCCAGCCACTCGCACAAACCTACCGTCAAGCATCGTGGCGAAGCCAACACCACGTCATCCCGTCCACGCGTTCAAGTGTCCAGTCCAACCAGAAAAGCTTCTATTCAACCTTACCTGCTTGCGAGACAGGGATCCTGGTCATTTCGATGTGATGTTGAGAGACTGGGAAGGAAATCCGAGGATAAGGGGGTAATGTCCGAGCCCCCTTGAGAGGGCGGTGCACTTAGAATCTATCAGAGACAAGCCCCCATTGGTTGTCTTTGGTTCCGCCTAGGCGGATAAGCTTTCGAGGGCTTAAGGCTCTAAATCTCGTGACATTATTCCCGATTTAGTAGCGCAGACTGCCGCGTCAATTTTCACTGCTTCCATGTCCTTCACCTTTTCCCTTGCCCATTGAATTTGCATTGTTTGATCTTGCTATGCTTACTGCAATTCTTTCTCCCCGACACTACCCACATTAGTCCACTCAATGGAGGACGCTTGCAATGCAATAATAAGACCCCACGGCTCGCGTTCGCTCACATACCGGCAGCTAAAGGACATCCGGCTTGGTCGAGGCCCACGACAAACCGCCCATCGTCCTTTGCAGTGCGATACTACGGCAGACTGGATCTTGACCTCGGCGTAAACCGGATTCCGCTTCGTTAGCTACATATAAATATCAAGCTTGTATACGTACAGGCTAGCCTTCTGCTCTCGTATCATGGCTCCATGCCGGAATCCGAGGTCGCCCCGTATACTAGTTTCGTCCCCATACCTTGGCGTGTGTATTGTCACTCGGCGGCCGACCACTAATCCACAAATGTTTATCAATCAGATAATCCTTGTTCAAGTGCATGCATCCTATTTAAGTCTATCCTAGGTCCCAACCACTTGGCGGCCGATCCACGAAAATTCGTCCACCAGAGCCCCTCAATCACCTCCATCAAAGCCATCGAGAATGGAGGCACAGTCGATACCGGAGAGGGGCTTTGAACGGATCCAGAAAGGATTTACGTAACTTGGAGTGTTATCTGATCTTCTGCTTGAGTCTAGTCAAGGGTCCCGTTACAGGAACACTCGTGGGAGGAAACATCACGGCTGTCCACAAGTCTTCTAGGTGGAGAGTGAGTGGATTAAGACCATGATATTCCAAACAGGAGTTCGTTGACTGGAGAGTTTGAGTTTTCCGTTGTTGTCCATGATCCACTGCCGCTCGCCATAGGAAAGACCTATTTCAAGGAAGGCCCCATGGGATTTTCGGAGGACTGTCTTTAGCTTTCTCGCAAGTCAATTCATCTGCTTCAAACATTCCGTTTTCCGACTCCCCCCTCTTCTGCGTGACTTTGTCAAAGTACTGCAGTTGTATACCGCGATTGATACAGCCTCTCTCTACCATGATTTATCCACGGGCAGCGAGCCAGAAGCAGCTGAAGAATGAGAGGGCGTTGAAGCTGTACGCTGCCTCTCTGTGCGGAATACTTGCTATCCTAATCATCGGTCACTGGGTAAATCGTGCCATTCACAGATATGCCCATCGTCGGTCATCTAAGAAATATCCTGCTACTGTCTCTCGCAGTTTGCTGTAAGAATACCGAACACGTCCTGTCGTTCACGTCTCATGACACCTTCTAGGTTATTCTCAAAAAGATTGGAGGTCTTCCTTTCCAGAAAGATTCCCTGCCTGCCATCACTTGGTCACGCTCTATTGATGACCGTGTTCTTTGCCGTCAACCTCATACTTTGCTTTACGTCAATTGTGAATTATGCTACCAATTACTTGGCCTCTCGGTTCGGCTGGTATGTCCACAACTTTGTTGTTGGGTACTTCCAAATGCTAACAATTTGTTAGGATGGCACTCTCTAACATGGCTTTGTGTGTTCTCCTAAGTCTTAAGAATACCCCATTAGCCTTTCTGATCTCCGCACCATACAACTACCTGAACGTCTTTCATCGACTCGTGGCATATACCTCCCTGTTTCAACTTCTCCTTCACGCAATCTTCTACATGATCTACTTCGGTGGTCAAAAGCACGAGTGGGCCACGCTGATTGAAGTGGGAAACCGAGAAGGGATTGTGGCTGGCATTATCATGCTGATTCTGTTGATGGGCATGTATCGCCATCTCAACTACGAGTTGTTCTATGTAATGCACATCGTTGCATTTGTTCTGACGCTCATTCTCGTTGGTTTGCACAGACCCGATTGGGCAAAGAAGGTGCCTATACTTGTCATCTTCATTGCATGCATATGGGTCGCGGATCGAATTGTCCGAGGACTAAGACTTCTCTACAACATGGTCAACAACACGGCCTCTATCCAGTCGCTTCCTGACGGTGGAACCAGGTTGACGCTCAAGAAACAGTTGCCAGGTGCTACACCAGGCTCGCACTGCTTTGTTTGGGTCCCGGCGATCCGCATGTTTCAGACGCATCCCTTTACCATCGTTTCCAACTCGCCTTCAGGTCTAGAGTTGGTAATGAAGACCCATAATGGGTTTACTAAAGCTGCGTCGGAGTTTGCCAAGTCAAAACCAGGACATCGCGTGTTGGCGTCGGTGGACGGCCCGTATGGCTCGCATCCTGATCTATCACATTACGATAAGTTGATTCTTATTGCTGGTGGTAGCGGAGCGACTTTCACCTTTGCGTTGGCTGCGAACTTTGTCAAGCACCTACAAAGTCGAGACACCGATATATCACAGTCCATGAGTTTCATCTGGGCTGTCAAAAAGACGAGTATGTAGTCTTCTCAAACGCAGAAGATGTACGCTGACCTCCTGTTTTAATAGACCATCTTAGCTGGTTCAAAGAGCACCTGTCCAGCCTGAGAAGCTACTCATCTCACATTGCAGTAAAGCTGCACGTCACCGAGCAAGAATCGCCTTCATCTCGCACTTTGAACATCGGCGAGAAGTCCCAAAACATAAACTCCAGCGTTGTCGCCACGGGGGAGAACAACAATATGAACGACCTTGAGGACAACAATATTTCCGGAAACTCAACTGACGACTCGTCAGATGCTGTTGAGATTGAGCAAATTGCATATGAAAAGATGATACCCGAGAGCATCATCCTCGAGGCAATGCAAAATCTCAACAAGACATCGCGCGTCTTGATTGCTGCCTGTGGTCCGACATCCTTGATAGACGCGGTTGCGGCCACAGTCGGGAGCATGAAACTTACGGAAGTTCCCACTATCGAGATTCATTACGAAAAGTTCGACTGGTAAAGGATCATGATGATTGCAGGAATACGCAGCGGTTCGCTATCCATTCGCAATTAGGAACAAGGGGTTGACTGTATTAATCCCCAACCTCTGGAGGAAGTTGGGATAAACTTACAGGGCTTTCAGGCTGCTAGGTCAGGTGACCGTCTCTCTTTCGCCAGACGTTCTAATAAACTCATGAGGCTGAGAACATGGCTTACTGCTGCCCTATGAATGGTGTCTTCTTGATGATCTGATTGCTAGCTTAGAGCATCTACCTTCCTACTCTAGAAATGATCATGCAGTAGAGCTGACCGTTGGACTGCCAAGTGTGACATCCTACGATGAA
Source organism: Xenoacremonium recifei (assembly GCA_012184525.1). NCBI lineage: Eukaryota > Fungi > Ascomycota > Sordariomycetes > Hypocreales > Nectriaceae > Xenoacremonium > Xenoacremonium recifei. The sequence continues at coordinate 591,423 of WOFQ01000013.1, read as the reverse complement.
GCTCCGGCAAAAGTCTTTGGGGGCGTTGCATCCAAAAAGAGGCCTCCTCTTCCGGGCCCTAGCAATCATGGAAACCTTCAGAAATGACAAATTCAGAGTCACCAAGAAGAAACCACAGCTCCGTATACGGAGGCCACCATGAAATTTCAGAATAGAAATCATGGATTAGCAATCCCGAGACAAACCGCGCTCTCGGGCTCTGCAACGAACCGCCAAAGCCGAGGCCTCATGATGGCCGCACAGACAGCGGGCGAATCGAGTCACCGGGAATAATGAATGACCACTGCAGCGCCCGCCATGACGTCCCGAAAACAAGCTGCGACCCCGGTTTTCCCAGGGCAGAAGCCGGGCTGGCCGAATGCGGGATTCTCTCCACGGGCCCGGGAACGGAGAGATGAGAGACGTCAGTCAGTAGGAGACAGGCACAGGGGTTGTGGTGGCGAAGGGTCTTGTTCTGTCCACGCGCGCTGCTCGCACTTGCATCTCCGCGCTCCCTGTCCCTGTAGTTGAAGACCCGAAAGCTCAGCTGGCCAAGTTGTTTGCTTGCTTGCAGAGCTTCAGTTGCGATACCATGACGGAGTGTCCCCAAGCTCCAGGGGTTAGAAGGGCAACTTGCGTAGCTGTGTCTGAGTTTTTCCTCTAATAGCCGGATAACCCGAAACTGCTCCGTCCCTGATCGACCCCGAGTTTCGACCAGCTGGAGAGAAACGGGAGTCCAGTCCCGAGACTCGGAGCGGGCCTCTTCTGGCGCGCGAACAGGACCTAAAGTGGGCGTGGCACATGGACAAATGGCTGGCTGCTTGCATCATACCACTCAGCGGGATCTGGGGCGCGGTTTGTGAGATTGAGGGCTTAGATGCAGATATGGGTCAGCTGATGTCTTGGATGTTGGGGGAGGGAGGATATAAGTTCGGGGCGGTCCCGGGCCTTTGGACTTGTTCCAGAGCATCTACTATCACATCCTCAAGCAATTGAGCTTCAGAACCACAGAATCACCCATCAATTAAAGAGCATTGAGCAACAATCACCAGTCGCCAGCCACATACCACTATCACCACTTATAAGCAACACCCGACTTCACTTGAGTGCATCGTTGAATCTCAACAAAACACTCCTCCAAACCATCACAAGCATAGCTACTCAAAACTCACACAACCTGGCCTATCTCAACCCCATGATGGCCCCCTCGGTCTACATCCTCCTCCACAGCATCGGCGGCATCACCAACGTCGCCGCCGTCTACTCCGCCCTCGAAGACGCCAACGCGCAGTGCCTCATCTACGCCCAGCAAGTCAAGATCAAGCCCGAGCCCCAGATCGTTGGCGGCCAGCCCCTGCGCTGGGAAGCCCCCGACGGCGAGGCCTCCTGGGTCGAGAAGCACACCGTGACGCCGCGCCAGACCACCACCACGGCATTGAGGCCGAACGGCGGCATGCAGCGCAAGAAGAGCGCACTGTATGATAGCGAGGAGGATGATGCGATTGAGGTGCAGGATACGGATGGGCATTATGATTAAGCGATTTGAGAGTGCAGGGAGATGAAACCGGATTTGAGGGAAATCTGGATATGCAGCCCTGGGCGTTTCTTATGTCTGCTTCATGAAAAGCACGAGATGCGCGGCAATACGAAGACAGCAAGCGAAGTGACGGAGTTTGATTTAGATCTGATGTACATAATACAGACATGAATACATGAACGCATCTAATTGACCTAATCTGAGATCTCTCTATATGTCTCTCTAACCAACCCATACAGCATATTCTACATACATCACCAGCCTGTCGTCTATGTATTCGCCATATTACAGCTTCGCCTTGGGCGCATCCTTCTTCATCATCGTCTCGGCCACAATGCGCCGTTGAATCTTACCCGTCGCTGTCTTCGGCATCACCTCTGTAAAGTAAACCTGCTTCGGCACCTTGAACTTGGCCACCTTCTCGGCTACCCACGCCCGCAACGCCTCAGCCGTGAGCTTTTCCCCCGGCTTCAGCACAATGGCCACGCCAATGTCCTGCCCGTACACGTCGTCCGGGATGGCAAAGCTCACGGCCTCGCTAACCTGCGGGTGCCGTGTGAGTACGTTGTCCAGCTCAATCGGGCTGATCTTCTCGCCGCCCTTGTTGATGAGCTCCTTGATACGACCTGTGATGATCACGTATCCGTCCTCGTCCTTCTTTCCCTGGTCGCCTGTACGGAAGAAGCCGTTCTGCTTGTGGTATGCGCCAGCGTTGGCGGTTGGGTTGTTGAGGTAGCCGCTCGTGACATTCTCGCCCTTGATGCAGATCTCGCCTTCGGCGCCCTGCGCCAGCTCGTTGCCCTGCTCGTCCATAATGCGCACGTCAACACCCTGGCCCAGTCCTACGCTGCCAGGCTTGCGCTTGGCGGGCGGGAGAGGGTTGGAAGTCATCTGATGAGCGGCCTCGGTCATGGCGTAGGCCTCGAGGACGGGTGCGCCGTAGGTCTCCTCGAGCTGGGCGAAGACGGTGGGTGAGAGCGGGCTGGAGCATGAGCGGATGAACCGAATGGCCGGCTTGGGGTTTGGCGGCGGATTCTTGAGGAGGATCTGGTGAATGGTGGGCACGGCTGTGTACCAGTTGGCCTGGTGAGTGATGAAGTCTCCCCAGAATTCCGAGGCTGAGAACTTCGTGGGAACGACCATGGAGCCGCCGGTGTAAAGAGGAGCCAAAAGACCGCAGAGGAGACCATGAACGTGGAAGAGCGGCATGACAAGCATGGTACGGTCTTTCGAGGTAAGCTTGTAAGTCTGCTCAATGTTGTCTAGAGTACGTCAGTAAAGGTATGGTTTGTTCAAACGAAAGCGAAACGTACGCATAGTTCGGGTCAAGTTTCGGTGTGACAGGGGAACCTGGAGTATTGTAAGTATAGGTTGAGTGAAGACTCCTTTATCCGTTTAGTTACACTCACCACTTTCGGTCTTGAAGTGGTACCACTGTTGAGACGTTAGTTATCGTGAGACCACCAGAAGAGCATGTGATAACTAACCTCGTATGAAGAATCAGAGCGACGTCCTCAGGCTCCGCGCGCAGTAACTTCTCCTTCTTGCCCTTAAGACCACCGAAATCCTTGACATCCAACACAACCTCGCCCTTGGCCGCATCCCAGTAACATTCGGCCACGGCGGCATTGAACTTCTTAGCGGCCTTGACACTGGCCGCACCGGCTGCGAATGCGCCCTTGGGTACCAGCACAACGGCGCTCTTGACATCCTCAATGTAGAACTCGAACTCATCCTGCTTGTAGTTGGGGTTCAGGGGAGCAGCAATGCCTCGCTGCCACGATGCCGCAAGGAAGGACACGATGAACTCGTACGAGTTGATGAGGGCGATGGACACGGGCGAGGCAGTGGTGATGCCGAGGTCGGCGAGCTTCTCCTGGAAGGACGAGACCTGAGAAACCAGAGAGGCGTAAGAAACAGTGAGGGCCGTCGGCTTGGAGGGGATGATGACGGCTGTGGTTGAGGGCGAGCCCTTGATGGCGGTTTGGAGAGTGAGACCAGCCATGATGATGTTGAGACGGTCGAGTCTAACCAGCAGACGGAACGCAGAGACGGAGGGAGGTTTAAGGAGAAGAGATAGCGATAGAGAAAACGAGAGCGATAAGAGAAGACAAGTGAGAGCGTGGCTACTCCTGTGTGTTTATGAGATGCAGCGGATGAAGTTCAATGCGGATCCAAAGTCGTCAGATGGGAATCTTCATGAGAAAAGCCAATGACGGTGACGTGCTTTGCGAGCTCCATCCGACCGTCGGCCGAGGTGGATCTAGAGAGCCATGATAGTGCCCGAATGCGCCCCATGCTGAGGCTTTCAGGGGGTGGAACCGCTGGGATCTCGGGGTTATAGGGGGCGAAGATGCTGGAGCCAGTATTCTCGGGTCCTGCTGCAGCTGGAATGCATTGTGGCTTGTGTATAGCTATTGCCCCTAATCCCAACGACTCATCCCAAATCTGGTCTATAATCTTTCCTTTTCACGATGTACAAGTTGGTGTTGAAAGGGCAGCCATGAGGCGGTTGCATTCAGCCTGAATAATGAGTGAGACTAGAGACTAGAGGCAGATCCCAACGTGACCTTGAGACAATCGACTCTGTCTGAGGTATTTCGGAAGAATATCCTGGATGTGAATTCAGCATGTAAAAGTGCAGCTGAATTGCCATAGATACTCTGTACCTAGATAATAAAGTCCAATGATTGTCTGCTCTGTCAGCAGCTTCCTCTACTCCACTAACATGTTCGTTCCTGCCTGACCTGACCTGACTTGACTGACCTTCACCCGCTCTCACCACCTACCGTTTTCGGCCTCCACTTACTTACTTACTTACTCCTCCTCGCCCAAACTACGCCTCTCTCCGTCCTCCATCCTCCGCCCCTCACTTTCCCCCAGCAACGGCGCATGTCCCAGCCCGGAATACCTTGAAGAACAGCCCTCCGCGGCGCCCTCGATCTTTGCATCTGTGGCTACATGTCGACATCGCCCGCGTCCCGCTCCCGAGAAGACGTCTTCCGTCATGGCTGAGGTGGGGGATGTTGCGCCCACCTTTGGCGCCGAGCTCAAGGTGCGTTCCGAGAGTCGAGAGCCTCGCGGATTCCACGGACTAACTTGACTCGACCCGGTACAGGACGGCTTCAAGTCCGCCAACGCCTGGGTCGGCAACGGCATCGCCTGGCTCGAGGACATCCAACAGTTCTACCGCGAGCGATCCATCATTGAAAAGGAGTACAGCGCGAAGCTGACGGCCCTCGCCAAGAAGTACTTCGAGAAGAAGAACAAGAAGTCGTCGCAGCTGAGCGTGGGAGATACTCCGGTGATGACTCCTGGGTCGCTGGAGAGGTAGCGATCCCATTGCGCATGTTCTCTCTGTCCTGTGCTGACGACTGCACCCCCGCAGTGCCTCCTTGACCACCTGGACCACCCAGCTCACTACCCTCGAGTCGCGCGCCGGCGAACACGATCGATACGCCAACAGCCTGATCTCCCAGGTTGCCGAGCCCCTCAAATACTATGGCACTCGCTTCGAGGAGCTGCGGAAGCGCCACGTCGAATACGCCGAGAAGCTCGAGCGCGAGCGCGAAGCCTCCTACGCCGACCTGCGCAAGATCAAGGGCAAATACGACGTTGTCTGTCAGGAAGTTGAAGCCAGGCGCAAGAAGACGGAGTCGCACTACGACAAACAAAAGGCTCAGAGCGCTTACCAGCAGCAGCTTTTCGAGATGAACAACGCCAAGAACACATACCTGATCGCTATCAACGTTACCAATAAGCAAAAGGAGAGATACTACCACGAGTACGTGCCCGAGGTCATGGACAGTCTGCAGGATCTAAGCGAATTCCGGACTACGAGGCTGAATGCCCTCTGGGAGGTGGCGACGAAGCTGGAGGGGGGCATGCTACAACAGAGCCACACTATGATGGAGCACCAAGGGCAGGAAATTTTGAGAAACCTGCCACATCTAGATTCTATGATGTACATCCAGCACAACATGGGTGGCTTCCAAGAGCCGCCGGACAAGGCCTTCGAGCCGAGCCCCGTGTGGCACGACGACGGCACCATGGTTGTGGACGAGACCGCTAAAATCTACCTTAGGAATGTTTTGAGCAAGTCCAAGGGCCAATTGGGTGACCTGAGGAGACAGGTTGACAAGAAACGGAGTGATGTCGAGAAGCTGAAGATTACGAAGCAGAGGATTCGAGAAGGCACCGAGAAGAAGGATGAGGTCGAGGTCGTCCGGATCCTATTCGCCATGCAAGAGGATCTTCACAACCTCGATCGCCAGCGTCTTACTGCCGAAGTCGAGACGTCCACCATCACGGCCGTTGTGGGCGATGTCACTCTCGGAGCAAAGAATCACAACTTCAAGAGCCAGACGTTCAAGATTCCTACAAACTGCGATCTTTGCGGCGAGAGAATCTGGGGTCTCAGTGCAAAGGGCTTCGATTGCCGAGACTGTGGCTACACGTGTCATAGCAAATGTGAGATGAAGGTCCCGGCAGACTGCCCAGGCGAGCAGTCCAAGGACGATCGCAAGAAGCTCAAGGCCGCACGACAAGACAGCGCCAACAAGCTCGTACCAACGGCGAATGCACCTCCAGCGCACGTTGCGGAACTGCCGGATCTCACCCGGTCCAATACGATGACCTCGCTCAGCTCACACTCAGCCCGCGCGTCGCTCTCAGGATCTATATCAGGACAACGCTCACCTGCCGAAGAGGCACCCTCAGAAGCTGCGCCACGACCAAGCATGTCTTCGGTGAAGAGCTCCAATACGATGCGCAAGAACAGGATAATGGCACCGCCACCGTCAGCGTACATCAGTGAGTTGCCGGGGAGCAGCGTCACGAATGGTGGGGGAGCGAAGGATGAAAAGAAGGGGAGGATGCTGTACGGGTTTGACGCCGGTGGCGAGGGCGAGCTTGCAGTCCAGGAGGGCAGGGAAGTGATCCTGCTCGAGGATGATGGTACGTCTGACTTACCCCTGAACCCTTAGGCGGCCTGAACGGACTCTAACATGTATTACAGATGGCTCCGGCTGGGTCAAGGTCCGCGCCGGCTACAAAGAAGGCATCGTCCCCAGCTCCTACGTCGAGTGGTCAGCCACAACACCCACCGCCAACGCCCGCCCATCCTCCACATACTCCAACTCGACGACCTCATCCGCCGCGCCCTCCTCCACGGCCGCCACCGTCGGCAAGAAGAAGGGCCCGGCTGTAGCCCCCCGCCGCGGCGCCAAGAAACTGCGCTACGTGGAGGCTCTCTACGAGTACAGCGCCCAGAGCGACACCGAGCATAGCATGGTCGAGGGCGAGCGCTTCGTGCTCGTCAAGGATGACCCCGGGGATGGGTGGGTGGAGGTCGAGAAGGCCGGCGTCACGGCCAGTGTGCCTGCGAGCTACGTGCAGGCGGTGTAGTGTAGTCAGCGAAGGCCGGTCTGTATATTGGGGGGTCATGGATGGGTTCTGGATTCCCGGCGGTTAGACAAAATCGAAAAAACGAAAGCATCATTAGCTGGGATGGCAGCGGCGGCGGCGGAGGCGTGTATACTGCAGCGTAGAGCGGATTTCTTGCATATTTGGACAAGAGTATATACAACATGCACATATTCACATCACGGTCTGGTGCCAAGTGAAGCCTCGTGGCGTTGTTCTGAGACTGGATGCCTAGATAGGCCTTACGAAGCTGTTACGCGTTGTGAGGCTGGCGTTGCCACGATCCGAGGCAGCCGGCGAGGGGAAGGACAGCTTCGCGCAACTTCGTTAGTCAGAAAATCACAGATGAAAATGAAGCGTTCAGAGACATGAGTAAATGTAAGAGATGTAATTGCACATGGCGAATTTATATTGCGCGCAGCCAGCAACAGCGCAAAGCATACATTCTATGATACAAGTGCCAAAAACAAAGCCGCCCCGCCGTTCCGTCATGGTATATGCGTCAAGCCCCCCGTTCCGTTCCATGTCTCGTGCCGTGACAACCATCAGATTGCCAAGCGGGATATCATCTCTCCGAAAGCAAAAGCCACATGCCAGAAACGCCGCCTGGAACCGTACATGATAGAGTGAAGAAAAAAAAAAAAAGAGCAAGAGGGGGAATTCTGAACGCCGGGCCGTGAGATGAGAAGCCGTCTATGTAAATGTGGGGGTCGTGAGCCGTGAGTGATCAAGGGGAGAGGGAGAAGAGCGAGCTGGGGGAGTGAGGTGGTGCGGAGGGGGAGGGTTGGGGATTTAACTCTTCGAGGAGTTGAGCTTTGATTTGTTGCGTGAGCTGAGATTTGAGTGGCTCGATGAGTTGTGTGAACTGCTCGATGGTAGGAGTGCTGAGGATATTAACGGATTGCTCGGAAAGCGAAGTTCTAGATTGCCCCGGTAGTCGAATGCTCGGTTGTTCAGGAAGTCGAATGCTAGGTTGTTGGCCAAGTTGAATCCTCGGCTGATGAGTATCTGTTTGACCAGGAAGCTGGAGGGTAGGTTGTTGAGGAAGCTGAAGCCCTGGTTGCTGGGTATCTGCTTGACCAGGAAGCCGGAGGGTAGGTTGTTGAGGAAGCTGAAGTCTTGGTTGCTGGGCATCAGATTGACCAGGAAGCCGGAGGTTAGGTTGCTCGGGAAGCCGAAGTCGCGGTTGGGCAACGACTTGGCCGCCAGGCTGACCGTCGGGCAGATCTTTCTAGATCATCTGCGCCGTTGGAGCTCCCAAACCATGTGGTGCGATTCCGTGGCGGAGAGCATCCTGAAGTTCCGCAATTTGAGCCATCATGGCCAGCGAATGTTGCGACTGCTGGTCCATTTCACTCTTCAACGCCACATTCTCCTCGCGCAAACGCTTGAGTTCCTGACGCAACTCGTCAAGATCCTCAGCCTGCTCGCTAGGCCTGCGCTTTCTCTTCGAGCCAGCTCGTTCACTCTCGTTGTCGTCGGGCGACTGGACTGTCTCTGGGGACTGGACCCCGCCATCGATGTTCGTATGCACCCGGCGCAAATGCTCGTTCAAGTTTTCCTGTCGCGAGAACCCCTTGCCGGTGTGTCGTTTGCAGTTGGGATGCGGGCAGTTGACAGTGTTCTTAGGACCTCCGTGTTTGCCGTGTACTTCGCGTTCGTGTCGTAGTAGGCCACCCGAATATGTGAATCCAGGCAGGTTCTCGCAGCCATCGGCCGGACATCGGTATGGTCGCTCATGTTTGTCCATGTGCTTGCTGTCATAATAGTTAGCATCGGTCTGTGTATGTGAGATCAAAGTGAGACTTACTTCCATTCACACTTCCGAGAGAAAGCGCGGACGTCCTCCTTGCAGTCATCCAAGGGACAGTGATATTTCCCGTCGGCCTGCTTCTCTACCTCGCGATCCGGCTTGGGTATAGGCTTGACTCGATTTGATGGAGGAGTCCCTGTAGTAGGAGACATATCTTTGTCGCTGGGCAGAGGATCGGGGAGCGCAGGTGTTGCCATAGCTGCCTCCATGGTAGGGAATGCAGCATGTGTAAGATCCAGCCCCGCAGCTTCTTGAACGGCCGCTGCGTCCTCAGGCATCATGCCTCTGTCGTCACCTAGCACACCCGTGCCATCGGGGAGCATAGCCGCTTCCGACGTGTAATGGCTCAGTTGTTCGGCGACATCGCTGTCCGTGAATCGTTGGTCGACGGTTTGATCATGCTCGTCGCCCATGGGCGGATAGCCGCCATCGTGAATGAAGTTTCGGGGTTCGTACGCGACGCTCATCTTGGTTGCGGGATCGAAGTGGAAGCGCGGCCGCAGTGTTTGAGGAAGATGAACGCGCGCGCTGCCACAGAGGGAGGCGCGGTCGGCTGTGAACGGCGATCGCGTCGGGTGGCAACAGACACGGGATCTGGTAAGCACCCGAGCTGACGTGTACAGACTCGGCACGGATGGATGTTTGACAGCTGCGCTTCAGCTCTAGTCGAGGTCTCGGTCGGCGGGCGATGCGGCGGCGAGCTGGGAATCGATGGAGGCCTGAAAATTATGGTGTTAAATTCTCGGAAGGCAACGGATGCAGCCGCATGCGCAAGGGAATGAATTAGTCAGACGCTTAGCACGTGACGGTTTGATGGGGATGATAGCTTGGTCCGTGCGTCGAGAATATTCGAGTTCAGACCGAAGAGCCGAATCAATCCAAGAGCAGCATCTGCAAGGTACTCAGCCTTTCCCCCCGCCACATTCAGCAAAATGTTCGTCGCCTTTAGTAGTAGAGCGAGCGACTAGGCACCAAGCTCGGAGTCACTCGCCTCGAAGTTCACCCCTGGAGTCCTAGTGGTGGGTTGTGAGGGGGGATGACTCACGCCCGTGATCCTCAGTATGGGTGCCTCCACTGCCTTGGATTGGTGGGTTGACTCGATCTGAACGACAAGGCTCCGGACTGCGGCTGTGCCAACCGACGACCGTGAAAAGCACAGGCGTGGACTTGGCCGCGCGGGGGGCAAGGCTGTTTCGACCTGCCATCGTTGCCTTGCAGTTGGCTCCGCGATGCTCGCTTGAGCATCGAGATTCCAAAACAACGGTCCTCGCTTCCGGGATGAGGCGGATTGCCTTGACGCATGGCGCGTATGCTTCGCAGACCGTGCCTCATTGGGACCAGGCTCTCCCCGAGATCCTCGGCCCGTGATTCTATTCACGTTTGATGAACGCCCGTCAATGGCCTCTGTTGCGGTTGAAGCCTTGTCCCACTTGGTGACGTGCCATCCCAACAAAGGCGGCGACTGACCTCGCTCCTCTAGGACTATTAGAGGTTGCGTCAGATAGTGACTTGGCAGAGGATCCGTGGCATAGTCTAACAGGAAGTCCGTATCCTGTTGACGGGGGTCATTGGACCCCGACGGGGCCGGATTCCAAGTCCTTGGGGTATGACTGATGCCGGACTTACACTGACTGGCCCATACGAGGTTGCAGGGCGTAGGGATGCAGGCCTGCCTGAGTCAACAAGACCAGTCGTAGAATGGAAGGCGGCGGAAATAGGAAGCCTGAGGTATCAACGCCGGTTGGAAGCGTGGTGCTGCGGTATCGGGGGCGTAGCAGAATATTTGGCGTATCCTGGCGGCGACTCGAGAACGAAGCCTCAGCATGTGTCAGACCGCAGTGAAGAGGTCACTTGACGTGGTGTTGAAGTCCGGCGACGCTATTCGCATCTTGCAGCCAAACGCGGCGCGCGAGGCTGAATTTCATGCGCCCAAGGACAACAGCATTGTGGCTGCCTGCCTGCCTCGATCCTCAAAGTCGAAAGGCATCAGCTAAACAAACGAACAAGTAGACGTGGCGGCAAGCGGGCTGTCGCAGCATGGCTAGTGTTGAGTTATAGATCGTAGTTGAAGGCGCGAAGTTTGTTGAGCGCGACAGAGATGGGCGCGGGTTGTTTTTGGGTGGACTGGGAGGGCTGTCGCATGCGCATTTTGGCCAGAAATATGAGGTTGAGAGTCACTGGCCGCCGTCTTTGTTGATGCGACGACGGATAATGGCGTCTGGGCCTGACATCCTCAGGCATAATTATTAGCTGCAGAGTTGTGTCCTCAGGCACTGGGGCTTTAGGCAGATCGATCTTGGTGCTGCAGCCAGCCCCTGCGGAGGATCGTCTGTGCCACAGCCATCCATCTTTCCTCTGAGTGGAGAGAGTGAGGACCATTTCTACTTGTATGTATGAATTGCACGTGGCCATGGATCATGACAATGGAACACAATCCCTGGGATGAGTCCGGTAGGCTCTTCTGCAGAGGCCATCATGGGGCACAATCGAAGAGCGCCGCCAAGCTCTGCTAACACGCCTTGCACTCTACCCAGCCATCTCACTCAGCATACTCGGCGTCTTTCCGTCAAGACGACTTCAGCCATCTCCTGTCCATCAATTCTGCCCTCGTCAATCCCATCCGTCGTATGACCGAGGTCTTTTCAGAGGGCATGCGGCTCAGACCGCGGTCCGTGCTTTACATCCCTCCAAAATGCGCTTCCGTTGTCGGCTCATGGGCCATCAACCAGCTTCCACCAAGCTTTACTCCTAGAGTTTAGCCTCTGGCCAGGCGGGAGGGAAAAAATCGATTAGCCGCTCTTCGCCCAGATAGTGCCCTGTAAAGTCGCTGTAGCTCGGCTCAAGGTTCCACTGGCATGCCGGTCTAGGTCGGCTCACAACTTTTTGCTCTCATATGAATATCAACCCACCCAGTCCGACCTTCCCCAACCATTTTCCGTCAACATCCATCCTCACCTTTATCCTCTTCATCGCTTCTCAGCACTCTGGAGGAGGATTCCTCGTTAATCCTCGTCGACTGGTTGCCCTCTCGGTCCCCGATTTCCCTTCCTCAAGCCCCCAGCATCTATTCTTTAGTATCAACACCAAAGAATCACACACATCCTTAAGTCTTGCGGAGAAAGCCCCTGCGCCCAGACTTATAGCACGCATCTCCATTGCTCTCAAGTCTCAAGCATGGCTACCGCTTCGGATGCGCCGATAGGCGACTCCAAGTACCCCCACGAGGTTCAATCCTCGGCCAATGGGCTCTCCAGCCAGGAGGAGGGAAATGTCCGAGAGGGCGACTACGATGTCGAGACCGTTGAACGAGTGTACAGGAAGATTGATCTGCGAATCATTCCCGGTTTGTCACAAGACACCCTTCTGCCGAGCTTGGGTCGTGAACCGGACCAGCTAACCCAGGTTTCCAGCTTTCTGGATCCTTTATTTCCTCTGCTCCGCCATCAGATCCAACATCGGAATCGCCCAGACGATGAACGCGTCAGAGGGCCATGACCTTGAGACGGAACTCAACTTGACCGCCAAGGATGTCTCTACGGCCCTCGCGTTGTTCTACGTCGCCTATGTGATCTTTGACTTTCCCTCCAACCTGATCATGAGCAAGCTCAGCCCGCGTCTCTGGATGGCCCGAATAGTCTTTGCAACCGGCGTTGTCGGTACGTGCTTTGCTGCGGTCAACGACGCTTGGAGCCTCAAATTTCTTCGATTCCTCCTCGGACTGGTCATTGCTGGCATGTGGCCTGGTATGGCTTTCTATCTGACTCTCTTTTATCCGCCTTCGCGCTGTGCCAAGAGAATCGGCATGTATTTCACAGCTGCTCAGGTCTCTGCTGCTGTGGTTGGCCTCGTGTCTGCTGGGTTCCAACTCATGGATGGCGACGGCGGCCTCACTGGTTTCCGCTGGATGTTCCTCATCTACGGCCTCGTCGCTGTGGTTCTGAGCGTTATCTTGCTGTGGTGGCTACCAGACCGACCCCTAGCTCCCGGACAGGAGCGTCCTCGCACTGGCATCTTCAAGTGGCTTCCTGCTACCCCTGAAGTTTTGAAGGGCAAGGATGCCATCATCCACTACCAGGACTTGAAGCGTGTCTACCATGCTCGTCCCTGGACCTTGAAGGATCTCGGTTTTGTGCTTATCGACTGGCGTCTCTGGCCTCTGACTCTCATGTATTTCGGAGTTGTCGGTGTGGGTATTGGAACCCAGCTGTATGGTTCGGTCATTATCGCGTCCATTCAACCCCAGGCCAGCGACATTGTAGTCAGCTTGCTCTTTGCGCCGATCTGGATTGTGAGTTCAATTAGACCACTTCCTACGACTTCAACTAACAGATTCAGATGGACCTGATTGCGATCTTACTTGTAACGCCAATCTCGGATCGCTTCCACCAATCCCGACCCTTCTTCTTCTCGGGTGCTGTGTGCATCCAAATCGCCGGTCTCCTGACTACTACCCTGGCTACCTCCAACGGGTGGGCACGGTACGGGGGTCTTCTAATGGTCGGCTTTGGTCTCGGCCCAACCGTTCCCATTTGCATGACCTGGACGTCTGAGATCTTCCAGAAGCGCCATGGCGAGGTTGGCGTCGCTGCTGCCACGGCCTTGGTCTCCGGGCTTGGTAACCTTGGTAGTGTTTTGACCACCTACGCCTTGTACACTGGCTGGCCCGCAGATGCTGCGCCTGGGCCTCACCAATACCACAAGAGCAACTACACGATGATTGGGATTCTCTGCATGAGCATCGTTAGCTCCTTTCTCATGAAGATTCTCCTCAAGGTCATCGGCAACCCGCCCAGCAACCGTCTCCAGAAAGACCCCGCCAACGACTTTGAAGACGGTGCTGCCCGGCGAGAGGCTAACGAGCGCGGCTTCAAGTTTCGTATCCCTGGGAAGAAGGAACCTCAAGCTTAAATCTCCACCTTGAAATCGTTTCTGGCCGGGTCTCGATCTTCAACAATTACTCGACCTTCGATGTTCAACAACCTCCTTTTCTCGGATCGGTAGCTCAACCTACATTCTCGTTACTTTTTCCAACTCCCGACACTCCTTTCGAATGAAGAGGTTCCCCCATGGAACGGTTTCAATTCGCTACTCAACTGAAGTATCACCACCGGCTTCGTTCTCTATCTGGCGTCGAGTCCAGGCAAGGTGCAGGATGATGCTTCACTGGTGACAGTGCTTTTACGCCATCACTGGCTGAACGGCGTATTTGTCCTCGAAGACGGGAATGGACGACAATGCTTTCTACGCTATCGGACTTTCCTGTCACATGGGCACCAAAAAATCCGCCGAAAGCACACCACTTTCTCGAATACGCTGTTTTAGTGCTTCGGCATTGCTTTTACCTGTTTTGCTCTTATATATGATACCCCATCTGCGTTTATACCCGCGGTCTAACGAGTCTCCTTTTTCTCGACAGCGACAGTGCTACTACGCCATCGCTGGGACGGCAGGTGTTGAAACCGAGGCTCAATGTCAACGACAATGCTGTTGCGCTATCGTCTGGCGAGTCTCGTGGGCGTTTTGTGATTTTAGGACGGAGAAGAAAGAGCTTTCTAAGCTCAACGCGCTTCGGGGAGGAAGACCTTTGAGGTCTGACCGTGTTGTATGATGCTAGACTTATTTGGCTTGTATACAACAATTTTGGCTCCCCATCTGGATTCGCTTTTGGACTGTGACATGTATTGGATCGTTTTAAATACTAACTATGGTGCCTTCATTGAGAGCACAACCTGTCGTGAAGAATGGCAGAGTCTCAATGGCAGATTCTCAATAAGTGGTCGACCCCCATGGCAATGTTAATTGGATACAGAAGTCATTTTCATAAGTATATCGTTAATCCAACCATCTTTTCTATTCAACGGCAGGACAAATGGCCATCATATACACTAGAAAAACGAAGCATATATACATTTAGAGGACACACAAACTCCTCATCCATTCCTCCAAAAACACCCAAGCTTCAAGCTTTGTGCCTAGTCACAGACTATGGCGTTCTTTCCTTCTTATTCTTTTTTGTATCTCCCTTTACCAATGGCCAAATCCACGGCGGACCCTCTTGATGAGAGCAGCATCGGATGCCGAGGCATCGACAGTCTGAGTAACATAGACCGTCTCAGCGTCTGCTGAAGTCGCAGTCGCCAGAGTTGTCACAGCAGCTGCAGAGACGGGGCAGGTAGTCTCGGTGACGGTCTTGGTGACCGTGGCATGAGTCTTTGCAGCAGCACATTTCCCGGTGACGGTGACAGTCTGGACAACTGCTGAGGCGCTGTAGGTCATAGTGATGACTCCGGTAGTGCCGCCCATAGTCACGGTGACAACGCTAGTCGAGACGTGGACAGAGCCAACATCGGTTGCTGCAGCTGAAGAGGCGGCAGAGGCGGCAGGGACAGTCATAGTCACAACACTCACGACCGCGGAGTGTGTACCGCTGGCCGGGATGGTCGTGGTCACAACGCTGGTCTCAGCAGCACCTGTTTCGCTTCCAGAGACACCTGAACCAGCTGTGTGAGCGGCAGTCTGGGTAGCAACAACGGTAGTGATGCCACCAGCACCAGTCCCAGTTGCTCCAGAGCCTGCTGTGATGGTCATTGTCACAACGCTGATCTGGCCAGTGCCAGTGCCCTCAGCAGGGGGCAGAGTCATAGTGACAAGGCTTGTGCTGGCAGAAACGGTGCCAACAGTCTTGGTGCCAACCGCCTTGGTCGTACCGTTGCCAGCTGCGCCAGTGACGGTGACTGTGTAGGTCGACTTGATAACACTGACAAGAGAAGTGCTCCGAGTACCAGAGGGAGCGAGAGTGACGGTCGAGACATCTGAGGTCACCACTGTTGAGCCAACCTCAATAGTCTGGCTACCACCAACTCCAGTTTCTGAGACAACTGCACCAGTAACAGTAACAGTGTATGTTGACCTCAGAACGCTAACAATAGGAGTCGTCCTGGTTCCCGAAGCAGCCAAAGTTACGGTAGACACATCACTGGTCATGACGGTAGTACCAACAACGACCTGACTGCCACCAATAGCTGTCTCAGAAGCAACTGCTCCAGTGACAGTCACTGTGTAAGTTGATTTCATGACGCTGACCAGAGGAGTGGTTCGAGTACCAGAGGGAGCGAGTGTAACAGTAGAAACGTCGCTGGTTACCACAGTCGAACCAACCTGGATCGATTGGCTTCCACCAACGGCGGTTTCAGTGCTACCACTGCCAGCGGGAACTGTGAGGGTCATGGTGACAACGCTAACAATCTGGGAGCCCGACTCGCCGACCTTGGTAACAGTGACGCCCTTGGTGGTTTCGATCTGGCTAATGCTCGTGGGGTAGGTTGTAACCGCCGCAGCAGACGAAGCAGCAGCAGCAGCAGTGCTTGCGACGGTTGTGCTAGCCGTAACAACGCTAACACCACCAGAACCAACGGTTGCGATCTCAGCGCCAGTGAGACTGGTCGTAGCAATGATGCTGCCGCCACCGCTAACGATGGCGCTCGCGCTGGAGCAATCAGGGGGCAGAATGACGGTCTGAGTGATGGTAACCGGGGCAGCAGTGACAGTCTGGGTGCTCGCGGCCTTCATACAGGCGCTCAGCTGGGTCTGGCAGTCCTTGACGCGATAGTTCTTGCCAGCGTTGGCAGTACACTTGGAGAATTGCGTGTAGCAGGCATTCGAGACGGCCGTACCAAGGTCACTGTAGGTCGTGTTATCAACAACATAACCGCCAGACTCGTCAGTCGTAACAGAAGGGCAGGTCGAGCCAAGGGCAGAAGTGAAAATGAAGAGCGTGACCTGGCGGACGATGACGATGACGGGCTGGCCGACAGTAGCTGTGACAACCGAGGTCTCGGTAGTGACTGAGCCACCACGGGTGACAGTGCGGGTAATGACTTCACCGCCACCGGCTGCAGATGAGGTCTTGCTGACTGCAATAGCGGACGAGTTGGCAAAGATGCCCGTGGTTTGCTGTGCCGTGACGGAAGAGGAGCCACCAGTGGACAAGATGATGGACGACTTGAAACCACTGGACGATACACCGACAGAAGAGGCTGCGTTCTGGGATGAGACCACAACGGGGGTGCTTGAGGCCGCGACAGCAGTGGTCTGAGAGGTAACCTTCGTGGCATTGCTGAAAACACCAGTGGCCGAGGAGACAGAGCTACCACCACGGCCGGTAGTCAGAATCACAGAGACAGGGGCAGTGGTCTCAGCGAGAGCAGAGGATGCGGCAGATTGAGCGACAGAGGATGCGGTCTGAGCAGTCTCAGTACCCACGACAATAGCACTGGAGGAAGCATGGCCAGCACGGGTAGTGTGTCCGACAACCGAAGTGGCATTGTTGATGGCGCTGCTCGTGTGCTGGTGAGACTTGGTCTTGGTCACCTGCTTCGTCAGGGTCTTTGTGCCCTTGGCACGGCTGGATGTTCCAGTTGCGGTGGAAGACTTGGCACTGACAGTCGTCTTATTACCGTTTCCAGATGAAGAAAGCACGGAGGTTGGCTTGATGACGGACGTGACAGCGCTATGAGTTGAGACAATGACGGTTGAGCCGCCAGCACAAGTCTTGCAGGCCTTGGTGATGGTCTCAGTAGAAACAGGGCGGGTGATGGTCGTAACAGAAGTGGCAGCAGAACTAGCAGTCACAGCTTCAGCGGAAGACTCAGCGAGCGTTGATACAACAACGGTGGTGCCGCCAGCACAAGCAGTGCAGGGAAGAGTCATGGTCGTCGTGACATAGTCGGTAGCTCCCGGAACAGTCACGATCACAGGAGTTGACTCGCCAGCAGCAACAGTCGAGGCAGCCTCAACAGATACGGCCATGGTAGATACAACTGTTGTCGAGCCACCAGCACAGGCGGTGCATGGGAGGGTCATGGTGGTTGTGACATAATCAGTGACCCCGGGAACCGTGACAATGGCAGGAGAGCTTTCGCCAGCTCCAGCACCAGTAGTCACGGCGGCAGCTGAGGACTCGGCCAGTGTCGAAACAACCACAGTGGTGCCTCCCTTGCAAGCGGTGCAGGGGAGAGTCATAGTCGTGGTGACATAGTCGGTAACACCAGGGACTGTAACAATGGCGGGAGTTGTCTCACTAGCAGTGACAGCTTCCGCGGAGGACTCGGCGAGAACGGAAACAACAGTGGTTGAGCCTCCAGCGCAGGAAGAGCAGGGAATGGTGAACGTCTTGGTGACGAAGTCTGTGACAACCGCGCGGCTTGCAGTAGAGACTGAGGTGGCAGTAGCAGAGGAGTTGGAGGGAACCGACGAGTTGAACCCCCTGGATGTTGTAGCTGCGGCAGCGGTAGATAGAGCCTCAGTTGAGACTACTACGGTAGTCCCGCCTTCACAAATGCTGCATGGCAGCGTGGTGGTGCGAGTGGTGTACAAGGAAATGTCCTCTGTTGAGGTAATTGTCACTCCGGCGCACTCGGTGCAAGGCCGGGTAATGGTTGTCTCGACGGTGCTGGTCCGACCGGCGACTGTGACGGTCACATAAGCCGGCTCGGTGACCAACGGCACACCCGAAGCATCAGTGTTAGTCACGGCTGATGCCAGAAGTGTCGAGGTGGTTTTGCCCTTGCTGGCGGTTCGTGTGAGCGTGCGCGTCTTGGTGACTTTGACACTGGTATCGGAGGAGTTGGCCGCAGCGGCAGCGAATGCCCCGGTCACGAGACCAAGAGCGACGAAGCCCTTGCGAAACAACATGTTGAAGATGGTTTTCCTTTACTCGGGCGAAAGGGAATGTGCGGACTGGAAAGAGCAAGAGTATCAAGAAAGGGGCGTGGTTGAAACAACTCTGTCAAAGAGCGTATTGGTTAAAATAGAGCGAATCAAAGATCTTCAAAGGCGACCTGGCACCTTAGAGAACGACTGAAGAAGAGAGTTCCCAAGTGGGAAGACGAGGTTGAAACGAATGGAAGGGTGAGTTGAGGAGAGAAAGAATGAGGAGGAGTGGTGAAGAAGAGAAGTAGAGAGACATCGTGATGAAGCCGGCGACGGCTCAGTCTTAAAAAGAAGCGAGGGCCCGGTTGTCATCAGGAACCTTGGATGGGATATCCTGGCAGAGGCGCCCAGCCCTCTGCAGTGGTCTGAACATGAGACGGAGCCGAGCAGAGGGTGACGGAATACCGACGGCGGTTATGCGTGGCCCCCAGTGGGTATGGGCTTTGAAGCCTCAGGCGAGATCCTGACTCTGGATGCGAATATACGCGAGACAGACAGGTGAGGCTATGGGGGGGTTGAGAGCCGGGGTTGTCATACCACACGGGGCTTGTAGAGTTGGTAGACGGGGACGGCATCTGATCATGGGGAATTCGGTGACCGGAGAATTCAATGAAGGACAATCGCCTCTCGAGACGGCGTCTTGTTTCAAGCCTGAAAGTTTCCGTCTGTTTCCAGAGAAGCAGCGACGTCCCGATGAAGTGTGGATGTAGCCATGATCGGTGTTAGTCGATATATTTCCACCTCTCAATGAACAACGAGGGGACTTACGAAAGTCATCCAAATCAACCAATCGTAGTTCCAGAATGTGTTTACTCTCCGTCCCAAGTCCCTCCCGCCAGGGTTCAACTCCACACGATCCCAGACAGAACACTCCTCCAGCCTCGTCCAGGATCTTCGACCACGCATGATATTCGCAGGGGCTCGCAATCGCGCGACCCGCCGACCAGGATCGTTACAGCCATATTCGAATGGCAAGCGGGATGACTAAGGGCAAACAGTCCAAGCTTGGAAAGTCGTCCCTTGTTTTTTCGTCCGAGGAGGCCGTTTCAGAATTATTCCGCTGCGGGTTCGCAGACGGTTTCAGACGGCTGGGAGGGGTGATGTCCCGCCAATGGAAGGATCTGCGGGCGAGGATCATGGTGAGAGCGTCGAGCGATGTGTCTAACTGAGGAGACGTCGTCAGCGGTACCGCAGCGTTGGAGCGTTTCTGTATCAGTTGGTGTTGGTGGAGTTCTCCATTGATGCTATTCTGGTGTTCGTGCCAAGAACAGACGAGGGGCCGGTTGGGCTGGTAATTTATCCAATGCTGTGTTAGTCTCGTGATGAGAGACTAAAGGTCCTTTTCTGCACTGGAGATGAGATCGTGATTTGGAAACGTCGTCTTGTGGTGTTGTTTGTGATCGACCATGTTTCGGGATGGCGATCTTGTTAATGCGATGAAGGGTGGGAACGACTGCGCCACGAGGATGTTGAGGCTCGTTTTCAGACTCGATCAGAGTTAATTATTTTTGAGAGCGGCGGTCTTGGCATTCATTCGCGGGAAGTTTCAAGGATGGGGTGTATTGTCTCCTCATAGCCGATTGTCCTGACTTTGGGGAGTATAGGGTAGTTAATTCTTCTAGGGGGGTTGAACGTGATCTTAACAGGCTACTTCGTTTTACGAAATTACTTCAGATATAAAGGACGACTAGTAATTAAAATCAATGAATTAATTTCCTAATTTGAGATCTTATAAATGGACAACCAATGCCAATTGGAACCTCGTCTATGTAATGCTGATTTGGATGCTTCTTCATGAAGGCCTCTTTTGGTTAGACCTCCACGTCGCAATCAGCCTCCAGTGCCAAGAAATCGTCCTGGTATTTGTGTATCATCAAATAATCCTATGACCTAGCAAAATAATACTGAGATATGAGAAAACCAATTGGAAGCCAAAGAGCTGGACTATACAGGAGGGAATGAAACGCAGATTTGGTCGCTTGTCTGGACTTGACAGGGGTCAACGTGATGTAAAGTGGTGATTACGCAGCCCAGACCCGTAGCAGTAGTTTAACGCGGCTTGGCCATGTTGCAGTAGCAATACTGCAAATACTTCTCTCCTGGATGCGGGGTTGCTGGATTGCATGAACAGCATTCATCTAATTGGCACTGCCGTGCTCCGAGTGATGATCTGGTGGAGGGCGTGCGTCACTTGTGAGGAGCACTGGGGAGAGGCAACTAGGGAGCTACCCTGGATTATTGCACAAGGGTTTTGCTGCAAGTAATGATGGATGAAAGGGTAATGGCGGTCAAAGGTTTTCAGATGATGCCATCGAAGATACAAAGCACTATATCTGATCTACAGAAATAAGCTTCATTTCCCTTGTATATATTGATGAGCCGTGCTCTCATTCGCTGTGGTTGCAAGCGTTTGTTGGAATCAGATTCTGCGGGAGGCTGCGTATTGCTAGTCAAGCAAGTGATCGGTTGAAAGGACTTTCGATCTGGGCTTTAACAGCATTCATGGTTTACTGACTTACACATACACAGGGCGACGATCATTTTTTGACATGGTACTCCCTAGTCTGCATGCAGCACAGTTACTTATTATTGCGAGAAGGGACGAGAACGGAAAAGAACATCTAGGATCTCGGTAAAAATATCTTGTTCGCAGCTGACATCTTGCATACAGCGTTATAATGTCGGTCAAGATCTAGACGGATGGGTCGGACGCCGGACCTCACGGACGCCCGCACGGCATGAGTCGGTGAGAGACCGGCAGCTGGGGCCGGGCCGGGTCCGGGACTAAACGGAGGTGAGCGGAGCAGCTAAAGTAGAGCTGTGATGGCACACAGTACAGTAGTTTGCAGTCGGGAAAAAAGCCAATAGGGAAATGCTGCTAGACTGTTGCGTAGCTCAGGGGAAGCTGGTGCACAAGAGTCTCGCGTGAAGAGGAAGACGGGGAAACTGAATTGCTATTAGCAGTTACAAGAGGTAATTGTTCTCCTTGTAGATGCGCCCCGACACCGGAACGGGGCCCAAGCTCCAGCTGAAATGCCGCGCCTCGAAAACAGCAATGGCAGAACGAAGCTATGTTGTAAGAGAAAAGGGATGGATGAGCCAATTTGCCGACCCCTGGCGTGCTCGAGGGTGCTTTTCTGGGGAGTGGAACGTCCCATGACGAGCAGAATTCATGACGGGACAAGGAGGCCATGCTGAAGCAGTCCAATAGCGCGGGGGTTAGGGAGCTTCAGCCACTGAAGACGAGATGCAGCCAGATCCAAGGTGTCTAGCCGAATGCATGGATGGACCGATCCCATGAGCCAGGCCAGGCCAGTCAGTAACCCCGCTGCTTCATGGGCGAGCGTTGGGACCTCTCACTTGACCTTCCCGAGTCCCGGACGACAAACGTTCCAGAGCACTAGCAACCGAAGCTGCCCAGAAACCGCTGGAGGAGAGGCTCCGGGGTTTGCTTTGCTTTGCTCACTGTGTGACGTGCAGCTGACGAGATCCAGCCATTCGCTCTCGATCCATGACTGCTGCTTCCGCAATGGCTGTTGCAGGCATGCATGCCTTTCCCCAGCTTTGTCCCTTCGTCCGCACAGTCCCCTCTCGAAGCACCTTTATTGATAAACAGTCCATGAAGTGAACTCGACTATCGACGCACGCTCTTCTCCGCCTGCCTGCCTTCTAGAATCTTAGAAGGCTCCCTCCCTCCCGGCTTCTTCCCGTATCCGGCCCTCGAACTCCGGCACCTGCGTCGGCCGAGCCTCGGAGACGGCCGCTGATCGATCTCTGGAACGCCAGAACGCCCATCTGGAACCGCATCTTGTCTTGCTTGAGCCCACTCACTCACTGCGCTAGACGACGGGCTTAGTGAAGGCGGGTTCCCACGGTGAGCGCTTATCAGATCCTGGGGCACCAGCACATCGTCACCTTGCACCCCAACCCCAACCCCTACAGCCATGGCGCGCTTTGTGGACTTGGACGACGACGACGCTGAGCCCGCGCCGATGCCGGGCCAGCTTCAGGTTCCCCTGGACCAGCTCGCCGAGAGTCACGAACGCGAGCAGCACCTGCGGCTCTTAAGGAAGCTCCAGCATCTGTCGCAGAACGGCGAAGCTTCTTCTTCCTCCTCCTCGTCGACGCATCCCGATACCAACGGCATTGCACGCTGGCCCGAGGGATTCTATGACCGCCGCCGGCTCCTCGACGACATGGACGACGGCTCGACCTTCCGCAGTCCCGCCACGGACGCAATGCAATGTTATCCGTACGTATATCAATTGACCCCTCGAGTTCCTGGACTCGGGCCGCCTTCACCGACGGTGAGCAGAGTGCTAATCTTATCGCTTCCCTCGCCGCCTCCAGCATCATCACCTCCATCGCCGCCTCCATTGATCTCAACGATCTCGATTCCCTCTCGCGCACGTGTCGCCAGATCCATAATGGCCTAATCCAGTACCGCAATACGCTCCTGAACGCGACCCTACACTGCCGCAACGAGGCCATCCCCGTCGACCCCGACGAGACGTTCCGTTATCGTGCGCGTGCCGGCAATTGGTTCTACATGGAAGATGGCCGCAACTATAATGGAAAGTCGGGCGATTGTGCGAGGGACCTTGTCGGCGAGTGCAGGCGCTGCGGCGAGGTAGTTTGCAGGGTGAGTTCTGTCATCGACCTGCGTGTAAGTCAACTGCTGGCTGACCCAACACAACCAGAACTGTGCCATAAAACCCCCAGCTCCCGCTGCTCTGCGAGAACGACATCGTCGCCTCTGTAAGACGTGTACGCATGCCCCCATTGCGACGCTGGCGAAGCCTCCTCTGAACCCGGACTTGCCTCTGCTGTCTGATGCCATGCAGCGGGCGGTATGTAAGTGCGAGGAGGAGGGCGTCTGGCTGTGCCAGCCATGTGGTCGCAGTATTCGAGGCGCAGACCACGAGTATCAACGGTTCGTTGTCTCTTCCTCCACCAAGCTCCCTCCCTCCACTAACCTGTCCCAGTATCTGGCGCTGGCGCAATCAATACGGCGAGATCCTCGGGGGCCTGGGCACCGGCATCGGCGAGGGCGACCGCGGCGTCATCTGCGGCCGTGAAGGAGCCTGCCTCGCCGCCAAAGAACGCGAGCAGCAGACCGACTGCGACGCCGAGGACGCCCGCGATGGCAACGGGCTCGCCGCCGATGCTCCAACGCCTCCCGCACCTGCGCCAGTCGACGCCATCATCGACGAGCTGCGCCTCACGCACGCGCGCACACCCTCGCCACTTCTCGGCCCTGGCTATGAACGCCATGAGATCGAGGGCATCGGCGGCGTCGTCAAGCGCAAGCGCGTCAAGATGGTGCGCGTCGGCGCTTGTGTGCCCGAGTGGGATGACGAACGCGGGAGCGGCGCCCGGGTGTTGAGCCGGGAGGTCCGGGGCGCGCGCCGGAGCTGGTGCGGATGGTGCTGGCGGGTCGTTCCCGGGGAGCGGGATTACGAGTCGGTGTGCGGCGGATCGGCGTCGTCGTCAGGGGGCAGTCGGAGGACTTCAACGTCCACGACGGGATCGTGGTGAGGGTGGTGAGGCGTCGTCTTTCAAGCTGCAAATTGCGTGAGTGAGTGAGTGACTGACAGAGTGAGCTGACTTTCCCTACCATCTATCTGGTTCGGTCCGGGAGTTTCCATCCATGATTTATGACGGCGAGACGATTCAACGCATAGGCCATATGGCAAAGGCATTAATGAGGAAGAGAGCGGAGCAACCAAAAAGCACATGGCCCAGGGGAACGGGATATCAAAATGATCTGAGTGTATCGGCATCATATATAGGGACGCAGATACTTTATAGGAACGCACATGGCTGTGCTTGAGAATAGTAAAAATACAAAGATGGCTTTGTTTCGTGGTATTTGAGGGGTTTCCGGTATATCGACAGTTATACAGTTGTTGGACCCGTGTCCGATGCTATGATGCCATGACCTCCTTTTCCGTGCGTGCTTCTTCGCCATATCCTACAGGTTGCTCCAACAAGCACAATCTAATTGTACAGCTCCATCCTTCCCATCGGCAGTCGTATTTCCGCAGGAATCGTCATTCGTAGAGATTGACAGCCTCACAGCTCGCCCCGATACAGCATCTCCGTCCTCCTCTTGCGGTCCTCCCTCGCCTGCGTCCGGATCGGTCCCCATCTGGCCTCCCTCCGCTCCTGCTTCGCCTTCAACGCCTCAAGATGCTCCGTCGGCGCCGGCGCCACCATGCGCACAAACACGCTCGAGCAGCCAAACTTCTGAGCCAGCGCACTGGAGCTCCACTTCAGGGGGTCCTCGGCACGCAGGCGCTGGATCTCCTGGATGTCGGCGGGCGACATGTTGTAGTTGGGGTCGCGGCGCTGGTACCGCATGGCTGGCGGGAGTTTCTGAGCGGACGAGTCGGTGGGCGCGCGGCGTTGGCGGAGCAGGGCGACGCGGCGCGGGTCGTCCTTGGGGAGGAAGATGAAGGGCGTGTGGAAGGGCGAGGCGGCGGAGGAGGGCGGGTTGTAGATGATGGAGTCGGCGGCGGGGAAGGGCGCCGAGCGGTCGGGGAGGAAGGAGTCGTGGGGGGCGATCTTGAGGGATCGCTTGGTGCGGGAGGTGGTTTTGTGGCCGCGGGTGGTGATGAGCGAGACGGTGGTGGACAGCCGGGAGGCTGGCCGGGCGAGGGTGCGGAAGTCCATCGTGGAGGTGCGAGGGGACGCCCAAGAATGCTGAGGTGATCGACGCCGAGGGATTGAGTGGTGGTGAGCCTCCGTCGCCGGGTCCTCGGGTCTGGCCGCGCGAATTGAGGGCGTGGTGCGGTTGGGTTGAGGCTCTCGTGATGGCACCAGTTGAGGATCTGAAGTTTCTGAAAAATCTCGCTTACCTAAGTCATGATTATGTAATGGAGGTCATGCGCGAGAGCCTACAGAAACATGTAAACCAGGAAGCCTCATTTACTTAGCCAGTGTTAGTTATAGCATATTGAAAGACTTTACTTTGGCATTCAAAGGTATATAAACAAGATGTCTGAAAGCTTGGGAACTGGAAAAATAACAGCTCTTTATTTGCTAGTGTTTTCGTGAAAGAGGTCACGTGAGACATCACGGTCGGTACTGATAACGAGCTAACCAAATTCGACAGCCAGCGACGGTATTCTCGGGGAAATCAGAATTGGATTTCTCCAACAATTTCAAACTTTCAATCGGTAGAACATGCGAAAAAGTTGGATAAAATAAGGTTTCATTGAATCAGTATGTTAAAGTAGATTCTCTCTATCTATTTTTTTTTCCGGTCGGAGATCTAATTCTATGGACTTTTGGTAGATTTAAAAGTCTGTTTTTCTACTGAATCCGTGATTTCACTAATAAATCTCACGCCGCATATTTCCTCTTGTGTTTTAACCCATGTAGTACAAAAGAACGTTAGATTGAACAGTAAATGGTATATGCCAACTAACTAGACAGACGTCTTAGCAACCCCGCCTACCTTTGAGCTCTTGTATCTTGGCGATGAAAGAAAATTCGCTTCTCAGAGCAATGTATTTACACAATAGTGCCATTGAGAGAGATACCTCCCGGCGGCAAAACAAAGCTCATCGGCTGGAAGCGGAAGAAAGCGACGTTAACCTGGTCGCGGTAGATCTTGATTTCAAGTGATAGCTGAAATACATCAGACCTCAATACTCACAACCAGATCAAGTATTACTTACTCCATGCACATGTAGCTCGAAAGTTGCATCGCCAGGGTTTAGCTCATTGGAATCATTGTAGTAGATTATACCCCTTGTAGATGAAGATCTGTCAGCTCCTTGTGTCTCTGCCATGCTCGGTGAGAGGAGAGTGGGCTTACTGGTTCAAGGAGCCCTTGTAGGGCATGAAGAATCCGGCACCGTCTGCATGAAAACTCAGCTCGAGAGATGGGACCTCCAATTTCACCTCAAGGTTCGTTTTGGCCATGTCGATTATGCCAGAGGCAGCAGTCCGACTTTTCCAAATGGTGTGTTCAAAGGGAGAACTCCCCTCTTGGGCGAATGCTTCCAGCGCGGCTCTGCCACCTGGCCGAGCACTCGCCGTCTGGAGGAGTTCTTCCAGCTCAGCTCTGGTAGTGGACTGAGTAACTGAGCCTTTGGTGACATATGCTGCGAGAGCTTCCATCAGTTTATTATCTACAGACTCGGGAGCAGCCATCTTGCTAAAGCAGAGACTGTCGTAGTGAAAGATAATAATGAAATGTAGAAAGGCAATATCTTTTGATGTGCAGCAAGGAAAGCCGACGGTGGTCTTGCTAAGATTCAATTAGTCTCACTTCAGGCTGGTTTGAGGGCTTTTATAGTACACTGTTAGACGGGATTACAGGCGTGAACTGCTCCCCACGAGATATGCGTCATAACGCTCTGTGCATGTCTCATATGCTGCATTGGACTATTGATTTGTTCTACCGAAACGGCATGATTGTCGGTTTAGTTCAAGCTGCGTCTCGGACTCAGCTGCAACAATACAGGCCAGTCCAAAACGAGTGCCCGCTTTTTCGTCACAAGATATTGAATTGAGAATTCTTTGCGACTTGCAGTATAAGAACAAAACAAACCCCATCTGGTCAACTATCTGATTTGAGTCGGGCCAGATATAAGAAGGTGCCCTTTATGATCACTCTTCGGTACAATCCGTACAATCTCCGGGATTTCTTCCTTTAATTTTCCTCCCCATTCTCGAGTGAGGGTCTGAATTTGCACCTTTACTTCGTCCACAAACTATGTACAAAGTCCTCATGAGAGCTGCTCACCGTGAAAACGATTTTCCCCTTTATAGCGTTGGCCTCCATTAGTCGATGCGCATCCTGCACGTCTTCCCACTGGAAGACCTCAATAAAGATCTTCAATTTTCCCGTTTCAAAGTTTTATATGAGCTTGCTTAGCTCACTTACCAACCTTTCTTGTTAACTTTCGCCCATCGACCTCACGGAGACTGTTTCAATTGTCATTCTTTTGAAAAGCAAAGGACCGTAGTCTAGCTCCTGAACCTTCCGTCTGCCTAGAGAACCCGCCATGATAAACCGGGAGTCCAACGCTCCGTACTTCAAATTCCTGGCGAAATACGGTGCA
This sequence comes from Xenoacremonium recifei, assembly GCA_012184525.1. Taxonomy (NCBI): domain Eukaryota; kingdom Fungi; phylum Ascomycota; class Sordariomycetes; order Hypocreales; family Nectriaceae; genus Xenoacremonium; species Xenoacremonium recifei. The sequence continues at coordinate 563,882 of WOFQ01000013.1, read as the reverse complement.
CCGACAAAGTCAACGATCACATCCACTCCCCGGTCTTGCGTTGCCTTGAGGACCTCGTCTGCCCAGTCCCGGTCAGTTGCTTTGTAATTGAAGGCCATATTGGCGTCCAGATCCTTGACAATAAGCCGACACTTCTCATTAGATCCTGCTGTGGCCAGGACCTGCGCACCCCCCATGAGGCGGCTTAGCTGGATGCCACCGATAGAGACGTCTGCGTGCCATAAAACACGCTTTCCGGCTGCCATCTTCCCAGCACTTAGTGCTTGCAATGCGCTGATATAAGTCTCGGGAATTGCTCCTGCCTCGGTCCATGGCATATCTTTCGGCTTTGAAAAAAGCAGACGAGTCCTTGCAGCAAAAGGCGCCGCCAAGTTTCAACCCCATAACAGCGTCACCGACAGAGAATCCGTTTGTCTCGCTTGCACTACCAAAGGACTCAATGGTCCAGAGAACTCCACGCCAAGCGTCTTGGACATGCCTGAGAGTTTTGCATATTTCCCCTCGCGCTGGCCAATGTCATGATTTCATCTAATCCGGCTCGGATGGAACCCGGAGTTCCGCCAACTTACTGCTGCTTCCAAGGTTGCAGTGTATATACGAAGGATCTATAAGGTATTCTCCGATGAGCCAATGCCGACATTTCATCGAACCTGGCTTGGGTGCGATGCGGAGTTCCGTCTACCCTTCTACTGCTGAAGCGGTTAATATTCTCCGACGAGCCTATGCCCGTGTTTCATATACATCCCACCCACGCCGGAGCTGTTTCAACTCGATCTAATGGAGTTTATGTGGCAGGGTTTTTAATGAATTGAACGGTATTCGGGCTGAGGTTGGTCCGCTGAATTCGTCTCAGAACAGCATTATGAGACTGTCACCAAAGACGACACTATATACGACCAGTTTAGTTCAACCATGGTAGACCTTGGCCATCCAGGTTTGCCATGGCCCCATTTAACAGTGCGGCGAACATAGGTATGAATTACAGTGATGGCACAGGTATTGGTGTCGTTGACTGTAGCTCATCTGGTTTCTGGCGGAAGGTTTTAGAGAAGATAGGAGCTTTGGACAAGAATGTTGACCAAGGCTTGTAAGTCCACTGGCTATATTGCGCCGGGTTCTTTCTATATTTTGTACTTCAAAAGCAACTTCACAGTTTTACAGGACTGAGAGCATCGAGGGGGACAGAGGCATGGATACGGGGCGGTCGCAGGGAACTTGTATGCATCATACACACATGATGGTGATGACTGAGCGCACCGGGGACTTTACATGTGGTCCGGAGAGAAGTTGTGGCTGAGCATCAAGTACGTCGTCGTAGGTGGAGGGCAACGGAGCGAAGCCTTTTCGCTCACGTGAGATCAGAGTAATGCGATAAATCATGTGACTAAAATTCCGGGGATCGACACGCGATGACGTCGGCAGAGGGGCATTGGTTTCGGCTGGTCTGAAGCCAAGTTTGCGTAGCGTGCTTCTCTCGCTCCGTGTAAGATCTCCTGTGTCAGGGTCCCTATTGTAATCACTGAATACGTGTACGTGGAGCATGAATCTGCATGAAGATCTGTCTAATTGCCCACCTCGGCGGAGTGAGACCCTTTCAGATCAGCGGGCAAACGCGTTTGTCCATTAAGGGGGAGGCGAAAAAGAAGCTTGGAAGAGGGCCGTGATAACCAGAAGGGGAGAGCCAATCAAGGCAGAACGTTATTGCTTCCCCTCATTCTTGGGATGGAGTGTGCTGGCTGCTTCTCACTTCCGGTTCTGTGATGGCGGGTGCAACGGAGTGTGATGGATGGGCCGTCACGCGGCGGTGAGAAGTTTTTCTGAAAGCCAGGCCAAGCAAGGCATGCTCTCGCAGTGTGCGTCTGGAACGCTCGAGGCATCAGCTTGAAGAGTCATTCGTGGTGGGATGTTAATGCGAGACAGCGCTGGAGGGAGGTCCCATGGGCCGCAGACTCGGTTTTGCCTAATAAGCCACAACAGTCAATAACACGCCATCAGAAGGTCGAGGCAGGCCGCGGCAGCGACAGCGACAGCGCATGAACACAACTCAAGCCGAAACCCGTAAGCTGCTGGTGCCGGATGGGTTTCCGTGCTGGCCGGGCCACGTGCGGCCTGTCCTGTTCATATTAGCCAAGAAGGCTTTGTGACGGGCGTCGAGAGGCAGACCAACCACGACGGGCGGCTGTCATAAGAAGGGGAGGTCTTTGTCATAACGGCACATGCCCATTGGATCGCCGGCGCTCTGGGACAGTTTCGGATGGAATTGTGTGCTGTTGCTGCGCGGGCAACGAGGCCAGAGGAAGGAGCGCCAAAAAGCATCCTGAGCCGTACCTTCCGCCTGGGATTTGCGGAGAGGCGCTCGCCTGCAATGTCCGCATCGTCGTCATTTCTCTGTTTTCCATGCCATATAAACTATCAACCTCGCCTAACAACCACCACAATCACAATCACGACACCACCTCAGCCCTCGGCCCTATTGCGTGTCCTGTCCTCTCGCATTGTGCGTCTGCTTGCTACGCCTCGCCGCCCCTTCTATTTATTCCTCCATCTCACAAACGAGGCACTGTACCGACTGGAGCGCCAGGCCTGCGCCAGCTTATTGCGATACCCGGCCTATTGCGACAGCGCTGTACAGCCCCTTCTAACCCGCTCCGCTTGTCTGATCGCCGCACCTGGCCACGACACTTGTCACGATCTGCCACTCGACTCGCGGGCTGCTGACGTCTCATCCTTCCTGCTTCCCGTATCGCGGCGCATTATCAGGCCAACGTTGGGCTGCGACTGACTGGGTCTGGACCTGGCCCTGACCTGCCTCTTGCCCTTCCTTATCCCCTCCCACATTCCCACCTCAACCTCCTCCTCACATCGTCACTCGTCTTCGTTCTCGCATCTCCTCTCCACTCCTCCTGCGACCCTGGTCTGCAGCGCCTTTTCTCACTCGTCGACGATACCCGCGGCCAAGCAGCAGGCGACCCGATCTTGCCTTGCCTGCCGCCGCCCGCCCTTGCAAGCATCACGCACAGCACAGCTCGCCGTCTTGCGTCACTGTGCTTCTGACCCGGCTGCGAGCGAGCGAGTGCCTCCGAACGAACGCACCACCCACGATCCAGCCGACGGGCCTCCCCGTGATTAGCTGGCTTAGCTGGCTGGCTCCGTCAATCCGTGCAGGCGGCCGGGACTTGACCAGGCCAGGGACTTTATTTACGGGGACGGGGAACAAACCATCTCTCCTCTAGGCCTCTAGCAGCGGGTCTCGTGTCGGATCGGGAGCTACGTGCAGGTCAGTAACGAGCTCTGGACGTTTCCATATCGAATCGTGCCAATATTATTCCCTCCTCGGTGTTCAATATTTCCCTGTTTTCTCATATCCTATCGAAAACCCTCAACCCTCTCCCTTCCGAGGGTTACCGCGAATGGCAGCCCTTGGCTCGCGTCAGGTCACACGGCCAGCTCGGTGATTTTCTCGCCCAACATAATTACAGATCACCCCCCGCCGTTGCTACTCCTTGCTCCCTACTTACTGCCTTGCCCACTCTTTATGTACTTTACATGCACCACCCTGTCTCTGTCTGTCCTTTTCGGTTGTCGACCTGCATCTGCCTGCTCTAACATTTTTGCAAGATTGACCAACCTGGCTCCATCAGAGAAAAACCGACTCCTGTCTCGTTAGGCACCGTCCTCTCGAGCATACTCAACCGTTGTCGCTCTCCGATCGAACAGCCCATCTAGACTATCGATTCTCGCTCCCCGCCGACATGAGCCTATCCGAAGCAGCGCCGCTCAACCGCGGTGATCGATACTCAGACGCCATGATGGCCGACGATCGAGAGAACGACTCGTCCTCGACACCTCGGGCCACCGACTTCGTCAACGAGGCTGGCAGCCCGCCTATGGATGCCAAGAAGAAGAAGCGTGGCCTATTCGGCTTTGGCAAGAAGAAGGGATCCTCTTCGGCACCAGCGGATGACTCCAAGTCTGAACCCGAGTCTCAACCTCAGTCAAAGCCGAACTCGGCAGCCGCCAGCCCCCCTACGTTGTCTCGAGACGCCTCCAAGATGTCCACGAACCAGTCAACGCCATCCTGGGGCCTCCAGAGCGAGCAGGTCTTCGCTTTGCCCGCTTCACCGAACCGCGGATTCACCAGCTCTCCTCGACTCTCGTCGCCCGCTACTTCCCAAATCTTCGAGCGCGATGTCCAGGACAGCACTGTCCTGATGCCCAACTCTCCGGCATTCCCAAGCCACATCCAGACGGAGAATTACATCCCGCCGGTACTTGACGACGCATCTGAGGCCATCACAAATGAGAAACTGGACCCCGACTCGGTTGAGATTGTGACACACACCTCGCACCAACCCGCCGCCGTCACGGTAACAGGTACAACTCCGTACGACCAGTCGGCCAGTGAATGGGCTGCCGAACTCGCTTCTTTTGCCGATCGAGACTACGTCTCAGCCGACAACACGTCCAACTACGGATCTCTCGACTCCTCTGACGTTCGCCGACTCTCGTTCATATCGTTTGCCGACGTCGTACAGGCCGAACACGTCCCCCACGTCGCCAGCTCCCGAGATAGCATCCACCTGGTTGGACTGACGTCGCTCTCTGCCGCCGCGAACCGATCCCCCTCTCCTATCCGATCGCCTGTATCGAGCCAAGGTGTCGAGACCAGCCCTCCGACGAGCAACCCCGGAAGCATGAAAGGGATCGAACTGAGCCCTACGCGCAAGCCTCTGGGCAGCCCGATCAGCACCCACAACCTGAAGGGCCCCAACGTTGGTGGCGATCTCAACATTGAGACCATGAGCCAGGCTCTGCGACGAACGGGCAGCGCCGATCTCAGTGCGGTCCGCAGCATTCCTACCAGTCCGATCGAAGGACCTGGTTCCCGTTAAAGACAATGGTTATGAAAGATGATGACTGAGTTGGAAGAGTTTAGGGAGAGATATGATATCCACGGGGAGAAGAGCCAGTTAGGCCACGTTTGATTTCTTATTCACTTCAATTTTTCACGGTTCCCCACGGGGATTCCGTCTTGGTAGGGCTTTAGCAAGGATGACATTGAAATTTGGCAAACGGGAGTTGAAAGAGAACTTGGGAAGTTCACTCTAGGCGTCGAGCAGTGCGCTATCAGGGAATTACGCAGTTTTATCTCGGTGGATTTCACACCTTTGGAAGTTACCGTTGTTTATACATAAAGGCGGTCTTATTTTGCGTCTCTCATGCCGTGCCTTGCGGCTCAATTTGAGTATTGCTATTTCCAAACTCGCGTGTAAGTGTGTTGAGTGAGGAATTTTGAAGTATCTTCGCTGTTCAAAAGCGAGAAAATTGCTTCCTTTTGCGAGTCAATATTGCATGGGTTCTATGGGCTGGCGGATGTGCATCCTGCGTAAGTTCTTATTTTTGGCACAAACCCCTGACGCATTCGTACACCGCTGCAGTCGAATACGACTTTGGTGGCCCTGACGTGAGGCTCGCAGGGGACGAAGACCATGTGATGATCTCGCTAGATGGCCAGATGCAGTCACCATCGCTTAGAGAAGATCATTGTGAAAGTGGGAACGGACACCCAGGTAGCGATTCCTACGTTTGCGTGCTTGATCTACGGCCAGCGTTTGACGCGCATACGTTGTCGCAATCACCGTTAAATTTCAGGTGCTATGAGACGTCAAGCAGGACGATGAAAGAAGGTTGGCGGAGGACTTGCTCCGTCCCGTGCTGATGTGTCTGCGCAGTACCGAGATTGGGGGGAGGAGGCAGGTCAAGGGCTTGGTTGGATGAGGTTGATTTGAGACGAAAGATATTCAGATTACTCGGGGCTGGACAAGTCAGCATGCTGTGGCCCTGGGTCCATGATATGCAGGGACCGGGCCGGGGAGCGGTGGTGCCACGTGAGAAATGAAGGGGATGTGGTAATGTTTGGGGAGAAGCACGGCGGCGGCGGCGGTGCCTGTGGAGAGACGGACGGCTTCAGAGATCATCGCCAGAGTTGGCAATTGAGGATGCTGCTCAGGGGAGAGCGCTGCGATGTGACTTATCACAAGCTGGCTGGTCCCCCACAGAGCTAACCGAGCTGTTTCCCGTTGATGATGAAGCTAAAACGAGCCACGAGGGCAGATTAGTCAAAGAAGGAGGAGAGGGTGTTTTGCACGGCACACACGGAGTTGAGAGAAGGCTGAAAGGGCAGGGCACTAAGACGGCCGGCGAAGACTAGGGGCGTCTGGGGACATGGGCAGATCCTTGCGGCCGTTTGGGCATGTGCAGACGAAAAGCTTGGATGGACGCTATACTAGAGGGTTTAAGACGGGGGGGTTCTTTTCTTTGTTCCTCACTCGAGGTGTGGGAGTGGCTAAGGGTCAAAGGGCCGAAGCAAGTCTTTTCTTTCAACAGAGGAGGCTGAATCCTGAGGGTGAGCGGTAGAAGGATGCTGACGAGAGGGTAGCGAGCCTGTTGGATGTTGATATGCCAATTCTCGTGGCACGGAAAGGGTAAGACGAACGGGCTGATGGGGGCGAAACACGTGGAAGGAGGATCGAGATGGCGGGAGGGTGGGCGAGATTTGGCTTGTTTCTGATTTCTTACGAAACGGGTGGTTTGTGACTGTGATTTGCTTTTCGAGATGCGGCGTCTTGGTTGGTCGTCAGTGATCCATGAGCCATCCATTGAGACAAAGCACGGCACGGGTTTGAGTCTGGGTCCATGGCACCGGGTCGGGTTCCGTTCCCGTTGCACAACGTGCTTTTTACGGGCCCGAGCATTGACAAAGAGAGGTTTATGTTGGTATGAGAATCAGTAGAGAATCTTGGGTGAACGGTTGATTGTCGAAGGTGGAGGATGTCCTCGGGATCTTGGTTCATCTGAGGGATTGGCCCCGAGCAACACTCACAGAAGAACGCTGCTAAGCTCCCAGGATGTTCCAGTATTAAGCGACCTCGCCCGTTTATTTGCCTCGTCTTGAACACAAGCGCCGTTCCCGCATCGGGACACGCCGTCTCTCTTCGCTTCGGCTCTGAGGGAGGGAGGGAGGTCGCATGGCTCCCGGCTCAGTCTTCCCCGGGGTCGAGTGGCGTAAAGAGAAGCGTGGACTGACTGGCTAGATACCGCCGAAGCTGGTTGAAGCTTCGCTTGCATGAGCTGTTCACGAGAGCCAAGACAATGACGAGCTGATCTTGTCATCTCAGCTTCCGGGGGCATTCTCTTCAGAAGCATGGGAACTGTCAAACTTGCCTGATGCTTGATCCAATTAGTCCACTGCTCTGAACAGGACATGCACTTCCTGATTGGCCTGTGATATCGTAGCCGGCTTGGATGGACTCAAGAGACAGCCTGCCTGGTCTTCCCCTGCAACCGGGTCCCTGGCCCCTGCAACCCACGCTGGGCAGATGTCTCTCCACTGTCGCACAGGCCTGTAGAATCGTGGATAGATGGACTGGATGGACGGCGGAGGATATTAAGGGCCGGAGAAGAAACGGGACCTGCTGCTGATGATGGAGAAGAGATGGATGCTGCTGGCCTGAAGAAGTGCTGGCCCGAGCCCTTAGAGCAAGAGCATCCTCAAAGGCAAGTGCCGCCTCGGGCAAGCCAACCCAGGCATCCCGGAACTTGGAAGGTACGACGGGCCACAGCGCATCCATCCCTTCCATTGCAGCTCTCCACCGCTTTGTCTGCATCCCGCCATCAAAGGAACCTGGACGACTCCTCTTCTTTTCTTCCACTGCCCCGGGTCGACGATAACGTTGCAGCAGAGAACCCGAGGGATCCCTTCTTTTCTTTTTCTTCGTCGTCCTGGCCTCATATCCGCACAAGGAGAATTTTGTTCAAAGAAGCAGAAAGGAAGCACAGAGTGCCGGCTCCCACGTCGTGCCCTTGCATGCATCTTCGCTGCGCCAATCATCCCACCCGTTCCATCACCTCCGCTTCGCCAGGCCTGCTTGGATCGACGCCGAATTCCCCGCTCTCAAAACGGCGCCGAGATAATAATTAGGCCTATCCTGTCCTATCCTATCCAGTCCAACCCACTGTCCGCCCGCCGCCGCCGCCATCGACGAGTCGACTCGAGAGGGGGGCCGGGAAGAACTACAAGAGGAGGAAGCGACCCTGGTTGCATTGCAGTTGGTTCATGTGCTGCTGCAACTGCCTGGCGTTTTGTATCTGAGTTGCCTACCGTGTTATAGCTCTGGATCGACGACGACAACGACCCTACAATACTTATCATGCGAGCCTCCTGCCGCTGCTGACCCTCAACATCGTCTTCGAGTCCCGCCCGATTCGGCCTGCTCTTGTCTTGCTAGCGTTGCGACTGGAATCTAGCTGTGGGAAGCCCTTCTTTGAGGGTATTGGGGCTCGGTGGCGACCAGGAAGAAACATCCTCCCACGTCCCGGTGCTCGAACCTAAAACGGCCAAACTCTCTTCGTGCTTATCGATCGCCGACGGCTCATCATCAACTCGAGCTCGCTGCTCGAGACTTCTACATAACCATCCACGGGTGCTTCGACATCGATCTCGCCTTCTGGGTCCTTCCCGCTGCTCCTCATGCTAGTCCCGTCTGCCGCTTGCGACGAGTCTCTCCCCCGCAGCCGGTGATCGGGAATAAGGTAGGCGATAGTCGATAGTCGACCACCACCATCCCGAAAGACGATAGCGACCTCGACTCCGCACCTTGACCTACCTAGCAGCGCCCGTCAGTCCTGTTCGCTGCTGATACGGTCTCGACGCCCTCGACCGGTTGCTGCCTCTCCTCCTACAACACTGCCTTAGCCCGGAGGAACATCCAATGCGGAACGAATGTTCGCATGTGGATGTGGACGACGACAAACTATGGCATGACCATGCCCAACCACCACGGCATGGGTTCCAAGGGCACCGCCAGTGGCACCGGCACCGGCACCAGCACCAGTAACGACGGCCGCCAGAGCGCCGCCGGGACGAGCAGCGGCAGCAACAGCATGGCCCCGAGCGTCAATGAGAGCGATGTTACGACCTCCTCGGCTCCAACCGTGTCCCGGCCCCAAGGCCAACCGCTCGAAGCTCCCCGCGATGCCAATCTGGAGCGATCGAGCTCCTCCAACCTGCGATCAGCCTTCCGCGCTACCATCAGCGCCGTGGGCACCATCCGCGCCGTGACACCGGAACCATCCGAGCCTACCGCCGCCGCCGAGCACCCGCCAGCGTCTACCGGGCCCGAGCCTCAAAGGTCTTCGTCGAACCGGGGGGCTGTCTCGCAGCAGAGCTCCCCACGATCAATACCAGGAGGGCCCGCGCGGAGGCAGGGGATGGTGTTCAACGATGTCTTCGGCGAGTCCTATGAGAGCAGCGAGTCGAGTCCTCCGCGCACGCTCCGGCATACAAGCGGATCTATGCGACCCCGGACGAGGACGATGGATACATCTATGCTGGCCCAACGCAGCGTACCCCCAATGACTGAACGCCATAGGGTGGGAAGCGTGAGCTCGTCAGGGTCGCAGCATGTAGCTGACGAACCCACGAGACCACCTGCCATGACGTTGGAAGCGATGGGATATCCCGCAATCATGACGGCTAGAGAGGCGGCCGCAAAGGAGAAGAAGGGCTCGAGTCGGCGCTTGATGAAGCGCCAATCGTCAAGACCTACTTCACCGCTCATCTCACTGCCTCCTACCGTGGACTCCCTGCCGCTTCCCATACCGACCGACGATGCCAACAAGGTGCTCTTGTTGATGAAGACACTTTGTGGGAGAATGCGTGGCGAGATTGAGTACCAGGGAGAAAATGGCGGGCCCTGGTATACTGGTGTGGCATATATCGAAGAGGAAAAGGGATGTCTGATGTTCGATTCTGGACAGAATGGACCCTTTCATATACCCCTGGTGTCTGATCTACGTGGTTGCAGGGTGCTCCCTGTGGATTACCCTGAAGAGAACAAGGAATGCTTGGAATTGGTCTGCTCCTCGCCTCCTGTGGAGATTCTGATATGTCCATTGGTTGCAGACGAATTCGATCTGTGGCTGGCAGCGTTGCTTTGTTGGCAGCAGTTGAGGCCAACGAATGTCAAATTGACGAATGGGAAGCCGACAAGCCCTGCAACTTCGGTGCGGCCAGAGCTGAAGAGACATGGAGAGTCATCGGAAAAGCCTAAGCAGACCAATATCATCAAGGTCGGGAAGGTGATGCTTTGGGATAAGGGTTTGGCGGTGTCGCCGCGAGCTATCGTCAAGCGGCCGTCAACTAGGGATTTGCGATCGCCAGCAACTTCATGGAGGCGGGTATCGTGCATTCTGCAGGACAACGGCGAGTTCAAGCTTCTCACGGAGAATGACGTCTCGGTTCTGTCTATTCTTGAACTCTCGCAGCTATCTCGGTGTGCCATTCAACAACTCGATCGGACCGTCCTCGATGAGGAATACTGCATCGCTATCTTCCCCATCTATGCATCGACATCAACACACCTTTCTATCTTTCGACCGGTTTATCTAGCTCTGGATAGCCGAGTCCATTTCGAAGTGTGGTTTGTCTTGTTACGCGCTTTCGCGGTTCCGGACATGTACAAAATAGACGAAGCTACCAACCAACTTTTGGAAATTGCGGAGATCGATAAAAACGAAACCGGCGAAATCTTCCGACTGGAGAAGACGATAAATGTTAGAGTTACAGAGGCCAAAGTCAGGGGTAAGGCTGAGGGGGCCACTCCCGACAAGCCGTGCAGATCAGAGCCTGATTTGGTCCTTGGAAACTACCTGGCCGAGGTGATTCTGGATGGCGAGGTCAGAGCAAGAACTACCACGAAGATTGCTACGAAGAATCCATTCTGGCGAGAAGAGTGCGAGTTCACTGACCTCCCACCAACAGCACCGTTGTTGTCAGTGGTTTTGAAGAGGGTTGAGGGCAATCTTGAGAGCTCGGGCCATTTGCTACAGGCCTCTGTAGGACTACCCAAGACGGGGAATTTAAACGAGGTTGTCTGCGGCGCCGTGGATATTCCACTGGAGCAGATGACCCGGGGCAAGGATAACGAACAGTGGCTACCGGTTCTTGACGAGAAGCATCAGTCACTTGGCTCGATGTTGATCAAGGTCACGCATGAGGAGCATGTCGTACTCATGGCGAAGGAGTATCAACTGCTTTCCGAAGTCCTCCACAGATTCCCTGCCGGCCTCACGACACAGATTGCGGCAGCTCTGCCTGGGCAGCTACGTCGATTGTCCGAGCTGTTCCTGAACATATTCCAGGTTTCAGGAGCTGCGAGCGAGTGGCTTATGGCCTTGGTTGAGGACGAAATTGATGGCATAGGAAGCCAAGCCTCGATCAAGAAATACCGCTTCAGCAGCCGCCTCAAGTCTAATGACTCGATTGATTCGGCTAGTGACCGCGAACTCATCGTGCGAGACATGAGCAAATCATTAGCTGGAGAGGCAAACCTCTTGTTCCGAGGCAACTCGCTCTTGACACAGTCCCTCGAGTTCCATATGCGACGGCTCGGCAAGGAGTATTTGGAGGAGGTCCTGCACGACAAGCTTTTCGAGATCAACGAGATCAATCCCAACTGTGAGGTTGATCCTAGCAAAGTCCCGCATGGTAGCGACATGGATCAGCACTGGTCAACGCTTATCCAGCTGACAACGGAAGTATGGCAATGTATCGCCGCTTCAGCGAACCGATTACCCCCTGAACTTCGACATATTCTCAAGTACATCCGTGCAGTCGCTGAGGATCGATATGGTGACTTCTTGCGGACCGTCACATACACGTCCGTCTCTGGGTTTCTATTCCTTCGATTCATCTGCCCCGCCATCCTCTCTCCCAAACTCTTCAATTTGCTCCGCGACCATCCTCGGCAACGCGCTCAACGCACATTCACCTTGATCGCCAAGGCGCTTCAGAAATTGGCAAATTTGTCGACCTTTGGCAAGCGAGAGGAGTGGATGGAGCCGATGAATCGCTTCCTGAATGTGCAGAGGCAGTCCATCCGTGACTACATTGATCAAGTCTGCAGTATTCCCGCCGATCGGAGCACGAATCTCATTACAGCGGCATATAGCACACCGGTCACCATCCTCCGGCGGTTGAATCCCACAGCCAAGGAAGGATTCCCAAGCTTGCCCTATCTCATCGACGATACTCGCAACTTCGCTAGTCTCATCACATTGTGGACAGACGCAAATCCGATACAAGGGGACGAAAAGAAGGCAGAAGCTGATGGAGAAATCAATCTATTCAACGATCTTTGTTTCGCCCTGCAAGCCCGGGCCAGTACCTGTCTCGACAGGATTCAAGCTTTTCGGGAGACTGAGTCTGCCGCCTACGCGGCCACCGATGAGCCTGGCGAAGGCGTAGACCCATCATCCTATATTGAGTCACTATCCCTTTCCTACGGCGGCTCATCTTCCGCCTGGAACGACCTTTACGAACGGGACCGTCCCCCGGGCAGTTCCGGCAGCGACATTGTCGAGACCACGACCTACCTCACTCGGCGACGCAGCAAAGACGGGCGGCGAGGCCGCGAAGGCTGGGAGCTTCGCAAGGCCCCAGGACTGCGCCATGTTAGCGGGAGCAGTACTCTTCGGGCGCGCAACGGCAAGGTTGGCCGGACCATTCTCAGCGGTATCATGAGGATCGGCGGCCGGGGAGACAGCCCCGAGGCCAAGACGCAGCAGAAGTAACGGCATTTCATCATTGCATCAGACGGGAAAGGGAGAGCATTGCGGCCTACTGCACGACTTACGACCACACACCCACGACCTTCGTTTATACCACGCGCACCACCTTCTTCTTCTTCGTGATTTATGTTCATTCTCATCTGTTTACTTCCCTCCCTCTTTACCCACCTCTCGTTCTTGTTCCTTTCGATGCGGGATAGATAGACACGGCGGTCCAACTGCACGGGATTGGGAAAAGCAATTCCGTTTTTTGGCGGGGTTGGATGTTTGTGGCTGTTTTGTTTGTTCTTGTTTGGAGGAGGCGGATATGGATACCATGAACGAGACGACAGGGGTGAGGATATGCTTCCTTTGAGGAAGATGGAGGTTCGTCTGCAAGGCTTCCAGATAGAGAGCCTTTATATAGCGCATAGGCAACCTGTCAATTCACGGATGAACCTCATCACGGGCAGATAAACAGTAACTGCGTTATGAACACAGTAGTTGTATTTGCAATGGTATCTCTGCACCAAAACCCGACTCCCCGCTTCCCTTTCATGTTGAAGCACGTAAATATTCCTCCTCGCAACCCGACTTTTGCTTACATCTTCAGCACCCCCTTCTTAGGGCCAAAATTTCATAAACACTGCTGAAGATGGATCATAGCTAGGGCTCATAAAGCTGAAATTATGAATTTAGGCAAAGAACTTCTTGTACGCGGCCTTCTCCTTGGCAGCGCGGGCAGCAGCCTTGGCCTTGACGGTGTTAAGCTCGTTGAGAACGACACCATCCGTGGGGACCAGGCGATGAGCCTCCTCGAGGTCACGCAGAGCCATCTCCTCGTCCTTGAGACGGACGAGGGAGTAGCCGCGGCGGTAGTAGGCCTTGGCACGGTCGGTGTCCGAGATGCCATTAACTTTCAGGGCATTGGCGGCGCAGTGGGCGGCCTCTTCGTAGGCCTCGATCTTGATGTTGAGGAGGGCCGAGTTGTTGTTGAGGGAGAAGCGCAGGGCGTCGAGGGCGGGCTTCATGGTGTCGGGCTGGCCCTCGAGAGAGGGGTCCTCGTTCAGGTATCGCAGCGCCTTGGAGTACTTGTCCAGGCCAATGCTGATATTACCTGCCTTGAAGGCCTTGTTACCGTAGTCCTTGCACGCGGTGGCAATCTCCAGAATCTTGGGGGCATCGAGGGTCTCGGAGCTGTCCTCGGGGAAGTCTTCGTAGGGGTCGCCCATGGCATCGGGTGTCCTCTGCTCGGCGAGGAGGGCGGCATCACCAGTGAGCTGGCCGCAGTCGGCGATGATGGCCTCCTTGGCGGGCTTGTCGCCGGAGGTGGTGCGCAGGTTCTCGATCTGGCGGACAATGGACTTGCCGTTGAGGACTTCGCCGAAGACGACATGCTTGCCGTCGAGGTGGGGGGTCGGGACGGTGGTGATGAAGAACTGGGAGCCGTTGGTGTCTGGAGCGGTTAGTCAAGCTCATAGCACTTAGAAGAGAAAGACTTACTGGGTCCAGCATTAGCCATGGACAAGAGGAACGGGCGGTCATGCTTAATGGCCAGGCCCTCGTCCTCGAACTTGGCGCCGTAGATGGACTCGCCGCCGGTGCCATCGCCGGCCGTGAAGTCACCACCCTGGATCATGAACTGCTTGATGACGCGGTGGAAGCCCGAGCCCTTGTAGTGCAGCGGCTTGCCGGACTTGCCCACGCCCTTCTCGCCGGTGCAGAGGGCGCGGAAGTTCTCGACCGTCTTGGGCACCTCCTCGGCGTAGAGTTCCATAGTGATTCGGCCGACAGGCTTGCCGGCGATCTCGACATCGAAGAAGACGCGGGGCCGGCCCGTGCGGTTGATCTTTGGGGCACCCATTGCGAGAGGGGGGGAGTTCGGTAGCGATTAGGGGAGAGGATGTGAAGCTGGAGAGAAGAGTTGGAGTTGGGGAGAAGTTGGGAACGAAGAAGGAGTTGTGGATGACGGGAGCTATTAAGTAAGGTAAGGTAAGTAAGGCGAGGCACAACCGGGAAGGAACGAGGCGCCATAAATTTATCATGCGGGCGAGGCAGCAGAAGGCACCTAAGATGCGGGGTACTTTTTTTACAGTGTTTATTCGGCCTCTAACCAACAATTTCTCAAATTACCTGACCTCCCACCCTAACTCCCTCCCGTCTTTTAGCACGCGAGAGAAGAGACAACAGAACAGGCCAGACGAAGCCTCGTTCCATTGCCGAATGAGATTGCACGACGGCGTCCGGATCACCCTGCTAAAGGGCACGATAGCTTAGGTTGTTGGGGGCGGCAGCGACCAGCGATCACGGGCACCGTCACGGCCTCAGCTTGAGCCATTGAGGGGATTGTCAGAAGAGGCTGAGACACGCGGCCAGAGTTGCTGGGAAGCCTGATATCTTAGAGGCCTGTTGGTTTGCTAGCTGCATTCTGTGCCGCGCTGCGCTGGCCTCGCATTGTGTTGGCTCGAGTCGTGGTTCAGCTGGCGATGCAGCTCTCTGCAAGGAGTTCACAGCCCGATTGCGTCTACTCACACTGTACAGACGCAGAGGCATTCGCATTTCCCTCGTCTGGTTGCTTCTGCGGTTGTCGATGAAGCTGCGGTGGTGGGTCGCGGTCGAGATACATGGAAGTTTCTAGCTTCCCCGGAACGAGGCCGGGGGATCAGGCGGGATCAGGCGGGATCAGGCGGGATCCAGGGCCGGCCAGGGTCCTGGTTTGCTTTTTGCGAGGTTCCGCTGATCCAAGCTCACAGCGCTGGTCTCCGAACTTGATGGCTCATCGAATTGACATATCCAGAGTAAGTGTGAGGGGGATGTGGAGGTGATGGCCTCAAACTACAGTCGAGATACAAACCACCACTGGCAACTCCCCGCGCCATTGTGACGAGAAACTCGACCCATGGCGTCGTCGAGATTCACGCGACCCTTCGCAAGCGGGCGCCATCGCGGCACGCCAATTGACTAACTCAACTGCAAGTAATCACTTGCAAGGACCAGCAGCACTGCCAGCTTGGCTTTCCCAGAACAGCCCAGTTCAGCGAACGGCACATCATTGGGCGGCGGCCGCCGGAGCAACCTCCTGACCCTGCCAGGAAGCAGATCCTCTCGTGCCCCGGCCCAATCAAGCGCTGTGTGGCTTTGGCCCAGCGCTCCTCCGTCATCCCACGGGGTGAGGTTGTGACGAGGAGAGAGACAACAAGAGGGACCTATCGCCAGGAAATCAGGGAAATGGGCAATGAAACCCTCCATGTCACATTCAGCTGCCCATGGGACCTCATCAAAGAAACGCCAATGGCTGATCCCAAAACGAACTATCGAATGCGTCCGTCCTGATGGTTGGTCGTCCGAGGAGAGGGCTTAACACCTGGGTGCAGCATCCGAGACATAAACGCAAGGTTGCGCCCTTCTGGCACCCATCGAGTCAATTGTCAGCTCTAATGTCGGCCCGCGAGAGCCCAACAAGTCCCCGGCCTGGAGGACATGGGGGGAAGAGGAGGCGGGGAGCTCACTCACTGGTCGATGTGCGACTCTCATGCACTCTCGCCCTGCAGAGAGGCGTCTCGACCTCTCCCAACCCCCATGCCCATTGGCCGCCCATTCTCTTGTCTATCCCGTGTTCTACTGTCCCAAGCTTTTGTCCTGTTAGTCTCGGGTTTCCACGTATCGGAAAGCTCGTGTGATACAGCCGTGCCGTCCCTGGAGCCCCAACCAACAGCCCTTAATCACTCCGTTTGAGATGTGGTGCCTCACTCGTCTGTGGGCTTCGCTCCCGTCTGGACCTCCAGCGTGACCTATGATTGCCGTCTGTCAGATATTGGCGCCATGGGGCCGGTCACGGAAAAAGAAACGAGGAGAGTCAGAATAGGGAAGGGCATGGCTCACCGGTCCGTCGTTGACCAAGGCCACCTCCATCATGGCTTGGAACTTGCCATCCCGCACCCGCTGCTCTTGATACCCGCTCCTGACCTTCTGCACGAAGTAGTGGTAGAGCCTGCTTGCCTCCTCCGGGTTTGCCGCGCCGTGGAAGTCGGGCTTGGTGCCCTTCTTCGTCTTGGCCAGCAGCGTGAATTGTGATACTGCGCCCTCCTGTCAGCTCCCGGTCTAGATCGCGCTCACGCAGACGTGTCCGTACCACAGAGGACCTCGCCCTCAATGTCCATGACGCTCTTCTTCCACTAGTAATTGCGGTCAGCGTCCAGCACACCATCGTGTCGAGGCGCGGTACCGCCTTTCAGGAGCGGCACTCACCCGGCCGCCGGCTTCGTCATCCCACATCTTCATCTTGAGGACCTTGTTTGCCAGCGAGTCGGCCTCCTTCTCCGTGTCGCCTGGCGCAACGGCGGCAAACACGAGGACCCCCTTGCCGATGGATGAGACGAGTTCTTTTTCCACCGTCACGGAGGCGGACAGGACCCGTTGCAAGATTGCTGTTTGAGGTCGTCTCAGCTTGCTTTCCCGTGGGCTCATTTTGCCGTGGCAAATTGCAAACGGAAAACAAACGCACCTTTCATAGTGATTGAGTTTTGTGTATGGAGATTAAGGGTATGTCGTGACCTAATTCGTCAAAGGCGCATTCTGTAGAGAGCTTGTATAACTTGCTTAGGCCATGCCAACAACTCCAGGGCAGCTGCTGTCAGATGTCAAAATGCTTGTGGGGATTCGGCTCATGAGCACAACTCCTTGGCGTGCGATATACACAGGCTGACTCGAATTTCTACATGTTCTGTACTATTTCCGGAGTGCAACTGGTGCCGTGCATTTTCGGCCTTGTCAATTTAGGCTCTAAGCGCGTGTAAATAATGGCGCAAACCATGTACCATGATTGGACGTTGAATCAATGAAACTTCGACAACGAAACAAATATTGACAACATCACAAAAGGCTTTCTTGAAATTATGGAGTTCTTTCGTATTTTCCCCTCATCTTTACTTGGCCTCTTGACTGCCATCATGTGCCATGAGACCTGCTCCAGACTTGGAGCCATGTCATGTGAGACCGGGCGGTGGAGGATGATGTATCGGCTTATCGCTGCCTGAGGGATCATAACGTATCATCAGATAGCAACAGCCGCGTTCAGACGCGGTTTTCCGGCCTCCAGCGCAGTGAATCAGCGAGAAAAACAAACATGCTGAATCTTTTCTCTCAGTAGAAGACCATAGAATCTTTTTATGCCCCTTGTTTTTCCAGTTGCCGCGGATCCGCCTCAATCTGTCATCTGCCGGCTAACGACAGCCCTGCCAACGCAACTCCCGCCGTGCTAGCCAATCGCACCAGAGGGAGCCGCTGGCCTCATTCTCCATTTCGCATCTCCAGCATCAAAGCTGTGTTGGCTCAGCCCTTTTGCCTTGCAACACCGCCACCCACCCCCGAATTGGCTGTCGGAGATAGAATCAGACGGTTGCTACCAGAATTCAGACACGGTCGACACTCCTCAACCCCTTGCGACGCGCCGATAACGACGTCTGCCGCCCATCACGAGCTCCCTGGACCGGTCCAGGTCGAGCCCAGCACGAATCGAACACACTCTACCCCCAGAAACCCAGACTTAGGCAGGCCCAGAGCCGCCAGAATATCGTCACAATGGCGGCGAGGAAACTAGCGCAGGAAGTCGACAAGTGCTTCAAGAAGGTTGCCGAAGGCGTGGCAGAATTCGAGGCCATCTACGAGAAGATCGAGCAATCGAATAATCCAGCACAAAAGGACAAGCTGGAAGACAACCTCAAGCGCGAAATCAAGAAGCTCCAGAGGCTGAGAGACCAGATCAAGACATGGGCCGCTAGTAACGACATCAAGGACAAGGCTCCTCTTCTGGAGCACCGGAAGCTGATAGAGACGGTTTGTGATTGAGAGACCACGCTACGGCTTCATACTTACGGATCGAATCTAGCAAATGGAGAAATTCAAAGCCGTCGAGAAAGCCATGAAGACGAAAGCATATTCCAAAGAAGGACTATCAGCTGCGGCGAAACTAGATCCCCGAGAACAGGCCAAGGCTGAGACCAGCGACTTTCTAAGTTCCATGGTCGACGACCTGGAGCAACAAATCGAGTCCCTAGAGGCCGAAGGCGAGTCGATACAAGCCACCATGAAGAAGGGCAAGAACAACAACGCCAAGGCAGAGCGGATCGCTGAGATCGAACGCGTCATCGAACGGCATAAATGGCATCAAGGGAAACTGGAGCTGATTCGCAGATCACTGGAGAACGGAGGCGTCGAGCCTGAAGCTGTCAACGAGCTGGAGGAGAGCATTCGATATTATGTCTCCGATGGCATGAATGAAGATTTCATGGAGGACGAGGAGATGTACGACGATCTCGACCTAGAAGACGACGAGGGCGTGTTTGGCATGGGCCAAGACACGGAGAAGAACTCATCGCTAGACGCCCAATCCGTGCAAGAGGAGATATTACCGGAACTCGATCTGACGAAACCGGCGTCGCGGAAAGGAAAGGAGGCCGAGCCGATTCGAAGACCCTCAACCCAAGTCAAGTCGCCCTTGCCGGCCCTCGCAACGCTACATACGCCCCTATCGAGTATCAATCCAGGAGCTTCAAGTGGCCCTGCCATGAAGCCAGCATCTCTGCCGACACGGCCGGCAGGAGAGGGTCTGAAATACGCATCAGCAGCGGCGGCAGCGGCAGCCAGTGATAAAAACAATGTCGGCATCGCCCCCTTGCCCCCGCCGCCAGGCATTGCGAGCGCAAACATATCACCAATGCCGTCTATGGCTACGCGCGCCAGTGCGACCAGTTCACCAGCAACATCGTCCATCCAGCCCGTACCACAAGCCGAGCCCAGACAGCCCGCGGCCGTCGCGGCAGCGGCAGCGCCGACGAGCAGCCCCGAACCATCAATAGCTACCATGGCGAAGTCTTCCAAGAGGTCCAAGGCTGCGGGCAAGCAACCGGCCGTTGCGCCTGAGCCTGCAGAGTCGTCTAAGAGTAAAGGTTTGTGCCTGCGTTGTGATTCCTTCGTTGTGTCTATCATGTGCTAACCTCACCCGACGTGTAGCACCCCAAACTAACGGCACGACTAACGGGGTCAAACGTGCGGTCGAGAAGTCCGAAGACGAGTGTATCTATCATCTACCCGCATCGTTGCAGGACTTGGTGGAGTCGTATGAGACTTCACGCCGACGACCGATGCAGTCGACGTCGACTTCAACTCTGCGGACGATGACGATGAGCGGCGCGAGCTGTCCCGATGTCCTGGACTCTGAGGCGCCGCGGACGTATCGCCCGGATGTGCCAGTGCCCCCTACAGGCTCGGGTTTCCCGCGAGACCCTCTCCCCATCTTCGAGAACCCGCAGCTCTACTCGCGCATAGATCCGGATACCCTATTCTACGTCTTCTACTATAAGCAGGGGACCGCTCAGCAGTACCTGGCGGCCAAGGCGTTGAAGGACCAGAGCTGGAGGTTTCACAAGCAGTACCAGACCTGGTTCCAGCGTCACGAAGAGCCCAAGAACATCACCGAGGACTACGAGCAGGGGACGTACAGGTTCTTCGACTACGAGAGTACCTGGTGAGTGACCTACTCTGCAACCCCCTTGAATAGCAATCACTAACAGTTTTCAGGATGAATCGACGAAAAGCCGATTTCAAGTTTGCCTACAAGTTCCTCGAGGATGAGGTTTAATCACGGCGTCTTTGGTTTGTGCTGGGCTGGCTCGGAAACGGAGGATATTGGGGTTAACTTGGCCTGGGATCGAAGGCCTTCGGATTTTGTGATTTTGGGAGAGTTCGCCTCACTTTGGTTTTATTGTCAGATCCACGGTGCCGTGCCTAAGGTACCCTACTGCGCAAGGCAGTGTCGGTGTGTAGAGTACAATGGGAATTTTTGGGCTCGTCGCATTTGGTCAGCCTTGGGACATGTCACATGAGCCGTCTGGTCGTCGCCCGGATGTGGGTTTCTCGCATGTGATGATGGTGTTGCCCTTTCGTCCGCCTCAGAATTGGCGTTGTGTGTGTTGTCCCTCAGCCCCAAAGTTTGCCTCTTTGCCTTGCCATGAACAGCCACGCTCATCGGCGATCAATAGCCTAAAGATTCGCGATTACGGTTCGCCCTCTGCTACGCCGCTTGAGCTTTTGGGAATGATTGAAAGGGCACCATCGGTCGGGGGTGTTTGAGTGAGGCTTGTCAACGTGGCGGGACAGAGACTGAGCGGAGTGGACGCTTCAAATGGGCATTTGTCGTGACCGCCTCTTCTCGAGCCGATGCATTGCTGCCCAAGGAAGAGTTCTTGGTGACCGATATAATAGATAGAAAGTCGCCACCCTCCGTAGCGTAAACATAGGAGTACAAAGCAAGACGGCAAAAGAAAAAAAAAGAGACCAAAAAGCGTCACGACAGACGATCTTCACCCCACGGTTACGGTATCACCACCCACCCCTATATCAACCAAGCTCGGCATTATGGTCACATGGACCAGAATGGGCCATCGGTATATGCTTTTTCTGCCTGTGTCGTCAGCTGCGGCCAAGAAGGCGCTTTACGTGCGACACGCCAGTCGTGGGATGATTGCGCAGAAGTTGGGGGGCGCTCACTGCCCAGCAGCTGAAACAATCGTACTGAGCGAGAAGCATGAGGTACCGACGCGATATACTCGCCCGACGAAGTACAGTCCGGTCAGTCAAGCGAGCTGAAGTCGGAACCAGAGCCGACGGCCTGTGCGCGCTGACGATTCCAGGAGTCCGAATCCGACAACTGCCGCACACCGAAAGCTGAGAAGCGAGCGAAGCGAGACGAGGGATGTGGATGGAAAGTGCAAGATTCCGGATGGAACTTCAAGGCGAACCTGGAGGAGCGCGTCCGCGACGTTTCGAGGGGAGAGCAAGCCCCATCCCCATCGCATTACGACCGGGAAGGTGCGCCTGGCCTGCCCAATGCGCTCCCGTTCCTGCCCTGGCCGGGACATGCTGCCTCAGGAAGAACCCAGGCACGAGGCAGAGTCTGTCTCCTGGCGCTTCCAACGTCCAGGCAACAACTTTCCTGTCCTCTTGGCCATGTTCTAAGCCCAAGCCCAAGCCCGATGCTGACGGCACCCGGATTGTCGATCAAAATTGGAACCTCAGCGGCCAATGATCCCACGGGATGCGAGACATTTTGGCTCACGGCAGCGACGCGAAATCACCGACGACCAAGGATCGGCAACGAGCCGCCTCCAAGGCGATGCGGAAAGCCACACAGCGCTGACGGTGCGGGTGGACTGACGCTGATGGAAGACGCAGGACGATGGAAGAGGAAGGCTTCCAGAAGGTCGCCCGCAGCGGATCCTTCCCCAAGGCCCCGTTCCCCGCCGCCCATCAAACCTGATCCATGTCGCCCATCACCGGCGATGCAACCTATGGGGACGTGAAGGAGCTGGAAGCTTGAATCCTAGAGTCTACCAGACTTGGTGCGGGCAGGGGGGGCAGAGCTCGCGACTCACAGACATGGATCAGAGCCCACCGAGCCCGCGAGACATTTTTCGTACCTTGCTTGCTTGCTTGCTTCACGGCCCTGGCCAGCCGGATGGAAAGGGAGGGTGGTTGGTTGGGTGGTGAGTGGTTTGGATGGATCGATCTCAGCCTTCCCCCCCCTCGCTTCGAACAGCTGTCCTATCCTCCCGATCAATCCGCCTCACTCTCGCTCTCGACGCCCGGCGGCCCTGCTCTTGGGGTTAAACTTGCATCTCTGACAGGGAGCGGCGTTTCAATGGCCTGCTACCTACTCCAAGGGCTGTTGGAGAAATGGGGGGAAGCATGGACCAGAGCTCCATCAGTCAGGCTTTTCGGAGGGCACACTTGCCGGCGACGACCACCCATTACAGCGATGGCTTCCATCGATTGTGGGGGTGGGACGGGAAGACGCCAGCGTTGCGAGGTGATGCTGGTCGACGGGGCTGACGAGACATCGAATCTTGTCGAGGGCATTGGAGGGCCGGGACGGAGAGGGGTTTTTCTGACTTGCAGCAGCAGGATACTACTCTCCGCTGCCGAGATTCCAGAGGCAAGAGTACCCGAAGACGACAATCTTCGATGCCAGCCCAATGTTGCGTTTTAGTCCATCGTTGCCGTCGACGGAGAGATCGTCATTTCTCGCGGCACATACGGCTCCGAAGTACCAAGCTCGTGCCAGCCCCTAGGACGGTCCCTTAGGACCAAGCTCACGAGCCAAGAAGCTTGCACCAGCGATGGATGGACGAACACACGCTTGGACAGTGTGGGCTGTGCGCAGGCAGCAGATTTGATGGATCGTGGATTGGACGGACACGATGACCGGTTCAGCTTGGACCGACCCAGACAAGGTTGGACGGACAAGGATGTGAGTCTGAGAGTGGCAGGGCCATGACGGGGGGGCTCGATACCAGCGGCATGCCGTCGCATCATCCGCACGCATGCCAAGTGATCCAATCACACGAGACAGCAGAGCCTCGAAAGTCGACATCGACCACCACATCGCATTTCCGAAGCATCACAGACCACAGGAGTGAGACAAGGGACCACGCCGCCGTGTACAGTACGCGCCGGCGTCTGGCTGCCGCTGCCGCTACCACTGCCCCCTCCCCTCCCCTCCTTTTTCTCGAACCGACAAGGCACCGGCTGTGTCGCATTTGAGACGTTTCCAGTCGACACCGAGCTCCAATCCATCACCGGGACGGGACCTACGGCTGCTCCCCGGATTTGGAGCCCGACTGCTGCTGTACAGCACAGCACATACGTACGTCCAGCAGCATTCTGCCTCAGCCCTGTGCTGCCCGTCCCGGACTGGCACTCCCTCCCTCAGCTGGGCCTAGCTCCGCCCCCCTCGCAGCGCAGCCGTCCATCGTGTCCCTGCGTGAGTGCGTGCGTGCGTGCGTCCCCCGACTCCTGCATGTGCCGCATTGCGGTGTTCAATCAAATCAGCGTGCTCCCATTTCGTGGCCGGCGGGCTCGCTGACGGGTTGCTAGCTGCAGGCTGTTGTTTTGTTTTGTTTTGTTTGCGTGCCAGCAGCGCTCCAGCTCGCTCCAGCATGGATTTACACAGGACGCTAACTCACTGGGTGCGGCGTCGAGCGCGTAACGATGCAGCAGCTGTAGCAGCTGAGCCTACCTGGAGGAGCTAAGGTACTGAACCGCCAGTGGCCGTCTCTCGTCTCTCCCTCATGTCGTCACCATGGCCGAACCCGAACCCGTCTTCTTACCACCCCAATCCAGTGCCAATCGTCAATGCCACCACAGGACTCTAGGACTTCTCCACCGCCGCCGCCTGTCTCTCATCCTATCGCAGAACGGGTCAGCCCTGACAAGGCAATGAAGCGCTCATGGGGACATGGAACGTGCCCCTTCGAATCGGGTCACCGTTGGCCCCAGTGGAGTCTCGCTTCCTGGTCGACGTTCCTCTGGTTTCCCCCCCCTCCAGCTAGAGCTAGAGCTGGAACAGTTACAGCACGCAGTCGTTACTGATTTCGCTCTCCAGCGCAACCGCGGCTCCGGGCGGCTGTTGCAGGTCACCTGGTCGGCGTTTGATGGCATTGCGATTCCAGCTCACCGACGGGCGTCGCAGTCGCTCGCTGATCCCCTGGGCAGGCTCAAGTGCAAGTACAAGTGCAAGCAATCCCATCCCTGGGCAGCATCTGGGCGGCTGTTTGATACACGCCCAGGAACTGTCCACTAGCTTCCGGCCGCATTCCCCAATCAGCGTCGCTGATGCTGCCCACTGGCTACGACTAAGACGCTCTCGCTCACTCTCGACATCCCCCCCGTCATGACAGGTTTCGGACGGTCTACTACGAGTCGTCGACCAAGCAAGTCACTCGGGGCCGAGCTGCGAACCAGGGTCTAGCGATCCAGCGAAGCTACTCCGTATGTACAGTACTCCGCCCCGGCTCCTCGCTGCTGCTCTCCCCCTTTCATCCCTGTCCCCTGTCCCGTCTTGCTAGTTTGGTGTTGGTTGTCTTGGACTTGCTTGGTATCGATGTGTCCCCAGCATCGCAGAGATGGCTGGCAGGGCTCATCACAATCTTGGACGGGATTCTAGAAGCCTAATCCTCCTGCAGCCATTCGTGCTGCCACAGAGGAGTTACCTCTTTGGACATAGTCAGCTCTACACTATAGACTGTATCTTGCAAGTCGCTGTCCCCACCCCTTCCTGGGCCCTTGATATGAGTAACAAGTCTGCATGGCCTTCGCCTCACAAATCTGAGGCTCAGGAAGAGTACTTTATTACTACGTGAACCACCTCTTCCCAAGTCCTGTCGTCGAATAAGATATATACCTGTAGCCGGGGCAAACTCTCGCCTTCTCTCCTGCATCTCGACGTGTCACTGCACGTTCTACGCTCCCGCTCGACTATACCCTCTTTGCGCATCTTGTCCACCTGGTCGTGGCTTGCTACCTCTCTTCACGTCCAGTCCCTGCACATATTGCACTGGCACAGCTCGCTTGTCAGCCCTATCAAGCATTCGTTCGATCAGCACAAACGGGTAGGTGATGGTTCCCGTTGCCTCAACCTCCAGAAGACTCACATCGTCCAATCTAGATCTCCATCCTTCGCTGTCAAACTCCTCCAAGTCCGACACTTTCGCACAATGAACTCCTACCACTCCTTTGGCACACAGTACTCTGAGGTGCTGTACGGATATCCTCAAAGCTACTACGAGTCCGAGCCGCTCTCCAGGTACGCCAGCTCAGGAGGGAGTTCTCAAGCATCGTCGATGCCGGACTCACCAGGAATGAGCCACGGGCAGTACAGCCTGGTGGGTTCGCCGGTGAGCGAGACAATCTACGAGGACTATGTGCCGTCCTCTTACTCTCAGGCATCATCATCTTCCACTTATGCACCTGCTGCGCCGCGAACTGATTCGTAAGTTGCTTCTTCCTGAACAGTGGTCCAGAGACTAACAAGTGTCCAGAGGAAAAGACTGGCCCGTATCATGCCTCTTCCCTGGCTGCAACTCCCGCCCCTTCAGACGCCTTGCCGATCTCCAACGGCACATCAACAACATGCACGCGCCAGAGAAAGTCACCTATCCCTGTGATTATCCCAAGTGCATCCGCAAACGCGAGCCCTTCCACCGCCGCGACCACTTCCGTGAGCACCTCCGAGACTATCACAGAGAAGACATCGGCAAGCGAGGAGCCACCATGGACGCAGAGTGGCTCAAGGACCGCAACCTGTCGACGCAGTGGTGGCGATGCCCCCGTTGTCTCGTCAGAGTCTACATCGTGGAAAACGGCTTCGAGTGCTACTCGTGCAAGACCCGGTGCGAGACTGTCCGCAAGGAGAAGCGCGAGACCAGCAGCGACTCGCTGAAGCGCAAGGGCAAGCGACGCAACGCTTGAGTTTACACTTCTTCACTTGGCGAGTCTCAGCTGCTGTCCATGGACTCGGCTTGAGGCTGCCAAATACGTTTCCATCTGCTTGGGTTGCGACGAAAGTGCACTGCACGATCGGGCCTCAGGGCTTGCATGCGCGGCACTGCGACGAAGTAACCCCCTCACGACAGCGCCTTTTTCCAGTTTCTGTACCTCTATCTTCACGACTGCTTCTGCAGATTTCACGAATTACTGTTTTTGTCTTCACGAAATGTACATCACTCCGCGCACCTCACCGCTGACAGCCAGCGCACCTCGTCTCATCACGTCCACCCCCCCTTCGTTTCCTCTCCCCTGCGTCCTCTCCAATTTACACCACCTCCCTCCCCCCCAAGGATCGTTCATGCGTTCGCCCCTCCCGACTGGCGCATCCTCCGCGCATCCCTGCCCTGCACTGCACCCAGCTCCACTGCCGGGGCTGACTGGCCCGCGCTAGAAGCCTTCTAGAAGGGGGCTGTGCTGGGGTATGCATGCCAGCTGATGGGGGCGGTTTGGCGGAGAGGGAACGACGGTGAGAGAAGGGGGGAGATAAGGAGGAGGACACGGGGCATGTTTTTGTTGCTTCGAGCGGTCTGCTTTGTTATGAGAGGCATTTGTTGTCCGTTTTGCGCATTTTGCTGGGAATAGATAGATCTCATAGGCGTTTTCTGGGTTAGGAGTGGTCCCGCTCTGTTCGGCAAGGGATCATCAGGGACCGATGGTTGGCTCGATATCTGGGGTTCCGTTCCGTCCAGCACATTGCGATTGCCTGCCAGCCACGGGAGTGCGCCTTTGTATGATAGGATAGCAAGGAATAGATGTGTCACGCCATTGAGTCGTCGCGTCTGGCAATTAATTCTCTCAGCTGCGCGCGCGCGCGTGCACGATCCGGGCCACTTTCGTATCAGAGTCGGTAGGTACAGATGGTGCTGGACCATGCCATGGGATGGGTTCCCGTGCCATCGACAAGCCTCCCCTAGTCGGTTCTCCACAGACCCAGATCCCTTAGATCATCGCAGTGACCTCATGAGGCCCCCCCTCTCTTCGGTTTCGTCGTGCGTGCCCCCTACGAAGCAGGATCGCAGCGCAAGTGCAAGTGCGCCTAGCTTTCCTCGATCGGATCACCGTCGAAGGCCGGCATGGCCCGGAAGTCTGGTCGGTCACGACATCGGGGCTTCCGCCGACGACGGCCCCTGGGTGGTGGCAGAGCGACGGGGTCCACGTCAGCTGAGCTGGCAAGGCGACCGACGAAGGGCGTTGGGTGGCGGAACTTGGAGAACGAGGCGGAGAGGGAGGGGTTGGGTGGTGGTGGTGGTTTAGGGGAGCTTGATGGTGGTGCCTCGGACTTGGGGGAGCTTGGTTGAGCGGCGGTCGAGTCATCGGTAGCGGGCGCGTGCGTTGCATCGTCGTCCCCGGGGCCTGTAGATTGGAGGGCCGCTGCGTCCCATGAGGGTTCTTGCGCGATGGGACTTGACTGCTGCGGGCAGGTCGAAGAGGGCTCTACGACGTCGCTTCGTAGCTCTGCGCTTATCGGCCGGAAGGCCAGTGAGGCTTTCCGGTATGCCTCGTCTCGGGCTCGCCGATTGATATCGGGGACGTCGTGGTCGAAGACGAACTTCTTCTAGATCTCGTCTTCGTCGTCGGGTTCATACCCCTGGTCCGGTGGTGAATAGCGAGTGGGAACTTGCTCCTCGTGTCTTAGAAGGTCCAGGAGGTCTTCGAACTTGGGTGGGGGAGGGAGTTTGGTTGATGCTGGCAGAATAAGACGACCGTTATTGTTAGCTACGGTGTCGTTCTTGTTACCAAGAGGGTCTCCGTAGCGAACGTGGTCTGATGACTCAATGAGACTCGATACTGGAGTGCGGTGTTGGTCGTTGACTTGCGGGGGCTCGATTTCCGCATCGTTTGTCTCCATCTCTTCGTAGTCGGACGAGGAGGAGGCACTCGACGATATCATGATGAACGAGCGGGGCCGACATTGGAATTGGGCCTCGCTTGAGTTCTCACCCTTTCTTGATGATCGCCGAATTTGGAGAGTCTGGTCCTCAAACGTATGGGCTTTCGGAGCGACAGATCCTTGAGAGTGTGTACCATCCATATACTCCGTCGATCCACTCCTCGATTGTGTCTCTGCCCCAAGTAGAGGAGCCGGCTTCAAGCCAGGGTCTTCAATGATGGCGCGAGCATTGATGGAATCTGGATAGCCCACTTGTGCTATCATACTGCCTGCGTCTTCCGGATCAGGAGACCGAAGGTCGAACAAGGACAACAACCTGCCAGATTTCCGAGGTCGAGGTTGATGGATGACTTTTGGAGGTGAGTGGACCACATGCCTAGGCTCATCAGATGCTTTCCGTCTTTTCGAGTGGTAAGGATTGTCGAAAAGTTTTCTTTTTGCAGAAGAATTCGCAACTGCACGATGAGATCCACGGTATTCAGGAACTGCTTCTCGTGGGTGACGGGACCGTTTGACAGTCGGGGATGAGACGAAGAGGCTTGATGATGAAGTGAAAGGCGAGCGTTCGTCGCTTGATCTATGAGACAACGAATCTGACGTCCTGAGAAGATCCGGCAAGCTTGGTGCTGTTCTGACAGTGTTGCTTTCGCTACTCCATCGTAGGGCTTGAGATCCGATCTGGATTCTCATGTGATCGTCCCGACGCGGCTTTTCACCTCTCAAAAGGTTATTTTTGCGGTGCCTTTCCATGTGCGATGCAATGTGAGAAGGTTTTCCCGAGTGGTGATGTTCATTCGTCGACAATTGCGGTGGCTGAAGTAAGAACCTGTGCGAGGGGAGGCCGAGCTCGCCGGGCTTCTTGAGCCTGACACCTGTCCAATCTGTGCTTCCGAGGAGTCGGCTTCGCTTGGCTTCAATGCTTTCCTGACATCTGGGCGGTTCAGGAGCAAACTGCAGGCTGGGTGGAAGATTCTCATCTTGCTCTCCCAAGCCCTGCGATAACGAAGTTCTGCTGGAGAATTCACTCCGTGTCTTGTACGGGTCAGAAGGCATGGGCGACGCTGGCCCTGGAGGTCGAGAATTAGAACTGAAATCCACCATAAGAGGGATTTCGTAGGCATTGTCTGGGGCCGGATCTGGCTTCCGAGAACGACTTTTGGCGAAGTATTCCTTTTGTCGAGCAGCCTCCTGATCCCAACCTTTCCGTCGGGAATGGCGGGCAAGGAAGCCTTCTGTCCAATTCATTGTTGCAGGGGGAGCAAGTAGGGTGTTGAGCAATCATTTGGAAGATGTTGAGAAAGAGATCGAAGAAGTGAAGTGCTTTAAAGGTTGTGGGCTCTAGGCATGTGACCAAGGTATCACGGGCTGAGGAAGGAGACACTCATGTCGAACCTGGTCGGCTCTTGCCGATTTTTGGCCAGTGCTACACTATCCACCGTAGTCGTTGATTTTTTATAATATCCGTAACCTAAAAGGTTCGATTACCCGCAGATATGTCTTATAGTCGACCTAAATCTGATTTTCTGTTAAGAGGTCTGGACCGATTTGTCAGTAGCTGTAATACCTAGCAAACTGGCATATTGACTCTAGGAAGGGTACAAGAATTGGTTAACTAATTAGGGCACTTCTTTTAATTAAATATTATATTATAAAGTTTTGTATTTATTAAGATAAATTTCTTATATTTTTATATATTTTTAATTTAATTATTTCATTTATTTATTATTTGAAGTTCTGCCACTGCCGCACCTTGGATCATGTTAAAAAGCCGCCTACTTACTCCTCGAAAGTCTTCTTATTAAGGAAGGGCTTCTCCATACGTAGAGATATGTGGTTTTCTCTTGTTGCGAGTGTAGTGTTGTCGCCGTCTATGCACTGTTGCGGCCAGCACCCATCACAAGTAGTACGGCCGAAACATTTGTGAGATTGCTGTACGGCTTCCTCTCAGTCAATTTGGCCTACACCAAATAAGGGAAGTAAAAGCTTTCTTTCTACTTAGACTTGTTCTGTATTCACATGGGTAAGACGAGCGCCGCCAGCGCTGCGGTGAGTATGCGCTCGAGCTACAGCGCGCTCCAGCTGGCGCTCCTCGTCGGAGTGTGCAGTGGAGTGCCTCACGGCCACAATAGCAAATTGGGGCCTCGAGCAGCTGGCTAGGTAGGAGATCAAAAGACTGGAGCAGGCCAGCGGCAGAGCAAGAGGAGGAGGAGAGAATGAGCGGTGATAGGAGGAGCCTGGGAGGAACCTGGGTAGATAGATGACGGCCCTCGCTGGCTCCGCTTGCGCACTGCCAGCGTCATCTGCTTGGCTGTCAACTATGAGTGCTTTGGCAACGCCACTTGCAGTCAGGATCATTTTCAGCTCTGTTGTGTCGGCACTGACCCTTTACCATCAGGTGTCTATCGCAAATCTGCTTCGCTGCCGAAGAGCCGCTCCAAAGAAGAACAACAGGAACATGCCGAGTATGCACAACACGCTCAGGCTGGCGAGCACCGTGACACCCCCTGAAACGTGGATCCCAGCAAACATGGGCCCAGAGAAGAGTATGGCAGCGCTGGCTAGAAGGCTGCGAGCGAGGCC
This sequence comes from Xenoacremonium recifei, assembly GCA_012184525.1. Classification (NCBI taxonomy): domain Eukaryota; kingdom Fungi; phylum Ascomycota; class Sordariomycetes; order Hypocreales; family Nectriaceae; genus Xenoacremonium; species Xenoacremonium recifei. The sequence goes on along the minus strand of WOFQ01000013.1, from coordinate 533,419 downwards.
ATTGGCTGCAAAGAGGGATCCGGCGTAGCGCGGGTACGTGAAAGGGAGGTAGACAAAGATAGCCTGCGTGATGATGAAGACGCCGCACATGCTGATGGCTACACCGGCGAGACTGACAAACTCAGAAATCAATGGTCGAGCCGTCCATGCTAGGAAGAAGGGCGAGATTAATGTCAGCTTGGAACCCTGTTAGGAGTATTGTGATAATTGAAGGAAGCTTTCCTCAACCACAGAGAGAGAGCAGAGACACGCATTGATGCATGCACAAGGTAGTGGAAACTTACCAAAGATGTACAGGCCCACCGGAATCAGAAAAGTAGCAAATAGCCCCGGTAGTATTCGAGCCTCAGGGGGAACAGGATCGAACCGAGCAAGATACGCCTCAGCACCAAAGTACAAATACCCACACAGCAACGCAACAGCAACCACCAAACCCACCAGCACTGAAAGAAAAGCAAGCCCTAGCTGTCCCGGATTAAAGCCGTACATATCTTGGTACACGAGCGGGAAGCTCTCAAAGAACGAGTAGTATATCCCGTACGTGAGCCCCGTGTAAAAAGTAGTGAAGAGGACGGCCGGGTCTAAGGCGTTGATTTCCCAGGGCTTAATGAGCGCAAAGAAGGCGATCTCGCGTGCGCCGCTCTTCCGAAGCGCCGCTTGGCGAAGCTCCGACTCCGACTGCAGGTTACTGCGTTCGGTCAGTTTGCGGAGGCGCCGGGCGCGGCGAAGGAGGATGGTGTCGGCCGAGGTTTCGGGCAAGGAGATGAACATGAGGATTGCGACAGGACCACAGAACCACAGGAGCTCCCATGATGTCCAGCGCCATGACTCTGCCTGGACGGCAAAATTTCCCACGAGTGGTCCCAAAGCCTGTAGAGGATGTTAAGATTTTGACCACCTCAGGACGCACACTGAGTGATGATTCCAGCTTACCGGACCAAGAGTAGCTCCTCCTCCCCAGAGCGCAATCACATAAGGAAGCTCTGCCGCGCCATAAAAGTCACCGTAACTAGCCCCCGCGGTCGCGAGACAGGGAGACCCGAAAAAGCCCATGAGAAATCGCAGAACCAGGATGCCCACGAAACTTTGGGCGAGCGCCATTGGCACGCACAAAATGGTGAAGACAGCGAACGTCATTAAGTAGATGATGTTGCGTCCGACAGACGGTATCTCCGACAAGGGCGAGAAGAGCATCGGACCAACTCCGTATGCTATCACGTACAGCGCAAGGCCGACTGAGCTAACTTCGTCACCAACATTGTACGCCATGCTGATACCGGCTTCGCTCGCCGTGTAGAGTGATGCGCCGATGTAGACGGCTAAAGTGTAGACCAGGAGCAACCCGCCTACCCAGAGCTTCTTCCCGCTCGACCAGTTGTAGGGATTGTCAGGGTCGTCGTCTGAATACCATGTAACAATGACTGTTGCATCATGTTCTGCCGAAGTGTAGGGTACCACAGGCTGGTGCGCAGTTGCTCGCTGGTTGTCGCCTTCAAGGTAGGTCGCAGGGACTTGAAAAGCTGGGTGCTGCTCTGGAAAACGTGCCAATCGATTTTTAGACATCAGTCTCAGGACTGATCCCAATGAACTATCTCGTACGATATCCCACATCATATACTAAAGTGTTGTTCGGTGAGGAAGTGGAATGCTTATAACAACAACAACAATAACAGCAGCAGGATTGAGAAAAGCAATGGTCCTACTGGGCGGAGCAGTTTTGTCTTCTTTTATATACCTCTGGAAGTTGAGCTTCTCAGCTTAGGCATTCCATCATGCTCGTAACCCCTTTCCAAAGGAAGCGTCACTTATATCCAGCAGCAGTCAAGATTCGATATCGTCACAACCAATTGCATGCACCAACCGCTCAACGCTAACCTCTTTCACACAAGTGGTAGGACCCGATGGGGATCGCGGAAAGCTAACTATTCTAGGCCTAATCCTATGACTGTCTGTGTATGTAGGACAGAGCGGACGGAAATATCATATCAGCTGGAACGGCAAGGTGTTGAGCAACAGCGATGAACCTTTTCTCCAATCTACACTACCACATCAATCAGCTCATTCATCCTCAGTTCTTGTTTGTCTACCTGAAAGACAATCGCAGCTATCTTGCCCAGGTCCGCCGCAACAAGAAAATGGTCAACTACGGCTTCTCACGAGCATGTGGGACTTGCAAAGAAAGGCACAAAAAGGCAAGTCTCGTGTCCTCGCAGACAACACCATCCTACGAGGAGTAGAGCTTCTATTCTAATTCCAGATGTTTACAGTGTGACGAATCACGACCGGTAATTACGCTCCATCGAGAGAGTCGTTGTCCATTAATTACGCACAACTTCGGCTTTGGGTTGATTTGCTGATAATTTTGATGTGCTAGGTTTGTCTTCGGTGCCAGAAGTCCAATCGATCATGTCTTGGCTACGCTCAGGCCGACGACATGATTTTTCGCAACTATTCCGCACCGCTGCCAGGAAATATCGACCCTCCCACAACGATGCAACACCAGTGGATTCCGGATCTTACCGACACAGCCTTGGAACAGCATGCAGCGGAAACGTTCCTCCAGGACTATGTTTCGGAACCGGTGGATTCCAGATACTCGCGCGGGTTCCTCAGCGGCCTAAGCCATTTCATAGGCGATACATATAATAATACTGGTACAGGCAGATGCTCTGATATCGCGGGCGCTGCCGCTGTCGTTGCCCTCGCTGGAGCCGGCAACAGGCTCGGAAGCGCCAAGTTGAAGGAATATGCTGCGCACCGATACGGCTTGCTGCTGCGGTCGTTCCAAAACCGTCTTGCCATGCGCGCGCGTGCGCCTCAGCTAAGAGTAGAGGATCTGATCATGGCTGTCTTGCTGGGTCTCTACGAGATTGTCAGCAGTAATGACAGTCATGGCTCGTTCCATTCAACTCACGTCCGTGGCGTATGTGCCATATTGAGAAGTGATCAGTGGCCGTCTGACTTCATGGCGGGACTTGAACTGTTCCAGCTCTCCAATCCTATGCTGCTGAACGGTACGCTCAAGGTGAGTAGACTGGAAATTACTTTCGCTACTTCCTTTTGTTGACGGCAAATACTTTCTAGGAGTCTACAGTACCTGGAGTATTGTGGGTTCCAACTTCTCATGGCGTTGTTGCCAGTTTAGATGCAATCATGATGAAGTGCAGGGGTTTCTTTGACCAAGCCGAGCTTTGTCTTGTCCAGGAGAACACTGAATCGCATGTTCTCGAGGACCTCCTACGCGACGCTACCATGCAAGACGAAGCCTTCCGGCGGTGGGCCGACCAGGCATCCGAGGCATGGAAGCCGCATGTTATTTCCAATATTGCGACTGAAAAGGCCAAACAAGCATCACTCTGGCCGTGGCGCCCAGGGCCAGTTGAAGTCTATGGTGACCGTACGTCCATGGCATTTCTCCGCTGCTATCCTTGATTTGAACAAGAGCAGAGGATTGAACGCAATCATGGGCTAACAAGTCACAATGAATTCACAGTATACACCGGCTCTGTGTGGAACACGTACCGAAAGACGCACCTCATGCTGCTCGACATCCTCATCCGCACCTCGACTCGGCTCAAGGGAACCGCCGCGGCCGCCGCCATTCCGCGACGGCAGCTGCAGGTTAACTCTTTGGCAGCCGGCATCGCCGCTTCCATACCTTTCTTTATTGCGAGACACATCTCAGAGTACCTTGACCCAGTGGAACAGCCGCCAGCAAGACAGCCACCGCCAGTCACTTTGGGACGACCGGTTGGTGGCCTGCTGCTTCTTCATCCACTTTATGTGGCGTCGATATGTTCCAATGTTGAGACAGAAATGCAGGACTACTTCAGTTCATGGCTTGCACACATCGGTAGGTGGATGGGTATTGGCCAGGCTACTCTATTATCGCAAAAGGCAAGTCTCATAAAGGTGTTTTCCAGCATATCCTGTTTTGGAGCGGACTGGGTTTTGGGGGGCAGGGGAGGGGGGAATTGCCATTCTGACATCTTAGCAGTTGACTGAGCCTATGCCGTTCCAAGAGATTTCCGAAGGACATATAATCATCTGGGCAGGGATGCTTTTAAGGCCAGCTTGATGTGATTGTCGAGAAAGTGCCGATAAGGGTCATTAAGTCCAAGCTCATAGGATTCGAGACTCGCTTCCGTTGAGTTGCCCCAACATCCTATCACTGAAGTAACAGTTCACCGGCGAGTCCTTTCCGCGAGGACGTTCTCATGAAGCGAGTGCTATTTTTATGATATCTTTGCATAGCCGTCGACGGCACAGTAGACAGTCTCCAACTTAAAAGGACCTCTAAGCCTCTGTCTGCGAAACAATTAGATAAGAATATTTCCGAAAACGAGAATAAGCTCTCTAATAATAAAGATAAGCTTAAGGGTAATAATAAATATTGTCTCGTGATATATCAAGGTGAAATCCGTAAACATGTACAGTACATAGTTTGTGCTCATACACTGTGCTGCCCTGGTCCATGCACAGGCCAGCTAAGCTCCCCAGATGATGACGATACTTATTCATAGCAGGCCATCATCCATCTAACGAAACAACACCTGTCTAATAGAACTTTTAACAACACTCGGCCACCAGACCATTCTCGCATTCAGCTTCCTACCCGATTTTGTCTTTCGCAATGGCGGACGCAGATGAGAAAGCGCGCCAGGAGAAGATTGCCGCCGCGAAGAAGCGCGTCAGTTCGCCCTTCAATCATCCACCACCAATTCATGCGCTAATCCGCTGGCATTGCAGGTCGAGCAGATGAAGAAGAACAAGAAGAAAGGCGGCGCATCCAAGAAATCCAAGGCAGAAAGCACGGAGACGCCTGCGACCGAGTCTGCTGACGCCGCCGCCGACCACGATGATAAGCCCACCGAGGACAAGCCTGCGGAAGAGCCCGAAGCGCAAGTCGATGAGGCCGTTCCAGATGACAACGATCAGATCTCTCCATCCGAAACGCCTTCTCTAGCCCAACAGTCAAAGCTTCGATCGACGTCGTTCCGTGCTGGGTCTATTAGTGGCGGTGCTCTGTCTCCAGGACCGTTCAGCCCTGATGGTGATACAGCTCCCGACATTTACAGAAAACACGTGGCCCGGATTGAAGAGTTGGAGAAGGATAACAAGCGACTATCCAAAGAAGCCGCCGACTCTGAGAAGAGATGGCAAAAGGCTGAGGAGGAACTCGCAGACTTGCGCGAGGCAGATGGCGAAGCATCCACTAAGCGCGAGGGATCTGACGAGATCGAGAAGCTGGTATGGCGCCTCCAAACTTTACGTCGAGTCTTAACAATAATAACTTTGATCAAAGAACAACGAAATTGCCGCCCTCAAACGCCAGAACGCCCAACTACAACAACGCCATGGGCATGGACACCGACCCTCCATGTCTGTGGCAACTCCCCCATCGGAGCTTCAGGCCGAACTCCAGTCCAAGTCGCAAACGATCGAGTCAATGGAAATCGAAATATCAAAGCTCAAAGCCCGAGTAGAGCGTCAAGCTACCGGGTCATCTACCGAGAAGGAGCAGATCACGGCGCTGGAGGAGAAGCTCGCACGCGCCGAGGCTGCTGCTGGCAAGGCACAACGTGAACTGCAAGACCTCAAGCGCAATCTTGACCGTACGACGGAGAAGGCGGTGCGGGAAGGCAGCGAACGGACGAGCGCCGAAACGAAGTTGAAGACGCTAGAGCATGATCTTGCCGAGATGAAGACTTCCAAGGAGGAGCTCGAGAAGAAGGTCGACACACTAGAGAAGAAGGCCGCGACTTTGACGACGCTCCATAAGGAGCAGGACTCACGGCTGCAAGCTTTGCGTAAAGAGAAGGAGAAGGCTGATAAGGAGGTGACAGAGTTGCGGGCCAAGGCGAGCAACCTTGAGAGCGAAAACATCAAACTACGGAGCCGCAAATCTACTGAGGGTGGCTTGGATGACGAAGGGGTGGATGAGCTAGAGAACGAGGACCGACAACGACTTCTGAAGAAGATTCGAAGTCTCGAAACGGAACTCCACGAACTTCGGAGCGGCCAGTGGATTGGCAAGCGGCGAGAAATGGAAGCCTCTAGTCCTGGCTTTCAGGACGTCGACCTCTCTCCTGGCAACCTGCATCCGTCTTACAAGAAGTCGAGCGCTGGAGGCATTGGTGATTTCTTCACGAGTGGTCTGAATGCCCTTGCCGGAGGGAACGACGAGGAGTTCCTAGAAGACGATGACATGGACTTTGACGAAGACGCGTTCCGCAAGGCTCAAGAAGAAGAAGCCAAGAAGCGGATTGAGAGGATCAGAGAAGTCAAGCGGGCGCTCAAGCATTGGGAGGGATGGAGGCTGGACATCGTAGAGCACCGAAGGGGCGGTACGGAGGGTGTGGGAGAGATCTTTGACGTGTAAGGAATACGGATATGGCGCTGGGTATGGATTGGTATGGGCATGAAGGTTGGCATCTGTTGTACACTAGAAATACCGGCATGTGATGATATTCTGTGCACTCCGATTTGGCAGTTTGCCCGCGTGATGTCGAAGAGACGGCAGTGCTACCCGTCGCGCGTAGTCATCGAGGCATGGCTTGGAACCAAACGCTGATTCATTGGATCCACAGGGATCGGAACCATAGATCCTCAATTGATGGTGTGAACGGGGGATCGCTGAGGCACATCCGGCCAGTAGCCGATTTTGCCTACCCTACAGACATCGATTCAAAATTCAACTTTCCCTTTGCAAAAGCATATCCAAGACCAGGTCGACAATCCCTTTGTTACATCGTTTATTGGCCCCTCTCGGAAACGGTCTCCCTGCTCGGTTCGGTTGGAGCTGTGCCGAGTTTGTTCTAGGAAGTGGGTTGCGATGTCGAGAGCTCGGGAGACTTCCGAGAGAGCTTCACGACACCCCTCCCCAGCAGACCGGAAATCGATGCTCCGAGTGGTTGACGATCTGTTGAGTCGTGGAGAACGAATGAAGCGATCTAAAACTCAGGCACAAGGTCAAACCCTGTAGCCAAGGATGGTTGCTTTCGAGGAAGGAGACCGCGACGTTTGACGACGGAGCCGGAGGGAAAAAGCATTGTTAACATCAACTCGGCCTCAGAGCCTCCGGACAAAAGTGGGTCAGATCCGGAGGACACGGATCGGCCTCCGAACGGACACCGACCGGGTACATTTTGATGATGCCGACGACCTCGGTCAACTACGAGTCAGGGCTCTCGGAGACGCGGGAGACATGGCGAGAGGGAAAGGTGATATAAGATTACAAGTGGCCTGTTGCGACAGTGGAATCTGGTGAAGGATTGCGGGTTGAGGGGCATCGGGGAGGGGGTCAACGACGGGGTCCACGGAGGGGGGCATGGCGGGATCTGGGGAAGCCAAGAGAGACGGACGGGAGACGGGCTACCTGTCAGTCTAACAGTATTTGCCGCGTCCAATGGGTAGGGGCTGGATATAATGCTGTGTATCGGCCGGTCTGCAACTGGAGCTGCACGACATCGGGGGCTCGTAACTCCCTCGCATCCGAGACGGAGATATCGCCCCCAAGCCCAATGCAACAAAAACCTCCCTTAGCCATGTTTAACCGCAGGCCAAAACGGTTGATTGGGTCGCGGACATGGCGAGAGGTGGGAATGAGCAGCCTCGACTTCCGGCTATAATCACGACCTGCTTGTCTCAGCATCGTCGCAACGTCAGGACATCAAAGCCCAGCAATCAGCCCACGCGGCGCACCTCCCACGTACGTTGGGCGTTACCCTCGGCAACAGCAGCAGCAGGATTATGAAAGCTTTCCCCAGATTTTAAGCGGCTTCCCCGGGAAAGACGGCTGTGGTGGCAGAACGTAGAATATCCATCGACACTTTTCATACATAACTTCTGCACGACGTCGTCTCGCTGCTGCACCACGCGTTCGCGCTGCTTGACCGGAGTCACACACCTACAGCAAGATCCCTGCTGCCGCTGAAGCGCAGCACCGCAAAAGCAAAAAGAAAAGACGCAGGCCGTGTGGACGACAAAAAAAGACTGCTGAAGCACGGGCGAGCCAAAATACCGCGAACCGCGCCCTTTATTTTAGCACCGCAGCGCCATCGCCAGTCCGTGTTCGGCGGCCGAGACTCCAGGTGTAAAGCGGCGGCTTGACGATTCCCACTCGGCGGTCCGTTGTCGGATCTGGATTTTTCTTGCTCAACCTCGCTTGACTCTTGCGCTGCTGCTCGAATACCTGCCGCGAGCTCGAAAACAAAGACGCAATCGACTGCAGCTGCATCCTGGCCCTGCCAATTCGTCAATTGATTGATTGCCTGTTGTGAATCCCTCCCTTGCCCGCGCGCATCGAACGAGCCTCACCCGCCCGCCACCCCGACTTATACGTCAATCCGGTACCTCTGCGCTAGCACTGCTGCTGTATGTACACTCCCACACCCTCAGCTGAGCCGTCTGCGGCCCCCGGACAGCCAAAGAGAGGCCAGCAATTGCGAGAGAGGGGACTGACATGCTGCGTGTGATTTGTCGCCTTGCAGGGACGAAAAAAAGACGACGAAAAAAAGTGAGCTTGTCTGAACAGCTCCAAACGGGTAGGTACACCAAAACCAGACACGCTCCTTCCCCAGGTTTAAAACGGCCGGAGGCGAAAAAGAAGGAAGGCACCCCCGACTCGAGCCAGGACGCGGAACCAGGCAAGAGCGGGATATATCCCTTCGTTCCAGCTTCGTTCCATCCACCCACCCCCGACATCTCCATTTCAAAGCATCCACGAACAAATCGCGCCTTTTTTAGGGCTCCTCCCCATTCATCTACCCTTCGCGACCCCTTCGTCGTCGTTACCCGGCTACTTCCTCGGCTCATCGAGCTCTGCCCATTCCCCTCTCCTCCGAACGCCCATCGCGCGCGGCCGTCGAACCCACTTCACGCTTCACGCCCCCCCCTTCCGTGCCCTGCTGCTCGCGCTGGCCGCCCAATCCCGTCGTCGAGATCTTGCTGAGACGTGCCTTAGCCGTGCCTGAATTGGAGGTTTTCGCTGCTGCTGTTGCTGCCCGCATCCCGCTGCCGCCTCCCGCCTAATCGACGCCCCCCCCTCCCCCTCCGTCGCCAATCCCGAGACCGAGAATCCCAACGAACGGGACGACGGCCGATTCCTGAACTCCCTACCCTTTATATTGGTCCGTGGCCGGCGTCTCTTGCGTCCGCCCCTCCTCTCTTCTTGCCCATCATGTCCGCTGCCGCCATCGCTGCCCCGAGGTTGCTGCTGTCCACGTCGTCTCGTCGCTCTGTCGCCCTCGCTGCTCGATCTATTCGCTTCGCTCCCGCTGCCTTTGGTGCCGTCCAGACTCTGTCCCCCCGAGGCGTTCGCAACATGGCTTCCGCTCCCGCCAAGATCAAGGTCAAGAACCCCGTCGTCGAGCTCGACGGCGATGAGATGACCCGCATCATCTGGCAGAACATCAAGGACAAGTTCATCTACCCCTACCTCGACATCGACCTCAAGTACTATGACCTCGGCCTCGAGTACCGAGATGAGACCAACGACCAGGTCACCATTGATGCTGCCGAGGCTATCAAGAAGTACCAGGTCGGCGTCAAGTGCGCTACCATCACCCCCGATGAGGCTCGAGTTGAGGAGTTCAAGCTGAAGCAGAGTAAGTATCCGAGTCTCGCACTCTTTTCTGAGTGGTTGCTTTGCGTATTGTTCCAGACTGACACGTTCCTATAGTGTGGTTGTCTCCCAATGGCACTATCCGAAACGCCCTCGGCGGTACCGTCTTCCGTGAGCCCATCGTCATCCCCCGTATCCCCCGCCTCGTGCCCGGCTGGAAGAAGCCCATCATCATTGGCCGTCACGCCTTTGGTGACCAGTACCGCGCCAAGGATGCCGTCCTCCCCGGCCCCGGCAAGCTCTCCATGGTTTTCACCCCCGAGGGTGGCCAGCCCCAGGAGATTGAGGTTTACCAGTTCAAGAACGGCGGTGGTGTTGCCCAGACCCAGTACAACACCGACGAGTCCATCACTGGCTTCGCCCACGCTTCCTTCAAACTCGCTCTGCAGAAGGAGCTTCCTCTCTACATGAGCACCAAGAACACTATCCTCAAGAAGTACGATGGCCGTTTCAAGGACATTTTCCAGGAGCTCTACGACACTCAGTACAAGAAGGAGTTCGAGGCCAAGAAGATCTGGTATGAGCACCGCCTCATTGACGACATGGTCGCCCAGATGGTCAAGAGCTCTGGTGGTTACATCATGGCTCTCAAGAGTGAGTTTTCCCATCTCGCGTGCCTTGCACACTCGGTCCTCATGATGCCCCGCACTCATGTCGCTTGACACGAAACTCTCATAAAGTACCAGGAGTGATGAAATGAACCATACTAACTGTTCACCTAGACTACGATGGTGATGTCCAGTCTGATATCGTCGCTCAGGGCTTTGGCTCCCTCGGTCTCATGACTTCGGTTCTCATCACCCCTGATGGCAAGACCTTCGAGTCCGAGGCTGCTCACGGCACCGTCACTCGCCACTACCGCGAGCACCAGAAGGGCAATGAGACCTCCACCAACCCCATTGCCTCCATCTTCGCCTGGACCCGTGGTCTCATCCAGCGAGGCAAGCTCGATGACACCCCCGAGGTTGTCGCCTTTGCCGAATCTCTCGAGAAGGCCTGCATTGACACCGTCGACGTTGACGGCATCATGACCAAGGATCTTGCCCTCGCCTGCGGCAAGACTGCCCGTGAGGACTATGTCACCACCAACGACTACCTCGCTGCCGTCGAGCGCCGCATGAAGAACATCCTCAAGGAGAAGCTGTAAATGTGACAAATGTCACCACCAACATACAAACTCACCTGCTTCTCCCCTTTTCTTCACTTTGCCTCTCACCCCTTCCCTCTTCTTTCGTACCTTTTCTTCCTCAGAATGAATAGAAGGACGAATCTCATTCCCGCGTAAGACCGGGACACCGCTTTCTGTCATCATTGTCGTCATCATCATCATCCAGCGGAGCGGTAGACGGGGATAAATCGGCGTTGTTAGCTTTCGCATCTTGGGCTGGTCAGCATAGAGGGATTAGAAACCTCTTTCTCCATTTCCCAACCTCATATAGAAGGAGGTGATTGACGACGAGTCGTGTGTTTGTGCCATCCCTCATCTCCAACTTCACCAGGCTTAAGACGCTTGGTGTAGGAGATGAGCCGTGCCACAACGCATGTTTGTGAGGTCGCACTCTATTGAGACATAGAGAACCTATACAAACAGATGACACTGGGCAGTGGGTTCTTTTCTGGGGCTCTTCCTCTTTCTTGTTGTTCCTTTCGTGCAGGATAGATCTGGATCAGAGTAGAAGGCCATGAGAGACGCGTCCACCCGGGCGGAAAGGGCAAGTAGATGGATTGCGGTTTTCTTTTGCGTGAAGGTAGAGAAGGAAAGAATAGAGAGAACAAATGAATCAGAGACGATTTCAGTATCATTGCTTCACATGTGCGGGAGCGCCGAGATATAAGCTGACGGACAATGGCCGAAGTATTGGCGCAGGGATTAAGGACATGTGAAGTGGTATGTGCCGATGTGATGTTTGTCGCCGTGAGGGGAAACTTCCTGATTTCTGGTTCGAGCTTCCCCCGCCAGCCCGCTCTACCGGACCAGCGCGTCCTACACCCCGGGGAAGCATTACATCTTTATACTTTTCTTGAGCAAAGGGGGGGAGTCATAGTTATAGCCGCTAGCGGCCAGTCACAATACATGCACACCACCATCAGACTTCCCATGGTCCGCGGAAGTCTCACATGAACGCGGGGGAAAATCACGAGTGCAGATCGGGAGTTGTCCGGAGGGCCCCCGCAGGTAGGTTTTCTTCACTTTTCAATTCGACGTCTATGTACAGGGGGTGGAAGAGACAAGAGTACAGTACAGTACAGTACAGGTTACAGGTAAACCTCGGCTTGAAGGCGCCGGTGAGGCCAACGGCGGTGGTGAGGCGGCGGGCCCTGTCAACCGAGCTCCGAGTTGACCCGCTGTCCGTAGGGCCGGCGATCCACTGCCGGCGTGCGGCGTTGATGCAGAGGGACTGAGAGAGAGCGGATCGTGATGCTGGTAAAGCTCGGCTGTTGGCGGCCATGGCGAGTTGTGCGCGCACTTAGTCGTCCTGGCCGGCAGCCACAGTAGCGACGGCAGCGGCAGCAGCAGCAGCAGCCTCCTTTTCCTTCTTAGTCTTGCGTGCTGCAATGGGCGTGCCGTCCACATCGCTCTTCCGCTTCTTCTTAGTCGGACGCGTAGACGAGCCGCGGGGCTTGTATCCGGCGTCGTCTTCGTTGTTGCGCTTGCGCTTGCCGCGCGGCGCAGGCGTGCTCGCGAGGTCGACGTCGTCGTCCATGCTGGCATCCCAATCGCCTCCGGCGCCAGCAACACGCTCCTCGCGCCTCTCGGCAGCGGCTGCGCGAGCGGCGCTGGCCCGTTTACCTCTACCGGATCCGCGACCGCCGCGACTGCCGCGCTCGCCGCGGGGCTTGCGGCCGGTGGTGTGGGTGCCGTCGCCGTCCTCGGTGTCGTTGTGAGTCTCGCCGTCCTGGAGGAACACCTTCGGAGCGTGCTTTCTCAGCCAGTTGGTTACGCTGGTAGGGTTCTTGAGGTGGTGGTTTGAGGCTTGTTGGTCGTTGGGATGGGCTCGCGGAGCCAGACTGGGGAAGCGGGCGTCGGGGTCGAGGTGGGTGTCGAGGTCGTAGATGTAGTTGTCGATGTCGTCGGCAGATAGAAAGTCGGCTGTGTGCGCCTCTCCCTCGGGGGGTTGCAGCTCCTGGACGACAGCCGGGAGCGAGTTTTTGGCTTGGCTATATGATGAGTGTGGAATATCAGCCACGAGACGCGTCAATCTCTTCAGTGATGACTCCTTCTCCGCATCATGTGCCTTGTCCAAGGGTAGAACGGGAGTGCCGGCTTCGGTGGACGGCTTCAGCGAGAGATCTATCCGCTTGTCGAACGGAATCGCAGGAGAGTTGTTGATCTCGAGGAGGATATCTAGTAGCCGGCTGGAGAGATTGTTAGCAATGCCGTAGAAGCTTGGATGATGCCACTAAACCTACTCGTTCTCTACCGCCAGTCGCTTCACCAGCGCCGCAGCCTTGTCTTCCTGCTTATGCAGCTCCTCTCCGTCGTGCATCTTCTGGTCAAACACAATGCGCATCTTGCGATACTTCTTCTTCCACGACTTGTAGCCTGCGCGATGACGCGTTGAGGCGCCCTCCACCTTGACGGGGGAGTCCTCCATGGTTGCGAACGGATTGCCGAGCTTCAAACGCGGAAACAGTTGATCAAGGGAGAGCCTTGCCGTCGTCTATGGGAATCGAGAATGGGTAATTTTCGGGCGTTGGTGATGTAAGATTCGCTGTTGTTGATGATGATCGGGGATGCGCGAAGATGGGGGAGAGGAGGAGTGTGATGGATGGTGAGAGCAAGGTTGGTTGGGCTTTTCGAATGGAACAGACACGATGCATTTTTCGGGGGGCGCGCATGCTCCTGCAGTCGCTGTACTTACGGGAGGCACTTGCACTCGGGCCCACTGAAGCAGCCGCATTGCTGGTTCGTTGGTGTTGCGCGCGAATCCCCGGAAAAGGATCATCTCTGTTCCGGAACACTGACAAGCTTACCCCTGAGGTTGAGACGGGATTCACCGTTGGTAGCTTGGCTGTTTGGCTTCATACTTCACCAATTGATGATTGAAACTCAGATTTCAGAGTATCGATGAACTTTTGGTCACTGCCCTCCTTGGGGACAGGAGTTTCCATTAATCTATCATATTCGCTCCTCATACTGACCCGTATCATGACGACACCTCTTTGCCCAATGTTTCGAGCTCCTGACTGATAAACTCCGTGGCATTCACCATCTCCGTGCTCCCGTATACAACCCTCTTCTTTGCCCGATCCCCAGTTCGGCTCACCCACTCCTGCAGGTTGCCATACTCATCCATGCTGCCGCCACCGACGGTGAACACCACAGCTTCACTGAATCCCTGTCTCCGTTGTCCGAAACTGGCGATTTGTCCAGGCCCTTGGGCGCTCGGCAGGCCACCGGGCATATTGGCGCTAGCTCCTGACCGCATGGCACTGGGAGGGGGCATGGTTCCGCGAGCATTGGCCGACCGAGGGTCGAAGTAGAGGTAGTGCTCTGTCTTGGCAATGGCCGATGAAGACGCCGTAGACGGGTCCATAATGGACTCGACAATCTTTGTCACCGTCAAGTCTCGGTCTGCGGGCAAGAAGTTTTTGACACCGCTGATCAGTGACTCAAAGTTTGATGACAAACCCGAAGGTACACCAGTCTCTTTGAGTCGATCTGTGAGACGCGAGGAAATCGACGAAAATCGCCCAAAAATATCAGAGGTTTGTGCTTGTTGGTTCGAGTTGTTGTTGATAGTTGCGAGCTGTGTCATCTTGGTCGTTGCGCGAACTCTGAAGAGGCTATTAGTACAATTTCCTTCATCTCAAGGGTCCGTGGGCGAACTTACTGCCGCACATAGGGTAGACAGGAGACGTCTACACCAACTGCGATAAGGGCCTTCTCGAAACCCTCGAATTCGGCCCTGCTGACCTCCTGTTCGGTACTGAGGAACCAAATTATGAATAGACGTAGCTTGTCAACCACGTCTGTCCCCTTATTTTCGTCCTTTATGATTTCCATGATTTGCTGCTTGGTCTGCTTCAGAATGTTCTCCTCGATCTGGAAGTAATTGTCGAGTTGGCGGTTCTTGATGCCCGTCAATAGGGCAGCTAGAATGTTCATGTGCATGTCCAGTGTTGCTTTTCGTTCCCTCATTTCCGGAAGCAGGGTAATCGCCGCCTTGAGATGCTGCGCACTCGCACTAGTATCGTTTTGCAAATCTTCGAGGCTAGAGACTCCGGTCTTCTTCGTGATGGATGCCGTGTCCTCTTTGTATTTGGTCAATTCGGCGTCAATGTCCTCAGCGACCTGGGGGAACGGAGCCCCCGCGTTCTTCGCCCAGAAAAAGTCGTTGGCGTTGAGATCGTACCCCTTCTTAGATGTCCCCTTTTCGGGGTTGGTTTCGTCCACTGGCGCTTCTATTGTTATGCGGTTGAGCTTCATGTTGAGAACGTCATGAACTAGCGACTGATATGTCCAAGAATGTGATAGCATGGGTATTAGGTCGACGTTTCGGTCGAGAAGAATGAGAACTGGTCGCGAGGAAGGTGTGCCTGCGGAGGCCGCGGGTTTTGGTGCTGAGAAAAGGTTGTCCTTGGAGTTGAGAATATGATCTCTAAGTTTGCGATCAAGTCGAGCTGCGACCATCTCTGCGGCGGCGCCCTTGGGACACCGGATAATGGGGATAACACCTATGCCATGGTGAGCATCAAGCACGTCCCGGAAACACAGCATATACATACCCATAGTAACGATGACACTGAAGAGGCCGCTGACTATCCTGTCCACGACCCTGTCTAGCTCCGCATCGCTTGTAGTTGCGCTGTTGAGGGCCCAGTAGGTATGCTCTTTCTGCATGCCTAAGCTGAACAGATCCGGCTCGGCAACAATGAAGTTGAGATATTGATCATATAGCTGTGCGATCTGCTCCGAGGTTCCCGCCGTGGCTGTCTGGGTTGCGAAATCTTCGAGGAGAACGCGGGGTAGAGACGAGAGGAAGTTGATGTAGGCGGGAGAGTAGAGCCCCTTTTGTAGGTCCGTCGTGATGCCCTGGAGATTCTGCGCAGTCGGCTCGACAAAGTATATGACTGGTACATCTGGAATGGGATGTCTGCTGGACGCAATGTGCCTGGGGGGGCATTAGCCAACTTATACTCCTCGAGGATATGGATGGTCCCTACATGTGCATCGTCACTCCCATCGATCGCAGGTCGCTGACGCGCATGACGCTGCTGATGACATCGCGACCCAAATCGTCAAACACCAGGACCTTCCAGATGGGGTTGCCGTCGGCGTCGAGTATAGGGGCAACAGGTGCAAGGAGGCCGTTCGCATGGGCTTCTTCGGCTTCGCTGCTCTCGGGGGTCTCGTTGAGGTTCAGGATCTTCTTCAGAGATGCTATGATTGGGGTCAATGACAAGCCAACAGAAGCCGGGAGGTTCACAGCTAACCGATCTGGCGATCCCGAAGCGAGTTGCCCTTCGTCGCCATCTTTGCGAATGACGTCGCAAGACGGTCTCGTCAAGCTCGACGAAGGATGGGGATAGGTCCAGATCGCGGGGGCCAGGGGCTTCGAAGTTCCGCCTTCAGCGAATCCGGAGAAAGATATGCTTCGATTTCGCAGGTATCGCACTTTGCGGCAGGTCGCGTCGTCAGGATAGCTTCAAGCCCGGAAGAGTTCCTTTGCGAGAGCTTGAGGCCACGATATTATCCTCTGGCCAATTGCTGGCAAGCTCCCATGGCGGTCGCCTCTCCAGTGCAGACGGTCTGGCTGGCATCATGCCGTGCACGGGCCAGGCGCTAGTGGAATTGGCGTTCTGGCCTGACTGGCCTGACTGCAGGAGACTTCATGCCTGACGGACCTCGCTGATGCCTGATATGTGCGGCCTCAATGACCTACCTGCCTGCCCGAACCACTGCGAAACAAGTCGACTTTTCCCTAATCTCAACGACACTCCATCAACATCCGCCCTGCCACGACCAGCTGCGCGCGCACGACCGAAGCATCCCAGCATCAGAGACCCGTCAAGGAAACGAGCGCCGGTAGATATTGAGGCTTTTGGTGCTCGAGTCTGGCGCTTCCAGCAGCGGCCCTTTAAAGCCGGTCTCGCCAGGCGCTGCGCAGTTTCGGTGCCGGTCTGCGCCCCCTTGTGTGATTTCTTCCTCCTCCGGTCTACGCAACCCAACCACGATGATTCTGTAAACCGCAGCTCGCGCTTCAAATGCGACAGGCCATGAAGCTCCGCCCCTCTGGTAGGACGACGGAAATAATTGAAGGGAAGCTTCTCCCAACGGTCCCAGGGTATGCCCAACCCCATCCATCCCATCCCATCCTCTCTCGCTCGAGCCTTTTCCTTTGTCGCGTCACCCTCACTCAGCTTATCCCATCCATCCATCCATAACACCCGTTGTCGGACATCACGATTCCCGGGGAGCAGCGTCATTGTATCTGTGATTTCTTTATGAACAATGGAACCAGACCACTCCGATCTCTGCAGCCTTAAAAATTGCGAGATGAAGGGGTCGGTGATTGTCATGGAGACTCGCGTTGGGCTTGCAATCAATCACTTGGAAGTAGGCGCCAGGCCAGTCCTGTCCCGAACTGCAGAGCGGTGGAGGCACCCGTTTTGGGCGCGACAACACCAGCAGCTGGCGAGCATCCGCGCGCACTCTCTCTGGGGATCAGGATGTGATTGCGCTTTCGCATCTCTGGTGGGCTTAAAAAGACAAATACAAGCAAGATACCAGAGGGGAGGCAAACTTGGGGATCGTCGCCCGTCCACCTCGGAAGCCATAGCGGATGGTGCTCTGCTGGCGGACAGTTGGGGCCTGGGGGGCCGCTGAAAACGACCGCAGGGGGCTGGTCAGGCTGGGCTATGACGATGTCCAGGTCACCCACCTTCACCTACACCTCAGAACCCAGAAACACAGGCAGCTCTCAAGACGGCTCAAAGGGCCGGACTTCGCCAGACAGGTTCCAAAATAACGGTCGAATTCCCCTCCATCGCCGAATTTCGACAAAGCAACCCGTCTAGATGCTGGACGTCTTGCGCCCCCAATTTACTCCCCCGTCTTTGTGGCCCAGCGCCTGGAGGGGATGGATGCCTTTGTCCGACCACAGCCCAAGATGCAGCCAACGCCCCTCAGAATTCGCGACGTGCGGAATCTTTCATCTTGGCTCTTTTATCACTGCCATCGCTGCTTGTTGTCCTCCCCTGGTTTCTTTCCACAACCAAGCCTTCACATCTCACACATTCCTTTTTTTGCAGTTTTGCTGATGACATTCCTTTCCTCTTCTGCAGGCAGTTACACTCTCATCTCGACGAACCCTGTTCCCGCTGGCCACCTTTTTAGGACTAGTGCGAGCTCCGTTAGCTCCAGCTTTCCGTTACCGCCTAGCCACGTTTCCTTTAGCCGGCATACACCCGCCTAGCACACTAAAGTCACTCAGACCTCCTAAACAGTGAAATTCCGCGGGTAAGTACTTGCCGTCAACCTTAGCGCGGTAGTGATCACTCCAGTCCCACAAATCTTCCCTCAAACGTCAGGCTGGTGATACCAAATGTACCCTCAGCTGCATCGTCCCGTTCTGCACTTTCATTCATGGCGATGATCGCTGACAACATGCATTAGTCCTAGAGCCATCCAGGCACAAGGCATCCAGACCCAGCTGGTCACTTTGATACTGGCCGGCCTCGTCGTGCAAAATGCAGTCGTGGCCGGACTCGGGCCAGAATGGCGCCGATGACCAGTGGCAGGCCAACTTTGGGTTCACGGGACAGAACGGGCAATTCGACCCTCACCAGAACTGGTCACAGTCGATGGGGGATCCCGCGGCATACTCGCACATTAACCCGCAAGATGCCTCTACATTCTTCGATTCCCCTCACCAGGGTAATGCCTTCCTCACGGGGAGCCTCCACGGTTCCCCGTCCTCGCAGGCTGCCTTCCACACTGGCCATGAGACGCTGGGGTTGAACCAGCAGTTCTCACAAGCTTCGCAAGACGTGATCGATCCTGCTTTCAGTGACATCCACCCAGATCTGTTCTCTCAGCAAGGGAAGTTGAACCTCGGGGATTCGATGAGCCACCTGGGTAACATCCAGGGCCACGCCCATCCCCAAAGCTTCTCTTACTCGTTCTCCCCTGACGACCAGTCTTTCGATGCGGCTTTGCAGCAGTACCAACAACCCCATTTGATACCTCCACAGAACCGACAGCAGAGTCACACACCCGTGCAGCAGTTTGAAGGGCTTCAGCAAGGGTTTGCTCCTCCTCATGACTTTAGTCGGGCGACGCAACAATCTCCTGTCCCGGCCCAGCCCGGTTACACTCAGCCGTCTGGATTTCAGCCTTCAGGCAGCGGTGCGCCAAGTCAATTTCAATCAAACACGCAACCTCCCTATCAACAACAGCAGCATCAGCAGCAGCAGCAGCAGCATGTAGCGCAACAACAGGCGCAGCAGTCTCCGAGGAACCAGCAATCCCCTCAGCAGCCTCACCAGCAACCGCCCTCGAACACGCCACAGAGGCAGCAGCAGCAAGCCTTCTCTCAGCCAGCCTTCATCAGCCCGAAGCCCGTACCCTACCAACAGAACTCGCAGCCGATACCCGCCCAAAGCTTCCTCGCATTCCCAGTCAACTCCTCCACGCCGCCGACCTCGAACGCTCAATACCTTGCTCCGACCCAAACAACTGAGATAGAAAGTGCATCCTTACAGCCTTCAGGGGCAGCTGAACCTCAGGCGAAGAAGAGAAAACGAGCCGTGAAGAGTGCTGTGGACACACCGACTCCCGAACCCGTAGCGCCCGTTCAGGAGTCAGCGGACGCTGTTGCCAAGAAGGTGGAGGAAGTTGATGCATTACAGCCTCCAACTCCTACAGCGGAAGACGCTCAGCTCATTGCCCAATTCAACAAGCGCACTAAGGCTGCCCAGGCGAAGCAGCCATCAATTAAGGGACTTCCACATCTCGTCTATGATCCGAGCACAAAGATCCCAGGTAAGAATTAAGGCTTTTCAATGTCATGTATGTACTCTGACAGTCTTGACTAGCACCCAAGAGCTATGATAAACTTGCGCCCCTCGTGGCCATTCCGTCGCGAAGCGGCAAGCCGATTGTCCCCGAGTTCGGCTACAGCCTCCCCTGCGAAATACAAGGCCGATTTACGAGTCAATACCGACCGTCATTGGATAGGGGTGGTCTGGATGAACGACGGATGGAAGCGAAGGCTATGTTGGATGAGTTTGATCGGCATATGAAGGCCCTGGGCAAACGACGGCCCAAATATACCGAGTATCCTCGTATGTTGATATCCGTCTGTGGTGGAGTTACCTACTAATCGACATAGATGCTTTTAAGGAGCAGCTTAAATCCGACGAAGCTTCGAAGAACAAGGCCGAGAAGAGGGCAAAGAAAGAGCAAGAGGAGGAGAAGGGCAAGCCGGTAGGTTTGATCTTGGACGGCCCGTTCGCTTCGAAGTCGCTGACTCTCCAGATCCGTGCGGCTGTCCGCCCCAGTGACCCAGACGAAGCCACAGTATGGGATGTGCTCGGCATCGTCCATATCGAACATGGAGTCACGAGGACCAGTGCATTAATCGCAACTCGAGTACAACAAGCCGGCGAATTCATCATCAAACTTCGCGCCGAAATGAATCGATCGAAACAGGAGCTCGATCAGGCGGTCAAGGATAAACAGCCCGAGGACAAAATCGCCAAGATTCGACAGGAGTCCGATCACAAAAAGCATCTTCTCTACCGAGTGCTGGACGCAACTCTTGAACACGCAGATGATGCCGTCTTGGACAATTTGGGCGGCCATCAGAAGTTGGTATTGAGTCTTGTGAACGCCTTGATCATGTGTATCAAGTCTGGTGACTTCTCAGGGAAACTCCCCAAGATCGTGCTCGAGCTTTTCACCCATTTCCCCATGACCAAGAAGATCGCAGAGACGACCAATTTCGATACAGTACGAAAGAGGTTCGCCGACAAGGGCGATGATGAAGTCAAGGGCCTCGTTGCTGAGATTTCGGCCAACATTAAGAAAGCGTTGAAGGCGGCAGAGCCTGAAACGGCAACTGGCTATACAGGCACTTCGGCTGCTAGCAGGGCTAAAGCTGCTGCGAAGTCAGCGGCTGATCACTCGACGAAGCGAGGAAGAGACGACGACACAGACGTGCGCTCTGTGAAGAAGATTGCGGTAGAATCGACCGGTAGTTCTTTGAGCAAGAAGCTAGCTCACCCGAAGATACAACTTCAATCAGCATCGAAAACTACAGCGGCCAAGGCAGCAGCTAACTCTATCCTGCCTGGAAAGACGCGGCCTGTGCCTAAATCGATACCTAAACCCGATGGAACGAAGACCGAGAAAAGCGTTGCGGACGAGAAGAATAAGATCGACCCCAAGAATGGCCACAGCAAGACAGAAACGACTAAGCCGTTGCCCCGAACAGAGACAAAAGTGCCTCTTCCGAAAACTGCGGGATTGTCAGGTATCGCCTCTCTTCTGGACGCCATCAGTGCCCCCAAAGCAGAGGCCCCTGCAGCTGCAGTCAAAGACACAAAGAGCCCGGAGGGGTCGGAGACGCCAGAAGAACGAGCCAAACGTCTTCGCAAGGAAGCTCGCCGCAAGCTTCGGGTGAGCTGGAAACCCGAAAGCGAGTTGGTGCAGATCAAGATCTTCCAGAAGGAGGAAAACGAGGACGAAGGCAGGGACGTGAACATGCTTCGAGACGCCGGAGATGATCGCTCGGAGGGTATGGTACTGAAGCAGCGTGCCGATGTCGATGAAGATGACGACGACGACGACATTCCCTATCAACCCTGGGTCAGCCCAACTCCTTGCGATCTGTCCAATCTTGCCGAGGATACTCGCAACAAGAACTTTGTTACGCGAGGCGGAAACGTCACTTTCACCACGGACGAGCAACAGCGAATCGCCGAACGAGAACAACGAGAACTGATGGCGATATATACCGATCCTGATGACATTCCGCCAACTCCAAAGTCTCCCCACCCCGAAACGGTCTACGACACAGATTTCAAGACGAACCAGTTGCCCGCGGACGATCCCCAGTTCCAAGAACTTCAGCTCAGATGGAGAGATGAACAATTGACGGGCATTGACGGTGCCATGTTTGCCGCGATTAAGCGTCTCGACAGCAAGGAAAACCCATCAAACCGTCTGGATTCGATATTAGGTCGGCTGAAGGGGGTATCCTCGTCTGCCGCGGCGTCTTCTCAGCCTCTCCCCGTCGCACAGCATTCTTCTGGCCAGACTTTCGCCGACGTGCCGTTGGTTCTTGGGTCTGCTGTCGCAGAGCAGGTGCTTGCTCTGCTCAGGTCAGACAGGGCGAAGAACTGGATCGACCCGAACCCGAGCCAGGGCGATGTGTGGAGGGCATTCCACTACTCGGACCCAATGGTCCATCTATCCGGGAATGCGATCGAAATGGTGGCTCGAAGCCTCGCCGGGAAGCCATACCCAGCCATTACGCCCCCCGAATGGATTCTGCACGACCAGGAGAAGGTTCGAGAGTGGCAGCTTGGATACAACAAGGAGCTCGCTGCCCGACAGAAGAAGGCAGACGAAGAACGTGCTTTGTTGGAAGCCCAAGCTAACGCTTTACGAGCAGCTGCGCAGGCGAATCCCGGACAAGCTTCAGGCAACGAACAAGACTGGGCCGCATATTATGCTCAGCAACAACAGTATGCGCCATACTTGGCGCTCCTCCAGCAAATGAACGGTGGTCAACAACCCCAACAGCCTCCCCCAGCTGCGGCACCGTCTCAACAGGCCCAGATTCCCGACAGCCAGCTTCAGTCCATCCTGGCGGCTATCAACCAGCCAGCACAACAACCTCAGCAGAATCAGGCCGCGAACCCGGCCAACTTCCTTAACCCGAACGACAACTCGTACCAGCAATATATGTTGCTCCAGCAGATGGCACAGGGTCAACAGCCTCCTCCGCCACCGCCACCGCCACCGCCTGCGGCAGAACGTGATCGTGACTGGGATCGTGGTGACGAGCACCCGTCGAGGAGAGAGGAAAGGGAGCGAGACAGGGACGGTAAAGATGGCCGTAGAAAGAGGGGGACTCTTCCACCGCACAAGCCCGCCAACAAGGCTCTTATAGGCACGAAGCCCTGCACTTTCTGGCAGCAAGGGAAATGTGCCCGAGGAGACAAGTGCACCTTTAGACACGACTAAGCGGTTGGAGAACGAGGGAAGGGATCATAGCGCAGGGGTATGTTACGGTAGTTTCTTTTTAGGTTTCGTCCAGGACATTACGGACGTGTATAGTACGGATCATGTATTTTGCCTGCGGATACTTGCGCGGCTCATTCATACGGCGGAGCGAGGGGCAGTTAGAAAGGGTGCGTGGAATTCAGAAAGGCAGAGATATGCCCATACTCGAACTAGACAGATGCGTATATTTTCAAGAGGAATGCAGTGTGCCAATACCAGCCTTAAACTCTCAGTTAAGAGCGAAAACATCATGCGTGAAGTGGCTTTCTTTGAACGCGAGGCCGTAGATCTTTTATTCCATTTTGTGTTCCCATTACAATAAAATCCCAGTTTCCTTCTTCCTTACAACTTGCCCATGGGATCTACTCAGCGGCAGCCATCTCCGTATCCCCTTCTGTTGAGCGCTTCACCAGCCCTCGCAGGCTCAAATCATACACGACATCCTCAACCCTCTTGACATCATACTTGACAGCATCAGCGCGCCTCCGCAGAATATCGTTCTTCAAATTGAGCAGCTGGAAGCCCGCAAACAGATCCTTCACAAACGCGCTGATAATAAGCGGCAGTTCGAAGTCGCCCAGCGTGACGGCATTAGTAGCCAGGCGCGCAAGCTCGGAGGTCAAGTCCGTGAGGGCAAGCAAGTACTCCTCGATGGACAGGTGGAACGCATCCCGGTCCTTCAGGTTGGTCGGCACGCGGAAGAGCTTGCCGACGTCGTCGAGCGTGAGAAGGTGGCCGAGCGAGGCGGACGAGTCGAGGGGCAGGCCGCCGAGCCAGGCACAGTACAGGGCTGTTTGGATGGCGGACTGGATGGTGCGCGACCACTTGGAGTTGTATCTGGGGGAGTTTAGTACTGGATGAAGAAGGGATGGATGGAGGAGGAGACGGACTTGTAGTAGGGGTGCTTGGAGGCGACTTCGTTGAGCTCGCCGATGATGGTGGCTTCCTCGTTGATGGCGGTCTCTACCTGGGCGACCAGCGCGGGGACTGGCATGGATCTCTATCAGAATCGAGAGTCATGTGTAGAAAGGGACGGGCAGCGAAAAACTCACAGCGTGCGCGGGGGGTCGAGTGGACGCGCGAGAGGAGGGCTTGGGCGTGGGAGACGGCGCGCTCGAGGCGCTGGATGATCTGGGTGAGGGTGTCGCGGACGTGCGTCTCCTCTTCGAGCTTCTCCTTGAGGAAGTCGAAGATGGCGGGGTCGAGGAGGGGCGTGTCGGAGGACATTGTGAGGTTGGTGATAGAGGATGGGTGAGGTTGATGAAGATGTGGAGGATGGTTGGTAGTCGATGACGGGTGGAGGTTGGAAATGTTGAGAGGGAGCTTGCGTTTGGGCACTGGGTTTGGGTTGCTTCTTGCTCTGTTTGCGAGTGGGAGGCAGGACGGCGAATGTTGGGCAATCAGAGATTTCACGGTGGTGCAGGTTGGGTACGGACACGGGTTCATGCATCAACTCAGGGAAACTTCAAATTTTGATATCAAGCTGGAGCTGGAGCTGAGGCTACCCGCTAGAGAATTTCTACAATGGAGCTACGTTGGAACAGCAAAGGCGGGCGCAACAGCCGCGAATCAAAACACCAAGAATCATCTTCCTCACCACCCAGGCAAGCCCGAGCAAGCAATGAAAACGAACCCTTTTTGCGTCTCCTGGAAGCAGTGTAATACCAGGGACACGGTGGGCGGAATCATGTGCAAGCACAGAGGAAACCAGCCCTCAAACCAAAAATAAGAATAATCAAAGATAACCTCCATAGAGGTCTTCCAGAGATTAAACTGAAAAGAACAGATACTACACTTGATCTAAGCCAAAAGGCAAAGAGAGCTAAGGAGAAAAGAAGAAGAGAGAAAGCGAAGCTTGGAAGGGGGAGGGCGGATTTTTATAGTAGGGTGAAGGCGGTGAGGGGGGCAGAATTTTGGGGGAGGTGCCTGAGGCGGGAAGGCTGCCTGGAGGGCTCTAGCTGGGAAGGGGCGGTGGGTGCCTGCTGGTGGGTGGTGCCTGCCGCGCTTCAGTGATTGAAGCGAGATGACAGGCGAGATGGCGGCGGGACTTCACTTCCACCTTGTGAGTCCTGATTCATGATGGAAGCTGCACCAACAACAGGTGGCGGCGATTAACTGTTGAGTTTCTCGTGCGCCTGATACTTTCCTATGCCTAATGTTCGTCGTGACTCGATGATCGACTCTTCTTCTCTGCGGCTACCTGTAGACACCAAGCACCGGCCAGGGCGGTAGGTACTGTACCTGCCACAGCTCAATGATTGAACCGAGATGGCAAACGAGATGGCGGCGGAGCTTCACTTCCACATTATGATGGAAGCTGCACCAACAGCAGGTGGCTTCTTCAGGTACTTCATGGTTAATTCACTGTTGAGATTCTCGTTTCCGCCTGCTCTCCTCTGCCTTTTGTTCGTCGTGGCTCGATGACCTACTCTTCTTCCCTGCGGCTCGACACCAAGAACCGGCCAGGGCCGTAGCGAGGACCCTGCACACCGACACGCGAAACGCTCAAGAACTAGATCTCCTTCATTAATTCGAATGGAACCTAGTGGATGCTCATAAACTTTCCTTTTCCACTACGGGGTACCTTGTGAGATCCCTTCTCGTGTTGGAATGGCTACGCGGAGGATCAGACGGATCTCCCTTCCAGCACACGGATGGCCTTCGTCACGACATATCATGCAATGACTCTTACGAGCGGGAACTTTGTCAACGCTTGCTCCCTTGCGTGTTACAGCAACATTCTCATTCGCTGCAAGACCGAGGGTCTCAGTTGTTGGTTGAAAGGTAAAGCGTAGTGCCCGTTTGCTTTTCGTCTCGGTTGGAAGCTTGACTGTTGACTGCATGCCTGACAATACCCCATGTCCCAACTGCATGCTACTATTGAACCCTAATGCATCATGGCTCAACCCATCTCAATAACGGAGCTTGTCAAGACCAACAGCTGAAACACTGAAACTATCCCCGAATGGCAGTTGCCTCTCAGAACAATACTAAGAGTGGGAAGAGGAGCTTGAGACTCTGGGCTGGGTGCTTGGGCAACCGTGCCGGAGAGGCCGAGTGGTGAGCGCGTCATTTCAATGAGGTTGGACGACAAGGCATGAGTGCTTGTGGTCACTGGCTTCTAAAAATTACTTTCCGTTAGTACCAATTGGCTGATTAGATGGTGTTGATTGACAGCCCAAACCCGAGCTTCTGACGCAGACATCACGACCACCAAGAGCGACGACGAGATGACATTGCGGTGTGTCATGCCTCCGAAATCCGATGGTTTGACCGCCATCGCATTCTGTTAGCTGCAATGTTTCACATTCCCAACTGGCTGGGCCCCCCTCAATTTCGTTCTCTCCCGCCTTCTAGAACAAAAAACCTCCGTAGCTCACACCAGACGACGGTCACACGCCTTAAATCGGATACTAAATCGGCAGGGAGAGCGCCCAAGATTACCCAAGGAGGCACGAATTGCCCAATCAGGACCGTGAATTACTGTTTCGGCGACGGGCTGGCTGACGGTTTCGCGGGCCGTGCAACAACAATATCAAGATCCTTAGTATTGTTCTCTTAGCTCGCACATCTTAGCTCGCACAAGGTGCTCGGGATGCGGTGTGGCGCGGCTCTGATTAGAAAGGAACGATAATACCAGATGGAAAATCGATTCAGAGAGAGTGATGCATTGTGAGTCCTTTACGAGAACTACGTATATAAAGGGTTGGTGGTCGATAGCAGTGGTTCCAGGGCAGGCTCAGAGGGACCACCTTCACGAGCACGTCTTTCCACCATCACAACCTTTCCCTTCAATACTCGTCTTCTGCTCATTCGTTTGTCTCTCTTTATTCAAGATGCTGAAATCATTGGCGGTGCTCTTTGGCACACTTCACTCCTTGTCCTGGGCTGCACCAGTGCTGGTCGAGTCGCTCAACGAGCTCCCATCGGGATGGATTGAGGTGCGCTCTGCTGAGCCCAAAGACTTCATCAAGCTCTCCATCGGTCTTCAACCCGACAACCACGATCTCCTTGAACGCACTCTTTACAGTGTCTCCGACCCCGATGATCCTCTGTACGGTAAACATCTCCCTCGGGAGGACGCCAAAGCGCTCTTGAACCCTCGCCAGGAAGCCACCGACTCCGTCAAGCGTTGGCTCCGAGAAGCCGGTGTTCCAGATCATCATGTCCGGGATGATGGGCAGTGGCTTCACGTCCGAACGACCGTCGATTCCGCCGAACATCTCCTCAACACTCGCTTCAGCGTCTTTGCCCGAGACGACGAACACCTGGTCCGAACGACTGCGTACTCTGTGCCTGCTGAAGTGCGCGATCACATCGCCACTATCCAGCCGACGACTTTCTTTGGAAGTTCGAAGAAGTCGAAACGTGCGAAGCGCTCCCCTGCGCCCCGTACGAGGAGCCCAAGTGGTGGTGGAGGCGCATACGGTGGCGGTCCAGGAGTAGACTTGAACCAATGCAAGTCTGAATTGACCCCGGCCTGCTTGCGAAAGATCTACCACATTCCCAACGATCCCCCCAAGGCGCAGAAAAAGTGTCTGTATGGCATCGCTGGGTTTAACGGGGTGAGTTGCGGCCTGACCCATCCTTCTCCAACACATCACTGACAATGAGTAGCAAGCTGCGCAGTTCGACCAGCTCGAGCAGTTCATCGCTCAATACGCGCCTGGCATAGAGGGCGCCAACTTCTCGGTCGCATTGGTGAATGATGGGAAGAATCCTCAAGGAGAATATCCCAGTGGAGAAGCAAACCTGGATATTCAGTATGCCGTCTCCATGGCAAACAAGGTTCCCGTGCGGTACTATGCTGTTGGTGGAGAGAACCATGGCTTCAACACTGACCTTGAGTAAGTTCATGCGCTTGAGCTAGTGAAAATGACTGACTGTCTCTCTTAGTCTATACGATTCCACGGAAGCGTACATTGAACCATGGCTCGAGTTCGCGACCTACCTCGTCAATCTCCACGACAACGACCTCCCTTCCGTCCTTTCCATCTCCTACGGTGAGAACGAGCAAGAGGTACCGAAGTCCTATGCCAAGCAAGTCTGTAACATGTTCGGGCAATTGGGCACTCGCGGTGTCTCCGTCATCGTCGCATCGGGCGACCTTGGACCGGGCCAGTCCTGCATGTCCAATGATGGGAAGAACACTACTAAGTTTCTCCCTGGGTTCCCGGCTTCATGTCCGTACGTAACTTCAGTGGGCGGCACGAAGAATAACACACCGGAAACTGCTGTATATTTGTCTGGTGGTGGCTTCTCAGAGTACTGGCCCCGACCTAGCTGGCAGGACAAGACAGTCCTGCAGTATCTCGCGAAGCATGGCAATGAGTGGAAGGGCTATTACAATAAGAATGGAAGGGCTTATCCCGATGTTTCTGCCCTTGGGTGGAACTACCAGATCATCAGCCACGACGAGACGGAGACGACCGGGGGAACAAGGTACGTTATCTGGACACCCGCCCGACAAGTCCTCGGATAGAACTAACGAGACGGCAGTGCTGCTTCTCCCGTATTCGGAGCAATTGTTGCACTTCTCAACAACCAGCGATTCAAAGCGGGTAAGCCGGCACTGGGATTCCTCAACCCGTGGATCTGGAAGTACGAAGGCCGGGGCTTCACCGAGTAAGTCCGTCCTCCTCAAAGCCAGTTGTATAGTATTGACACCTCCACAGCATCACGAAGGGCAAGTCCGTCGGCTGTCAGGGAACGAGTATTTGGGGCCTGCCATCTCCCGTCATTCCGAACGCTGGCTGGAAGGCAGTCAAGGGCTGGGATCCTGTCACTGGATGGGGGACTCCTCTCTTTGATAAGCTCTCAGAGATGACGTCTTACTAGGGGTGTGTTAAGTCAACGAAGCCGCCGGGAATGGGATTTTCGTTTAGCGAGTTGTTTCGAGTGCGCTCCTGAAAACAACTGATAGTCAACTACTTTTCTTAGCTACGGAGGTATAGATGTGGTCTTGGAACTAATTTAAGAAGTGTTATTTATCAATTTGTGTCTAAGTGAGATTGATGCGTGAGTCTAGAGAGTGTTAAGATTGCCAAAATTTGCACATGGTATAAAGAAAGACGAAGGGGAAAACAGGGTTATAGAACTCCTTTAACCTTCTGCTCTTTGTTGCCTTTTCTTCCCTCGTCCGTTCAACCGCTTCTCCAGTGCTCCTTGTCAGACTTGTTCACCAGGAAAGATGTGGTAATTCCAGCAGTATTGACAAATGTATGGATCGCGGGTGACGATTCTTTGGCAATCGCATGGGCAAAGGCACACACGATTGGCAAAGTCGACGGGTTTGGGGTCGTCCGCGCCATCTTGACTAGCGGCTGCAGCGGCAGCGGCACACTTGGGGGGCTTAGTGGGCATGGTTTTGTTCGGTGAGGTTGAGTCGAACCAAATGATGTTAAGAGCTGAGCTTTGTGGCCTTGTCAAGCGTTGAGGAGTTCTTTTGTAGGAGACAGGTCTGTTGATGAGCAACGAAAGCCATGGGAGTTGGGATCTCTTATATTTCTTACAGATACAGAGTGGCATGGGAGGTAGAAGTGCCCTATTGTTTGCTGCTGTTGCTTTTTAGTGTCTCTCACGCAGGAAGGAACTGCCGACACTGTGGCGATGAAGCAACGCTAGATATTGACTATATGAATACTGATGGAAAGCCAACTAAGGAGGTATATGACAGATATGAACGAGTATTTTATGAATCATCGGGGATGCTCATAAGAATCCTGAAATATCCTGCTTTGTTGAGGATTGATGTGATTGGCTTCTAAATTATACACACTGATTGGCGGCAGGACCGTGACCCCGTGACTGATTGGTGCAGCTCACGAGGCAGTGTTCAGCTCAAAGTGCATTTCAGCTGCCTCACTGCCCAACTTCCCCTCACTTGCAGCCTGATCTGACACCTGATGCACTCAAAAACCTCCACGAAGTGAATCGTACCCAAACTCACCGACTCCAAAAACCATTACTGCCTGAAAGACAGATAAGCGATGCGTCTCATCGACGTCAAAACCCGTGAGCTGGTGGAGTTCATGGCCACACCGCCCCCATACGCCATTCTCTCGCATACTTGGGGGTCACGCGATGATGAAGTGTCATACCGGGACATGACCTCTGGCGGCGATTCGTTTAAGGCCAAAAAAGGATGGACGAAGATCGAATACTGTATCAACCAAGCTGTCGCCGAAAAATTGGACTACTGCTGGGTCGACACTTGTTGCATTGACAAGACAAGCAGTGCAGAGCTCTCTGAAGCCATCAACTCGATGTTTGCTTGGTATCGCAATTCCCAGATATGTTACATATACCTGGAAGATGTGAATCTCGAAGACCGCTAGCTCCAATGGGACTTTGTAGGCCGATTTGTTGGGACCTCTAGGTGGTTCCAGCGTGGATGGACATTGCAAGAACTCATTGCCCCGCGGACCAGGGAGTTTTTCGATGCCTCTTGGAACTTCATCGGAGTTCTCCGCGGATTTGAAAAAAGAACCCAGTATCGATGGCGCAGAATGCAGCGGTATGGTGCAAAACCCGATGCTGAAGATGAGCCGCAGAGCAGATTCTTCAACAAAATCCAACATCTTTCTGGAATTCCTGATATCGTGCTTCTGACTGGCGAATGTGACTCGCAGTCCATCGTTGAGGGGATGTCCTGGGCAGGCAAAAGAACCACGACCCGGGTTGAGGATGAAGCTTATTGTTTGCTGGGAATATTCGATATCAATATGCCATTGTTGTACGGCGAGGGGCGGAAAGCATTCCAGAGGCTCCAAGAGGAAATTATCAAACAGACCAACGACCTGACCATCTTGGCGTGGACAGATCCAGCAGCTGACAGATCGACCTTCCACGGTCTCCTCGCCTCATCCCCTAAGCTTTTTTCTGGTGAAAGTAGGGGTGCTGAGAGAAAGTGCGTGGATGATCAACACAAAACTTCACCTTTAGTCGTCTCAAGGGTTGGGGTTCGAGCGAAGCTAGAGCTTATGCCCACTGAAGAGGATGAAGAAGAGTATGTCGCCTTTCTCGACGCGCATGTTGCATTCGCCGAAACAAGTGCTTCACGCCTAGAACCGGTATGCCTGATAGTTCGACGCGTCAAGAAGGATTCAAACCTCTTCGCTCGGGTTGATGCTGGGCGTCTCACAGGATTCATGACATGGGAGGAGTCAGAAATATGGAGAGAACTCCGCAACGAATCTGTCAAATCAGCCGATTCCCCAACCGTTCAGGAAGTCTTTGTTCCACATACTTTTGATCTGAGAGAGGTCTTGCCATCGAAATCCAGACCGTGCTCGCTCGTGTTCACAGCGGATCGCAATGTGTTTCTCTCCCCTTACCTTGTTCATGACATTGAACACAGCGGACGTATGGATGAACGTGAGGTCGCCATCTCCCTTGACAACATTGGCAAAATGAAGGTCGCCTTGATGCTTTCTAACGAACAGGGAGATTTTGTTATATGGGCAATCACTGGACACCCTGATCATCCCCGTTCACGTTTTTCTGTTGTCGAGAATCCAACGGATTTTGATCCCGAAGAACTGATTTTGATGGAAGGCGAACTGTCTCTCGGGGGAGGAGGTAAAGTATATACTGTCTTATATCCGACCTTCCAGCAGCACCTAATCAATGGGCGACTGGTCATTGAAGGTGCTCTGGTGGATAAACGCGTTTGAAGTCATTTCTAAAGATGGAGAAATTTCGAGAGGAAAGAGGTTGATAATCCCAAATAACTCGAAGACGAAACTCACGCATACCAAAATCCATTGCTGCTTCCAGAGCTGAGTTCCTGCCGCTTTAGGCTGAGCTGTCGCTGAGCGAGGGCTGAGGATCCTGGAGCCTGAGCTGAGGCGGGCTGAGTGAAGGAGGCTGAGGCGGGCTGAGTGAGGCGGCTGAGGCGGGCTGAGTGAGGGGCTACATTCAACAGAAGTTTTTTCTCGGTGTAGCAGTGCCCTTTATCGTCTTATGCCACACAGCTTAAAGCCCTGTTTCGCTGGCAAAGGCAGACTCGAGTTTCACAACCAAAGCAGCAGCTTATTATATTATTGCGATACAGTTCAGTTGCTCATCGCAACGCCGATAACGGAGGCTAAACTAAATAAAAGATCATGAGCATATATATAGGTTAGCCTTATGCCTTGCAAGATAGATTAGGCTGGCTGAAGGTGCATGTACTTCGCAAGCCTCATTGCCTCCCTTTCTCTATTGCCTCAACTATTCTACCAGACCCTCGCCTTAACAGGCTATTACGAGACGGGTTCCTTTCCGGATACTTCTCATAGATTATCCGTCTTACTAGAATCAAGTATGGCAACTGGTGCGCCGCCTCCTAGCGATACACAGCCCGGATGGATGCAACTCCTTGGTTCGGCGACAAATCGCGCTTCCTCCATTCTCTCGGCACTTTACTCGCGTCTATTCTCGTCTCAGACCGAAGAATGTTCTTACTGTTCTGGGGCTTTCTACAGCTGCCCCGACTACGAGCCCAAGGTGCAGGCAATGTCTGCTGCCCAAGCTGCTCGATGCCACGGGTGTAGGATAACCGGTATCACGCTTCAGATCCTCGGTCCCATTCTGCAGGCCAAATGGGGATCTCCCATGACCTTTAAAGGAATATCCTCGCAGTGTCATAGCATAAGCGAGATTATTCTCTGGTTAAAAGATAGCAAAGGTCATGAACGCACGGAGAATCTCGAGATGTTCAAGTGGACAGCCGAACCGAGCTATCTGACTCGCTGGATTGACTGGGTGAGAAAAATTTGTGGATTTCCACGCGAGGATGGACCTCTACCCCAGTATCTGGCCAGCGCTTATCATCAACGGCCTATATCAGGATACACAGGATCACCCGAGGCCTTTGAAACCGCCTACTCGTGGTTCGCAAAATGCAAGGCCAGCCATGATGCGTGCGAAAGGAATACAGATGTCCCAGCCCTTCCCACTAGAGTAGTCGACTTTTCTAGCAGAGAGACTCTCCGCCTTGTCGAGACTCATGGTGCCCGAGGCCAGTACCTCTGCCTGAGCCATCGATGGCTCAGCGACAAGGACATGTTCCGATGTACCCACGACAACATCAAACAGCTACAAGACAAGATCAAGTGGGATTCCCTCACTAGAACATTTCAACAGGCCATCTCCTTTGCACAGGCATTCTCGGCATGGCACCACAAGACATACCCAGATCACGAAGCTATCAGATACATCTGGATTGACAGCGTCTGTATTGTGCAGGACAGCGCCGATGACTGGGAACGAGAGGCAGGAAGAATGTGCTCTGTATATGAGAACGCAACTCTGACAATCGCAGCTGCGGTTGGGGGAAATGGGTGCTTCGCTGTTGCAGACCGACTCTTCAAGGGCTTTGACATTACCAGTCCTTTACATCCAAGCATCCGACTATTCTTACGGAGGCCCCTCCCACACTTTGGCCTAGGTTGCAACCATGTGGGAGACATCACAACAGCTAACGGCTCCCCACGAGAATCACTCGACTTGCTCACCCGTGGCTGGGTGCTTCAAGAGAGGTTGCTTTCCAAGCGGTTCATCATCTTCGGCCCCCACGAGCTTCTCTGGGAATGCCTAGAAGGAGTAGACTGTGAATGTAACTTCCTATTGAACGAATATTTTTCAAACACCGTGGAGAGTTCTTCATCCAGTTCGGCAGTCAATTACCAGAAGGTCTGGTACGATGGGTTTCAGAGAGAACTCAGAGAAGACCCTAACAACCATATTTTTCCAGCTCCTCTGAAGGCGGCTCACTTCCAGTCACTCTCTAGTACGACCCATGATCAAGCTCATCCTCAGCGATGGTGGCAGCGTGTCGTCGAAGTCTATACCAAGACTTCTCTGACCAAGGCGTCTGACCGACTTCCCGCACTAGCTGGACTGGCAGCGCAGTTCTCTCGAGGTACTTCCAGTCAGGAATATCTGGCCGGCTTATGGAAAGGAAATCTCTTAGAAGACTTGCTATAGTTTGTCGACGAGAAGACTACAACAAACCAAGCTAGCTCCCCAGGCATATCTGTCGACTCTCCCATCATGATCCCCTCCTGGTCCTGGGCTGGTTGCAATAGGCCGGTACAGATTATAGGCCAGTGGGCAAAGCCAATTTATCACTATGTTAGCGTTGTTTCTACGACTTATGAGGCTACTAGCATCGAAAATCCCTTCGGAAACTGCTCTCGAGGAACACTGGTTCTGCGAGGCACTGTATATTGGGGTTTGATCACGTCATTGCAGAATGATGCCGCCAACCCTTTGATGTCCAACTGCACCTACTACCCTGATACAGGTGACCAGTCGAGAGATGCTCCTCAAGATAATGATAGATATATTTTGATGTCTCGTTTGCCTAGATTTGCGACAACTTCAGACCGAGACTCCAACGGATGGCTTTTGCTACACCTCAGATCAACTGGTGGAGCACCTCAAGTAACGTTCCGGCGCTTGGGCATGCTCCTGATGGAAGCTACAGGTGAGAAAGGGGCTGAATTTACAGATGCCGTTGTCGATAGATGCTTTGAAAAAAGGGAAGTGCAACTAGTGGAGTTGGTATGATGGGAACACCTGATGTATGCAGTTATCACAATTTTCTCTCCACGGTAACAAGTAGCTGAATTTTGACTCCCCCTTGTTTCTTGATGTCTTCTTGACCTTCGTCTCGCCGCACAAGTCGGTCGTGTCGACGGGTTCCTCCACAGGGCTACTTCTGCCCCAACAATCATGAAAACACGGAACTTCTCCCAGGAGCTACGAAGCTCGGATAAGGCGTCAGACGCTCCAATCAATTGTCCCCCAAATCCTGTTCATCCCACTAGTCGACCCTATTAACGGGCATCCTCACCGCGATGAACTCGTCCACCTTTCCCGAATGGCATCTTTCCAATTTCCTTCAACGGGTCCCTGGAGCTCACACAATACCGACTCAGGGAGATATAGGGCTTTCAATTCATCAAAGCCCTCAATCATATCCTCTAGGAGGTAGTTGACTGGCGGGCGGAGGACGCGACCAGCAGTATAGTATCATGAATAAAGGAGGCCAAGCTCGAGGTCGACTTCCTGGTTCACATCGTAGCCTTAATTGAAAGTATTGTCTGACGAGTTACAAGACTTGGCCATCACTTGTTACATCCATTCGAGCTGTCAGGAGCGAGAAGCCTTACATCGGAACCCACTACTTCCAAATACGGAAGGATTCAATGACAGCCGAGTTCTAGGACTTTCATCAAAGATTAAAAAACTGGGATCTCGGTCCTAAAAGTTCAACTGGCGAATCTTTATCAGGCTTGGACCACCCAAAAAGGACTTACCGATTGCATGGGCCAGACCAATCACCCTCAAATTGTCGTATAGGATATCTAACCTTGAAATTTACTTGCCATCAGCAGCACCGGCCTTGTATTGACTAAGGCGTGTCTCTACTCTGTCCCACGATCGTTACGTGGCAGATACGGTTTACAATATACGGTGATACAGCCCCACAAAGAAAGTAGTCTAGCCATGCCGTCCTTCGAAATCATAGGTTCCAGGATGCTGGGGTAATCGCGAATGTTATTCTATATTGATCAGGCCATCAAAGATCACAGAGATGGGAAGATTGCGGGGAAGGCAGTGATCACTGGGATTTAAAAATAATGGTTGACATGGCAGTCTCCGCCAAGTGTCGGAGGACGAAAATTGATGAAACAGAACACTCAATTATCAACCGCCTGAGAGCGTGTTACATCGTTGGATATCTCCAGTCCTACCTCCAGTTGCGGCCACTCCAGGAATCTACTCCAGTAAGACACAAGTACCTAAACGTTCAGCATCAATTAATCTTGCGTTTTATGTTGTGCTGTACCATTTTGTTTGGGAAGAAACAAAGGACGGGGAATATAGCGGCTTCGTTAGCCACAAGCGACATCCCGCGGATACGCTATCCGAGCCACGGGACGCCTCGTTCCAAAATCGCTCTTGTAGACTTAACGGCAGCAAGGTGTCGGAATTATTCGAGGCAGGTAGTGAAGACGTTGGCTGAGATGTAGTTCGAGTCCTTAGTTGGGATGCAGGCCGAGACGGTGGTGGCGATGGTGTTGATGGCGAAGGAGCCGAGGCGGATTCATGGAACTGGCCTGCAACAATCTCTCGGCCTTGACCATCGCTCTCTCTACCTAAACAGCACTTCCGATAGTTGCACATCTGGTGAAGCGCGGATAACCTTTCCTGAGGACATGGTAGCTTAGATCTGGGCCGCATCATTGACTAAGCCTTGAGAGATGCGACTGATGACGCATTATCTGATCTGGCGATCTCTGGATATAGAATTAGAAGCAAATTTGACACTGCTCATTTGCTTAGATTTCTGGGGTTAAAGTCCAGTTGAGCACAACTCCCCACTTATTAAATGGTGAAGCCTGAGAATAGAAATCTAGGGGATAAGCAGAACTTAAATTTTGGAGAATACCACCAATTTCCAGATTCGATCCTAATTCTGATTAGATGATTCACTACCTAGATTCAGAAAAAAGATATCTTTAATGTTTTCAGATTCTAATTACTAGTGAATAGCTTTCCATGCTCATGATATATGTCTTCTCAACAGCTTGTAACTTAACATCCACTCAGATCACTCCAATTCCCATTGGGTTTCCCGGGTAGTAGTTATGTGTGTATTCCTTCTATAAGACTAAACTCTTCTATCGAGGGTTGCCATTGAAGCCGACCTCAATTATTGGAGTTTATTTCTGTATTAGCTTCGAATAGAGCAAGTACAAGAGTCAGAGTCCTAGGGTCACTGCCAATAAGCATATCTGCGCTCCCCGTTACATGGCAGATCTGGGCGACAGCCCCTATCTTTCCTCCAATGGAATGGCTCCCGGATGCATTTCCTCCTCTGCAGCCTTGATAAGCGCCCAATAATACTCGTACTCCTCTCCTTCAAGGTAGTAGCCATCCCATCTTCTAGCATACTCGATCATCTCATCTGTAGAGCATCGCTCATTGCTATTGCCGCGCATGCAATCTCGTTCCAAGACCATAAAGGTCCAGTCTGATTCGCGCGATTTGATGGAATATCCAGCGGGCCAAAAATGCTTCCCCCCAGGAGCACTGTGTGTATTCAAGTAGCCTGCCGTATATCCATTTGTACGCATGAAAATCAGGTCCGTGCCTTCTCTAGCCACGCACCAACCAGATAACTCAACACCCCCATATTCTTCCGGGGCAACTGCATTCCCTGGAGAGATGTATGAATAAGAAGCATGAGGGAAATCGAGCGTTTTCACACTTACAGACATACCAGATCCCCCAACCGAGAGGACCAAGCTGCTTCCCCAATTCATTCCAATCATCATCGCCAAGCTTCATGATGTTTATGACAAGTAAATGATCGTTGAGTGCAGTCGATAGAAGGATGGTTACAGGAAAGATTTGTGAACGGGGAGGAGGGGGGGCATCAGAGGTCTCTTATATTCTTTGAAGTAATTATCTACGGGCCTCATGTACGTCACAGCTTTGTATAAGAGCTGGAGACGGTCGCAACTGATCGGACATAATCGACATCTAATCAAGCAATAACAGAGAAACACATGTATAGACTACTCCGTATGTCATAGATTGATATAATTCAGCTCTGTACTAACTGGCGACGAGAGCCTGATCTTACCCTTTTAAGCTTCCTTGTTTAATAATGACGGCACGTAGCGGCTCTCGACAGCAGATCTACGGAGTAATAGGCCTATGCGCAGCATTTGGAGCAGATCCTAAGCCCAGCTGGTAACTAATGTCTCACAAAAGGGGCAGGATCATCAGCCCTTACCTATTGTGCCGAGCGGGCCGTAACGCAAGGGCGTGCAAGTGGGCGGCTGAAGGCTTTGAGCATCGTTGATCGACAGACCGAATGCGTCGGTGATTCTCACTTCTACTGAAGTATTAACGTTGGGAACGGGCCCCGTTCCCGGTTTTGAACTAATCATAAACCCAGAATCTCTACAAGGATTCCGTAACTCGGAACGGGCCCTGTTCCTAAAACTATGTATGTATCATATTAAGCAAAAACGCGTAACGGGGCCTGTTCCTATCGCGGTGGACCGTGGCATCCTTGTAGAGATCAATGGTATTCGCGATCTGAAGGCCTGACTTCATGCATTCTCTATCATAGCTCTTCTATATCAGCATTCAAGCTTATATCTTCTTAAATCTCTGGAACCTCTCTGGCATCTCAGAGAATCACCCTAAGGCAGTTATAAAGGCTCGAAACACTGAATTTGCATTATAACTTTTCACATTCAGTCATTATTTGTATGCGCTGTAGCTATACCTTGAAAACCAATAATAATTATGTCAGAAAGAGGCTGGTTTTGTTAACCTCCAGGAATGGAACTTTAAGGTAATTCTACAGACGATTCGTGTTCCTCTACTATCCCCTTATGTTGACCATAATTTTAAGTGCCCACTCAGCCCTTGGCCCAAAACCCGCAGTTGAAGGAAAT
This sequence comes from Xenoacremonium recifei, assembly GCA_012184525.1. NCBI lineage: Eukaryota > Fungi > Ascomycota > Sordariomycetes > Hypocreales > Nectriaceae > Xenoacremonium > Xenoacremonium recifei. The sequence continues at coordinate 495,087 of WOFQ01000013.1, read as the reverse complement.
TGGGTTCTCCATGCAAAACGTTCGAGTTGAAGATCTCCATAATACAAGGTGCCTCTAGGCTTAATAAATAAAGAAAACGCCTGTCTCCATATTCCGAACATTTTCTCCTGAATCACCCTTTGAGTCCGCTGTATCATCGTCCGAAGATTCTGATTCCGATAAATCGCTGTCGTGTTTGAATAGACTCTGTACTTCGAAATCATCGGACTCGCCATACAATGGCGAAGAATCCAAAAACCCCAACATACTTCCAGGTAATTTTTTGTCCCCGAAAACTATTTCTGATGCTTTTTTCTGCGACTGATCGAGGTATGATCCCTGGCAACTCCAACATACAGTTCCTGGGAGAATAAGGACCCTTCGTCCGCTTTGCGAAGCCAGAGCTGCAGTTGCGAGCCTTGCTATGGGATTTCCACTGGCACGTACCACAGCATGCTGGCCCTGCTGAGGAGGATCGAGGATCTCCAGCCAACTGTCAACCGATATAAGAGATAAGTCGGAGAAAATACTATGGGTCTCGGGAGCATGTGAACAAGATGACGGGGATACTCTGTTCCAGTGCCTTGACGCTGTCAGGATGTCTAGATCGGCAACCCATCTGTCCTTGTCATAAACAGAGACTGCAGTCTCAAGCAAGTATGCAGGAACATCTCGAACACTGCGTTGGCCCACTCCTAGAGGAAGTTCGTATCCAGTGAACGTCAGGTGAAAAGACGTTCCCTCAAAACTATCATGTATTCTCCCGTCATACTTGTCGTGGGCGACGAAACGCCAAGACGAAGGGTCAAACTGTTGTCTCTTCGGATCTGGCGGAGTCACTAGAAATGAAAGCCCTGGTTTACCAACGTTGCCGATGACTCTCTCGACGAAGTGATCAAGCTTGGCGTCAGCTGGATCGCCTAAAAGACGACTTGCAACGAAAATGGATGTCGAATGACAAACCGCAAAAGTATGCTCTCCTAGATCTTCGGGATTCACATCAAAAGCACCAGTCTCGAAGTAGGCGATGCAACTCATGACGTCCTGCAGTCTGTTGAATGGTGGCTTGATTGGTAGAGTCATGCTTTGCCACCACTTCGCCTTGCTCACTCTTGAAGACATGGCCTGAAGGTTGATCAGGGCACCAGGAAGCGTGGCGTAGATCCTGCTTGCGGCTTCGACGGCGCAGAGAGAATCGAAATATGTGTTATTCGTGGAGGAATCTGATCCAATCGCACTAAGTGTATAAGCGATGTGGTTGTCGCTAATGTCGCCCTCCTGGATACATCTGTATAGCTGTGTGATAGTCATGCAGTTGGATTTGACTAGACTCTCGGGTGATAAGGAACGTTGCATGTAAATCGCCGCGAAACCCCGGCTACCACACACAAATGAATGCATTACTGGTTTGAGTCCGGGCCCAGGTGGCGCTGAAATTTCATTACTCTGGTCATTCCACACAAGAGGTTCATCGATATCATTCCATCTTATGAAAGGGACGTCGCCATGCCTTTGAGTTGAGTTGTCATCCATTCGCCGACGTTTATTTGGGTGATTGTATCCACAACTAATGTTGGCATAAGAGTATTTCCCTTCACTAAATTCTCGGTATCTGATTATGGCGTTGGCAGAAACCGTCGGATCAAGTTCTCTGACTGCCCATTTCCGTAGGAAGGCTACTGCACGGTCACATTCTCCTTCTGCCTTAAAGGTGTTCAGAAGCCGTGACATATTAGTAATACCAAAAGCAGGTAGGGGGGTGGCCTTTCGCGAAGATAAGAATTTGGCGCAGTTCCGTTGACCGTACTTGATAAGTCTAGTCAGATTTTGCCTTTCAATGCCTGCTGTGTTGATGTAGTACTGCGCAGATTTCGCAAGCAAGGATAGCCAAGCGACCCAATCTTGTCCCTTCACATTTCGAAGAGGGTTAAGTTTGTTCAGGGACAGAGTATCCTGTGGCTTCGTACGCGAGTCAATAGATGCCGCTGCACGGGCTATGACTATGATCAAGTCCAATGAGTCGGTAACATCAAGGTCTGTTAGCTTCCAGGAGCTAATCACACTTCCCACAACGACAAGCATGAACTCATTGAGTGAGACTTGTGATTCTCGTACACCGGCATGTTGGGTTGCCATGACAGGCTCGCCGTAGTATCTTGCTTGGGTCAATGGAAGAGACCAGAATACCCCTTTGTTATCATCAGTCTTATTCTGGAGACCGATGGTTATTATGCCTCCAGGGCTGACTAAAGGGTCTGCTTGATTGATATGCTGATTGGTGCCAGCGAGAAGTATGTTTGGATATAAGTGCCATGCCGATAACCCCAATAGGATCCCACCATTGCCGATTCTTTGCGGTTCGCCATTGATTAGACTCTCTAAGGTGAGCATGGCGCTCTTCCAGGCGTCTGTGATGGCAGAGTACATGTTATTATTAGTGGATACTGGCAGCGAAAAGTTATCAACAATGAGCCTGAGTTGTGTCTGGCGGAGTTTTTGACCCATGTCAGCAGTTTGAAGCCATGATCTATTCGGCAATGTCAGTGACACCCAAACTTGTAGAACCAGCGAATCGTCTACCTTGCACTTGAGTCCCATTCATCCAGTTCACTTCTGCTCACTTCAATACAAGACGCTGCTAAGTCAGGAACCTGAAAGGAACCATCGGTTTCAGCAATGGAAGTGTGAAGAAGTGCTTTTCTCTGCTCGACAAGCTCCGTCCAAATGGGAATAGCTTGTTCTCTTGGCCAGATGCTGGCCAGAAAACATGCAAGCAAATGGATGGTGACGGCATTTTTCCCAGACGTGGCTGAGGCCCAGATACTCGTCCCATCCGCACCAATATGATCAGCAAAGATTCCCTGCCTCGCAGTTCCTTGCGGGTTGAGATGTGGCAATGCCGCAATCTCGCTGGCCCTCACTCCGTAGGCATGAATCAACTTGGGTACTGGCGGGATAATGCTTTGGAAAAGCGCGGTGAGCTTCCGGGCGGTTCTGTGGATGGATCCATCCTCAGCGGCTTGTTTTCTGCGAGCTGAGAGGGCTTCTCCAAGACCACGATATTCCTCGGGCGCATTGAATTTGAATAGAGCGAAATCGAAATTGGCGCTCGCTAAAGTGAGTGTTGTCTCCTGAGAGACTTGTAGAAAAGCGTTCGTAAGCCTTCCGAGCGAAGCCATTGAGGACCAACAAATGAAGTTGTGGTTGAATCCATGTGCCTGGAGTTGGTTGGATATTTAATAGGGATTGACGCTGCTGAGGCTGTGTCACCCTCAGCCCCAACATGTTGTATGCAGAAAGACACAGTAAGAGTGTCCTTACTGTTCCATTCGCCGCTCAGCAGATTAGACATGGCTGAGTAGAGTGTTATTGCATATGCTCCTCAGCACTGCCTCAGGCTTCATCACCTCCCGTGTCGCGATTGGCGTGAAGCGGCACAGCGAGGATAGGCCACGGGGCGCAGCCCGGTACGGAGCATATCAATTAGCGAAAAAACGACTCTAGACTTCATTCTTACCGAATCTACAGCAGTTTATTGAGGATAACACACAGCTAATTTGGGTCGTCCTTGTATTAACGCGAAGGACCCCATCAAGGATCTTGCGTGTTTCTTCAAGTTTGAAGTTACGTTTTATAGGTCCAGTGCTGTAATTTTGCACTCCAGTTGGAACCCCTGGCTTGACGCGAAGTTGTACCTAGACTTGCTTCACTTATTTGCTCATAGGCACCTCGATTTTCGATGGCGAGAAACTGGACTATGCGATGTTGATTTAAGGCAGCGATTAGTACTGGGCATGTCCGAAAGCTACTGGAGCTGTCAACTGAAGAGGGACAAGGGGCGGGGTTTAGCGCTGACACGCGGATATTCTGGCAGGATCCGAACCGAATGCGAAGGATGTGAATATTTGATCCGATCGTAATTTCTCGCTTCTTCACAATCCTTCCATTCACGAAAACTCTCACCGACTGTTTCTTCCAGAGTTTCTGTACATCACGATCCGTTAGCTGACCATGGCAAAGCCCTGGCTTCCCACCTTTGTCCTTGGCGCAATCGCTGCCTTTGCCTTCTTCTCAATCGTCGATCTGCTCTACCGAAATGGCTGGATTGCACTCCATGAGGAACTCCTTGCGCAGGACATAGTGCTGTTACCGGGTACAGCGACTCCAGCAAAAACTCGATTTACCGGTTTCGCGCCTCTAGATGGAATACTCGAAACCCTCGTCCGGTTCTTCTGGCCTGTTGTTAGCGGTGAACTTCCTCCTTTATCGCTGTACACGCTGTACTTTGCAGGGCAGATCGTTCCTATGCACGTGGTCCTTCTGATGGAAGGGCTGAGGGTTGGCAATCAAGGGACAGTACTGGCATTGTAAGTTCTTCGGATTCTCCTCATCTTCCGTGCGCGAATTGACGTTTTCGGATTTTAGTCCTGCAGTTTGGGGTCAGGTCTACCAGTTGATCCCTTTCGGCATGATCATTCCAATTTACGGCATTGTCTACCTCTATAGGTCCCCAATTGCTGGGAACAAGGCGAATTCAACGACGTCGAGGTCAATAAACATTCATTCCATGGATCCCACTCGACTGACCACCATTCCGATGGCTATGGTGCTGGGCTATATTATTCCCTTGGGGCTGGTGATATTCGCATCATTGTCTTCGATCTCGATCGAGCTCCAACAAATGTTCCTCGCCGCCTGGCAACTCTTCCCAACCTGGGTCGGCCTCTTTCATTATGTCCTGGCACAACTCTTTAAGACTCGAACTGGTGCAAACTCACGATCAGGCGCCGCATCCCTTGGGTCTGCGCGTGGGGTCTATCGTCAGGTCCTCTTCATTAGCTTCCTAGCCCACGTTTGCTTTCTTTCAATCGCCGCATTCCCGCATCTTCTCGGACAGTGGTTCGACTCCTCGGTGCAAAACCGCATCAGTCTTCGCGCAGCCTTCATGCCAATGTCGGCCTTCTCACCGCCTACGGTGACTTCCATGGCAGAGGGTTGTCTGGCGCTTCTGCAGTACGACTTGTACTGTGCTTGTACTGCTGCCCTGGTTCGTGTCATATATATGGCGTATGTATCAGCCGGCTCCAGCTTAGCAGCCGGATCCAGTGCGCTTTTTAAGGCCATGGTTCGCAGTCTTTTTGTTGGGCCTGGAGGGGCTGTTCTTTGGGCGATGTGGGATCGGGATGAGGAGAGCCTTCTTGCCGCTGGTGAGAAGAAAACCCAGTGAACCAAGGATGTAGGATCTCAGTAACGATTGGATGTTTCAGCTTGGAAGAGAGCGGTCGTAATCCATGGAAGTCAGCATCCATGACGCTAGCTGTCGGTTCAACAGTCCGACGGGTTCGATGTGCATCAAGTACGAAACCCGGAGCGGTCCGCAGCTCGGTTTTGGACTGTGGCGCTCACATTCCTCCTTCTCAGTGCCTCTCGTGCTCTCAGCGTGTTAATCGCGAAGAGGTTCCCTTAACCAAGATAGCTCCCTAAATATTGAAAGCCATTTTCAAAGACAGACACTTTGTAATCTGACTTAATTACAAAGCGCTCGTTTCTAGTGAAAGAAGAAACATACAAACTTTTGAAGGAAGCAGATGGTGATGAACTGATAGCCCCGGAATCTGTCTCTAGTGTTCCGTGCTGGCGGAGCGCTCCGCCCGGACTTTTCGGGCGCTCCCCGCGCCGCTCTTAATGTGACGCTCCAATCCTTATCAGCCTTGCCTCCGTGAAGCGCCTCGACAATTATATCAAATTCTTAGAGTTACTACACAGATATTTATGTCAGCCACTTGATTCATAGCTCTTTGTATCCCGATTAACAATTCGTTCGGTGGCCGCCTACGTTCTTGTCGGAGGACGGAGGCCGCCGTGAGCCGCCGCCAATCTTGGCTCCAGACAACTTTACGCTGGGCCAAGATAAGAGCGAAAAGAACGCGACGTTTGGAGACATTAAAAACCCCAGATTCTCTCTTCCATAGCTTTGGTATTTGCGCGTTTCCCCTAGAGATATATCGCAATTGTCAGAATCTATATTGGATCTCAGTCGCCATGTCTCCGCATGCCCCAACCGATCTTCTCGCCGCTCTGCTTCGAGTCATCGAACAGGATGTCATTCCTCTCACACAGGCGGGGGTGTCATCCGGAAGCAAGCTCTTCGGTGCAGCCATTCTCTCGTCCTCATCACTTCAGCCTTACACAGTAGCGACCAACAATGAGCGGGTCTCGCCTCTTCTTCACGGCGAGATCAATTGTATCCAGAAATTCTACACGGAATCGTACCCAGAACCAGCATCACGACCCAACCCCCGCGAAGACTGTGTCTTTCTTGCAACACATGAGCCGTGTAGTCTTTGCATCAGCGGCATTGCATGGTCGGGATTCAAGGAGGTCTACTTCCTGTTCACCCACGAAGATAGCCGACAACGGTTCGCCATTCCCTATGACATCGACATCCTAGAAGATGTTTTCCGAGTGAAGGCGGATGGTGAAAGCAGCGAAAGTCTCAAGAGCAGAGCCTTATATAACAAAAGCAATAAGTTCTTTGAGGCTCAAAGCCTAGGGCAGCTGGTGGATAAGATTGAGGATGCCAAGGACAAGGAATACTGGCGTGGCGAGGTAGAGCGGGTAAAAAACATGTACGACGAATTGAGCAATGTCTATCAAGAGGGGAAGAAGAAGGGATCAGAAAGCTCGAGCACGTGGAAGTAAGATATCTGAACACGTGCAATATTTTTATTTTTTATACTTTTCATTCATGGGATGATTTTTCTGGACTTCGATGGTCTCTCACTGATGATACACAAAAAGAGCACCCAAGATCATTGTTTGACTTGTGCTTGAAGCAACTTGCCTCAGGATAAATGCAAATCGAGGCCCTGGATGAATCTCACGCAACACAGTTCAAGCAGTTACTCACGCGGCCTACTTCCCGACACAGCAAGAAGCTGGTCTTGACGCGTAAACTCTCATAATAAATTCCGAACGGCGTCTTTTAAGAGGACTTTAGCCCCGGTTACGGAGCACTTGCTCAATAAAATAAATTTACCAACATAAGCTTAAAGCTCAAGCGCTTTAAATTGGCTTCCGTGGATTGTGCCTTTCAAGGCGAAGCATTGCGCACGTGCTCCCTGGCCGGCCTTTTCCCCAGGGTCAATGACCATTTGAACTCGCACGTGGAGCCTTTTGGGGCTCCTGTTGGAGATCCGCCATGCTTGGCACGGTAATTCGGGCCCGATCGTCGATGCCCGCGTGTCAAATAGTCTGGTTCTTGTTGGAGACAGACAGGTATTCGTCAGGAGGTTCCTCCAGTCCAGCATAGCAAGGAGACACTTGGTCCATACGGAATAGAGCGAGGCATGGATGCACGCGAGGGGGTCGCGTGTGGGGGTCGCGATTTGACATCAACCTATATGACTTAGAGTTCCCCCTCCCGGCGTTATAGTTCTATTGTTTAAATCGTTATTCAAGCTTCCAAGGCCGTGTATTTAACACGAGTCCCATTCACTCGTTCTTATTTTCCATCGCTCCATGCCTTGAATCGACGTGTTCTTCCATCGCCGTCGGCGGATCGTCTCCAAGATGGTCGTCCTCACCAGTCTCTACCGCGCTTCTCTGCTGGCCGCGGCAGCCACGGCTTCTCCGCTTGTCATCAGAACAGAACAACCAGACTTTGACTTCGATTCACTTAGCGTGAGGGAGGTCGGGGCACGAAATACTTTGGTTCGTGCTTCGTATTGGGGGGGTTGAACGTGTCTAACACCGCACAGGACTGGCGCATGTGGCTCGAAAAGGACGGCAACCCGATTTCCTTCTGGCACGACGTCCCTCTCTGGCCAGATGAAAGTGAGAAGCAAGTCGTTACCTTCGTCGTGGAGGTCCCGCGCTGGTCGAACGGCAAACTCGAGACGAGCCGGACCGAGCCACTCAGTAGCTGCTCCTCAATCCCCCAGAGAAGGATGCAACCCGGTATTAACATCATGACTAGATCCGATATTCCATGATTCTAAACACGGAAAGCCTCGTTTCGTAGAGAACATTTGGCCTCATGTGTCCTATCCTTTCCATTACGGATCGATTCCCCAAACATGGGAGAACCCGAACCTCGACCATGAGTTCACCGGTCTTCCCGGCGACAACGATCCCGTCGATCTAATCGATATCAGCGAAGCGTACGTGCATCTTCTACCAGCCTGTAGCAGGATGTTAACGTCAGTTTAGCACAGCCCATGTTGGACAAGTCAAGAAGGTCAAAGTCTTGGGCGGCTTTGCTCTTAATGACGTGAGTAATGTTAGGGAAAATCTTGAGATAGATACTAAGAGATCACAGGGCGGAGAAACCGATTGGAAAGTCATTGGTATTGATGTGAACGACCCGTTGGCCGGATATGTTAACGGTGCGTTTATCCATCAACGAAGCTCGATATCATTGACGAGGGCTCATTGTCTAACTTCCCTCGCAGGCATCGACGACTTGAAGAAGTATCGACCGAAATTAGCAAAAACTTTCTATAGATGGTTCAAGGTGAGGAAATATCATGTGTGTCATGGATATCTCTGACTCTTAGGTTTCCAGAATTATAAGATTGCAGGAGGTGGTGACGAGATTCCGGTGACTGGGAACGAATATCAATCAGCCGAGTTCATGATAAATACCATTGCCGAAAGCCACGGGTTCTGGGAAGAACTTGTCACCGGAAGAGCCTTGATGAACGAGATCAATTGCAACCAGACGAGCAAAGAACATCTCATTGACAGCTACGTTCCAAGCCCAAAGGCGGCTTCAACCTTTCGCATTCCGGCAGAGTCAAACATCGTACCAGCGGCTGATATACCGGAGCGATATAAGAAGTGGTACTACCTTGACAAGAAGCATCGCCTAATAGAAATTCCTCCGTAAGCCAAGCAATCAGACCTGTCACTATCGATGATTTCCTAACATTTTCACAGTGAAAACGAAGGAAAAACATTGTTCCAAGACGCAATAAGCGATCTTTAGGATACAGAGACGAATTGGGCAAGGAAAATTGGATTAATATTATATCTTAATGCTCCGAAGTATGATTAATGACCAGATCTTCTACAACTTTTACGCCACGAATGCTCCATGCCAGTCTAATGGTAACTCCGTCGAGAATCGCTCATGCTTTGAAAAGAAGATGAAAAATCAGGAACATCCGTCCTCACAATCAGACCAAAAGCCTTCCATCCAGAGGGTCATCAATTCTTTGATTTATCAAGTGAACTTAACAGTCTCGTACTGACTCTTCGCCCGAATAGTCGCACCATACTTGAAGAGGACCCAGGGGACAGGAAGCAGCGTTAGAGAAATGAACCCCAATAAGCTGCTCGCCCAGTGGATGCCAAGCTTTTCGTACACTGTTAGGATGGGTTAGCAGGGACTTCGGTGAGGAGACTCGGTGAAAACTTACTCTGAATAGTAAATAGGGGGAAGGCTGCCGCAAGGCCATATCTTGCCAGGCTGTTGGCGCTGGCAGCACTGGCGACGACATTTCCATGATAGGTATCCGTTGTGTACTGGATCGTGCTGACGAAGACACAAAGGTTTCCCCAGGCGAACGGGATGATGGCTGCAGCGGGACTCGCCCAAGAGATGCTCGAGCGGGCAGTCCACGCGTGCCAGAACAAGCCGATAGGGAGACCAATACTACCAAACATGGCGGGGTAAAGACGGTGCTCCGGAGGAATCTGGTGGGGAGGGTACTTGGACGCCTGCTTCCGGTAGATAAAGACGTCGCAAAGCATAACAGTGAGCAGGCCGAAGACGCATCCGATAACGATCGACAAAAACACCAAGCCCGACTGCTCAATAGTGAACTGGTACTGGGTTCCAAAGGTGTAAGGAACAGCAGCGAAGAAGCTGAAGAGGGTGCCGAAGTCGACTGCCACGTAGAGACAGATGAACGTTACGATAGGCTCAACAACCATCATACGGGCAGGTCGAATAAGTCCGACCAGAGCAAAAGCCCTAAGACGGGCCTTCATAGGAGGTGACGGCGGAGGAGTCTGTCCTCGCTTCTTCATGAGTCGTCGCTTAATGACCGGGTGGAACGTTTCGCTCGACAGGGCGGTGACGATGATGACGAAGACGGAGAAGAAGAGGAGAGTCCATTGGGTCCATCGCCAGCTTTTTCGGACAGTGACGAAGGCTCCGATGACGGGACTAATCGTCCATGGTCAGTATCCCAAACGGCCAAAGAAATGATTTAGTAGACTTACCCGAGGCCAGGGCCCAAGAAGGGCATCAAAATGAAGACAGCAGAGACGGGGCCTCGACTCTTCTGTCGAAACGTCTCGCTCAGTGTTCCTGTTGCGACAGCCAACGAAGGCGCCCAGCAAATCCCAGCGAAGAATCTCAAAACACACAAAGTGGCAATGTTCTGGGAGAATCCTGCCCCGAGCGTGAAGAGAGCACCAAGCGGCGCAGAGCCCATGTACACGGGAAATCGGCCTACAGTCTCGGACAAAGGGCCACCAATAACAGGCCCAAAGCCCAGCGCCAAAACGTAGAGTGACAATGGGAGGATAGCGACTGTGCTGCTAACGTTGAAGTCTTCCATAATTTGGGTATGCGCGGGACTGAGAATAGAAGTCGCTATTGAACTGGTAGATAGTGTCAGTATTAGCCACAGTTGAGAAAGTAACGGAAAGGTACTCACGCAAGAAGAGCAAGGGAAGACAACATGACCACCTGAAGTGCCTTCTTTCCAGCAGGCCAATTCATAGGATTATGAGGATCTTTGTCCCAATCCACCTCATCGGTTGTCTCAACCTTCTCATCCTGTCGTCCACTCTCGATATCCTTCTCCGCCGATATCGCATCGTTCTGAATCGAAGGTTCCAACATCCCGCCTTCGGTTGCCGTTGCGGAGGCGTCGTCCTGAAAAGGTGTAGCCATTGTTACTTGTGGAGGCAGATAGTCAAGTCGCTGGCGAGAGCACCAATCTGTAGTTGATCTGTAGTTAAGCCGATTGTGACGACCTTTTTCGATTTGCAACTACCCATTGTCGATCTATATACATGGACGTACGGAAAGACTTGTCAGTGTCTTTGATAACTCGGAAGTTTGGCGCTAACTGTTCGCAAGGGCGCGAAGATGCTCGCGACTAGAAATTATATAATTGCTCCGCGATGGCGCATCCGTCGTGATTAGTGATCGCAAATCCAACCCCTACACCACATCAATTGCAGTCACTAGTTTCAACAGGGAGAGACAGATGCCTCGGCTGGTGGGGCAAAATATTCCTTCGATTATAATTGAGAGCCGAGTCTGATTCGTTCATCACAGCGTTGCAGCTGGCATGACGCGCTGGCCTACAGTTACATGGTTCATCCATTGGGCCAAGGATGCTTAGCTGATAGAGTTGTCTTATGTCAATTCTGAACAAGCTCGAAGCTATCAAAGTCATTCAAGGGACAATGACGTGATGGCCTTGTTTCTAAGGCAGCCTTTGTAATATTGATCTGAAATCAGCTGTGAGATCTTGACAGCGCATCTCATCGCTGGAAGCGATAACCTCATCTAAGATCAAATTCTCACACCACTTTGCACCTTTCTTCCATCCATGAATCGTGAGCAAATGTGAGTAATAATGATCGATTCTCGTCTAGTTTGTCACCTAGGACCGAGTCCGCGATCTAATATGCCGCCGCTCGAACACCAACTTCTCCGGCAATTCCAATCTAGCATACTACATGATAAAACGCCGGTATTTAGGGAACCTCCGATTGGGCAGCAAAATGCCGAAGCCGGCTTAAGCATCAGGGTCTATATGACCGAACATTGGAATATTCATCCAGGTTATGTTAACATAAACTGCTCCGACTCGGCGCGGGAAAGTTAAGGGAAGCCAACCCCTCCGACTTTGCCCAATCTTGCATTTCCGAGGAATCGCAGACATTGAAAATGCATAAAAGAATATGATAGAGCTGGGCATACGCGTCCTTTGTAAGCGAAAGGCACCCTTGGGTTGCATTTCCTACAGTGTCTTGACTAATCCCCCTTCACCACCACCACCACACCTCACCACACCACAAATGCCCGCGGAACACCTTCCGACCATTCCCCCCCCTCAGTTGTGATTTCCCAATCCCACCTTGCTCGAAATGACGCCATACCACCGAGTCAACACAAGGCGCTGTCCGAGACATCAGCCACCAGTACGCCACGCCGCTTGACATCCTTGCCAGAACAAGGGTGCGTTGCGGGCCATCTGTTGCGACAATGAGATTGTTGGGTGCCTCGAGTGTGATCTGAACGTGGCACCGGCATGTCATGGACGTATCGCACGCGTCCCCCACGTTGAGATCTGTTGGTGGTGGAGAGGGTGCAAGCCACATTGTACACTTCAAGCCTAACTAACACAGATCCAGACTTCGACCCCTACTACTGGGACGGACCGACAGAGGTCAGTCCTACAGCATTAATACAAGATGCACCAGCGTACATCCCCCAATAGCACCTCTCGATTTAGTAAGTCTTCACATCTTCCAAGTCAACAGAGTTCTCAAGGTCTTCTCCCTCTCTTCGAGCAGATCATCATACTCTGTCATAACACAGATTCTTCTATTTCTTCGTTAAATGCAAACGCTGCTCGGATATCAAGACCACCGCCTCCAATCTCCCATTCATCTGCTGAATCCGCCATGCAAAGGCCCATGAGCAACATGAAAATCACATAAAAGCAAATCCCCAAACACTCCTTAGAACACCATAGAGAGCAGAAGACCCCTTCTGCCAAATCCCGTATTATACATGGTATTTTTCCTTGGAAAGCATAAGTCCCAAATGCCCAACTCCACGATCGCTATGGATATGCTGCTCGTCGTAGCTCATCTCTTGCCCAAGGCATAGAGCATCAGTTCTTTTTCGGTCATCCAGAAGTATGGCTTCTCTTCGAGGAATTGTCGGTGGAAAGTCTCAAGAAGCTCGCCGGGCATCTGTTCTCCGACGGCAATCTTGATCCAGTCATCTTTGCCGGTCCACAGATGCTTGATGAAATCGCCTTTGCACCCGACGCCGCTTTGCGGATAGCCGTTCGCTTCATTACAAGGAAGCTCCTTGATATCCCTGGGATAGTCGTATCGAATGTACGTTCCAAAGCCGCCTTGGTCGGTGGGCTGGCCCGGGTAAGCCTTTCGAAACTTGACGCAATCAGGGTGCGCGCCGTTCTCCTCTGGGCAATCTTCCCAGGCATCCATGATCTCAAATGTCCTGTCATTGTTTTGGGCGATGATGAAGCCTGTGTTCAAGTACAGTTTGCCATATTTGTCCTTGTTGTGGTTTAGATCGGGATCGACCGCGAGCGCAAGACTGTTAGTCTTGGGGTCAAGCGACCAATAGTTCATAAGCCACTCGAATGGCAGGTCCAGGTGGCTGAAGATGGCGTCGGAATCGATGTAAATGCAAACTTTGTGGTTGCGCAAAATCTCCGATATGACCGGGGGCTTCTTCCACGAGTTACGTCGGTCCTCGAACTCCTCAATGTCGATGAAGTAGTATTTGTAGCCGTGGATCTTGGCTGCAACCGTGTCAGCAAAAGGGGGTTTCTAATATCAAGAGGATTGGCAGAGCACGAACCATAGAGCCAGTGGTTAAGGACGCCCGCAGACAATCCGTGGACCTCCTGAGGTCGGTTCCAGCTCATAGGCTGATCTGCCCAAATCTGACCAGGCTTGTTGAACTCGCGATTATCGAGATCAATGATACAAAGGTCCTCGCCCAAGGGCTTCCTCCACTTTATGGTACTGGGCAGGCCCCAGCCAAAAGCGCCAAAGGGCGAGTACTGGTGGTTGTCGACCTTGACAGAAGGCTTCATAATGTGCTCCATGTACTGCATCGCCAGCTCTGTCGTGTGGTTTTGTGGGAGTGGTGGCAGCGAGGGTCGCGGGGTCTTGAAGGGTCCGTGAGGTCGTCGATTCCTGTGGCAACGGTGTCAGCGAATTTGGCTTGTGATAACGGCTTGGCGCAAGACGCAGGCGGTGGCTCGCAACAGGAGCTGAAACAAAGCCGCAACATGGGGTAGAAAAACTGACCTTCCTGGTGGTAACCGCCACGCATCTGGATGGGTCAGAACGAGCGCGCTCATGGAAGCGAGGAAGACGGCAACACCCAGAGCCAGAACAATGGCCCTGGTGGTCCGGTTGGACCGCATCAAATTTGGCAACACCACCATGACAGCATGCTATGATCCTCGATGGACAATAGGTCAGGGCGGATGATGCGGAAGAGGATCGCAGGGAGTAATCGCAGGTTCGTCTTTCGCAAAGAGGTTTAGATGTCTCGAGTCTCTTCGGTGGAAAAGGAGAAAGGAGGGCTTGGTGGGAGTCGGCGGCGGGCTCGGCCGAGAGAGAGACGAAGGCAGCGGCAACGGCTTGGGATATAGCACTCCGTAGCGAAGGAGGACAGGACAAGAAAGTGTTGCACGAGCACACGCAGACGAAGAGAAGACGAGCCCAAGCCGGGGGTGGCGGAACAGGAATGTTGCAGAGTGGAAAGACTGGCGATCTTGGAGAAAATGGTTGCACCCACACGGGAAGACAACACGAAGTGACAGACGGCCGGGCAGCGCCTGCCCTGCCCACCTAGAATCTCATTCGAAGAGGAAGGAGTGAGGCTATGCCGCAGCCGGCTTAGTGAGGCGCTCGGATTGCATCACGATAGCGGCCGTGGGCCTCAAAGCCCCCCTAGACGCTATAATGCGACCCCTATGATGACCGCTGTCGCGCTTTCATAGGGCCCTCGGGGCGCTGAGCGAATCCGGGGTGTCCACTGAGGCAGGTTTTAAGGTTGGCGTTTCCCGGTCGGCGCATCGAGTGGGGAGGGAAATTTCCAGCGAGATCAGGGCTCCATGATGCATGGGATCATGAAGATTACCTTTGATTAGCAGCGTAAAAAGGCCAATTAATTTCTGGAGGAGGAGTTCCTGAGTCCTGAACGCAGAAACCAGATTGCTGGACTTGAGTGATTCTGCTTCAGTGCGCAGCGGGCCGCTCTGAGTCTGTACTCACCACTCAGTGAACCACATAGCGGCGACTCTAAGCTATTGGGGTCCCCTCATCGGATCTGGACTCGCCAACTAAAGCCAGATGTCAGTTGATAAGGGTCGGCAGGAAATTAAACCCCTGGAATAATGCCCTCCATCAATCTGGTTCCTGTTGAGCCTCTCTCAGCGCCGTGTCTGCTCGTGAAGATTAATTAGAGTATCGCAGTGAACCAAGACATCTTCGATGGCTCTGTTGAGGATGCCCAGTTGAAACACTTGCTGTAAGCGCTATGCCCCAACCGGTAATGCCGTATCCCGCTCAACCGCCCCTTGCCACTCGTATTTCCAGGGTCTTGGCGGGTGTGACGTCTGTGGTTGTGCGTGACCCTGTCTGTTTACTGAGTGCCGCTCCATCCTTTACAGTGGGAGTAAGGCGGTTGCCACAGATACACGCCTCCAATGTGACAAGGCCTGATGCTCGACAACTCCAACTCACAAGAAAATATACTTGCATAATTGAATGGTAAATTTGTATGCTTATCGTTTATGTTTTCTACATCTTTGAGGGCACTCTTAAATCATTTGCACTCCTCAACTCATCTCTGCCCATTTACCCGTGAATACGAGACCCCTTTTTAACAGCTCCCGCCCGTGCCAGAACTACTCGGCCGGGTCCCTCGGAGGAGAGATGCCGTCTCTCGGCAAGGATAACCCGAGCGCGTCCAGGATCGTTCTACCAAAACCAGGCCACCAGACGTCGTGAGACTGCAGCGCATGTCTGTCACTTGTTCATGTCATACAGTATTCCTCTCAAATAAGGCAAGAATCGCGCAAGCGAACCCTGTCCGATGTTTCGCTCCATGTGAAGAGAGGATGCACGTGTTGCAGAGGCACAAACTGATTGTGAAGCAACTTACAACGGACATGTCGTGATACAGTTTCATGACCCGGACCTGCGTCAAAACATGTCTTTTAGGAAAAGCGAGGCGATTATTCAAAATTATGTTCTATTCAGATCAACCAGTCGGTATCGTATTCTATAATCTCACGCACTTGCTCAACTCCAAGTCCCCGTTTCCAGATGATGTCAGAACGCCTCTCTATAAACAAACACTCAGCCTGCCTGCGCATGTATACGACGGCACCAATCCCGACCATGAGCCACTTGGTAATCGCATAGCCTCGTTTCCATGATGATTCCAATGAACCCAGCGATGCAAACTCCGCCGCTGTCGCTGACACTGGTTGCTCCGAGACTGAACTCCCTATCCTCGGTAGGGACATTCTCCATAATCTCTGCAAAGCAATTGACGTATACTGCGCCTCCGAGTAAGCCCTCCCAGAAGATGATTATGAACACGATATATACCGATGGGATGGAGAAGAAGATGGCCTGAAGTGTCAATAAGACCAGATTCCCAACCTGTAGCATCGAGGGTAGATACAAGGCATGAATGCGTAGCCAAGGTATAGATGACCGTGAGATGAAGACACCTAGCTGATAAAGAAATCCATAAAATGGATAGAACTCGCGATACTCCTTGAAGGGAGACCCGTCCAGTGGAAACAGCAATGTTGGAGACACGCCTTGGTTGATGGTGTACTCGGCGATGTAGACAAGCAGCAGAGGTAGCATATACGGGAAGAATAGTCCTCTCACTCTCTTCAGATTCTGCCGAAATGTCGGGCCGCCCTCGTTGACCTCGCGCAAGGAGTATGCCGCCGACGCAACTGACGGGCCAGGAGAAAGTAAAGCGGACGAGGCCGTACCCCGTGCCATGTCTTCAACATCCTCCTCTTCCAGATCTCGATTCGGGACGTTATCGTACTCCTTCAATATGGTGCCTTGTCTGAGCGGTCCATGGGGTAGGATCACGAAGAAGCTGACGAACATGATAGCGGGGAGACACGCCGAGAAGAGCAAGCTATCTCGGACGCTGAACCCCCACCAGTCCGTCAACACCACATAAAGCCCTGCGCCAACCAAGCCTGCCGCACCCGTCCCTGAGCCCCAGCCAGCGAGGCTCATATGGCCGTAGAAATGCGTGAGGCCCAGGAAGCTCAGCTCCCCTCCGCCAGCACTAAAACTGGCGAGCACAACGCCGCACATCTTGACAGCCACCGACTCCGATGACGGTGTCAGCGCCACCATCAGCATGCCGACAGTAGAAAGCGTGATAAATATCAAGATTCGGATATTGTATGGGACGCGGTGGATGAAGTACGGTGAGACGAGTTTCGTGAGGAAGGACGGTATGACATCGGCGAGGAGGACAACGCCCTTCGGAAGGGTCCCGACGAGATCTTGGGCGGCGGACAGGATAATAACGTAGAGAACATTGTTTATCAGGCCTATGGCTAGTTAGAAAATACTTTGCATGTCGCAAGATCAAGCATACCGAACAGCCAGAACGCAAGGACAACCTTCAAGTTCGGATGTCGCAACATGCTCCCTATCCTCTCCCTGTAAACCGCCAGGGATGATGACGGCGTCCCAGGCATAGGGAGCAGACCAGACGACGCAGGGGAATGCCCTGTCATCGCAGCTTTGCAGTATCGCAGATGTCGCTGACAGTAGGGGATTCCATCGCCCTTAAGTTGAAGTCTGTTTGGACGGTGAGCGCCATGGGAGGACAAGCCGATAAGGTCACGGGGTGGAAGATAAGACACGCGACAGCCCCATGACGTCTTCGTCATAGATCCAGCCATTCCACTTGCGACAAAACACCATGAGCTGCATGGTCTATTATGTTCCGGACAGAATATTCCGGATTGCAGTAAAGCACGCGTTATCAGGCATTAGCTTCATGCATTCCATCATTGATCTTATTTGCTATTATACATTTTAACCCTTCATGCACCTAACATTTAGTAGTTCTCGCTCTCTTTGCTAGCTTCCGTCACGCTCTCGGGAGCAACCCAGCCCTCAGCCGAGATGCTATCAGGCACACTTTCAGGGGTGTAGTAGTCCTCGCCCTTGAACTTTGAACCACCAGGGCCAGGAGGGTTCCGACCGACGTTGGCACGTGTCGCATCCATGCCTCGAGTCGCTACATCATCGACGCCTCCGAGACCCTCAGCTTTGGGTACACGTGCGCCAACAACGTCGTTGTCATTGCGACCGCCTTGGTCTCGCATTGTCTGTTCAGTCTTGTCGAAAGGCCCGCCCTCTCCTTCAAAGTGCTCGCCGCGCGTTTGGCTGCATATTTTTGTTAGTGAGACTTTTTGTTATACGATTGATAACCAATTATCACGTACCGTCCACGGTCATCAAGCACGCCACCTTCGCTCGGAGGAATCCTCATGTTATAGCCTCGGTTTGTGCTCAACTCATCGCCGTATTCAACGTTGGCACCCTCGAACTTCTTCGCGGCCATAGAATTAACACCAGCGTCGTCGATACCTTGTGGTCGAGCGTTGCCAGTCTTGGCCTGATAGGTGTTGAGGTCGGCCTCGGCGTTCTTCGCAATCTGCTCGTAGTTTGACATTGTGGCTGAGCTATTGGTTTCAACGATATTTCTGCTTGAGATTCAACTGTTCAACGGCTAGAAGAGCATCTGTCGGGTCTTTTTATCTATAGATGTCCCTGTCGACGTCATGTTGATGACTTCACATGTACGTTCGATGATTTCATCCCGTTGATTAGAAATATGGAGCTATCGCCATGATCGATCTCGTTACACTCTCGACAAGGTAACCGTAGCCTCAGATCAAAGGGTCTTTCGGAGGATTTGGTCCTGTTGCTTTACAAGTTCTTTGGGGGAAAGAGTGTCGCTGGGGCTGCTTTATGTAACGTCTCTAATATGACATACTCACTTATAACAAGAGGCTGATAAGCAAACACCATGAAGCGTATGGAGGATGAAAGAGCAGAACCAGATACATTACAGTTTACCTACCGCCGAAGAAATACATGAATTGACACAATATTATATTTAAATGCGTATACTTCTTGTCAAACTGCACGTTCTTAGTTTCATTCGGTGGGTTGCTGTGAGATAAAAAACTTGATGGCAGCAGTCCAGGGTAAGTAACATCATGAGAGGAGAGCGTCTTCTCAAAAGGGCAATGAAGTCGTCAGGTCATATCAAGCTTCTCTTTTGCTGTCAATTCGAAAAAATGCAAAACCTCCAACACAAACCAATGCGTGTCTATTATTAGATGCTGTTTGATCGTTGCTTAACTTAGTTCGCAATCTTGTGAATCTTGACTTCCAACGGAAACTTGACATGGTAGGCGCCTCAGTTAACAGTTCTTCTTTTATTTTCTCTTCTTGAACCCAGAGCATTCAGTATTGATACAAAATTTAAATTGAACGACTCAAGTGGTAAATCTGGTCCTATTGAGCCAGAATTTGGAGGTGCAAGTCAAATACTCTAACTTCTCGGAATCTCGGAGACGCTCGGGTGGCCAAGCGGCAAATCCACGGTCAAAACTTTTTTGTACCAGTACCCATCCCATCCAATACTCCCCGTCGCATTACCATCCACCCGGCGACTAAACACGCGATCGCCCGTCCTGGGATTCTGAGCAAAGGACCTCGGTCCGTCGACTGATCAATCCTCTCCTTACACTCGCGCAAACGCGCACAGCCTTCGCCATGACGGACGACTCCCAATCCGCCTGTCCCGTGGACCACAAGACTCGCGATGCCTGGCTCGGCCAAGCTCGACAAGCCGAAGCCCAGAAGGCGCAATCGTCACCAGCAGCGGCATGTCCCGTCGATCACGCCGCGATGAAGCCCAAGCCCAAGTCCTGGACCGAGACCTTCAAATCATACATCTGGACGCCGTCACCCGCCGCAGCTCCGGAGCCCAAACCGGCTGCTAGACAGAACGGCCTCGATACCGACCGAGTCATCTCGAGCATTCCGCGAACAACGGGCACGCCAGACGCATGTCCCGTAGACCACGGAAAGGGCGATGCGCGACCGGCGAATCACGAGATGGAGAGTGGGATTGATGCCTCAGGGAATTGGGTGTATCCGTCGGAGAAGATGTTCTTCGACGCCATGCAGCGCAAGGGCTATGACGCGCGGGTAGCGGACATGAAGACGGTCGTGCCAATCCACAACGCCGTCAACGAGCGCGCCTGGAAGGAAATCCGCGAATGGGAAGCGCCATACCTAGCACAGTCCAAGTTCGTCGCCCTTACGCATCTCATTCCCCTTCAAGTGCTAACATATCTACAGATGCGGCGGCTCCAAGCTCGAGTCCTTCGCCAACAAGACCGATCGGATGACACCTACCGCCCGGATCAACACCCTCCTCGGATACACCGCGCCCTTCGACCGCCACGACTGGGTCATTGACCGCTGCGGCACGCGCGTCGAGTATGTGATTGACTTCTACGCCGGACGACCGGACGGGAAAGGAGGGCCGAGCTTTTACTTGGATGTGCGGCCGAAGCTGAATACGTGGGAGGGCGTGAAGATGCGGGCGATGAAGTGGGCGTGGTTGGTGTAAAGAGACATCTAGCCTGGCCTTCAAGACTTGTACAACAGCATCGCACGAAGTATGATACCATTGGATTGGGCGTTTGGGAAAATATGTAAAATACGGGATAGAAGGATCACAAGGCGAAGCGTAGAGGATTTGGCCATCTCTCTCCAATGTATATCACGAGCAAAATTTTGAATCACCTGTCTAGAACGAGCAAGCTATCTCTCAGAGCCATCGTCGTATCCCCGTTTTCTGCAGATGCTCTGCACGCCAATCTGTCCCTGATAACTGCACTTCCCTCGCGATGTACCCATGAATCACATCGTCTTCTGATATACAGGTTGCGCGCTCAACCGCACTGGGGCAGCCGTCTCAAATGCCTGCGCTTTAAGATTCCACCCCTGGGCAGACATCTTGTCCCAAAGATCCCGATCGTCGTACCTCGTCTTATAGGAACCCGATTCAGAACCATAATCGTCTCCATCATCCGCGGCGTCTGGATCCCGCTTGTTCATGCGACCACGGCCCTTGCAGAAGATTCGATCAATCTTCGTCGTGTATCCCTTTCCTGGTCGCATCATCCACGCCATTTCCATGGCCATGAACCATGCACTGATGACATGGATGGGTTCGGCACCCTTCCAGAGCAGAATCTTGATGGGTGTGATTCCACGACTGGCATGGGACCAAATGAATGTTGTGTACATGGAGCCGTCAACCATGGCGATGTCAACGCGCCCTTGACCATTGCCCATGGCTTGGGAATAGCTCTCGGCAATTTCGATGCGGGCAATGCTGTGGCCGTGCCAGTTTCGAGCAACTGGGGTCCAAAAGAGGATGCTTTCACGCTTCGCGACCTCTTTTGGGCTGAGGACTTTTCCTGAACCAAGATATTCGTTAAAGAGAATGCTTGCGCGTTGACGGTTGAGTGTCTTCATGCAGACACTGCGGACGCCAAGATAGTTCATCCATAGATGTGCGAACACGAGGAGCGTCATCAAATAGACCACGCTCCGATGGTCCTCGATGTGCTTGACCACGATGGTACCGACCAGCAAACCAATCAAGCCAACGGCTGTCTCTTGACTGGCCTCTTTTGCGTTCAGCTCAGCCAAGTTGTCGTGTTTTGCGAAATGGACACTCAGTGCTGCTTTGCTCGCTCCTGCGGCGACACCGCAGAGTGCTCTCAGAGCTTCGCCCGACGTTAGAGCCACAATCTTTCCCCATGTACCCAAGTACGGGCTGTAGAGTTCCAGGAAGAAAGCTGTGTCGTTGAAGAGATCCGCAAGGAAACGATATCGTTTGGCGTCAGGTTCAATTCTGAGCCCAAACTGTTGAGCGAAGACAATGGTAGCGATGCGCGACATTGCATCCTTCAGAATGGTAAGAAGAAGTGCGAAGGTAGCCGAAGAATTTGCGTCACCAACGCCTAGGCCTTGAAGCAGTGCACGATTCGCCAGGAGACTGGTGATCGTCGAGAAGAACGCCTGAAGAGAGTCGTAGGTCTGGTAGGCGAGGTAGTCATCCGAGACGGAATGGGGAAACCCAACGGGCAGAAAAGCGTCGAAGACAACTTTGCGCCATTCTCTCATGGACCGAAGAAGGGCATTAGATCCAGGTTTGATCTCGATCTGAACAAAGATTAGCCAGGTATTTAGACAGACAGGACCTCGATGCGTACGGAGACAATCTGGTTGTTGGGCTTGTGCACCCAGCGACGGGTAACGTTGCCAGACTTGTCGAGCTCATCAATTTCGACTTCGAGGTCATGTCCGAGGAGAGCGGCAATGCCCTCGCGCTTCTGCAGTGTCGGGGAGAAATTGATGAGGTCGACTATGGACGTGGCTGCGCTGGTGTCTGCGTCGTCAGCTTTCTGGCGAGCACGAAGCTCGGGCTGCTGTTTGCTGTCCATCGCGACAGAAGCCACATGAAGGGTTATGTAGGTGTCAGAGAAAACCTGAGGAGGGAGATTTAGAAAGGTTAGGAGTTTTTGTTGCCTGGTGGTGGTGAGAGAGAATGAATCAGGCTTTGGTTCAGAGCAGGCGCGATGTAAAGGTGAAGTTGCTGAGAGATGGGGCAGGTGGCTAGGATCACTGTCAAGGGCAGTTTCGTGCACACATTTGGCAGGAACAGGTTAGGTAGGTAGACCGCATCACTGCAAGACGGAAAATCATTCGCTCTCATGCAATTATTCCCTTGCTTCACATGCTAGATTAAATGCTAAATTCAGCCAGGTACAACATTTCGCTTTTCAATGACCACCCCGCCCCTTCTACAGCGTCTGACCGTCCTCACCAACCAGGTATTGCTCGGTCTTCTGGGGGCCTTCGCCAACACCAGTCATGATGACTCGGGCAACACCGTCTTTCAGGACGCTTGAGATGCCGTCATCCAACTTCGCGCTGGACTTCAGAGCTGCAGCGCCTTCCTTCCAGCCAGTGACGCCTCCAAGAGCGCTGTAGAAGCTACCAAGAACCGTGTTAGAGTCCTCCTCGAGGTAGTAGACGACACAATTCGGCCCAGCATCAAAGGTGTATGCAGCGACAGTCTTCCCAGCCTTGGCATTGATCGACTCAACAGCACGGATGGCGGCCTTGGAGATGTCGTTCATGTAGAAGATGGGAGGGTAGGTGTCGGCGCAGGTGGCATGGAAAGAGTTGGAGTCTCGCATGGTGACTTCGGCGAACTTGGCAAAGTCCTTTTTCTGGATGGCCTCCTCCATCAAAGCCATGTTTGCGGGAACGACTGTCGATATCCGCTGCTGGAACAGACCAGATGTCGCGACCGTCTGCTGCATACCAGATGTTGATGACACGCCCTTCTTCGCAGCACTGACGACAAGGATCAGAGCCCGCATGTTGGGCCAGTGCGAGGCCGGAGCCACCAAGTCTGCCTTCGAGTCGCTGCCGTCCGCCTTGTCGCCCATCCTCCACGCGACATAACCGCCAAACAGACTGCGGCACGCGGAGCCAGAACCTTGACGCGCGACGAGCGACAGATCAGAAGGCGAGTCAGGTAGCTCGAATAGTAGCGCAATGGCATTGACCAGCGCAGCAAAACCAGCAGCGGACGAGGCAAGGCCAGCAGCGGTAGGGAAGTTGTTCTCGGAGACGAGTTTCAGAGCCATGGCGGAGAGTTTGGGCAGGGAGGAGTCGGCAGCTTCGAGGGCGGCACGGCGAGACCGTAGCTCTCGGAAGCAGGCCTGAGTTCGGGCCCCGCTGATATCGGATCGCTCGCCATTGAGGGTGAGGCTGTCTTCGGAGAAAGTGTTCGAGCAGGACGCGGTCGTCAGGGTTCGGAGGTCGGCTTGGGAGAGGGTCACCGAGAGGGAGCTGTTCGTGGGAAGGTTGAGCTTTGGGTCTCGTTTGCCCCAGTACCTAAAGCAACAGAGTTAGCCTTTGAGCCAGTGAGTAGCGACTTGAACGGGCCATACTTGACGACGGCAATGTTGACGGGAGCAGTCGTGCTGGCCCGGTAGACTTTGTTGTCCGCCATTTTCTGCTTCTGGCGGGGAAATATGACTTCGAGGGGCCGGAGGAGGTTGATGAGGGCCAGGGAGAGACGGATTATGATCACAGTAGTAAGTATTGAGCACCTCTGTCCTGCTTCAGGGTCTAACAGGGCGTCGAAGATATTCTCAGAGCAGTTTTGCGAATTATCACACCGACTTGTCGGGAAGACTTGGAGATGGCGGCTGGTGGCTTGGGGGATCGGGATTGAGATTGAAGCCCAATCAAGTCTAGTGCGGGGTCCGCCCCTCATTTGAACCCCTGAGCCCCTCAACACCAGAGCCAGGGAGGTTGTTGATCTTGGAGCTTTGACAAGATGAGGATGGCTCAACTGGTGAAATTATCAACAAGAAATAAGTTGTTAGTGAGTTGTAGATCACCTGAAGAACCGGGTTCTTATTGTAGGTTCATTAATTAACTTAGGTGATCAAACAAATTCTCTTCCTATGAATAGGTATGCAGTAATTCTCATCGAGGAGCGTGGGCTGCATGAGCGAGCTAAGAATACGAATACGGCCCGCTAATACTGGCATGCGCTTGAGTTCCCGCCCTCAAGCTGCTGCAGATCTATCATCACAATAGACTCTTACCCGAGCAGTAAAGGACTAAGTCGGGCCTATGGATTGGACAGCACATTACTTAGTTCTTCTGAGCGACCTTGGATGAGCTTTATTGTAAGTATAGGGAAATCATTCCATCGAATTAAATCTTTCACTCTGAAAGCTCTAGGTAAAGCCTGTAAACACAGGTAGCTAAGCGATACTAGTACTTCGTGGGCCCTCAAAGATGTCTTCCTCAAGGCTCAACCTTTCATTGACCTCCACAACTTAACATATTTAGAGATAGATGCTCGGTCGTCTAACTGGAAGAAATTCCGATCTAAGGCAACTATAGGGAAGGAGAAAAACGTCAATTTCTTTGGGTGGTAGATGGCCCTTCATCCAGTGCTTTGTATGCATGGTCAGTGACGGCCCATTGCGGTTGAGACGGAATTTGCCCTTGAAGGATTACTTGAGCGCCTTGTAGATTCGTATCTTGATTACAAGGCCACAGCTGACGGCGGGAAGGATTATAGACACGACGGTCCGACCCTTGTACTTTTTTCTCAGGTACCGGCTGCGAGGAGTTGCATGGGCCCTTGCACTGACCATCGATCCGATCTGGGGAGATTCAAGAATTCCAGGGCAACTGAGCAAATGACGTCATGTAGCAACTCCCTGGTCACCACGACGCGCCGAGAAACGAACTGCGCGTTCTCAACTTCAATTCCAATTTCGAATTCTAGTTTCACCAGGCGTTTTCAAACGGCAGAGTTGGAATTTGGCGATATGCAACCGTTGCTGCGGCGTGTCGCTGCCTTCCCGCCATCATCACTACGAACAGGAGCTGTGTTTCGACAACATCAAACCCAGTATCGACCTTGGATATGCAGTGCTACAAGATCAACCACACCCCGGTGCCCATTCTCAACATCCAGGGCTTTGAAAGAAGATGATTCTGAGCGACGAGCCAAAGAATTGAGCCAAAAGGCGGTTGAGAGGGAGGAGCGGAAAGTCACATCAGGGACCAGTGCCCAATCGAAAGAGAACGACCGGCCCTGGCATCGAGAGAGTCGCTATGCACAACCCGAGTCGACATCTCCAGATCCTGCAAAGGGAAATGCTACCAAAGGTTTGTTTCAAATGAGTCGCCAGAACTTCAATCCACTAACAAGTTTCCAGGACGGCTTCTAACAACCCCAACGCGTCTCCTCAAGCTGATACTCCCGATGCCTTTCCATCCCGAGCAGGAGCACATTAACGAGTCGATGGAGGAGAAAGGGAAAAGCAAAGAGGATACAGTTGAGCCATTGGCGCTTTTGGTTCATCCACAGCAGCCACTTTCTTACCTCGAGCGATTGATACAAGCCGAGATCCCGCCCGTAAAGTACAAGGGCCGCGAGAAACTTCCCGACATCGTTTTCCGCGCCGAAGCAGACCACAACGAATCATCTCAAAAGTCGAGCAACAACAACAATCGCGATAATGTGGCTTCGTATTCCGGTCTTGGACACGAAGGCCCTACTCGGAAAGATGCCAACTGGGTACGTTGGAGTGGGAGCACAGAAGTCGGCGACTTTATTAGAGACGCAGCGCGAGGACGAGAGTTCGCTATCAACATCGAGGGATACCCTAAGGAGCTGCGAGTGGCCGTCCCCAGCTTCAAGGATCGCACATACTATATGCGGATGCAGCTGCGGCGCATGTCGCGCGAAATCGATGCGATGGCCAAGGTGAAGACGGAGTGCGACCTGCTGGCTCACAAAGGCGCGCACCGTCTGGCGCAAGGAGGCTTTGCTGCGCTCGCGGGATGGTGGGGGATCGTCTACTATGTGACTTTCCACACGGAAATGGGATGGGATCTGGTGGAGCCGGTTACGTACCTCGCGGGACTGGCTACGATCATGGGCGGCTACTTGTGGTTCCTCTACATCAGTCGAGACCTGAGCTACAAGGCGGCCATGAAGGTGACGGTGTCGAAGCGGCAGAACGCACTGTACCAGGAGCGTGGGTTTGATGAGCGCAAGTGGGAGTACCTGGTCCACGAGGCTAACGCCCTGCGGAGGGAGATCAAGATCGTGGCGGAAGAGTACGATGCCGAGTGGGACGAAATGAAAGATCTGGGAGGGGAAGGGGTCAAGGAGGTGCTCGAAGCGGAAAAGGGCGGAAAGGACGAGGAAAAGGACGACAGCAAAGAGGATTCGGACAGCAAAAAGAGCAGGGCGTCGTCGAAGGGGGATAAGTAAGGGAGGAGGCGATACGCGATGGCGGGGCGCCACTGTAAACCGGCGCGGAATGGTGTTTTCGGTTGTACCAATAGCGAGAGCTGTATTTGCATTATTCCGGCGCCATATGGAATACCACTTCTACGCCAGTCTCGCAAGCGCGCATCTCGGGCTCAGGACTATGTTTTGGTGTGCTGCTTTGGAGAGTGACTGGTTGTTGGTTGGGGCGTGGGAGGGGAGGGAGAGTCTTGATCCATTCCAGCGCCCATAAGGTGATCCCCTTTCGGTGGCGTTGGTGGTGGTGGTGCGGGGGTCGGGCCGTGTCCAGGACGGTGCCTGGCGGGGGTTGGAACGGTATCTGTGCGCGGCTACAGGGGATGGCGGACAGTGCGAGAGATGGCGGCCCCTAGTTTAGCTTTTGTTCTGGCGTCTGGCAGCCCTACAGGGACCGCTCTAGAGGCTTGTCATGGGCTGTTGAGGACGTCACCCCACCTTCCCCTCCGTCCCGTCCTCCATCTCGAGACCAAGCCCAAGCCCAGAGCACGAGATGGCTTCCAGTCCTGCTCCTCTCCACCACGCAGTCGCCCAGACGCCGTCCAACCACTGCGCCGGCGTTTGTCACAATCTCGGTCCTGCTGGTCAGCATGCGGCCCGAAGAAGCAGGATTCTCGAAGGCATCCAGAACCGGTCTGGAAGTCCGTCCCCTCCCCCTCTCGCCCGGCAGCGAGCTCTTCATTCCTGGCAGACCAGCAGCTTAAAAGGTAGAGCTGCTCCCCCACTCCTGCGCCGCCTCAGACAACCGCGACGATGGCGCCTCAGGTCCTCTACCTCCCCGACGGCCAGTCCTTCTCGGTCACGCCAGTCTTTGCTGGCCTCGGCTTCAAGAGCCATGAGATGAACACGCACCCCAACGCCTTCCCCGTCGGCTGGACCGTGGTGCTCAACACCGAGGAGGATGATGACCAGCAGAAGGGCGACTCGCCCACCGAGAACGGCAGCCCGAAGCTCCAGGGAGAGCCCGACCGGCCCAAGAAGCATGTGCACTCGTTCACCAAGCCCTCGCTGCAGGGCGACAACCTCTTCATCTCGTCGATTGCGAACCCCCCGAGCACCGAGTTCAAGCCCGCGGCGAGCCCGACGCGCCAAATCGCCATGATGTTATGGATCACGTTATACTGGTACTTCCACCAGCCCGAACCCTCGCCACACGTCCACGCAGAGGCGGCCAAGCTCACGCCCGCCGTCGCCAAACCCCGCGGCGAGTGGAGGATTAACATCAAACGGGACGGCGTGCTGCGCGGTCGCAATCTGATACCCAAGCTGGAGCGCATGGGCCTCATCGCATCTGACGATACGGCCGTGGGCACAGAGACCGACGATAACGGAGAGGGATGGGCGCACATGTTTGTGTCTCGGCGCATGTTCTGGCAGTTGCCGGGACGGCTTTTCCTGTTCCAGCTGCAGCCCAATAAGGAGGCCATGACGCCGTTCCTGAACTCGCCCACGGGCAGTCGGCCCAGCTCGCCACATAGCGATTCTCCCCATGGCGTCGGCAACCCGTACCGCCAGAGCTTCCACTCACCCAACTCCTCGTTCGGACGCCTCGATTCTGATCTGCCCGGAGGACCAGTCCCGACAACCCTGGTCACCGTGCCGAGTTTCCCCATCGGGCCGTTCTTCTCAAGCTCTCACCTCCCGACTTACTACCCCCCCGCGCCGCTACAGTACAAGTTCACCAACAACATCCGCCACCCCCTCAGACCAAAACCCCCGCGTATGGGCGAGATTTTCTACACGCGATTTGTCCCTAGTGTGGGCCAGTACCTGAGCTTCAGGGTGGCTTCCTCTTCTCCGAAGCCGGTGCCGTACCTTGGTCCTGTTGGTCCCAAGCGACTGGAACATACTCACCTGTCCAAGTTGAGTGACACTGATCTGCTGGACATCTGGATGGCAAAGCCAAGAGTCAATGAGTTCTGGAATGACTACGGCCCCGAGTTCTTGACCACTGCCCTCAACCAACCCCATTCCTTCCCCGTCATCGGCCTTTGGGACGGAATACCGTTCGGCTATTTCGAGATCTACTGGGTCAAGGAAGACATTCTGGGCCAATACCTTGGAAGCGAGTCAGGCGAATGGGATCGAGGACTCCACGTGCTGATCGGCGAGGAGTGGGCGAGGGGCCGCGTGCCTATTTGGTTGACTGGTCTGGTTCATTGGTGCTTGACCGTTGACTATCGAACAATGAATGTGTGCCTCGAGCCGCGAATCGACAACGCAAGGTGAGTGGTTACTACATCCCCCAAGTCGCACAACCAATCTAACGACAACTAGATTCCTCCAACGCCTGGAGTTCACCGGCTTCTCACGCGAGAGGCAGCTCTCATTCCCCCACAAGCAGTCCTGGTATGTGCGCATGCGACGAGAGCAGTGGGATGGGCCGGCGCTGTGACGTGTCAGGCAGTGACTTAGGTAAGTGCAGTAGCTTGGGTGTTTTTTCTTGTTGCAAAGGCCTTGCATGGAAAAACGTGGGCTGGAACTTGGTCTCGAGGTTTGGGTATGGGGCCTCGTGAGTGTGGCGAAGCCGTCAATCGGAGGCAGCGTGATTTATTTGTCGGCGTGACAGAGAAGGGTTTTCAGTGATGATTTTGGCCGTATTTGCTCTATCACGAGGCTTCGATTGCAGGAGCCTCGGTAATTGATTCTTCGATGCTGAAGATGAAGAGATGCGAAGTGTAGTTCCTTGCCGCTCGCTCTTTCGTAGGTGGCTGTGAAGGCCATCAGTCCCAAACTATTACGTTGCAGCTTCGCTCGCTATTGGTAATGACCCTTAGAGTGAAGTACAGCTATAGAGACAACTCGAGCCATATTTGCGTATGCAAACAACGAGGAAAAATAGAGTCTCCAGCAATCGGTTATGCTTAGATACGAGCCGAGCAACGATTTGGGGTAGAAGCGCGGGGTCCGTTTGACGCGACGTTCAACCTGCATTCTGCACAGACTGTGTCAGCAAGGCAAACTGAAGACCATAAAGATAATCTCTGTAAGCTATGGTACGTTATTTAGCAATTAATATTCTTTCAGTGTACCATATGTCATCATTTCTTAGAAGGGAATAAGGATCCGATTCATGGGCTGTAATCTGTAATTCGCCGCCCACTCCACAACAGAAGCTCTAAAAGCATCGAATTCTTTTGCCGTTTTAGGAAAGCTACGACTCTCCCGCTCCTTGTCCTATTGCTATTATTATTCGCACCTCCCATAGACCGTAGACAGAATGGCAAGTCATCATCTTTATTTACAGTGATTTCATAGCTATCATCCATACCTGGCCTCAAAGAGCCATGTCCGACTTTTCTACTCCAATTCAGCACTTTCCGAATGCACAAGCTGACTTTGACATCCCCCAGCTTGCGCAGAGCAATGTTTTCTTAGGGGACATCACCGGAGCGTAAGTCAGCGATTGGGCTTCTTTTCTTCATTCCCTTTACATCAACCCCTGTGCGGTATAATGACAGACTCTAGTGAAGCTTCTGCTTCTTCTCCAGTCTCTTGCGGGTTCTTCCGCATCAAGGCGGGCGAGCCGCTCGTCGGGAAGTATCCTTACCAGGAGACTTTGCTCATTTTGTCAGGGAGCATCAAGTTGACTGATGGGGCGGGTGTTACATCAATAGGGACAAAGGGAGACGTGTATTATTTCCCTGCTGGAAGCATGGTGACCTTCAGCACTGACGACGAGGGGTTTGCGTTCTATACTGTGCAGAGAGCTAAGAAGTAATTGAGAAATTCTTATATTCGTATTGAGAAGTGATATACTGTGATTAAGAATTTGGAGTGCGATGTAGCCGCTCTTAAGTTCTCTCTATAACCTTCACCGTCTTAGCATTCCTGTAGACATGTTCTAGTTTTTATGAGTGTGAAGTTTTATTTTCCAATGTAAGAGGCAAGAGGCTCCTTGATCAATGCTTCTCGCATTGCCCCATTCGCACTGGCATTATCTGTAAAGGTGTTTGTGGTGCCTGCTCCCCTTCCAAGACGAAGAAAGATTTGGTCAATTTGGTTGATTGCGGAAAGTGAGTTTAATTGTTCTATGAACAAATAATTAATTGGCTCGAGAAGTCCTCGGTCAACCTGAAACAACTCCATAATCTTAAATCTTTGAACAGTGTTCAAGCGTTGGGGGCAGAACACGACGTGGATAACAATGGCGCATCCGTTTATGCTATGGCTTCATAGTAGTACACTGACCTGGTATAAGTAGTAGACTACTCAACATAGTTTCGTCTTTCTTCAAACCGAGTCATACTCATCCCTCACTGCTCATCAAGATTTGAGATCATTTTGAGCATCCATCTTCGACTTCTCCGCATCTTCATCTTCCAGCTAACCGTCCACATATCACGAACAGAATGGGCTCTGACAAGGACGATAACCAGAGCCAAGCTCAAAAGGACTATGCCTTCATCCGTGGCAGTGCCGGCCGGGGCCACCTAGGCCCGTCCTTTCCCCCGCCTTTCAAGTGGTGCCCACGATGTGATCGTGAGTTCTCTAGCCCCCGAACGCATTGTCCCAAATGCGTGGTGGAATTGAAGGAATTGCACAAATCGGAGGGACCGGCGGTCCAACGCGACATCATAGAATGGTGCGCGAAGTGCGCCCGTCGGACCTGGCATCGTCATCCGAATTGGTGTACCCATTGCCATGCTGCGGGCCCAGATCGCTTCGAAGTGAAGTGTCGCAAGGAAGGTTGTAGAAAGACGACCTTTCAGCCCAGCCAGATCACATCCCCACGTGGTGGTGAGGAAAAGCTGCTGCTCCTTCATAACATTCCTTGTGAAGAGTGTGACAGTACCGAGACTGACAATTATGGGATGCTAGATATTGAAGTTGCAGAGGATGATGTGGATGAACCCAGATGAGTGTCTGCTTCATTCCAATGAATGAAGAGGTAAGTCGAAGAAGTTGGCACGAGCCTTGAGAAGAATGTCAAAGGTCAAATGAAATAATTCTGTTTTGCATGGTATATATATAGTATTAGTGTTTGATCGCGGAGCCGAAGTTGGCTCGTTTGTGAAACCCTGGAAATGACGCCTGTGACCCGAATAGCTTCCCGTGAACGGTTCGAAAGATTTTGAAACATCACTAATGAACACCTGGCTTACACGAAAGTATTGCTCCATGATATTTACCACATAGGTTACATGCCCTCTAACCTCGGATCCCTCCCCATCGACTGACCCAGTAGAAGCCAAGGCCCAGACCCCAGACGATGATCAAAACGATGGCCTGAACGGGTGCAAAGACGGCACCCCGGATGACAACAAAGCCACTAACGATGGCAAACGTGATGGGGAGTAAAATGCTCGGCTTGTATGGTCGCAAAAGATCGGGCTCTCGATATCGTAGGATGATGGCGCCGAAGACGGTCAGGAAGAAGAAAGAGAACTCGCCGAGACCATTAAAGGTCAGAAGAGCGCGGAAGTTGCCTAGCAGAATGTAGACCGTAGAGAGAAGCGCGGAGAGGATGATGGCGTTGATGGGAGCATCGGAGCCAGGGGACTTGGAACTCGGCCTGTCTGGACCGATCGCGATGCGGCCTACAACAGAGAGAGTGCGAGGGAGCCAGTTCATGTTTGCTGCAGCAACAGCCATTCGTCCTGCTACGAAAGAGTTGCCCAATAACGATCCTGCAACGACCAGGCATATCAGAATGGCGGCAACAACACCGATTCCAGTACCCAAGAGGCGAGTGATGGCGGTCTTTCCGGCACGGTTACGTTAGTGAATTTTAGCACAATGATAGGGGCAGCTTACCACTGCGACACTGTCGGTACTTGAAACAACGTTCCAAGGCAGGAGGATATAGTAAGCGGCGTTTGCAGCAATGAAGCAGAGAATGATGGTTGGGATGGAGGTGTTGAGAGCAAGTGGAAGCTGACGAGCAGGCGCCGAAAGCTCGGCGCTGATGTAAATAGCCTTTAGAAGTCAGCATATAATTTGAATCACGATGTTGTGGATTAACTCGCCTTATCCCACCCTGAATAGGCCCAAAGAGCGCCGTAAAGAGCTGCCGAGTAATGACCAAGCAGCTCCCAGTCGCCCATCTTCGTCCAGTCCGTCTCCGAGCCATCGGGATTGACCGTCTTTCGAGGCTTAAACCAAGACCTCTTGAACCAGTCGCCGCCCCCAATTTCTCTATCAGGGTCGGACAGTTGCAAGATGACGACAAAGAGGCCAGCCAGAACAACGGCGAAGATGGCGACAAACTTGGTGACGACAAAGAAATTGTTCAGACGAGTGCTGGCCTTTGTGCTGATGGAGTTTGCAGCGCTGATTAAGACAAGAACAAGAATGGAAAGAAGTTTGTGGGTGATTCGATCAGCTTGGTCAGTGACGCCGGCGGCAGAGAATATGCTCTCGATGAAGACGATGCTTAGAATGGCGAGGGTCGCGGGCATCACGGCGACAACCCAGGTCCATGCGGCCAGGAACCCGAAGACGTCGCCGTAAATGTATCGAAGGTACGGCTGGACGCCCCCTGTGTTAAGTAAAGTAAGTATATGAATGCTCACAGAAGATCCAGTGCTAAGTAAGGGAGCATCAATCACCTTCTCCAGGTATCGCTGTCCCTAGCTCAGCGAGGGTACTCGCTCCCGTCCACGCCAAAACACCTCCCACTAGCCATACCGCCAGCGCTGCGCCTGGAGACGGAACATTGGTGTCAATTGATCCTGGAGACGTGAAGATGCCGCTACCAATGACAATGCTGACAACGATGGCGAAGGCCTCGATGGTTCCGAGGTTCTTGGTGAACGTGCTGCCCCCTCGTGTCGTGGGAGCGCGGTCCTCTTCCGAGCTTTCCCCCTGGTCCGCAAGAAGCGGGCTGCGGACGTCGCTGCTGCGAAGACGAGCTTCAGCCATTTTGACTGTAATTTGAGGTGTTGATGGAAGATCAATCGAGCCTCGTGATGTTGTGATGGAAAGAGAAGAGGGGAGGACAGCATGAGCGAGTGTCGCTAAATGACGCCATCCCTAACGCGGTCGGCCCACAGCGGCGAGTCGGCTTTGACTCAGCTGGGGGAGAGTCAAACAATGCGAATGCTGTGACAAGTCCAGAATATCCATTCAGAAGAGTGTCACGAGAAGATAATGAAATTAAGTACCTTGTCGAATACGAACGCTATGAGCCGTAGCTCAGTGATTATAAACTGGAATTTACTCTCGTATCTGGTGAGGATCGAGAACAACTTGAGCTCTGGAGAGCAAGGTTCTACTAATGATCACCTACCTCTAAAAGATTGTTTATTTCCCTTATAATCTGCTAGAATTTTATTTCAGTTATATATGATATGTATCCTAAGTTAATCTACTTATTGTTTGCCAAATAACGATTCAACAACTCCGTAGTCTCGACCACCACTAGACCTTAATAAGCTTCAGATATATCCTTATGATGACCCGATTTCTTGTCAGGCAATGATGTCTTAGGCACCTACGAGGCGTCTTTCAGGCTCGGATGAGCCTCTGTGCCTTGTGATATGCCCTGGGCAGAGCGTTATTATGGGCCACACACATGTGCTGGCCTATCATCATAATTATGGCTGACAGCGAGGCCACCTTCTTTCATGATACTACCTTTCGTCAGCATTAGCTAATTGAACCTCAATCTGAAATATAAGAGCTAATGTATTCCCCAGATTCCCCATGTCCTTCATGAATTGAGCTCAATTTCGAATATGGTGCTGTTACCATGGCCTCATGCTCGATGACTGGACAGGCTCTATCAACCATCTATGAACCGTTCAACTATATAATGTTTCTCTCGCTGAGCAACCGCATTTCGACGCCTTGTCTTATGTCTGGGGGGATCCGTCTATCACAGAACAGTTGGCCTTGAATGGCCAGAGAGTCCCTGTCACCAGGAACCTTGCTTCTGCACTCCGATCATGCCGGAGTCGAGACACTTCGGTGACTATTTGGGCTGATGCTTTGTGCATAAACCAGTTTGACGAGGAAGAAAAGTCCCAACAAATCCAACTCATGCGTCAAATATACAAGAAAGCGAACCAAGTTGTAGCATGGCTTGGACCGAGCGAAGATGACAGCGATCATGCTATAGATGTTATCATCCAGATTGCAGAAGCAGTCAAGACATCTGGCCGCGATAGGGATGAGGACCTCGGAATCGAGGGATCAGGCGGTATAACCGAGCCAGACAGCGAGCTAAATGAAGAATATGACGATGACGACGATGAAAATAACAACGTGACTATCATTGGGGGCACCCGGGTTGTGTTTATCGATGAGATCAAAGAAGGCGACTTGGACTTGATGCTCGAGTCTTTGGAGGGTCCGGCATGGCTACATCAGATGCCTGAGCTTCTCACCGAAGACAAATATGAGTCTAAATTCTCATTCAATCGTGCATGGGACAGCATACACGATCTTATGAAAAGACCATACTGGACACGTATATGGATATATCAAGAGCTAGTGTTGGCCAAAAAAGTACAACTCCGCTATGGTAGTAAATCCATCGACTGGAGAGACCTTTGGTTGGCAGCATCGTCCATGGGTTTCGAGGGCAAAGATGATGTGGACTACTCGCGCCATTCTCTCAGTCTCTCTGGATGGCATTGGCCGGAAACCCTTTCCGCAAGATACATAACGTTCAAGAGGACCGACGCGATATATCCAGAGGCTGCCTGCAGAACATTTACGATCGCATCGTACGACTGCGAGATCTCAAAGCATCAAACCAAAAGGACTATATCTACGGCTTTCTAGGAATCTCCAAGTCATGCAATACTTTGCCCTATTCGAGACCCTGCGACGAGATCTATCTCCAATTCGCGACTGACTGGATGAGGTGGGCTTGCAGGCCGATGCGGTCGCCGGATGCTCCTCAAATGCTTCCCCTAGCCTGGGCTGGAATTGGAACGAGAGTTCCTAATCCAGCCTTCTCCCCTACCTCTATCCCTGGCCTTCCCTCGTGGGCTCCAAATATCAAAGACCTCGAGGGACATCGGTACCAGTGGACAAACCATGGCCAACTGTACTCTGCGTGTGGCAAAAGTCTTTTCTCGGGAGCATTTGTGTCCATCAGCCAGCAAAAGGTTCTACATCTCCGAGGTGATAATCACGACGAGATCAAGGAAACTTGGTCATTTGACCCCTTCATGGAGGACGCCAGCAAACACCTGTCACGGATTATCGACGCTATGGCAACAACGCATCAGCAAAGTTGGCATCCAAAAAGAACGAATCTACTAGACCTGGCATTTCGGACAATTTTGTTGGACTGTTGGCCAGGCGGAGGTCGACTGTCTATCTTGTCGAAAACGACTGCTGAGGCGTGGGAGTGGGAAAGCCGGTTCATTTTTGACGCGGCGAGTTCCAAGAGAGCGGAGTTACAGGTATCAGGCCTGGACGACCAGTCCATCCGCGATCTCATTCCACATCAGTGGCAAGTTGGGGGACCAATACAATCTTGGGAAACTACCGTAATTCAAATCCACAGCGCCAATCATTTTTGGGAGAGCTATGATTGTGGTATTGATCTCAATCATGATGACTTTTTCTTTAGATCAAGGTCATATATTTTCAGCACATGTCTCTTTCGAACGTCTAAAGGATATTTTGGGTTGTGTCCAACCTCCCTTCAGACGACAGATATTGTTTGTGTCTTTCCTGGACTGCGTCTTCCTCTCATTCTTCGTCAACAGGGGCATTATCATCAGATTATAGGGCCGTGTTTTATATATGGGCTGATGGATGGTGAAGCCGTGGGCGAAAGTGTCCAAGATTGGCAAGCCGGCTTGGCAGACTTTCATATTATTTAATAGTGTTCTTCCTAATTGTTTGTTAAATACAAGACCAGATTGAATATATTAATTAACTTTATAGAGAAGCATTAAAGCTACGAAAATGAGTTGAACCATCTAGAATACTTATTTTATTCCTTTAAACACCCCGAGTGTTATTTTTCCAGAATAATCCCTGGCCTAGTGATTGGGACTACCAGAGTTAGGAAACTAGTCTCATTATACACCGACAGACACCGAGCAATAGAACTTGGTAAATGTCATGCGCTGCTCACCCCTCATATTATAACCTGAATCAACTCTTTACTATCCTAAAATATGCTCGTTCTGCTTGGTAATAAGCCCAAAACCTTTTTTTGATCAATAAAATATGGTAATCTTGTAAATTCGCATCACCGTAATTCTCGGCTCCTCTACCAACTCGATCCTCCTGTGAAATCTTCCTTATACATTGCAAACATCGACCAGTGTTTACTGATTTAAGACTACGAAGCCTTATCCTCTACAAAACATATCTGTAGGTTTTCCGTAATTCCTTCTCTGTAGATCTGTCAATTCCCTCGATATCGGGCACTTCTTTAGTGTTGTAATGATCGCGGCTTTGACTTTCATCCTCATTCTCAGCTGCTGCAAGTTTTCTGTTTTGCCGTGCCATAGTACATCTCAAAAGCAGAGCGCAGAGACCCCCGATAACCTCGAATGCGATACAGATGCCCAGCGCTGGAATGTAGTGTGGAGAGTCTTGAGGCCTGTAGGTGAAAGGAGTCCAGATACTCGAGCTGTTGCCAACCATGTTCATGATTGCGTACACGGCGGCGCGCTGTGCAGGAGGCCCATTGACAGTGGTACTAACCCAAGAGTATATGGTTGGCGATTGGGCGAAATTGAAAGCCATGAGAAAGAAGCTGAAATAACGAGGCCCGAACGCATTTGTCGTCATGAAGATGACCCATCCCGTGATGACAATGGGGACTGGATATATATAGAACCAAGATCTTACTTGCATTTTGTCGGACATCCGGCCATGGAAGAGAATCCAAACTGCCATCACCATGTATGGTGGTGACACGAGGAGCAGGGAGATGACCTTATTGTATCCCAGGGTTTCCGCAAGTGCGGGAAAGAAATTCTGAAATCCTCCTGCAGCGTTGGTGCACAGATGAAGTGTCGCGATCATATATGTTTTGGGATCCTTGAGAGCCAATTTGAGACCTTGCAACTGTGACAGGGCGTTGCCATCGTCCAGATCAACTCCAGCATGATCGACAGCCATGCGCCAATTCGCAATGCGTTTCATTTCTGGCGACAACTGCTTCCAGGTATGAGGGAAGTCCGGAAGTACAACGCATACGACCAACCCCATGAAGATGGTGATGCAACCTTCAATGATGTATAGCCATCTCCATGCGGACAATCCTCGCGCGCCGTCGAGCCCTTCGAGAATACCCGCTGCCATCAGGTTCCCGAAGGCTCCAGACAACTGAGAACCCATGTAGAAGATGACCGTTCGAAACGCGATTTCCCGTCTTGTGTACCATTTTGAAAGATAAAATAGTGCTCCGGCGAAGAAGGGCGACTCAACGATTCCTAGGATTACTCGACATGCCAAGATGCCTCCGACATTTTGACATTGAGAGGTGAGGCAGGAGACCAATCCCCACACGATGATCTGGCGTCATTCGGTTCAGCTGAGGTTTCTGTAAAATCCAGTATCCATTTGTTCTTACCCAGAATCCCAAGTACAAAGACGGCTTTCCACTGTAGTTCAAAAGAAGGTTCGAAGGGATACCACCCAAAAGATAACCCACGTACATAATTGACAGACCTTTGAGCAATGATTAGTCGCAATTACATGTAGCAAATTTACTTTGCCTTCTCGCTGAACGTACCAAGTTGATATTGCGTTGCGTTCAATCCCAAGTCTTGCTCGAATCCCTGGAGCTTGGCAGCCGAGTAGTTCTGCCTGTAGAGACATTAGCCAAGCACCACGACAACATTGTAATACTATATACCTGTCAATCCAGTTCATCAAATACACAACAATGAGAAGTGGCAAGATCAGAAAGTCGATCTTTCGTACGAGACGCCTTTCCATGGCCTTGGTATCCGCTGACTGATGCATGTTCTCTGCGTCTTCTACGGATGCCGAGGTATTGTCAATGGTTGTGCTGGGTTTGGCAGCTATATCGTTTGTAAACATTGTTTCCAGAAATTAGCCGTATCTTTGGCAAAAATGATTCTGTTGCAGAGGTAAGAGGGTAGATGGGAGGCTTCATTCGAGTAACCATCCTGGACAGAAAGATGGCGTCCTTTATTTGTAGATTTCACCGTTGTTTAGAAGAAGAGTATTGTCAACATTTAATGACGAAGACAGCGATTTCGAGTAAACCTTTCGGTTGCCGTGATTGAAACACGTGGACAGACTCGTCCATTGCGAGAGCGTAGATGGTTTGTGTGGGAGAAAAGGGGATGTCTGGCCCCGCACGTTGGATCCGGTATTCGGGTAGCCAAGTTGTTAGCTTCGCAAAGCTCCGCGGAAGCGTGACCCGTTAGAAATTGGCTGACAGATGGTTCCCGGCACCGGGAAAGGGCCTGATTCCCGTCGGGCTAGTCTGGCTTACACCTTTCGGCGTGTTTGTTCAATAGGCAACAGCTCTAGAATTCCATGGGAGTCTGGCGGGAAGAGATCGGTTGTGGGCGAACTAAGGCTCAACGTTCGACAGCAAGTCAAGAACTGTTCTCGTTGCTACCCAGCTTTGACCAATTGGAACTCCGGATGGCTCCTTGTGATAATTTTCGAGATTTGGTACATCGAAGCATGAGCGCGAATGGGTTGAGCATGGACGTGCGTCCTTGTTGGGATTAATTCTTACGTTGCGTCTTAGAGTGGTCTCAGAATCTGGTCTTCATATCCTTCAGATTATATTTAATTGTGTTTCATTTATATTCCTTTATCTTCCTTCTTTGCTTTTTGATAGAACAAGGGATTATGCTACTCGATCTCGTGGGGTCTGGCCGTCCATCATCTCCTTCATATGATCTACCATGCTTCGACATGTCGCCGTCTGCACTTCCAGGGGTGATCCGCCAATGTGTGGGCTCATTATCAAGGTCTCCAAATCGAACACTTCCTTGTAAACGTCTCTAGTGGGAGGCTCGCTGACCCAGGCATCTACTCCCGCAGAAGCAATAATCCCATCTTTTAGGGCTTTCCAAAGGTCTTCTTCTACAACGACACCTCCACGAGCAACATTGATCAGAATGGCCGTCGACTTCATTTTCCTGAGGCGAGAAAGATCGATCATATCTCGAGTATCCGAGACCAGTGGCACGTGAAGGGAGAGTACGTCTACTAGAGGTAGCATATCATCCAAGCATTCCACCCGATTGTGAGGTATAGAGCTCCAAGGCCCAGACCCATCAGTCGGAAGATAAGGATCATACCTGCAAACTTCAGCTTGAGAGCCCACATTACCACGCTACGGAGACTTACATGATAATGTTGCCATCGAATGCGCCAATGCTGGTCCTTCTTTCAGTATTTGGTGGCTTACGAGAAGACAGGGAAAGCTTACAATTTCTTCGCGGTTAATTGGCCAATTCTTCCTCCCCCAACAATTCCGAATGTCTTCTCAGTGAGCAAAGAAGCAGAGTAAACGCTCTTCTTCTTCTTGTTCAGCGTCTCGCCAGCTCGCAACTGTTGAGAGAGCAACACCAGATTCTTAGCGCAGGCGCACGCGAGAGCAAGGGTAACCTCCGCAACATTCATGGCCTAGACGCATTAATATAAATGACTGTTGATTATCAGGCATGCTTAAACTTACACTGATACCAGGGAGATTACAAAGTATGATCCCATTCTCCCGACAAGCCTGTGCATCGATGTTGTCATATCCCGTTCCGTGGCGAACGATGAACTTAAGTTTTTTTGCTCGGCGCAGGACGTCCGCGGTTACCTTGCTTTTCGCTACGAAGAGCCCAACGGCATGGTCTGGCCAGGTTTCATGAAGAGGATTACCGGGCTCGATGACATCGGGAAATACTTGACGCATATACGCGGACCCTTCGGGATCAAACGTGTCTAAGGCGACAACTTTCGACATACTGAACCTGGTCGTTGAGGATAACTGCTAATACTGGTCGCAGGGGATTGAACCAGGCGAGGGGTCAGTGGGCAAACGAGCGTAAAGTATTGGATGAGGGCAGTCTCCAGGGATTCGAAGACTTCTAATTCAGAAGTAATTAGAAGACAAACCCCCTGCGGCAAGTCTGAACGGATGCGAAATAGCTTCCGCGGCTTCGACTTCCGAGCGGCGCTAGTCAACGGGTATTGGCTCATTCGCACCGAAGGATCGACAACCAGCCGCGGAAGCTTAGTTCCGTAAGTTCCCATGACTGTCAGCCTTCGAAGCTTGAATTCTACAAAGGGTTGTCTTTCGGGTGTTCCGGTGGTCTCGTGTTACAGTTGGCAAGAAGAATTCAGTTCGAGGAGGCACCTACAACATGACTGGTCCAACCTCTTTGACAAGCCCCAGATCTGGGTTTTTAGACATACTGGCGCAAAATAAGACCGCCATCGCAACATTCGTCTTACTAAAAGGAGTGAGAAACGCCCAGATCATAGCCCATACTGGCGTAGATGTGAGTGTCGTGACTCTTGTCCGAGACGGTCGGCTGATACAACATAGGCCGTGGTACTTGATTGCGAACACGGTCCGTTAACCCCTTTCCAAGCTCTACGATATCAGGTTTCTTTAGCATATGAAGTCTTCTGTAGAAGAAACTGACCCTCCAAGGCAACATCGATGACTCAGACATGCATGACATGGTTGCCGTCATATCAAGTTGTGGGGTGTCACCCGTGGTCCGTATCCCGTGTGCAGACTCAATATTTATAAAACGTGCTCTGGATGCTGGCGTTCAGTAGGTTCTATCTATGAATCCTTGAAATAACTCTGTGGTAGGCTGGAAGTCTTGGATTCGACAGAGCTGACCTCGGACCTCAATTTCCTTGTAGTGGCATTTTGGTGCCTATGATTAGCACAGCTGATGAAGCACGATCAGTCGTCTCCTATGCAAAATTCCCTCCACTAGGTGTTCGAGGTCAGGGTTCTGTTTTCACCTGTCTCGAACCTGGGCTTGCCACACCCGCCGAATACATCCGCCAGGCCAACGACCGCCTCCTGACCATGGTACAAGTGGA
This sequence comes from Xenoacremonium recifei, assembly GCA_012184525.1. Classification (NCBI taxonomy): domain Eukaryota; kingdom Fungi; phylum Ascomycota; class Sordariomycetes; order Hypocreales; family Nectriaceae; genus Xenoacremonium; species Xenoacremonium recifei. The sequence continues at coordinate 453,374 of WOFQ01000013.1, read as the reverse complement.
AACCTCGGCCGGAGTCAAGAATATCGAAGAGATTTGTCAAGTAGAGGGTGTCGGTAGGACTTTGGCTACTACTGTGTCAAGAACATAGCTAACGAATGATTTGAGACCTTATCTTCATCGGACCGAACGATCTCGCACTGACGCTTCTAGGCTACACGCCAGCGAAATGGATAGAAGGCGTGTTCCTAGATGCCATCGACAAAATTGTCACGACAGCGAAGAAATACGGGAAGAAACTAGGAATTACAGCTGTGGATGGAGAAACGGCTAAGAAGGCGGGGGAGAGGTTTGACTTGGTTGTTATGAGCGGGGATGTCAAGTCATTGCAGTCTTGGTACCGAAGAGAATTAGAGATCGCTAAGGCATAAAGAACAGCAATTATATCCTAGTTTTGTCTGTAGGCAACATAGCAATAGAGGAAAGAAGAAGAGAAAATAAGATAACATAATATCCTGCACGGGTAACCGTGCATATATGATTATATTATATAAGCAGAATAATCCCCTAAGTATAGGGGGCTATAGGCCTAAGTACCCTAAGCCTATGGGCCTAAGTACCCTAAGCCTATGGGCCTAAGTACCCTAAGCCTATGGGCCTAAGTACCCTAAGCCTATGGGCCTAAGTACCCTAAGCCTATGGGCCTAAGTACCCTAAGCCTATGGGCCTAAGTACCCTAAGCCTATGGGCCTAAGTGCCCTAAACCTATATGCCTAAGTGCCCTGGAGTTACAGGCTTAAGTGCTCTAAATAGCCTCCCTAAGGCACCTAGAGGAGGATATTGAGGGCACCCAGAGAAAGCTATTTAGGGAACCTAGGGGAGGCTGTTTAGGATATTTAGGCCTGCAGCTTCAGGGCACTTGCGGCGTCAAAAAGAAGAGCTACACAGAAAGCGAGCCTGAAACGGGTGAACAGGCTGACACAGAGACCACTCAATACCCAACCCCAAAGGTGCATCGAAGCCAGGCTGAGCGAAATAAATGTCTACGACGAAATGGGTCTTCGTGTATTGTCATGGGAACTCGAGACCCAGAAGTTTGTCACATCATTCCCAAAGCATGTCAGCCTTGATGGGGTTGATAACGACTTCAAAAAGTTGGCAGACGAGGTAACCGCTTTCCAAGATGGTGGTTGTCCTCCTCGAGTTCTCGAAGGTAATTCTGCTGGCAAAGTAGGAGCGTCAAATTTTACGACAAGTCATCCCATTGTTTCCGGCGATCTCATTTTTGTCAAGATGAAACTCGACGACGCAAAGTTGTTCAAAGGCATGGTCGACCTGCAGCGGACGCTCACTTATCTCGGTGCCATCTCAGGCGCTGCTGGCGCCCCAGAACTCTTGCCAGACATCTACGACCCCTCATTAGCACTATAGGATAAAGAATTCAAGAAGTCCTAGAGGATGCCTCTCTCTAAACCAAGTCACAGAGTGCTGTATAACATGCCTTCACGTGTTTCTTTAGCCTGTTCTCATTCGCTGACCACCTAGCCTAGCGGGAAGGATTTAATAGTCGCAGTCGCGATTCAAGCATTTATAAGTCGATGAACCCCCCCTGTTTTGGTTTGGTTTACTCCGTACCAATGATGCGATGTCGACCTCGAGTGCCACAAAATTGAACTCGGGACGGAAACGGGTTCTTAATGCGTACGTGCTTTGTTTCTGGCCTATTCGGCTTTATCTAATTCGTACAGCTGCCAGAGGTGTCGGCAGCGAAAGATAAAATGCTCAGGGACTGCACCATGCTATAACTGCCTAAATCATGACCAATTGTGTCTGTTTGACGAGGCTGATGGCAAGGTCGCCATATCAAGAAGGCAGGGGAAATATTTGTTTTTGCCTTATTTTTCTAACCTCAGCATTACAGAAACTGGCGGGAGCTTCAACGTCGGGCAACAGATTCTCGCAGCCGTTTCCAAGATCCGGGGCTAGCTATGAATCCCAGTCAGTCAAATCCGAGCATTCCCATCGGAAATAATTTGACTACAAGTGATGACACTCAAGGCAATCACTGCATGAAGACTCCGCAGCCGTCCCTCGACAAAGGCCCCATTATGGATGGACTGGTGGAAGCTGGTGAGCGCAAGAGTACAAATATTCATCAAGCGACCTTGCTACTAATCTGCAGCAGATTTGTCTCAAGGAACTTTGGCTTCGCGCTTTAGTAAACAGATTCGTGTTGCACTGGGCCAGTCAGACCCAGACTCACGGTACACATTTGCCTCAGGAAAGGCCTGCTCTGCTTCGTATGGCATACAGTTCCTAGATGAAACGAGCCCGGAGTCTCGCCGTCTGCCCGTGCCTCTACCTCCCAAGTCTTATACACTACATCTGGCCCAAACAGTTGACTTCCATCTCAACACAAGTCATTACTGCTTCGATGCCTCGCGTATATCAGATGAATTTGACAAGGTATCTTACGATAATGTAAATCTACACGCCATCCTGCGGGTAAAGCTTCTTGTTATTATTGCTTTGGGCAAGCTCTTCCTGGAAAGGGGAGGGGGTAACGAAGGGCCGCCAGGTATCGACGAGTTCCTTTACGGGGCAAAGCTACTGCCGTCGAATCTCTTGCTCACTCAAACCCCGTGGGCGGCGATGGAAGCGCTTTGTCTATTGTCCATTTATGCTCAGGCAGCTCATTTATACGACGCTGCATATTTATACGTTAGTATTGGCATATTGAGATACAATGTTATTCGCTAACGCCTGCTAGATAGGACAAGCAACTCGAATTGCTCGCCGATATAACAAAACTATGACCGAGAACCGTAATACCTTCACAGAATCTCAAGCAGCAACCCTGTATCAAACTCTTATTACTCTTGACCATCGACTGTCATCTATCATGGGGCTTGACCCCGACTTTTCCTTGCTAGAGGTAGGAGTAAGCGTCAAGCCCTCTAGATTGACAGCCGACAGTGATTCATCACTAGAATTTAATTATCTCCTTGCCAACATGTTGACCAGAGTCTCGAGAGGTATATCATCGTCTCTACTCATTTAGCTGCATTCTTACTTATCTATAGTCCTGTCACAACACACAGAGGATGGATTACTTCGACTCTCGTATTTAGAAGACATCACATTTGAGCTTGCCACCATGTTGCGCCTGGCTAATTCTTTGAGCGACAAGCAGCCATTGTTTTGTGAACACTCTCTGTCAACAATTTCCAGACCGGCAGCCACAATGCATCTTTGGCTTTTGCATGTCAGTATCACAAAAGTGCTAGATCATATCAAATATCTATTTATTGACAACCCCCAGTGTGTGATGGTGGCTACAAGGCCGGTATTTGTGCACCAGATAAGGTCAGCACAGCTCAGGGAGCTAAGTCCATCTGAAGGGCCACTGTTACGATTTCTCCAGAGCTGCATCAATGCGGCACTACTGAGTCTCAACATCATTGCAATCCTTCGCGAGCAGAATCTTCTCGGTCAGTTCTTGCAGTCTCTCCAAATATATTCGGAATCTAAGACTTTACAGAGAGCTTTATGTTCTTAGACGTTGAGATCACTTTCCTTTCCGGTTTGATCTTGGCAACTACGGAGATTCTTCTACCAGAGGCACTCGACCCTTCCTGTCTACGTGTGGCTACAGAAGTCCTACAAGGAATAGGAAATAAGGGAAACGAAATCGCTAAATCCCATCAAGTCGAACTCGAAGATATATGCCGATCACTCTCCAGCGTTTCACTCTCCTTCAATGCTATCGGGGATCCACATACGTTACCAAGCAGAACGACGATGATTCAGGACAGCGAAGAGCTGAATCAGGCCTTTTTAAATCTGCTCTCACCCTACGAGACTACAGCCCAGTTGGGTGCAAAGACTTCTCCCACGAATACGTCTCCTGCGGAGGATTCATGGTTCTCACTCGACGCCACAGCGTCGCAATCTATAGCACGAGATCCAGCCCAAACACCCCAGTCCTTGCCGAACGCCGGAACTGCGATGCCCCTCGAGCAATTAGATATGGGTATCGATATACTGGACTCTGCCTTGCCATTTGACCTTGGGGATCTAGAATGGTTAGAAAATGTACAATAAGACGGGGATACTCTTTTCGTATGAGTTTAGGAACAAAGGACAACGAAAGAATAACAAGTTTTTATTTGCTCTACGGAAATTAGCTCTTTCAACATTATCGCCTCGTCCTCAGTTAGTAACTGTCCTCTGGAAATTCCCTCTATTATTGGGCTCTTACCCATAGGGGTGGTGATGTTCTAAGCAATAGTCACACCAACTGAATCCTCGACGCGCCGGATTTGGACGTCTCTTGCAACCGCAGGGACAACCACAGACTTTGGGCCGAGGTGGCTGGGGAGGCCAGTCCGTCCATGGACCATCTTCCGCGTCCGTAACGTGTGTCTCATTTGCGTAGCACGTAGATGATGTTTCGTTGTTGGGGCGCATAGAGCCCTCCTCTTCAGAGTTCATAGCTTTTGGTCTTGCTAGACGATGCAGGCAGTGTGTTGGCAAGAAAAATGGATATGTATCAATAAAGCCTGTGTTCAAATTTCGAGTCTTCAAAAGAGTCTTTATATACTCATGGGTTCATTCAAGGCGTGAATGGGGGGTTTGTCCATTGCATCAGTGTTCACCTAGCTCAAGCGCTTGATCACATCGCTTTTCATGATTCATACTTTGTCTTTGTCTAGGGCATGCGGCTTATCACTCCAACTTCCATCCGCGTTCTTCCTATGGGAGATGTGAGTTGCAAACATCGTTGTTGTTTAATGCCGTCTTTTCAACAGAACCCTCCTTGTACTGTTTCTCCAGCTTCACTGGGTGCCGTGTGGCTCCACATAAGAACAGGCTTCGGCCAGTCCTCGACTAAGAGGGGGTTTACCATGCGTAGATTATCTTGATGCTGGTTCGAGGATCAGAAGGATCAAGATATAGTATAGCAGTTTCCATATTATCTTTCGTTCAAACTCAGTCTTAGAAACATTATTCCACGGCCTAGCTCACGTTGGAAATCGTCCATAACCGGAAAGAAGCGTGGTTATCCCCTTATGCTACTCAGAAAGAATTGAAGAAGCGAACACAATGATGCGTTGTAGAACTGTGATAAGAAGCTATATTGCCACAAGACTATGAGTACCCCATTTCTCTTAGTTGTTCCATGTTCTTATTCATTCCCATTGCCAGCAATCCTATGTCGTAATGACCTAGAATAAACCTGGCGCCTAACTCCCTTATCGCATGTTTGCATATGTCAGGGCGTGTATACAAACCTGAAATGCCAAATATTTTGCCGGACTGTTGCGCCGCATGTGCAACCCTTCGTAAGGCATCTTGAAATATAGGGTTATCCCATTCAGTCAGGATGCCCAGCTCAAGTGTGAGGTCATTTACTCCGAGTAGCAGAACATCCACACCATCCACGGCAGCAATTGCGTCAATGTTCTCAAGACACTCTCGGGTCTCGACCATGATGAAAACTGTAGACCCTGACGCATCTATCTCTTGCATCAATTCTTTTGCCGGGACCTTCTGATAATAAAACTGCGGCATCGCCGCCGTAAGAGATCTTTTGCCTTTAGGTGGATATTTGGTACAAGCCACTGCTTCCATTGCCTCAGCTATGTGATGTTAGTATTCGAATTATTTTGAGTAAGACTAAACATACAGACAGAGTCCACGTGGGGGAATATGACTCCCATAGCCCCAGCATCAAGGACTCTTTGAACATGTCCAGGGCCACAGCCGTACGGTACTCGTACAAAGGGAGTCACCCCAACTAACAGTGATGTCGAGCATAGCTTGCTCACATCTTCAAGTGAAAGGATGGAATGTTCTTGGTCGATAAACACCGAATCGTAACCAGCGGCCTTGGCGAGCATCACAACCTCATTGCTCGCGATGACCTTGACCCCGAGAGCCTGAGACGTCAGCAAGTCTGGACCAGCGGCACCGTCATATGAGAGACACACTGTACATATTCGATCTTCATTACGGTTAAGAAGGAGATTGTTTCGCAGCATCCTGTATTTTGCACGGTGCGAATTACACCTGTGGATTTTGGGTAGATTGCCACTGCCAGGTTATCATGCTGAAAGGGGTAGAATGAGTGATTTTCAGCGCGGGTGGCCAGTCCCGTGGCTCGGATAGCGCATCCGCGGGATGTCGTTGGTGGCTAACGAAGCCGCTGTATTTCCCGTCCCCTTGTCTGAGACCAGCCATTGTTAGTTTCCTAACAAAAAGGTACAGCGCAACACAAAACGCAAGATCAATTAGTGCTGAGAGTTTTTTTTAGCGAAGCTATTTAGCTCGGCCCTTGTGGAATCTACGTGTAATGAACTGTAGTTGAATTTGAATTATCTATGCCTTCAAGTCTACAATGAGCTTACCGCCGCTAATTTCTCCTCGTCGCATTCTGTCAAGTCCCTTGTTCACATTATGAAGCCCTTCCTCTACATCAATAATCCGGGGAGGCACAAGTGCCTGTGTTGAAAGAAGTTTTTCCAGCCAAACAGAGAGTGCCTCTCCTATTTCCGGTACTTCATGATATAGCTTAACCGGGATCTGATGGAAAATAATTCCCGCCGGCTGTGCTTGCTTTGGCAGTCCACTCAGTCCGACCAGATGTGCTGGAATCGTGGGCTCTGCCGGCGGCGTGCTTGGGGGAGAGTCGAGTTGAGAAGCCTTTCCATGGATATCAATAGGGCCCAGCGCACGCATCAAAAGCTCTGCGGTATCTTTCCCACGAGTATCGATGCCGAATCGGAGTTTGCCTCTGGTGTTGGCGCGGATGATGGCAACTGCTCGCTCGGGATCGTGGCTATCAACAAGCAGGTCAGGTCGTAGGACAGGGTTCTCGGATATCCTAAGACCATGCTTTGCGTTATCGACTACCAGTGCTACCTTCAAGCCGACCAAGCGTGCAAGCTGAACTGCAATGCTTGCAGACGTGGACGAGCCGCCCCAGATTGCAATCCAATCTCCTGGTTGGGCCCCTTCACCGGGGAGGACGCCGTTCAAGCACTCACCCCGAATGTCTTCGGGTAAGGTCCGCTCATCAACTGATCTAACCAACTGCAATATGTTGGGGCCTTCGTAAGCGTTGGTGAAGTCAACACCCAGACAGACGCCAAGTGCCAAGGAAGCAGCAACATATGCAACACCCAAGGTAGCCCCTTGTTGAATGGAGATCTCCTTGGGAATTCTCACAACGTTGAAATCTGATGCTATTATATATTGTTGATATGTCGCTTTTCGGAGGTCTCGGTAGTCGGTAGAGATGACAATAACCTGTCTTCAATTAGCCGACGTTGTTATAGTTCATATCATAAGGTAATCCTTACCTTGTCTCCAGGCTTGGCTCTTGACGACCGAGCTGGTGCTTGTACGACAGTGCCAGCTGCCTCTCGCCCAGAGATGTATGGTAATTGCGGTATGCCAAAGCCGAAGTCCCTGATAGGTTATTAGTTTCTTGTGTGGTAGATCAGGGCGCTCGGCTACGAGATGATTGGGTACGTACGGCGCTTTCCAGTCGATCGGATTCAGCCCGATTGTCTCAGCTCGGACCAAGAGTTCATGCTCATGTTTCGTGTCAGGAACATCATATCCATGTGTTAACTCATAGCCTTGTTTAACGCCATGCAATAGAAGAACAGTTTGAGTGGTCGGAAGTTCATCTATTTGCGTCCGTTGGGAGGGGAAGGCCTCGAAGGCTGGAGAAGAGTCGAATTCAGTCATTTTTATCAGTGCCGGAGGGGATTGTGAGTTGAGACGTTGTTATCGTAACATGAGGCTCTAGTTGTCCCCTGGGTTCTGTTTAGCCGCGTAAGTGGTCAGAGGCGAGTTGGTTTGGGGTCCGAATCTCGAGGACCTTGCACGATTGAAAGTAAGGAAGAGATGCAAAGATGGAATACCATTTCACACTTGGAAATACTCTGAATCGGAACCGATCTCGTTACGACTCCAGTCCCCCGCGATAGGTTCTTGCGGGCCTTTGAGGATGGCGTCATGCGGCCTCTGTCGAATCACACTCATGAGCAACCCTCTATCACGTCTATCTAGAATTGCGTGACATTAGGAGTTATCGCGGTTTCTGGTCCCTGCCCGATCGGTCTCGGTCGTAAGCCGCTGCTGTTGTTACATACGTAGGTACTTGGTTGGATTGGGGACCCCACACCGGCGATGATGTTATTTGGACTATCGATCACCCAACCTCGTCCAGCACCTAAGCAACTTGGCAACGCTCGATTGAAAGGAATGGGAAAAGAATGTAAAGCAAGCGATGGAAGAGTTGATAATAGTGCAACATGAGGGGCGTGGATGAGGCTCCAAATACGTTTTCCGAGATTTCAGCGAATGTTAGTTTCTGTGATTATCACGATTTTTGAACGTCGGCAAACTGGTTTGACTATGTATGCATTGAAAGAGGGGAAACTATTGTGGGCTCTCTAGATACTGGTAGATCTTCCTCAAAATCATGATATTCTTACGCCGCAGAGACCTTGAGCCGGAGAATTGAGACGAGGCGTTATGATAGGGAACGAACGATATCGTCGTTTCTTAGACATAAGGAGATTCAAGAAATATCTTTTTCACGAAAGGCTTTTCTGAAAGCCCTCACATTATTGCTTCGTGTTCTTAGACTGGAATATCAATTCCCGAGGCATGGACGCTTGGTGGTGCAAATCGCTCGTCGTGATTGCGCCACCCTTAGGTGGAGAGGATTGTTTCGCAAAAGAAGTATGAGTCGCACACCAAGTTCATTCCCGTGACAAGACTGATTGATAATCCATATCAACGCTAATGCATGACACCAAAGAGGCTGGAATTGACGATCGATCTTACATATATTAGGCTACCGAATCGCGTCTTATCAAATCGCGTTTAACATGCTAATTTTTTTGTTTTACCACTCGTAGTTAAAGCAGGAATACTGAAACTGGCCACTCGCAATAAATGGTTACTGATATTCTTTGTTTTAAAAGCCACATTATGAGTAAATAATAGTTGAGAACGACGTACCAGTCCCTTAAACGTGATCATGAGAAGAAGTCATTTCTCGGTATTGGAGAAGGGGCGATATACTAAAGACATTACCGCTTCGGACTTGTGCCTCTTTTTAGAAAGTTGGCCCATTTGACTGTATTTCTAGTTAGGTTTCGAAGTTACATCCTTGGCAGGTTGGGCATGGCCTTGACTAATAAGAGGTGTAAATAAACAAAGGCCCCCCGTTCTGGAGAATCAATTTATTATTTTCTGCTTGTACGATAATCTTTATGCTCTACAAAGCGGCCTGGACCAAATATTCCTCTAATGGGTTTGATGACTACAGACAAAGCATGACGAAGAACCTAGAGAAGTGTGGAAGACATTAGTATAGTGTTAGTTCCGTGAGCTGGACAGCCACGTCCTTGGTCCAAACGAGAAACATGATCATTTGTCACTTTAGATATTCTGGAAATCTTTGGCATAGTTCAAGCACTTCTGATGCTGTAATATGAGAAACGAACCCGTACCAAAACGACATTTATCTAAAGCGAAGAGACAAAGATAGGGATAAAATTCAAGTACGTTCCTCGGAATAAAACTTGAGCAGCCTGCTGCGTTACCATAGGGATATCGAAAATATTTCTAGTCGGGGGACAAACCGACTGTTCCTCAAATGTAATTAAGATGTCATAGAGCGAATTCCGGAAGAGAATGTTCAGCTAGAAGTTCAGAGAAAACATGGGAATATTTGTTCAAGCAGAGTAAGGGAAACCGAAATTTTCAACAATTTCGTTTGAGTGCTGAAGTTGTTATAAACATTGAATTGCGACTGTGCTAGATTCTCAGTCAACTTTGAATTCTCGCAAAAATAAGACTTTAAGTTGTATTGACCCAGTCTTCCTCCTCACCCAAACCCCTATGTGTATAGTCAGACATCACATGACACAAAATACAGGTATACAGCAATTTCTTATCCTACACAGATAATCAATTTCAGAACGGGACAAGGCAGGAAAGACAAGGCAGGGAGATTAGACCAAATGATCTGATCCAATAATAGACTCCTTTGAAATGAAATTATTAGTCATTGAACATGTATGCTTTTGATGCTCGCCGGCCTCCCGAGAAATCAAGACCAAATGATGGACTGTGTCACAAAGCTTAGCCCTCGCTCAGTTCCGAGGGTCTGCACTCTTTTGAGGTTGGACGTGTTCAAATCAGTTTTAGGAATCTAGACCACATTCTCCGGATCATTCAGATTCCGAATTAGTGAATGAAACGGGTTGAAGCAGTAACAAGCAATGAGGGTGGTGTGTGAATCTTCGCACAGCATTCCAGATGAGGAAAGGCACGTTTTGTCCCCTGAGCTGAGTCTTGATGGCGGGGAAAAAGACCAGATGGGCCGAAGGAAATGGCGCAGATCCCCGCCTCGCCTATCTACCAGAACTTCGCCAGCCAGTATGAACTATCATTCTTAAGCGACGACTGGCCCTGGAAACAGCGCTTTATTGTATAAGGAATAGACAAGTAATAAAATGCCGAGGACCCGTACAGTTCAAAGATGACAGAAACTTGCTACCGTTTAGGGTTTGGGACACAAGTGGGTTGTTCAATAATTTGTTTGTTTCTTTACAGAGCTGAACCAACTTCACGAGTCCATGCATCCTCCACCCATCCGCTCCTTGATGATGCCCCGGAATCTCGTGGTCATGCGTAACGATACCAATCCAATGAGAGTTGAGCTATCTAACCAACCCTAGAGAAAAACCTTCACGGTACTCTAAAACTCAGTAGATTACAGCATGTCGACAATTTTGACGGCAGCGTCGTGAACGTTGTTAGCCCACTTAGGAGGGGTGGTCTTCAAAAGATTAGCATATCAAGTCGCATTCCAAGCATGTTTTAAGTCTTGACTTACCTGCATGTATAGGACGCCTTCCTCAATGACAGACTCGCACCAATTTCCCTTGGTGAGTTTCTCGACGGTTCGGAGAGCGATCTCAGCCTTGCTCACAACATCGAAGAAGCCCTCCTGGAGCATCTCGTCGCCAGCAAACTTCTGCGCCTGAAGCTGGGTCACAAGGCCGTTAAAGTAACCATGGATAGAGCCACCAAAGTTCTTCTCCCAGTGTTTGATCAACTGAGTACCAGGCTTCTCGCTCTCAGCCTTGAGGGCGGCATAGTTCTCCTCGAGTCTGGGGTTCAGCTTCACGTCCTGGCCGAGAATATCCTTGACCTTGGCCTCGATTTCAGCGGCCTTGGGGTACCAGGACTTAGAAAGACTCTCTTCAGCCACGAAGCTGAGCTTGGCTCCTGAGCTGACTGAAGCATCGTTCAGAGCCTTAGTGACGTTGCCGTCGTTGAGGGCGTCGCTGATATTGACACCCAGACCCTTGGGAGCAACCACGATGCGAAGTTTCCCATCCTTGATGTCACAGTTGCAGTACTTGTAGGAGGCAGAGGGATCGATTTCGAGACTCAAGACATGGGAGGAGGCGAGAGAGTTAATGCTCTGCTTCGTAGCCTCCTTGAACCGGTCGAGAAGAGATGCTCCACGCGAGAAGTATCTATATTGCCATTAAAACGCGTTATTGGTTCGACATGGATGTGCAACATACTCATAAATCATACCACCAAAGTTTTCCTTAGCATATCGCTCCTCAGCGTAAGGCCAGAGGGCGAGAGAGTCCGCCTCAACAGTCCATGAGACGCCGAGAAGAGCCTTAGACACGGAGCTCTCCAAGTCCGACTTCTTATCCTCATACTTGTCACGGACTGTGATGATTAGCTATGCCGGTATGATCTCGTTATGGGAAGCAACATACCGTTCTTTCGAACAGCAAGGGCGAGCTTCTCGGCACGTGGCAGCGACATTTTGGGCTTGAGGTTTGTAGAAATGAAGAAGTATTAAGAAAGGGGATAATTATGTGCAGACAAGGGAATCAGGTGATGGATGATGACTTTCGAGGGGATGAACAGGAATACAGGGAGACTTTAATAGTTCATCAGCTCAGGGGAATCAGCCCAATGCAGGCAACAGTCGAGCTGATTCGAACCGATTCTACACAAGCCAACACCATCTAGCTTGAGACTGACCTAAAGCAGGTAGCATCGCGAAGAGGACCTGTTATTGGGAACTCTGTTGGCCTTGACCGGGCAAAGGAGGGGTTAGCATGCGGGCCCTGACAGTAGACGAGGCATGGCTTCGGACGCCGTCAGAGCTGACCAAGGTTTCAACAAGGTGCGAAGCATGACAAGTACCTGTAGATACTCGCTTCTTTCGAGGCGCCTCCTGCGTCATTCCGCTGAAGTGTGAAGGTAGTCCCCTCCCTGAAATCGTATTGGGACCAATGATTTGACGTCTCCCACAGCTGAACTAGAAAACCCGGCATATCGAATCATTAGCTCCACGCGTCACCCCTTGGTGATGTCCCCAGAAGTTGCAAAGAAGGAAAGGAGCGCGACAAAACCGAGTATGCCTTATTTTATCAGGCACACATCTATCTCATGCTTTTCAGCCCTGTCAGGCACAAGATCTTCAAAGCGGCTGTGTCAACGCCGAACACTGCCTTTTCTCCTATCTTCACGGACAACCTTGAGGTTTTACTGACAGTCCGGGACTCTCGGTGAGTCGGGCTGCAGTTGACGCCAGCCTAGGAAGACTGACCCGAGTTCCGGAGAATGCTTGTCAAGGCGGAATTCCCCGCACTTAGGTTGCTTGTCCAGCCAATTACCCAGCTGACAGCAGCCTTGTGAGGCATTCAACGGAATTACAAGTTAGCCGCCCCTCCATCAACTAGCAATGGAGCCTCCCCCAGAGTTGGTGTCTCTGTGAACCCTGGGAGTGTTAGTCTGTTGGGAGTGTTCAGTTTGACGGATCTTTGACGGAAATAAGCAGACCTCTCGGCCTCCTTTGCCCAAGTTTGCAGTAGCTCCCCGTTCTACTCCTGAAGACTCAATCTGGTGGCGCTTCTGGTGACCAACCACAAACCACAAGTCATTTTGTTTAGCACAATTGTCGTCATAAAGAGACGACATGTTAGGCGATGTCCCAGACTAATGGCGGATGAATGTTCCTAGCTTTGATCCACAGTGTCTTATGATCCTGGCATGCCTCAGCCGTTGCCGCATATCCGACTGGATTACGCGGATAGTACGGGTTTTGTTCTAGCCTGTTTTTTACGCGAGCCAGCGGTGTGACTTGCTCATCCTTAGAGAAGGCAACATGATATGTGCCTGTTCGGGCACCTGTGCACGGCAATTTGTGGTCGATCTCTCCAAGGTGGACGAGGCAATGCAGATTTGAGCCATGGTTCTGCGAAGAACGAGGCATACAGATGTATCTGGCTGATCTGCACAGCTAATTGTGTGTAAGGCTGAAGCCAAGATTTTAGTTAAAGCCAGGGGACTTTGGAGAGAGTCACAAATGGGGTTCATCGGTATCCGCGCTGATCTTAACCTGGGCGGCTGGCTTGACCCCTTCGTATCAACGAGGAGGAAGATGGTTGGATTGCTATTGACATTCGTGGAGCGCAAGACATACAGAGTATCGTTTCAAGGAGCAAGGTGCCCAGTACAGCAAGCTATGAAGCCAATACTGCCGTTGAATAGTTCTCAAACTACGGGATCTCACTTCGTAGTGGGTGCTGCTTGCGGGTAAGATAACACCCCTTGTTTTGGCCCACGTGCTATACATGATTGGACGTGGGGTGGCATTCCCCTGAAAGCGTACACCATTACGTGCATGTGATGTTTCGGGCATGGGTGAGGAGCGCAAGCATTGGTGCTTGATAATGGGTTCTACGAACAGTAGAGCTAACAAGTATGTTTTACAGCGGCAGATGTCTTGTTCGCAAGGTGAAGCTGCTTCATTTTCTTTCTGTATTTGACTGGCACATACACCTCACGCCGAAGCGCTAGTTCATCCCAATAAAGCAGCCTGATCAAACATGGTACAGGCCAATCGCTCATCATAGCTCCATATACCCCATTCTTCTTCACATGATGCGTTGATAGAGCCATTTGTCCTTTGTTTCTGTTCTTCTATCTCCGTTGGTAGGAAGGCTTTCGCTTCGGTCAGACTATCTTCATAAAGCACGTCTTCAGATGATGTATATAAAAGTCCGTTGAACTCTGGTTGAGTATGCACATCTCTCGTACAAGGCATGGGATTCTTCTCATGCATATATGAATGCTTAGGATCATGCATGATACCAAGTTGCTGAAACCCAATCTTCTCACAAGTGATATTGACGGGATCATTTCGCATCGCCACAGATAGCCAGTAGCTAGCCGCGTCTGGGCTACTGGTATATGAATAAAGACTTAATAGAATAGCACCCTTAGCCGTTACAAGTCTGTCTTTCTCAATACCAAGATCAAAGAGCAACTATCACTAGTGTGAGCCTGGATCTACACTCAGGTGGGCTAATCTCCTACCTTTGCTCTCGTGTAAAAGCTGTTTCGAGTGGTAACATTTTTGATATATGGCCTCTCCGTTTCCGTGAGATCAGGAACTGCCTGATGAAGTTAGAACAGTAAGGAGATGGGGTTTAAACTTGGCTCAGTGCTTAACTTACCATCTTGGTTGCGAAAATGATTGTGTGAAGGAGAAACAGTGAGATCTTTTCCTCTGAGCAACCATTGTATATTGACCAGAACTTCCTTTCATCTACTATTGGAAATTCTCCATTGGCTTCTTTGAAGAAATAGTACAGAATCTTCTCTAACTCTGAGGGCCGTGGTAAATGTAAGCAGTCTTGAAGTTCCAAGAGCCTAATTTGTTCTGTCTCGAGGCCTGATAGACATTTGGTTGACAGGAAGCCATATAGAATGAAAAGAACTTCCGAAGATATGGATTGAGGTCCAGCCAGTGGAAGAAGTCCTCTTCTGCAAGTACCAGAGTTGTTGTCGATTGCGGAGCTGCAACATCCTATAAATATCGTGTTAGATAACTATTGATTAGATCTCTACCAGCTAGTTATCACCTGATATGTGAACTTTCTTTGACATTAAACTATCCCGTTGGTATAGCATCCTACTGCAGGAATCCAGTATGTCTCTGTAGATATGAGCTAACTGCTATGGCTTATCGAAGGACCGAATACCATGACATACCTTTCTCTCATGGATCTCCGCATATAGCAGGACCTGTTATCTAAACGGCAATTCGTACATCTTGATCCACTCGACATGTCGCATCGAACCTTGCGGTCGTGGCATGATTGACAGGCAATAGATGCCCGTTTTCTGCCTCTCCTAGGTCGAATCTTTGATGTTTCAAGCTCCATAACTGGTCACAAAATCCTTTGAACAATGATTCATATGATCCATTCTAATAGGAACCAGGACAAGAGAAACCGGTGAGATTCAGGTGTGTTTTCCTTTTGTCGCAAGGTTAGGACGAGACTCCTTTTCTCCATCCTGTAGTTTGTAAGTATGGTTGCTCATATTCACTAATCATAACAGAGTCAATTCAATAGATCTTTGTGAAATGTTCTAAATTACCCGAAAGACGAGAGACTGAGACGGACACTGCCTTGGCTGCGTGGCAAGGCGAGTAGGTTACGTGGGGGTCACTCTATCCACTTCTAGGGTAAGCTGGTGAGGGGTATTAGACGAGACCCGACACACGAGAGACGACAAGAGACCTAGGACACTACCTACATCATGCCGGATCTGATTCGCTGCTATAAAGATAAATTAGTGATGATTGTTGTGGCTGTGATTAAGTTCAATTCTACTCACGGTTAGTAACTGCGTGATTAGCTTCCATACGAGCAAGCATAGTGTCACATAATGTCTATCAAATGGCCTTGATAATTTGGGAACCTTAACTTATATCTGGCTAATAAACCAACAAAAAGAGATCCTTAAAAATATCAATATCGGATTAAATCTTGTCCTGAACATAAAGGCGCCACTTTAACCGCTTGACCCCTAGCCCTAAACACCTAAATGGATTCATTAAAGAAACAATTGTGAATTACGCCTTTGTAAAGTTTGTGGTTTATTTATATCATGCTGCCACTTTTATATTTCCCTCCTCTTTTAGTTTACCATTTATTCAAAGACCATGTGTATAGAAATTATAGGGTGCAATAATTGATGAGTGCTTTACCCTGCCGTAGATGGTGACGTTTCATCGAGACTGGATTAGGCAGCCGATCTTCATAGGATCATGAAGTGGGTTGATGTAAAGGCAGTTGAGAGAACGGAGAAGACTTGGAGGAGAATGTAAAGCAGAGAATTCAAGCGCTCGCTGGACAGGGTAGAGCTAGGCGACCTGGTAGCATCGATTCTTGGAGGCTTGCTCCCAGTCGTTATTCGGAAGCTCAGTTTGGGCCGATGTTCATACATTGGGCCAGCACTACTCCCTTTCAGCTCTTGGCGCATTCTGTTCGCTCTTGGGTGGTCACTCCTCACCCCATCATGGGCCAAGAGCCTCGCAATTCGACTGATAGTGATGATTCCTTTTACCAAGAAGGTGAGCATGAATTTGATGAGGGTGGCTTGATTCGATTCAAGTACGCCGATTCAAATTATGAAAGACATCGACCTCGCCCTCCATTGCCAGAGGATTCTGCAGATGATTCAGGAACCGACAATATTGACGAAAACAATACAGACGAAGAAGGGACGTCAGAGGAGAGCGAGGGACCAGGCCTACTCATTACTGATGATGCCTTCGAAATGAGTTCCGAAGACCCTGATCCAGACTTTGAAGATGATGACGATACGCAGGATGATGAGTTCTTTGTCCACATGTGCTACGCTCGACTATTGGAACTGCTGGTAGATACATTAAAGCTGCAATGCTTTCGGCTCGTTTCATCTCATGTTATCGTTGACTCACGGGTACGAAATGTATATTAACAGAATGAGACGTTGGCAGATGATGGTTTTCCTGTTGCCAAGTGTGCATCTGCCCTATCATAAACTTAGGCTAAGCTGCATGGTCTAATAGGTGTGGATTGGCATGCCAGCCATGCATCTCGTCGGATTAGTGGAAGAATTCCTACCAGAGAAAGTTCTGAGCTTAAGCAATCCATCTCAATTCATTGGTCCCCTTGAGCTTCTTGTTGAGTCTTGTGTAATAGAGGGTCAGCCCAAAACTGAGAGTTGCCCCAATAACAAGAAAGCCCGCGTTGATGGCATGACCAAGTCTGTAGAAGGGCTTGTCCTGAGCCCGATAGATCCACACCCCGATGATTTGCCCAGGCCCGGTGAAAGCAATGTTAAGACCTGATGCTAAGGAGCCAGCGGTCGTGCTGCGCACATTGTCTGATACCCAGGCACACAGAGCCGGAAGCCCCGCGAAAACGCCAGCAGTGCCCAGGCATAGAAACACGTATCGAATGGTGTAGTTCTCTCCAGGTAGAGAAGCTAGATATGGCCTGTGTAAGCACAAGAAGTCAACGACAGGAAGAAAGCGCGTACCTTGAATGATGAAAGAAACTGCTCCAACGGTGAAAGAACTTCCAGCAATGATACCTCGAGATTTCTTGCGATCGGAAAGAATACCGAGGCAGAGAGTGACCACATATGCTACCGCGTACGGTGGAACCGTGAATAGTTGTGCCTTGAGATCCTTGTAGCCGAGACCTTGCACAATCGTTGGTGCGAAGAGAGACATCGAGGAAACACCAACGCCAAGGCAAAGATACGCAACATAGTGTACCCAAAGTCGAACGTCCTTGAGTGTAGCTTTAGCATCGGCCCAATTGAGTTTGTCCTCTCTGAGTGGTGTTAGTAGTCAAAATCTAAGTGACAGTCAAATAATGACGTACCCTTGAGAGCAGTTGCCACCTAGCCGCAATGCTTGGACGTTTTTCTCCTCTGCCGAAAGCCACCGAGCATTCTCGGGATAGTTTGGCATAAAGATCATAACGAGAACTCCTAGAACCACTTTGCGACCAAGTTAGATCGGGAAGAAGCTCTGAAGTCAGATTGATTACGACATACCTGAAGGTACACCCTCGACAATGAAAAGCCATCGCCATGCTTCCAGACCACCCCTCCCATTAATGTGGCCAACGCCATAAGCTATTGCACTATGAGGGCAAGATTAGCGAAATGAACGATATCCGTGGATCTGTAAGAGAAAACCTGCCCGCCAAAAGCTCCCGCTAGTGTTGCACTGCAGAGGAAAATTGCAATCCTCGTAGCTCGCTCCTCGGGCTTGTACCAGAAACTCATGAAGAATATCATGCCTGGGAAGATACCAGCCTCGAAGGCACCCAGAAAGAATCGAAGCGCAGTCACGGCGGCGAAAGAGTGAGTTCCCGCAATACCGGCACAGAAAGATCCGAATCCAAAAATGAGAAACCCGAGCCAGCTAGTAAGGGTTTAGTATGTTGCCATGGTGGTTGCACCGGGTTCGAGTCTTACATATTCGGGGTGAAGACCTTCATAGCAAGGTTGCTCGGTGCCTCAAACAGTGAGTATGCTACCAGAAAGACCATAAGAGCAACCGTGTACTGATAGGTGCTCATGTTGTTGGTCTGTAAAAGGTCATCGTTGGTGTCAGAGTTGAGAATCTTTGCGTTACCTGAATGTTGATTAGCAACTTATACCTAGGAACTAGACATTTAATCGTACCAATATTGGATCTATCGATGTAGCAGAGCAAGTAGATCAATGCCGTGAGAGGCATCAGACGCATATCTATCTTTCGCACGATTCTATCGTCAGAGTGTTAGCGATACCACCGCTGAAGTCTGCATCGATGTATCACTTACCTTCTTTCCATGTCTGGGTCCACCAGCTCTGGAACACCAGCAAGATCTGATGGCTTGGTTGTCTCTAGCATCTCGACATCACCCAATGACTCATGCTTGTCTGAGGGTAGTTCCGACATGGTGACAGCCGAGCAAGACGAAGTTCTATAAAAAAAACGATCGTGTCGTGAGTTGTGTAGTTGAAAGGGTACACCTAGGATAATACCGGGTATGTATATGAAAGAGGATAATCTCATGCGCAAAGAAGAGTTGTAGGAACTGGCAACCATTTCCCGACATGCCCAGACTTCTCCCCCATGGGGAAATAAGACGACAGACGACAGCCGAAGCCTGGGTGCGGGGGATCGTCTCACTTTGTGGGGTAAACGGTTAGAGCGGGAGTGTGGCATGAGTCGCGAGTCGGAAGCACGGATCCTGCGGTGAATGTCACGGTATGTCTGCATGTCTAGACTTCTAATAGCTATTTCAAATGATGTAGAAGTGACACCCAAAAAGCTCTAGGCTTAGGTACTTGCCATCAACCCGTTCCCCCTTCTTCACCTGCCGGTCGATAAGGACCTCGAGCAGCTGCGAGGCCCTGATAGCGTTGTGAGCTCCCTTCTCATCAAGCCTAAAGGCCAGCAACTCATCAGAGCCGTTATTTCCACCGCGATCAAGCTCTGTATAGGGAAGTTTGCCTAAGGCTCGGAGTTGCGAGACCGACCACTTCTGCTGTACGGGATCGGGCGTCTCGCATCCAAACATGAAACACGTCCACATCAAACCGGGATGAATAGAGTTGCTTGATGTGCGAATAACGGTGTTATCGAAGTGAAAATCGTCCATGGGTTGGCCGACGCTGCGCCTCATCATGTTGCCAGTCTGCTCAAGGGCCTTCTCCACGATCGGAGTGTGCTTTAAAGACCAGAAAGCCACACGATGTAGATAGAGAAAGTGTGCCCAGAAAGTGGCGACGTAGACACTGAAAAGCTGTTCAAGTCTCCTAGCAATCTCTGGACTGACGAATTGCTTCAGCTGGTGGGCGTTCAGATTGATAATGCCAGGCCTCCTCTTCCAGAGTTCTTGAAGTTCAGCCTCCAAGCCCATGCATACGTGAATCACATCCAGTTCGTCTTCTGGAGTGCCCCTCGCGCGGTGGTGACGATCATGACAACCTATGCGCCGGCTGTATGCTTGCGAGGTCATGTGGAATTCGAAGGCAGGCTGGAGCAGGATATTGAAAATATCCATACGTATAACCTGTTGAGGGAGTGCCTGGGGAGGTCCCGATGAAAGAAGATACGAGAGCCGCTGTGAATGTGTTGTCTTTGGCGGAGGTGTAGCCTTTGGCATTGAATTGTCCCCCGTATGAAAGGAAAGACTCCGCTCTTCTTCGTTGTCGCTCTCGTTGTCTTCTACCCTCGAAATGTTGAGGCCAGGACGGGATTCCCGAACAATCTGTAAGGCAGACTCCGAGAGCAAGTGGCGGCCACCCAGATGTGACGTTTTCCCATCCAGCATGCAAAGCCATTGCAAAATGTGTGCGGTGCTATCGTCCCATCTCTTACCCTCGACGATGATCTTCTCGGCCATTCCAGTTGGAAATGCAGGGCGAGCCTGATTCTCCTCGTCGTAGGCAGTCTAGAAAGGTTAGGGATGCACCTATGATAGCAGAAAGGCCTTACCTCGAACCAAGCCAGGAGGAATACTGATACTAGTAACGACTCGCATTTCTTCATTTGCCAGCCACTGTTGGACAGGCCAACCTGGATCGCAGCACAGGCAGCCTCTTGAAGGCGAGTTGCGAAGAGGACATGCTCATCCTTATTGGTGCCTAACCTTATCGGTAGAGTAGAAGCCGATAACAATGTGCTCAGAGCGTAAAGAGAGTGCAGCACAGCTTGCTCCTTGTCCCTGGCCAAACGGCGAATGTACTTCCGAATCTTGATCCAGCCCAGAGGATCGACGCCAACGAGAGAAGCAGGCGGCCCAATATCTCTCTCGAAAAAGTTTAGAAGCATCTCTTCTTGAGCTGGAGATAATAGTGGTGGTGATGGCGCAAAAAATCTTTGCCAAGATGATATTTGTCCGCCATTATTCGAGCTCGTGGGTGTCCCCAAGTCGCTGGCGGTGCTGTCCATAACAGGTAAAGTCGTTGGATCTGGAGCGAATAAGTTGACGTTCGGAATGTCGTTTCGCCAATTGTGAGTGCCAATTGAATCGGATGTATCCAGTGACCCGGTGAAGGCCAGAGAAGTGAATGGGAATGATGGGTCTGGTAGTGGCACATAATCGTTGAACACTCCGGACTGCCAGATTTTGTCACCAGTCGTGGGGGCAAAGTCGGGAATCACTCCAGAGGTGGTATTGTTCAGGGTTGTAGCATCTGAATCGACTCCGGAAATTAGATCAAGAATGTTTTGACTCTCCTGCGTGGCAGATAAGACTGCCGACATGCCCAGACTAGATGTCGCTTGGCTTGTTATGCCATATCCTAAAGTCTCTCCTTGGCGTGTATCGATGGACGTTTCTCGGGTCGAGGTTGGGCCGGTTGTGGAGGAAATCCTTGCGATATCGTTCTCCGGCGAATGGCCAAGTCCATTGTGCTGGTCTCTCTGGGCAGGCTCCCGCTCGACTGAGCTGTGATGCGTGTCCTGGCGACGCTGACGTCGAGCCTGAGGTTGGAGGTAATGGCACTCAAGTTTGAGACGGTCGCAGTGGCTGCAGATTGGCCTCTTTTCATCGCAACGGACTCTTCGGATTTTGCAAGCTTGACACCCAGCTTTAGATCGAGGACCCGAGCGACCTAGAGCTGTCGTCTGCCGCCGTGTTATACCTGGTCTTGAGGCCATGGTTCCAATGATGAACACACCAAGAAGAGCAACAAGGAGGAGCGAGAGGAGAAAGAGAATTGGCGAGTCAGGAGTTTTATCGGACCTGCAGTGCCCTCCGAGTCGTGGGGATTAGCGCTGTATTTAGTTGGGGTAGAGCACGCGGGGTTGAATCCTCCACGCTTACGGAAGGGTCACAATGACAATCCTTGTTCAGCCAGTGCAGCCAATACTCTGTCTCTCATTTGACTAAGAGCGGTGTCTAGAGTCAGTCTTGCAATCTTACAGTAAAAAATCCTACTCTATGACAGATATATCGGAATTACAACTTTGCTCTATCTTCATATTGCTTAGGCTTCTGGTTCCATGGCAGCTCGGCAGTAGCCCATTTCGATGTTCCAGTTCCCCGCGCCCGCACACTTTCCCAATCCTCCTTCGTGATGGATCTAGCTTCCTCAGCGGGATTATACCCCAGCCTAAACCGACCATCCTTTTGTGAATTTGTTTGACTAATATCGGGCGCTGCTGAACTATCAGCTCGTTTGTAGATTGTCACGACCGTCGCGCCTCCAAGACCCATGTTATGTTGTAGGCAATACTTGGTATCCCTGACACCGCGGCTGGGTGTCCATCCCCGCAAGTGCCATGCTGAAGAATAATCTTGTTAGATCCGGATTTTATATGCCAGATTCAATGATAACTCACTCAATTCTGCGCATTGGGCTAGCCCTGTAGCTCCCAGAGGATGTCCCTTTGAGATGAGACCACCACTGGGGTTAACAATCCAACCCGTACCATCCGGACCAGGCCGTCCGTCACTACCGTATGTTATTTTTCCTTCGCGGACGAGCTTCCAAGCTTGTCCCTCCGGCGCTAGTTGTAATCCCTCGAGCGCACACATCTCGTTCGTCGTGAAGCAATCGTGCAGTTCAATAACTGACACATTTTGGGCTGTTATTCCTGCTTGTGCATATGCTTGACGTGCCGCCTGTCTGGTCATGTCAGAGCCTATTAGCTCTATTGCACTATTATTGTCGAAAAGTGCCGTTGAATCGGTCGATAAAGCCTGTCCCGCGATCTCGACTGCTGCGGGTCGCAAGTATGGATGGGCGTCGATGAAAGACTCGGACACGAGGACAACTGCTGCTGCTCCAGTCTATTCCACTATTAGCATTTATCCTCCGACCGTTACTTGCGTCGGCCAGCCTTACAGATGAGGGACAACATTGGAGCCTTGTAATGTCACCAGACACCTGAGGGCTGGACAGGACATCTTCCACTGACACTTTCTTGGAAAGTTGAGAGTAGGGGTTCCGAGCCCCATGCGCTCGATTAATAGCCGTGATAAGAGCGAAATCTTTCCTGTCCGCCCCAGATGCTCCGTACCTTTGCAGGTACTCTGTTTGGGCATTGGCATAGAGCTGAGGAGTCCACCCAGGAGA
The DNA here is from genome assembly GCA_012184525.1 of Xenoacremonium recifei. Lineage (NCBI taxonomy): Eukaryota > Fungi > Ascomycota > Sordariomycetes > Hypocreales > Nectriaceae > Xenoacremonium > Xenoacremonium recifei. The sequence continues at coordinate 430,436 of WOFQ01000013.1, read as the reverse complement.
TGGTTTAGACCTGTCTGCTTCCGGAATATGCGTTTTCGACAACTCCAATACGCGCGAGAGAGGGTTGGTTCTGTCCTTGAAGACCTGTGGCAGCGGTCCAGGATACATCTTGTCGAAGCCGATCACTAATACACAATCGGCAGCTCCAGACCGAATAGCTTGATTTGCGAGCCACAATCCTGTGCTCCCTGAGCTACAGTAGTTGTTCACATTGAAAATTGGTATTCCAGTCATGCCAAGTCCATAGAACACTCTCTGTGCGCAAGTTGAGTCGCCGAAAACGTAAGATCCAATCCCCTGATCTACCTTATCGTAGGTAATACCCGCATCCAACAAAGCCTTTACGGCGGCTTCGACAGCGAGATCAAAATAGTCGGATTCTGGGTTCACTGCAGCGGCAGCAGATTTCTTAGGCGAATTAAAAGGAGTCATGCCGACTCCGGCGACGAACGTTTTGGTGGCCATCTTTTCGCAATGTCTATTGTTATTATGTTCGTCAGGGCAGAAAAGAAGCTTGGTGAAGGCCTTTAACTATCTTTCATATCTCGACATGTTAGAGTCCCGAGGTAAGTGAGCGTGTATACCGGGGTCATTGAAGACGATGGAGTTGATCTTGTTTAGTTATTGATCACAACACCGCTAGGCATTAACTGCAGGGTGTGATTGACAATCGCGAGACCCGACGGCCGACGGCGTGCCGATCGTCTCTCCGCGCCGGGTTCTCACGGTGATCTTTCTCTTTAGTCCTTAACGTGAGTACTGCGATTCCCGAGTTGCTATGGACGCAGAAACTATTGTTTTCGGCTTTAGAGAAGATCGTATGTATGGGTACTTTTGGAGGTGAGGGGCTTGAACATGATCTCGGGGGTACTACGAATTGCGATTTGTATGCCTCTTATTTCGCGAGAAACTAGTCTAGAGTCTACTCGGCATTCTTGATGCGCCGTCTAATCTGATTACAGTTCCATTCAACATGCGATTCTGAATGATATGGTCTACCAAAATGGAAAATTCTTCGGGCTTTCCAGCTCTGGGAGGAAACTCCAGGGACTTTTGAAGGCTTTGCTTCACTTTTTCTGGCATTCCCGCTACCATCCGGGTCCCAAACATTCCGGGGGCAATGCAGACTGCCCGGATTCCCCAACTCGCAAGATCTCGTGCCAGTGGGAGGGTCATAGATGCAATCCCACCTTTTGCTGCACTGTATGCCAACTGACCTTCTTGACCGTCGAAAGCAGCAGCAGAAGATACAGTGACAATGACGCCTCTCTGACCGTCAGGATCCGGGTGTTGTTTGGACATTTGAGGAAGAAGATGACGAATGATATCGACTGTTCCCGTTAAGCTTATGTCGACAACCTTCTTGAACCTGTCAAGGCTGATTGCAGAGCCTGCCTTATTCAACACCTAAAAGAAAACCATAGGTGAGCTTCTGACTCAAATACGATGGGGAAAGTGATTACCTTTGCAGGGCCAAGGAAGCCGGCACAACACACGATAGCTCCAATTACCAAGTCACTAGATTGAGCCCAGGTTACGACACCGGCACAAGCATCTGCAACCTCCCTCTCGTTTGAAACATCGGCCTTGAAATATTTCGTTCTTGCGGACTCGTTACAATCGCATGCTTCAGGCAAGGTTAGGTCAATTATGGCAACATAGTCACCACGATCGTGAAAATGTTTGGCAGTCGCGGCGCCGAGACCCGAGAGGCTATGAGTTCAGCTATATGATAAGAATTTGGGGATGAAGAGAAAGTCGTACGTACCCTCCAGTAACCACAATGATTTTATTTGGATCTGGCATTTTTGGTCGTGATACTACCAGAGCAAAGCGCCCAAAGCCACACAGATTATAGCGTACTGCAATTGATTTAACATTTCTCATGAATCTTGCTATGTTCTCACAATCTTCAAATGCAGTTGAGCGGCTAATTACAGAATGGATCCTCCGATGGCCAATACGCCGTCGGGTCTCGGGTATCGTCTGTCGATCGAACTTCGAATCACCTGTTCAATCATTGTGATGGGGCCGTATCCATCAACGGTGGAATAAGCGAAGTAGATGGCGGAAATAGCTTCCCGAGGTTCTCAAAGCGACGAGAACCCCAATCTGCTTCTACTCTGGGCTTGGGTGTATACAAACAACTTCTTAAGGCTTCCTCCTAAGATTCCCCTATCCGCACACTGTTTCATGATATCACCCATCAGTTAATATGGCAAACCTAGAAAGCGGCCGTGATGGCATCGTTGCTATGGCCCGAGCAAGCAGAGATGGCGCTTCAGTACTACATGGCCCGGCTCAACCGGTGCCAGTTCATAAGACCTTTGGGCGCATCTTGCAAGAACAAGCGATGGACCGCCCTAATAACCTACTCGTCGCCTCGGACCACCAGGAGAAGTCGCTCAGTTATGCAGAGGCTCATCGCAGAAGCAACGATCTTGCTAGAGGATTGGCAGAACTTCACGTTGACATCGGAGACCGTGTAGCAATTCTCATGGGGAACGAACTTGAATATGTGGAAATATTCTTTGCTTGCACGAAACTTGGCGCGCCAATAACGTTGGCCAACTATGCCTACTCCGAACAAGAGCTTCACTCAGTATTGTCATCTTGTGGTGCATCTACACTCTTCCTTGTACCGGGATTCGACAGATACGACTACACGAAATGGATACCGAGACTCAAATCCGGGATTCCATCACTTCAGAATATCGTCCTGGTACATGGAGAAACCGAAGGGCTAGACGTCCTTGAATACGAGAGTCTTATTCGTCTGGGTTCCAGAAGTTCATTTGACCTAGACGCAGCTGAAGAGAAGATTAACCCCAAAGACATCATGAATCTTCAATTCACGAGCGGCTCGACTGGACTGCCCAAGGCGTCAGCACTAACTCATAGCGGTATTTATAACGCCGGACGCTTCATCGGATCAACAATGTACCTTGAAGCATCCGACATCATATGTCTTCCTGTACCTCTTTTCCACAGCTTTGGGCTCATTATTGGTCTTGCCACGGTCGCTGCGTATGGTGCCGCAATCGTCTTGCCTGACAACAAATTCAATATTGAACGAACACTGGCATGTATCCCGAAGTATAACTGCACCGGTCTCTATGGAGTGACAACGATGTTCGTTGCAGAGATGGCACACCCAAGCTTCAAGGGCTTCGATCTCAAAACCCTTCGCTTCGCTATCCTTGCCGGTTCAGCCGTCCCAGAAGCGCTGATGCGAAAGGTCTGGGACGCATTTGGTATAACTCAGACTCACACCAACTGGGGTCTCACAGAGTCCTCGTCGATAGTCACAATGACTCGCGATACGGACACAATGTGGCAGAGAACTGTGTCCTCTGGAAGTTTATTTCCGGGATTCTCAGGCAAGATCGTCGATCCTATTACGGGGGAGTGCATGCCACGCGGGGAACGGGGTGAGATTGTGCTGCGAGGGAATGGCATTCAGACCTGTTACTACGGGAATGATCTCAAAACATCCGAAGCGCATCGCATATCCCCAGAGGACGGTTTAGAGTGGTTTCATACTGGCGACGAGGGCTACTTCGACAAGGACGGTTATTTCATCATCACAGGCCGGATCAAAGACATGATCATCCGAGGAGGTGAGAATATTGCCCCTCTTGAGATTGAGGAGCGTCTCGTGGCACATCCTGCTATATCTCAGGCGTCTGTCATCGGCGTACCAGACGAGAAGTATGGAGAGCAAATCTGTGCGTTTATAGAGTCAGCGGAAGGCAAGGGTACAGTGCACCCTACGGACGAGGAATTACGAGGTTGGGTAGCAGAGAGCTTGGCCAGATTTAAGCAGCCGAAGTACATAATTTGGCTTGGATCGCATCCTAGGTTTTCAGTCTGGCCCAAGACTGCAAGCGGGAAACTTAGAAAGCCTGATCTTCGTGTCATTGCGGCCGATATTTTAACCCCAAACCCTTCTCATGATACAGACAGGCCGATGGCGAGATTGTAGAAGTTTTAGTATCATAAAGTCCTTTCGCCTAGTATTTACATGCGATGAACCATGAGTCTTTTAAACAGCGACACATTTTAACAGTGAATGCACATGCAGGTCCAGTTATTGAGAAAGGATGTCACACTACGAGATTAAGAACGTAGATACTGGCTAAACTATAGGCTCATCCCAGAGCCCAACCTTCCTTTAATTTGAGGAGACGAATAATTATATGAGTAGGTAAACCTCGCACTCTCATTCGAGAAAGGTCCGGAAACCACACACGCACTTGAACGTCATCGCTCGGGGTCTCGGGGACATCAGAGTTGACCGGTTGTCGAGAGGGGCTGTATGTCTCAGCATCATTGACTCCGGTGGCTTTGGAAAGTACAATAATGGAATCATATCTCCGTTAATCCCGCTGCTTCCTCGTTAGCTCATTCGACGATACAAACGGGAAACCCCGTAAGTTTAAGGAGAACTCTCTTTCCTTTCGCACTAGTCCCAAAGTAGTAAACGAGATGGCTTCTGAATCGACCACATTGAAGCTGGGCCCGCTGAACTGGGTGAGGCGTCTTCAATGCCAAACATCCGACACGAAAGTACACTTAACTCCGTTTACGAGGCCTTTGCTAACTGTATATAAAGGGCCTTAGTCTTCGAGAGGGAAAGGATCTTTTCATTCAGAGAATTCCTCAATAATTCATACACATCAAGTTTCCTCCCACCATCACAATATCAAGAACCTCAATATGAGCCCAAAGATACTTGGCAAGCAGGTCGGACCCATTGGGTTTGGTCTCATGAGTATGAAGCTCATTCACTTGTGCCGCTTTCACCCAATCAACTGACTTTTTTGCAGGTCTTGGCCCGCGCTTGGACTCGGATGAGGAAGTCGTTGAGACCATCAAGGCTGCCGTCGAGGCAGGCTGTACCTTGCTCGACGGTGGCGAGTTCTACGGAACGCCGGATCGCAACTCTCTCACTTTCCTTAACAAATATTTCCAGAAATATCCCGAGGATGTCAACAAGGTCGTGGTCAACATCAAGGGTGGAATGGGCGAAGGCTTTACTCCGGACGGCAGCAAAAAGAACATTGCTCGAAGCATTGACACTTGCCTGAAGCTTCTTGGGCCTATTGGGCGTATCGATCAATTTGAGCCAGCTCGAAAGGATGGTGTGAACGACTTCGAGAAGGTTACTCTTGCTGCCATTGACGACTACGTTAAAGAAGGGAAGATCGGTGGTATCGCTCTGAGCGAAGTCAATGCCGACACCATCCGCAGCGCTGCTAAGAGCTTCAAGATCACGGCGGTTGAATTGGAACTGTCACTTTTCGCCACTGACCCTCTCACTGACGGCGTTCTTGAGACATGTGGAGAGTTAGGAATCCCAGTTCTGGCTTACTGTGAGTATACAAACTATGTCTTTACTTCTCATATTCTAATACGCGTTAGCACCTTTGGGTCGGGGTATGCTTAGCGGCAAATGGAGGAAGCCTGAAGACATCCCCGAGAATAACTTCAATCGCCACGTGCCCCGATTCCAAGGCGAAAACTTCTATAAGAACCTTGATCTTGTGAAGAAGGTGGAAGCCTTGGCTGCATCAAAAGGCTGCACACCTGGCCAGATTGCTATCAACTGGATTCTTGCACTGTCCAAGAGGCCTGGAATGCCTACCATAATCCCTATTCCGGGGTCGTCCAATGCGGACCGCATCCGGGAAAACGCCGTCATTGTTGATCTGTCTGATGAGGACCTTGTCGAGATCGATAAATTATTGGCCTCATTTGTTGTCGTCGGAGACAGATATCCCGCAGCTTTTATGAAGTATCTCAATCTATGAGAGGGAGGGATGGTTTATGGCATGGAGTTGGAGCCTCCGTCAAACTATAGCACACTTCGAATATAGGAATTGTCGTAAGCTAGCCACGCACATCGAATTACCAGGGGGTCGAATACGAGACCCCCTTCGTACTCCACAACAAGAGATAGCCTCATGTACTCCGTATCTTCAAGCTAATTTACCTGGGTGACAGTCACGAGGGTCTTTCTATTCCTTCTCTCCGCTGGATTATAGATGACAATGTTGGCCATATTACAGACAGCTGATGCGCATGAGAAAACGGCCGCGATGATGTACAGAGTAGATTGTTGTGAAACCGCCGGGAATAAATTTAGGCCTTAGCTGCTTGAGTTGTGAGGCTTGCGCAGGGGTGCCGAAGATTAGTGGTTTGGGGTAGGCGAGACGGGTAGGCTCGCTTGGAGTCTTCCGGATGGTGCCACTCCCGAAGATACTCGTCTGGTGTAGATTGTCCCCCCTGTTCTGGCTCTCGATATCCAATTCATCTTCCCTGTTGCCGGTATCGTTGCTTTCAGTAGTGATCCCTGAACCATTGCAAATATCGAGGTGGTCCTCCGAGAGCGGGAAGTACTCCTAGATTTGTGTAGGCGCCTCAATTACTAGCATGGCCAGGCCGGATGCCGGATGCCGGATGCCAGATGCCGTTTGAGGTCGCAATAGAAGGCCCAAACGTATGAGGCTCACCGGCTACTAATAACAACTATTTGTTACTGTTTGCAATATACCTCACTTAATATAGCACTATTACCGCTCAAGAAAAAACACGCCCGACCACCTCCTGACCCAAACCCTTATTCAGGACTTCAAATCAATTACAAGTTGGGAGATAGTCAGAGCAGCTCTTTATCAAAAATTTCTACCGGAAATTATTAAAATAGCGTGGCCTTATATATCGTAGTCGTTACCGGTATAGAGCTGTTCCACTGTACCTCATCTAGTACCTAAAATAACACCCATACTAATTTTTTCAGATTATGTTATTGAAAAAGCCAGACGTTCTTTGTTCTTTGGACATGTAAAATCTTTCATAATCTTCATACGTACGAAATTAGGAACCCACTTGTTTAAAACAAACAGGCTTTCTATCTTTAGACTCCGTGATATAGGCTCGTTTTAGACGATTCTCGACCATCATCATGTTGCCCCTTGCCCACATCTTCAACCGTTGTCATGGAGAATTCTGTCTGAACCCTGATTTCCTGAAGCTCGACTTCGGATGAGCTGCGGTCCGCTTCAGACCTCATTCTACTACCCCAAAGCTGCCTCTCCGAACTCTTGTCGCCCGGACCTGTAGCAGTAGACTTCAACTCGGCCAGCCTCTGGAACGCCTTATCATTCCTTGAGGGTGTTGACTTGTAGAAGAGCTTTGGTGTGGAAGCCGGATTGGAAGTTGATCGGTTCGATCTCCCGTACCCCGTGGAGGTTAGTTTGCCAAGGCATCCTTGGCACAGAGGCGCCATTAGTGGCAGACATCCACAGATGATGGAAACATTGACCTCCATCGTGGTCCAGATGGATTCCTTGGCGCTGGATGCTGGTTCTAGTTAGACATGGAATACAGTTCAAGACATGGCGGCAAGAATGTACTTACAAGAGAGATCATTCAGGAGAAAATTGCGAAACTCTACTAGACGCAGAAGACTGAAAACGCAGACACTGGATGGATGAATTTACTTTCAGTAATCAAACTCTTGTGGTTGAGGGTCGATAAAGGCATAGAAAACGATGAGATTGACTTACAAGATGCCCAGGGAGAGAACAGCTGTGACAGCGATCTTCTGCCTCGGGTTCATCATCAGGTTCCACACCACGGGGATCGGCAAAATGAGAATTGCGACGTCGGCGATCAGAGACAAAGAACCTGTGGCCTCAAAAAACTGCGTCTGGCCCCGCATACAGTGCCCGCCCACGATGGTTTTATCGAAGTAGTACTGGACCGGCCAGCATTGGAAGATGTTCGTCAAGAGCGCCGCCGTCGCCCAGAGGGCAATGAAGACGATGAGGACCCTTGCGGCCAACCGAAACGACCGTGAGGTGCCCAGCGTCGAGTCGAGGAACACAATGATGCTCGTCTTGATGAAGGCCATCGAAGGTGCCCAGAACTTTTGTATCATCCAGCTTCCCTGTTAACATGCCGCGATTAGTAAGAGACTTTTCTTTCTCCCCATTTGCCACACCTCTGATAAAATGCAAACAAGGACTGCTCACAAAGTTGATTCGTCGTCTTTCGGCCTGAGGTAGTGAGCTTGTGGGAACGCCGACGCCATTGAAGGCAGCTATCAGCAGGTGTCGTCGTTAGCAATGACCAACGTCTCCGCGATTTCGAGGAGCGTGACGAACTGTAGACGGTGAAAGCAGTAACGCCGTAGCTGAGGACTAGACCGATGCCCATCAAGATATCTTCGGTCTTTAAAGGTGCGCCAGCGAGAACGCGACGACAAATAAGCCGGAGGAAGTACGACGTCGTCGCGAGGACGCACATCACGATCGGAATGATGGTCAAGACATTTTTCCAGTAGACGTTCTCAGTTACTGTGTCGGAAGCCGTGTCGGAAGCCATTTCCACGTTGGAGGCGCGCTCCAAGAGCGCAGATATGATGGAAGCTCAAGCAAACGATATCAGATCAAAGATCACTGCCCCAGAAGATGGGCGGAGAACAATGCAGTTGGGGCCAGGAGGGGGGTTGTGCATGAAGACAAGTTATGAGGAAAGATTCTCGATTCAATACAGATAACAAGGGTGTAGGGGGTCGATCAAGGGTCTTGTCTCAAGATAGGGTTCTGCAGGACAGAGGGTATGTGACCCCTGGCCACACTTGTGCCGCGAATACGGAGCAACCGATGCACCAACCTCGCGTCTTTATGGAGCGACGGTCCTAAGAGCGATGAGTTTGATGGGACCGAGTTCCGAAAGCTGGGAACTTTTCAGCGTCGCTTGGACCTCCGACCCCGCACCGATACATACAAACGAGTCATGATCATCAGGGAATGGATCCTTCAGACTATCCAAAACCCTACTATATCGCAGATCGCTACCCCCTCTGATATAACGGACGTAAGACCTCAGCGTAGCGTACCGAGTCGGAGGCCCACGAGTTCGTCTTCGGCAGTCATTTCCGTCCTTGACTGCAATCAGCGCTCAATCCTTCTTCCCTGCCGTACCTGCATAAGGTAGGTCACCTAGCCGTAAATATAACTGTCTCCTTGCTGGCTGAACCAGGCGAATGGAAGGAAGATCAGCACGACAGGACACAGAGAAATGTCGCCTTCCACACCTGTGACCATGGCCGTTCTAGCTTGGGTGCCTTTCCTTCTTTCGTTATCAGGCGCGTCTGTCTCTGCCGCATCCTATCCGAGGAGCGCTTTGACGCAGCTGAACGCCACGGTTGATGGCCGCCTTCATGTCCTCCGGCCGCTGTCCCTCCCGTGCTTCTCCGTCTACGAGAACAAGACGGTTGCGCCCGATAGCGAAGCCTGCGCCGTCGTCCAATCCCACTACACCTCGCCGACCTACCGCACCAACCTCGCCAATGGGTTCATGAACAACCAGGTCGAGGAGTGCGCCTCGGACGCAGCAGACCAGTGTCTGTTGGACAACACGAAGCCGACGGATACGCTGGCCTTCGGAAATGGCGCCTCCTGCAACCAGGGTAACGTGCCGTCCTACTACATAGAGGTGCTCGAGGCCAGCGACGTGCAGGCTGCCTTTTGCTTCTCCGAGTCCACTGGCACGCGCCTCTCTATCAAGGGCACCGGCCATGACTACCTCGGACGCAGCAGCGGCAAGGGCACGCTGATGCTCTGGACGCGCAACCTGCAGAACCTGACCTACGATGAGAGCTTTGTTGCTGAGGGTTGCGATGCCAGCTCGGCTGCGCAGGCCATCACTACCGGCGCGGGTGTCAACTTTGACGAGGCCTACTCCTTCGCCAACGACAACAACGTCACTCTTCTCGGTGGCTACTCGTCGACCGTCGGCGCTGCCGGTGGTTGGGCCATGGGTGGTGGCCACAGCATCCTGTCGCCGGTGTACGGACTGGGCGTCGACCGCACGTTGCAGTTCAAGATTGTGACTCCCGACGGTCAGCTTCGCACTGTCAATGCCTGCCACGATCCGGACCTCTTCTGGGCGCTCAAGGGTGGCGGTGGCGGTACCTTCGGAGTCGTGCTCGAGGCCACCCACCGGGTCGAGCCGGCCGTTAGCTTTGTCGCCGTCGATGTCTCATTCACAAGCAACAAGACGACTATCTTGCCCTTCCTTGACATCATCGTCAACAACACCCTTAAGTGGGCATCCGAGGGCTGGGGTGGACACATCTCAGGCAGTTCTCTCATCAACGTCACGCCGCTGCTCTCCCTTGACGAGGCCAAGGATTCGCTCGCTACTCTTGCGGCCTACGCCGAGTCCATGGGTGGCTCAGCTACTTTCACGGAGTACGACTCCTGGTACCCCTTCTACGAGGACTACGTTGGAGCCAATGCAGTCTCGGTTGGCAACACGCATCTTGCAGGTAGCCAGCTAGTGCCGCAGTCGGCATTCGCCACCGAGGATGGCCGTGCCCAGATCATGGACTTCCTGACGACGATTGTCAACGCCGGTACAAGCCCATATGTTCCCGTCGTCGGCCCTGTGCTGTACAATGCGACGGCAGCCAACGAGACTTCAGCGACGCCGGCATGGCGTACTGCCGTCTGGGAGCTCGGTGTCGGTTCGACGTGGGCGTGGAACAGCACGCTCGCACAGCGAGAGGCTGCGGCGACAGCACTGGAGAAGGTCGATGCCCAGATGGCCGAGTTCACCGGCGGCAGTGCGTACCTTAACGAGGCCAGCATCTTCACCGAAGACTGGCAAGATGCATGGTGGGGAGACAACTACGCACAGCTCGTCGACATCAAGAACAAGTATGATCCTAACGGGCTGCTGAGCTGCTACAAGTGCGTTGGTTGGGACTCATCATCGTCCACCGGCTCCTGCTATGCAGCGTTTGCTTGATCCTTGTATAATACTAGCCGAACATTAGACTATAGACTTCTCGGCGAAATCCTTATAGACTTGCACATATGATATAAAATAAGTTTGGATTATTCAAAGTCCAACTAATTGAACCTCTATTCTATTCTAAGCTGTGAAGTTTTTCTTTTTCGTCTTGCTCTATCACGACACTACTTAAGGAGAGGCTTCAGGATCTCGATAACATCATCTTCAGTCTTGCCCTTGACTCCCAAAAGCTCGTTGTCATTCTCAACAAACTTGGCCTGGCCTTCAGGCTCGAAGAGCGACTTGAAAAGATATGGTGCAAAGGTCTCCATATCATACAAGTGCTTAGCTAGCCTCTCCTCAGACTTGGCAACAAGGTCTGCGATCGAGACATTGACAGGCTTGAAAGACTTCTCGGGAGCGACCTGCTGGGCAAGCTCGAGAAGTCGCTTTTGGCTAATGAAAATGTCTGAAATCTTGACTGCGCGGTTCTTGGTCTCTTCGAGGTGGGTCAAGATGCCGACAAGAGCATTACCGACGCTGGATAGGGTGGTGGCACTGAACTCGGAAGTGCCACCGTTGAACAGAGTTGGGCTCGAGCTGCTGAGGTCAAGGAGGAAGTTCTTCTCAAGACCCCAGTCAAGGAAGGCGGCATTGTAGACGAAGGTGTAGGTGATGGGAGTTGACTTGGACTTCTCAATGATGTAATCCTGGATTTTGACCTTCTGAGTGAACACGGGAAGGACTCGGTTGCGAGGTACGTCAAGGTTTGAGCCGAATTCTGAAGGAATCAAACGCTTAACACCAGCTTCGATGGCAGCATCGACCATGGCGAGCTGAGAATCGATGGCAAGGGTAGTGAGTGTGGAAATAAGAGCATCCTGGCCCTGGAGAGCGGCCTTGAGGGAATCGGGGGATGAATAGTCCACCTCAACAACGTCGGTACCAGCGGGAAACGTAGAGCTAGAACCAGCACGCTTGAGGACTCGGATGTTGAACTTCCCAGAGTCAACAAGAGTCTTGAACACGACAGAGCCACAAGAGCCAGAGGCACCGGCAATCGCAACGTTCTTGATGGCCGACATTTTAATTAGGAGGTTTGAGATAGTTCGATGGTGTAAGTTGGAGTTGTTGAATGTGTGCTAATTGATCGGATTGAGCTTCGAAGGTGTGATATAGAAGTGACTAGAACTTTAGGAGAGATGTTTAAATGTTTAATGATTTTCTTCTCGATAAAGAGAAGTAATGAGCCTTCTTATATAGAGTTCCCGAGCAAAAAGAATGTCTACCGTTGAAGCTATAATTCAGCATTGAGAAGCCGAGTGGGATGCGAAGTGGGATACCACATACAGGGCAGCAATCCCACCCAATCCGCCGAGACGCAGAGGAACATCTCCGATCTGCAGCCTTAGTCACCCATTCTCGCTCCGATTTAATCCCTGCCAACTGAGCGCTAATGACTTCATCCCGCTGACGCCGAGATGATCCCACGTCCTCGCCGACCGCGCTATGGATTACCAACCGGGAACGCCTCCAATCTCAGGTCGAGACTCGAGCAGTTATTCGACATCCCAACCTTAGCAATTTTCGGATTCGCAAACCGAAGGCTAGAAGGATTGATGATCTCCAACCAGCCAGTTCTAGAGTAACCGCTTTAGTGCTGAGCTTTGCCACCAAGGGAGGATACAAGCACAACAGAGCCGCACGCGTAGCGGAGAGCAACTGCACTGTTTGTGACGCCGTGGTTCATCCCAGCGTCAGCCCGACACCATGGCAGCGATGGCACCCTCGGGGTCTAGTTCATCCCACCAGGCCGATGTCAATGAGTCCACCATCAGGTCAGTCTAAGTCTCCATATGTTCCATGTTGGTTCAATCATTGCACAATCCTATGGTGCGATGAAGGTGGACGCGGTAGTCACTGCGGTTTCTAATCATTGGCTTATCAGCAGGCCCGCCTCAACAAGCCATCCCACCTCACGACATGTTTGTCATTGCGGAAAGGCCTTCATCAGAAAGGAGCACCTACGGCGACATCAGGCGACCCATGGGGAAAGGACTTTCATATGTCATATCTGCCAAAGATCTTTTACACGAAAGTGAGTACCACAAATCTTTCCATTTTCTATCACATTCTCTGATCCAATATGCTCCCAGCGATCTCCTTCGACGTCATCTGATGCGCCATGAGTTGAACTTGGCGCCCGAGGCACGCAGAGGACGCGCCTGCGATGCTTGTCATGCCAACAAGACGAAATGCGACGGCGGTCCGCGCTGCACCCTTTGCTCAAAACGAAACATCGAATGCACTTTCAGCAAGGCCAACGGGACCTTGGCCTCGGGAGGCTACGCCGACTCCTCTGCTGTCACATCGGCTGCAGATCCTCAGAATGCTTCTGTGTCATTACAGTCTGACTCTGACGGTCGTGAGGATACCCCGGAGACCCAAGAAGGAAGCCAGGAGGAGGGTGTATCCTTCGGTAGTCCCGTCAGCAATGTCTCTCAACCTGACAATGCACCTAACACGCCTTCATCTGTGATGAATAAACTGATCAGTCAAGTTTCATCTCGGAATACAGCAATAGGAGCGAACAAAGTTTTGAACGAGGTCGACCGAGCGTGGTATCTGGCCAACTCAAAGACCTACTTCGAACGCTTTCACGAGACTTGGCCTATCATACATGGGCCAACATTCTTTGAGGTACCTCACTCGATCGCCGTCGAGGCTTCAGTGGCAATGATATCATTGTGGCTCCAGAATCCCCCAGAACTTCAGAATCAGGCTCTGAGACTCCACGGGGCACTCATGGATCGGTTCTTTGACGAGCTGGTAAGCCTTCACCTATGACCGCGGACTTGAATAGCCCCGCTGACTCTTACAACCAAAGTCCCGTTCAGTGCCTCCTAATGACAAACCATGGCCGCTAGATCTATTTCAGGCAATGCTGTTGAACATCATATTTGCGTTCTATCAAGGAGTAAGTTTCTCTCATTTGAAGTGGCTGTAATTGATTTTTAACTGAGTCACAAGAGCGAACCCTTAATCGTCAGAGTGATGGTGTTGCGCGGCATGCTCATTTCAACTCTGAGGGAAATGGATTTCTTTGTGAATGAGGTTGCATCAAATCAACAGAAAACTTTCTTCCCGGGGACGTTCATCCCGTTTGTGCAAACTCACCGTGAGAGCTGGAAGAGGTATTTGATAGTCTCCTGACCGTCTTGTATCACTGTTAACAACAATGGCTAGATTTGTGACCAGCCTCTATCGAATCGACAGTTACTTATCCATCACGCGTGAGAGCGCTCCGGGGATGCATCGTGAAGAGCTTGACACCTCACTGACTTCCACCTATGGGCTATGGAATAGCTGGGGGCTGGACGTTTTCTTCAAGCGCCTGCCTCTTGAGCCATCTGACAGAACCAGTTTTAAAGTCTCGGAGATCGCAAGCGATCCGCTTTCCCTAGCCAGCCCCCTACTACTCATTGAAGATATCCACCTTGGAATATGCGGAATGCACCCGGATATCTGGAACTATACCCAGATCACGCGTCGAACCAGGAACTTAGGCTTAACTGAAGAAGAAACATTTGCTACCTTGTCTTGGCGGCTTGAAGCATGGAAGGGCGAATTGGAGCGGCTCTCGCATACTTGCAATCAGCAATACATGGAGGAGAGAACGGAGGAGTTCCCCTTCATGGCTTACTTTGGTCGTGAAGAGGACGATCTCATACACTGGAAAATGACAGCCATGTCACACATCAAGGGCCTTGTCTCGAATGCCTTGATGCTGTACCACCTTCAAGCACTACGTTTATACACGGATATCCGAGCGATTCATACAGTTGCGAGATATGGGAAGGAGGCAGATCCAAACGAGGCTTTGCCCCCGCACATCCAAAAACATAAAGCTTCAATTCAAGCCTGGTCATCGACACCGAGCAGCAGGAAAGCGTTGATACATGCCATATTGGCTCTCAGGGGTCGAGAGATGGAAATAGAGGGGAAGAGCATGAGAATAGGGTATACGGATCCCATTACTTATGTCACTGTCGCAACAAGTGCACTGGTCCTCTGGGCCTGGGCCAACCACTCGGACCTGACGTGTATGTGTGTTCCAGGTCCGGCTCACATGGATATTGGACTTGATCCTCTTGATATCCAAAGCGCGTCACGCTTGGAAGAATGGATCCAGTCCGGCAATACGATGGCTCTGCACGGAATAGCCGTCTGCAAGTGTCTTGCGGAAGGTTGGATGATACGATTTGCAGCAGCTCTACCGCAGGGTGAGCAAAAGTGGGAGCTAAGCGAGCGTATTGCGCCAGTGCTTCGTACAAGCAAGGTTATGTAGTAGGGTGAATACTTAAATCAAAATTGGTTAAACACCCAGTTCTTGTGTGAAATTCTATCCAACTAAACCAAAAACTTCAATCTAAACTACAGGTTCTACTCAACTATGGCTAAACTATTGTATGATTGTCGGTGGTGTTTTCGTCACGTTGTTCAGATACAGGTTCATCCTTGAACTACCGCCGCACCAAAGCAAGTTGTTCCCGGGACACCTGAAGTTACAGTCGGCATTTGTGACATTTTTGCCTGGCGTAGCACCGGTGTTGCCCTTCAGGTTCAACGAGTTAGCACACCAGCATTCTCGGCCGTATTCTACCCCAACCCAGATGTAGTTCTTGCAGGTTTCCAGGCATAGCTCAATAGTCATCTGAGTTCCATCGTTTAGAGGCTGGTTTGCCAAGAGGCGACCAGAGGATGGCTCAGACACACATGAGTAATACGTGAAGTTCTTGTTTCCTGGCCAGACGGAGGGAGTAGGAGAAATGGTTGAGGAGGTGCTTGAAGAAGTGGTGGTCGAGTGACTAGTTGTTGTTGTAATGGAACTCGAAGAGGTGCTGGTGGTTGAAGTACTCGTAGTCGATGTTGTCGTAGACGTAGGCTTAGTAGTGGTGCTCGTAGTACTAGACGTAGATCCCGTAGACGTGGATGAAGTCGACGTAGTAGTACTCGATGAGGTAGTGCTTGACGTGGTAGTGCTTGATGTGGTAGGCTTGGATGTGGTGCTGGACGTCGTGGATGTCGAAAAGGTCGAGCTAGTAGACGTGGAGGTAGTTGATGTGGTTGTACTCGAGATGGTAGAACTCGTAGAAGATGAACCACCCTTCTTGTACAGCTGCAACCTGTTTCCTGCACCACAATACTCGAACTTACTCCCCACACACGGGAAATAGCAATCGTTTTGGTTGTCTGCTTTCACACTTCCTGTGTTGAGGGTGTTGCCACAGTAGCACTCACGGCCGTACTCTGCTCCAAAGTAATCATAGCCAACACAAAAAGCGGCACAAGACTCGAGGGTCATGTCATCCTGGGCGTAGGTCTTCTGGTTGAGTGCACGGATGCCGTTGCCTTCAGTCCAACAACCCTGAAAGCTCCATGTCCCAATCGTTGGTTGGACGACTGGCCCTGTCTGAGTACTTGTAGTTGACGTAGTAGTTGTAGTCGTCTTTGTAGTAGTGGTTGTACTGGTGCTTGGGGCGCTGGTTATCGAGGTACTTTGAGTACTTGAAGTACTTGAACTACTTGAAGAGACGGTTGAAGTTGAAGTTTGAGAGCTTTGGGATATGGATGTGGATGTGGACGTTTGAGTGGTCGATGTGCTCGAACTGCTCGAACTGGTGCTAGAGGTGCTTGCACCAAACTGGTAGACGTTCAACCTGTTTGATCCACCGCAATACTCTGTCGAATTTCCTAGAGAACTGTTGTGAGAAAGTGGGCAACACCTGCATCAGGGTTAGACTTACCATTACAGACCATGTTGCAATCGCCAATAGCTGTTGGAATCGATCCAGTAGAGAAGCTATTGCCGCACCAGCACTACCTCTAAGTCAGTGTCGAAAGCCCACGTTTTGGAAGTCATGGCAAAGCCTACCTCTCCACCGTACTCGACTCCAGCATAAGTGTAGCTGCTCGCCTTACAAGCTTGGATGCAACCAGCGACATTGTTGTTGCTGTTGGTCTTTCCATTCGGCAAAGCACGACTACTTGTACCCTCGGTGTAGCAGCCAATGCTAGTATACCCAAGAGTGCCAGGGTTCACAAAAGGACCAGTGGATGCGCTGCTACTTGTGTAGGAGCCGTCCCATCTAGTACCATCCGCGAAGACACTGAGGTAGGCACTGCCGGCTCCAGTACCAACACCATTGCCACCACATATTTCATTAAGGTCTCCAGAGCAATCATAATTGCAATTACTGTCATCCACACGAAGTTTGGGGATGGTGTTGCCTGCCCAGCATTCTCGATGGTATTGCGTGCCACAGAAAACATAGTTGTTGTTGGAACAACTCTGGATACACTTCGCGTTAGTGCTGGAATCATCTGCATACAGTTCGTTGGGAAGCTGGCGTCCGGGGTTGTTCTCAAGGAAGCATCCTATGTAGCGATACTTCCCCTGTCCATTTGTGAGCAGAGGAGGGGCCTGTTCTGACACGGCGCCACAGTAAAACCCAATAAACTGCTTATCGAACGTCGGGTCATTGGTGTTCATTGTCCATTGCGCGGTGCCATTGTAAGGATCGACATTCCACTGACTCTTAGGCACTGTACAAGTCAGAACAGCGTATGAACTCTCGCCAGGTGCGAGCAGAGTACCTTCGGCCAGATCAACCTGGTTCACTGCACGAACGATGCCAGAAACCCCGAACGGTGGCTTGGAAACAGTGAGCGACAGACTGACGCCACCAGTAGGAGCCTTGTTGGTGACCCTGAACTTGAGAGATCGAGAGGTGTTCTCCGTAACATTCCCAAAGGTGAAATTGGTACCAGAGACATAAGGAACCCATCCAGTTGCATCCGGAGTTTGGAACTCAAGATACGCAACCGGGGCTGCACCAGCAGTACCATTGAGGGTCACCACACCGCTGCCCCCGTTGGAATTGAACTTGACGTAGCCCAGGTAGTTTCCAATATCAGTGCTATCGAAGTTGATAGAAACCGCAGTCGACTGGCCGCCCGTCACAGTGTTTGGGATACTCGTCAGGGAGAACTTCCCAACAGTTAGAGCGCCAGATCCGCTCCATGTTTGGAACGGGCCCGTAGCACTGTCAGTAGAGTACTCCACGGATGTGACAGTGAGATCCGCAACGCCGTTGTTAGTCAAGAGCACGGTCTCAGCATCGGCAGCTTGTCCAGCAATGATCCCCGAGAAGGTGACCGTCTTTGGGCTAACATCAAGAAGTGCATTGGCACTCTTGCCCACTCCAGTTAATAGAATATTAGATGATGTGCTGTATGTGGTGTCCGCCGTTGTAGTATTAACAACAACGGTGCCGCCCAAGCGACCGACGCTTTGGGGAGTGAACTTGGCTTTAAAGGTGAATGTATTGCCTTTGGTCACCGTGAGGGGTACCGTCGGGACGTTATAGATGGCGTAGTTAGTGCTGTCGGCCAGCTTAATTCCACTGATAGAGACATCCGAAAGGGCTTTGCATGTAACTGTCTGCACAGCACTTGTGTCTGTGATGTCGACATTGCCGAAATCGATCGGAGACGAACAGTTGATTGGAGACTTATTGGTCGATCCGTAACCGTACACATAGCCAAGAGTGGTGCCAATGTACACCATCCCGTCTCCGAAGACAGGGCGTGTGAACTTCGTGATGCCGGTGATGGTAAAAGAGTTGACCAAGGTCATCGTGCCATCTTTAGGAACAGCGTTGTAAATGTGAAAATTGGTGTTTTGGACATCCGTGATCCACAGCAACCCAGTTCCCTCTTTTCCATTAAGGGACGTGACAGTGCCGTGACTGACACCAAGAATGTACGCATTGCTCACTGGTGTGTCCGCAACCTTCGTGAACGACGGAACGTTGTTGGTGCACGAAAACTTGAAAACGTGAGACGGATACTGTATAACTATAAGGTGTCAGTTGTGGAAGCTGATGATAAGGATTTTAGACATACCATTTATGTAGATGTAACCTCCCTCAAGAGGGTAAACGCCTGCACCAGCATAGACAGAGTTTTCGTTCTGGTAAACCTGGATCACCTTGTCCTTTTGATCGGCTCCATTGCGATAGCCTCCAAGGTTATCAAGGTTCAGCCAATATGTCTTGCCACTCTTTCCGGTAATGACACCCATTCTTTTCACGTCGCCACATGAGAATTGGGACGGCAGGAGTTCAAGAGGACTGGTTCCAAGATCTTTATCACCGCCATCCAGCGCCGGCTTCTCCCAGGGCATGAAGAAGTCAATAAGCGAGAGCGAGCCATCTGAGTTGATTGTCATATGGCAGGCTGCCTCCTCCATTGATGTAGGCGGGTTGAAGCCATTTACAGGGATTGTCGACAGTTGCGAGGCGTAACCATTCCCCGTGCCGAAGAACATGGATCCAGCATCGTCAGAAGCGAGCCCACCACCGGACATCCAGATGCCTCCACCCTTGACTGTGTTGGGTACGCCTTCTCCTTCAGTGGCCCATTTCTCAACGATCTTGCCGCTGGTCTTGTCGACGCCAATGATCCAGCCAGTGAAGTTGTATTGCACGCAATGAGAAGCAAACCCAGCGTAAATGAACTGACCGGTGTGCAGAAGGCCGGGTCTTTGGTGATGAATGCCACCGGTGAACATGCGCTCCGGGTTGTTGTTGGCAATCAGACCTTCCAAGTTCACCGGGAAGTTGTCCCTCTCCGTCAAGTCATTGACATTGATGGCATGAACGTAGTATCTTCCCGCTGACCGGCCTTGAGCCACAGGCCCAGCAGTTTGGTCGAGGTACGTCTTCGAGGTGAGATACCAGGTATCAGTGTCTGGATCAATAACACCGGTAGCGGTGACTCCAATGCATGGGTTGATATCCACGCATCCGTCCAGATCGGCCGCTAAGAAGGGAATGTGAAGGTTCCTCTTAGCTACGATCTCACCAGTCTTGGCGTCCATCTTATATACATTATTCTGGGTCGTAGCCCAGTACACATATTGCTTCCCATCACTGGGAGTAGTATAGACCAAAGGCTGGGAAAATACTTGCTCGGGGGAGCCAACATAAGTACCCGGGAGCTGTGTCTTGAAAACCTGCCCGAATTGAGAGCTCCCGACAACAGCCGGGTCCATATTATGAGTTCTACGTCACAAGAATCAGCATAAAACTCGGTCAGTCATATCTTTGGCACGCCAGTTCATAGTACGTACGTGAAGTAGCCAGCTCTAGTGTTATCTCCACCCCAGGTAATGGTGTCGGTGCTCGACAAGCATTGTGCCAGGCCAATAAGGACCGACAAGAGGATTGTTGCGAAACCCTTCATCGTTACAACACGATCACCGACCACAGCATCTATTGGGTATACTTAGAAACGGCACAATTGAGGTACCACGAGAGAGAGAGAGAGATACCCCGGATAGACCAGGCACTCTTATGGTCGGCACTGGAGCTGTCAGGTGGAACCTCTTGTCAACGTCGTGATGGAATAGCCGGCGGAACGGTAATCTAGAACTCAGTTGGTCGTCCATGGCCTCATGCCAAGACCCGTAGAATGGCTGTTGGTTCGGCAGCGACCCATTCATACTCGATCGTGAACCCATTCATGGCCCTATCTGCTCGACTCTCAATGGCAGCCCCGTTCAGGGGCCATCGCCGTGCCGTTTAACCTTGGGCGGGCCCGGATCGCGTGCATCCGCCAGGCACCGTTCTGCTGTTGTTCCGGAGTGGTGTCGGAAAGTCTGACGCGAAAGACAGGCGCCATGGCTCGCTATCCAGTGTTTCAAACGGTTGGCCAAGCCGAAAAAGATTTGGTGGCAGTTAAGTGTCGTGTTAGACGTCCGGAGCTATACCAGATCGCAGGATGGCCGACTCAATTAGGCCATAGCGCCCTATTAAAGCACCAAGACTGGAGCGGGTTTAGCGGCCTTTCACTACTGAACCGCCGCTGAAGGCGCTAGAATCGGCGTCGCCTTCTGCTCTGGGGATTGTTCCAACTTGAACCAACGTTGTATCGGCGCCACGTCCTCTTGACAATAGAAGAGAGAGCAAAATGGCTCTTAGCCAGTGCAAAAACGCATTATTCACAATGCTCACGAGATATCATATAAACTTTCTGTCCGCGTTGTCAATACGTAAGTTCGATCAAGTGATCCGAGACTCGAGTGTGTTTGCCACCAACGAGCGCCGACGGACTGGAGTGTTGGGCTATCTCCTCGGACGAGCCTTACAAGCCAGACGGCAGAAAAACTCCTCTAATCCACGCGCGTGAAAGCCACGGTTGGGGTCAAGGTGACTAGATCGGGCATGTAGTAACCGGCGTTGTGGCCCTTTTTAATCCTCCCAGACATTCGGTACCAGAGGTAAACCTCTCCGCTTTCACCCAGAGATTCCGGCGGAGGATTGTGTTACGGCTGGTCTAGAAGGGTCCAGAATGGGTGCAGGGAAGATACCCGGCCCTGACGATCACGCCGGTGCCCCTAGCCAACTGCCCACAACATCGTGGCTTTAAGCTTTATGCGTATCCCCTAGCGCGAACAAGTTGGAGATACGGTTGAGTTGGAGGACTCTTCTGCACAAAATTCCTGTCCCTCATTCCGTGGAACTACCCTGTTGTCATTATTCTGTTGTCGGGATTATAACTTGCAATATCACGCAAGATTTCTGATAAACTTTACTCCGTGTTAATATTTTCTTTTTAAACTTCTACTGCAGCTTAATGTTCCCTTGTAAGAATTTAATATGCCCTCGCAAAGCAGCGATTCAATACATCCTCTCCAAGATTCTTTCTGTGCGACGTTTTAAAAAAAAGTTTGCTTACCCTATATACTCGTGCACACAGAATCCCAAACCAAATGCACATGCATTCAATGTTTTGAGGCACAATTTCCAAGCTGACGTAAGACCTCATGTTTCATCTAAATGCCAATCAAATGCAGAGGGAACGCCAGGTAATCTTGCAACAAACACCAACACCGCCCGCTTGAAACAATTTACCCGTACAACTGAAGAGATGAGCGCAAATCGAGTCTCTACATGGACCAGATTTCGAGTTCCTGGCACGGACGCGCTCGATACTTCGCTCTTCAAACCGCTCATCTCGCACAGTGCCGACTACTGCGATGCCTTTTATGGACAGGTCGCAGAATCCCCAGAGGAATACCTGCTCGTAGTAATCTGGAACAGCCAGGATTTGTACGACGCCTTTCGGCTCTCCGCCCAACACGAAGAACTATTCTCCAATCTCCGTGCTGACTCTGCGGACGAACCCGAGACCCAAATCATCGACTTCGGTAAAATTGCTTTCTGGTGGCGTTTCGGACCCGACATGGAGATTTTCAGCGCATATTTCCCCAGCCCAGTTTCAGAACAGACGAAGGAGGCGGTCAATAATCACAAAGGTCTTGTTACCTCGATGGGTCATGGGATTGACGGAAGACACGTGCACCTTTCGCCCTATCGAAGCGTTCCAGTCAGCGGCTGGTCTCTTGGCGAACGAAAATGGGACGGGAAAGACGTGCTGACTTCTGTTTGGTGTCACTACTGGTCGAGCCAGGAGGCTGAGCAGAAGTTCAAGACCACAGAACGGCGGCCACCGAAGATTGGGGAAACCGAGCGCCCTCTCGCGGTGGATAATTTCCAAGACGACATTAAGGAACTGGGAGCAATCGGATGGGATCAGTATCACATCAGTTTTATTAAGTTGCCGAAGGTCATCTCATAGTCGACATGAGGCAATGGTGAGAAGTAGCTTTTTGAGAACTAGGGCAGATTTATTGGAAGCAAAACCTTGAACTTAAACTTTGCTACGGAATTCCTTGATCTCAAACACGCCCCCGAGCATAGATTTTTCCATGACCAATCTTCACTAGCAGCTAATATCCCTAAAGGCTCATTCGGTGGCCATTTATGATGGCTCGATAGTTGATGGTTGGGCGAGGGAAATTTCACAAAGGACGCCATTCCAAAAACATGCTATAATTGGGATTTAAACGTGCAATTGCTCCATAGCTCTGTCCGATCCAAACTTCACTTCCGAAAAAGTGGCCTCTTGAAATTTTGGTGTCATTTTCTTCTACGATGACTAGCTTATCTCTTCGCCGATTTCGAGTTGGCAAATGTGAACTGCGTACTTTGTTGTCCCAACCAGTATGCGAAAGCGTAGAATGTATATGACTCCGGATTCTGGGAGGCTTTGGCGGTTCCGAACCTGACGATGGAATTGAGAGCATCTAAAACCCAAGTATCAGCGAAAATTGTCAGAAGCCCGCAAGACTCTCCTAATCACTTACAGCTCCAGTCTGGAGTCGCGGTAGTACCCAAGGTAACGTGGAACATTTCGTGGAAAAGGGTAAGTGAGTGAACCTGCAGGGTTGAAACTGATACTTTCAGGGTCGTCACTGGAGCCACATTTGCAAGAGTATCTCCTTGCGTGGTCAGAAAGTTGGCTGTGCACAGCGTGAGGGTGCTTGGCGCTGTTTGATCCTGGACGGCAGCCAGGTGACCACCATCCGAGCAGTAGTCTCCTGGATCAGACTGCACGTATTGCCTGAGGTCGTCCGACCAAAACGGCACTGGAGAGGCTCGTCAGAACACGTCTCGATTTTAAGCAGGACGAACCCGCGTTTTCATTTTCCACTCACCCGCATTTGTGTGCCTGTGGCCAAAGACGTCTTCTACGGTCTGGCCATCAGTACGAGGCTGTCCAGTTGCTGGGTCAAATGCAACGTCGTCCCATGCTTGCTCTGTTCGTAGTCAGAAAACAGAGTTTAAGTCAATGTCAAGGAGAAGCTATACCTTGTAGCCAGTCGCTGCTACAAAAAAGCCATGGCTTCCCTCCAGGCGGCACGGAGTTTCCATTGAGGACATCACTAACTTGATCAATAGGACCTAAAACTTGGGGTCAGCATTTGACTCAAGGCTTCTATTCTAATGGGCTTCGATAGTTGATAGAACGTACCGCTGACATCGGTCACGGGATCTCCCGGTTTAAGACTGAAGAATGTCGTGAGATATTTCTGACTATCGGTGTCCGTGGCCGCTACACCGGTAACCGCTGAAGCGATGAGTGTTTGCGCGTCACCAAACCATCCAGCAATATTCAGCCCATCGCAAGAGCCGCCACCGGTGCCAGTTTTGACGGTGAAGACATCCGTGACTACCGCGCCTTGAGCGAGTTGGCCCAGGAAGCCCAACAAGGCGAAGAAGTAGACGCACACAGCGCTTGAGGGTAATGATGTTAGAAGGTTTAACATCTTGAACGTACGTGATCACCCCAAGGGATCACTTTAGGTCGGAATAACTAGCCGCGACGTGGTTTATCATACGCCGGATGAGGGAGTCGAAGAAGGGAAGACACTGGGGGAAGAGGGCTTCGACCTTGAGCGGGGGGTGTAGATCACCCGTCGAATTTGTTGTATAATTAGACTTCCTATCTTGTAGTAATTGTTTCTCCCAGTGCAGAAGTACGATAATTCTGCGACACTGGAGCAAGGATTAATCTGGGGGCCAGCGCCCATGTCCCACAGTCGGCCGCCACGAATCACACTCAATTTTGATTGCCTCGAAGTCATCGTGATCTAATTGCACCGAAGAAAGTGCACGAGCTGAGGGCTGAAACGTCAGACGGGGCTTTTTGGAATCCCGAACCTTTCAGCTGTAGAATTTTACACGTGAGGTTGGACGAGGAGGACCCGCGAACAGCCCCAGATGGAAGGCGGTGCAGGCGTGCGGGGAATCCTCTAATTACAGAGTAACCGTCCTTTGTAAATTCAATTACCAAAAGTGCTGCGTACGTGAGATATATATTCGTAGGATTGCACTGCAGTCAGCCCTGCCCCAGTCGGCTTCTGTTGAGCGAGTTGATTGGCTGTTAGTGGGATAAGCCCCCTTGTCGTCGCGGTTGTTTCGTGAATCAACTGCACATTGACCCCTGAAAGATACGCACGGCACTCACGGGACACCAGCGGCAGTTACACCGTGATCCTTCTCATCTTACACTACTCCGTAGCAAGTGGAACAATATGGGGTCGGCAATCGACGATCCTTCAGCCGTTGACTAACGGAGATATGCTTAACCTATCATACTGTCTCAACGGCCATCAGCATCCAGGACGGGCCTGCTGACAGGGCTGCTGACTTGGTCATACATGGTCAAGGTTGCTCGAGGGCCTCGAATGTAGCCCTATTCGAGGATCGTGCAACATCATTCGGTGGTTCTCTGCATAAGCTTCTGGGTGGAAATTGGAGGAGCATGAGAGCCGTTCAGCCCATCGGCCCCCAATATGGGCTGAGCTGTTTTCAGACTGCGATTGTGCTGAAAGAGTTGGTCGGACAAGGCGGCATTTTACATATACGCACTTTAGCTTCTGCTCCAGAGTCCAAGCCCCAATGTGTCGCTCCTTTCACATGACACCCGATTTACCCTGTCCAAGGTGGTCCCAGATACAGAAAATACTCGGCCCCTTCCATTTTCTTTGCCAATGTTCTGCTCTTCTGCTTTAGAGCAAGTCTACGGAAGAGACCAACAACATGCGGTTCGCTTTTGCTAGCTCTCTACTGTTGGTGTTGGTTGTCAACCTAGTTGACGGATCGCCATTCGAATCCCAGCATGAATGCTATGCTGGATCATGTCTTTGCGAGGGCGAATGCCGAGAGCTTGAATACGGCCAGACATGTTGCCTAAGCAAGAACGGACACCCTGAGCACATTTGCAGCCCTGGTACGCTTCCTCGCTGCTCTGATTTCCAATCGATGGTCGCTCAAAAAGGAAAAAAAAAACTTGATCAATCATACTGACGGGTTGTTCATAGGTCAAGAATGCTGTGGGAAGGGTTGTTGTCAACACGGTTGGAAGTGCGGACTTAATGACATGTGTTATCCCCCAGATAGGGTGTCAACGCCGTCAACAGACTGTTGGACCACAGTTATAACAATCGTTCGGCCTGTTTCAGTCCACCCTACCACTGATACGGAAGTATCTGGGCAAGCAACTGGCGAAGCTCCATCCTCATCTAAGAACAACTACACCCCGCCTCACAGCGGCAGTGGAGCCCTGTCAACTCAAGAAATCTCGACGACGAACTCTGGCAATATCCCTTCATTTAGTAGCACCTGGGCGCAGACAGGACCGAGTTCCAAGACTTTGCAAAGCGGAACAACAGTGAGTATATAACCGCGTTCCCGCCCTCAGCACGATACTGATCTGGGTTTGTAGTCCGCAATCTCTGGCGTGACTGAGACCAACTCATGTCGGAACCCCCCGTCGACTACTATAAGCTTATGGAACTCAACCACAAGTATTGTAACCGGATTCAATTCCACGGTCTTTACGACAGGAAGCCATGGCTCTACAGAGACCTTTTCTACCATTTCCGCTTCATCCAATTTCTCTGGCTCGGCGTCGATACCCATCAACAGTCATTCAAATAGTCAGCAAACAACGGGGCTGTCTACTACATCTTTCACAGGAGGTCTTACCCTCACCACCAACTCTAACGGTCAAGGTTCGACTCTTTTCCCAACTTCCAGCTTCACGGCTCCCAACAGCCACCATTCTTTCACGTTCTCTACAGAGACAACTGGCCCGCTGACCGGAGTATCTACCTTTTCGGCCAACTCCACGGGCCAACTTTCAACGGTCTTTTCTTTGACAAAAACGGGATCCGAGACGGGAACTGAGTCTGCTGTGACTAGTTCTCATGGCCAACAATCAACCATCTTTACTACTGGCACAGCCTCCTCAAACAGAAGTACGACATTCGCCAGTTCTGGAACGACAGGCGAAACTGGTTCCGTTCCTTCGTCCGGCGCTACTGGATCTATTACTGGAGTATTCACATCTACTCAGCTGGGAAATACCACTGGTCTCATATCTTCATCCATTGAGACAGCCAGCCAATCATCCGGAACTCAAGTCAGTTCTATTACTACTGGAATTTCAACTTCCACTGGCTCTGCTGGCTTCCCAGGCAGCACAGGTTCAGGATCGAACTCTTCCATCTCCCAGACAAGTTTTGTAAGCACTGGTGGAACTGCTACTAGCCTTGGTTCTAGTACTCAAACCGGCACTCAGATCGTCACTGGCAGCAGCACCGGAACTGCATCTATCACACAAACAGATAGCAACAGCGGTATCACGAGCGGCACTGAGACTGGCGTCGGCACTCAAACCAGCCTTCAGACCGGTACGCAGGTCAGCAATCAGACTGGTACCCAAACAAGTGCTGGGAGTAGCATCGTCACTGGTACTGGATCTGGTACCAATACTCAAATTAGTACCCAAACCGGAACCGAAACCGGAACCCAAACTGGCACCCGAACAGGAGTGCAGAGCGGAACTCAAAGCGGTTCGCAGATCACCACTCAAACCGGGATTCAAACCAGCACCGGTAGTGGTATTGAAACTGGCACTACTGAGACAGGAATATCTTCGGGTACTGGTGCTACCTCCGCCATCTCACAAACGAACAGCTTCTCCCAGTCGTCATTTTCCGGCGGAAGCACTGCCACAAGTGAACCTGGTAGTACTGCCCCTGGCAATGCAACTACCGGGACTGCTCCTTTGACGACACTAACGTCAGGAGAAGTGTCTTCGGGCACAACATCTGAGACTGGAGGGTCTACCTTCTCTGCAACGGAAACTACAAATAGCTTTTCCTCAATTTCAACTAGTACAGAAACGGGAACTGCTCCAACAACATTGACTTCAGAACAATCCACTTCTGCGGGCGAGACAACGAACTCTGATACAGGTACCGCTTCCTCTGGAACTTTCTTTTCAGGTACTTCGACTGGAAGTCAGACTGAGGGATCTACCACAGCCACAGCTCAGACAACCACGACAGGTGAGGCTGGTACAACAACTGAACCATCAACGTCTGAGCCATCGACCACTGGTACTAGTGGGACACAAACTACTGGGCAGGAAACTTCGGAGACAGGTGGTTCAACCAACACTGGGATCACCACTACAGGGGAACAGACCACAACCCAAGGGGCATCATCCACAGGGAATCAGGTCACGACGACGGCACCTTCAACTACGGAGGGTGGTTTCATTGTGCCGATCACCACTCCGGTGCCCAGTCCAGAGCCAACCGATGATGGCTTTATCATCCCGTGTGATTTGTGGTTCTTCGACATCTGCCTCGGGTCCATTACTGGTTGGCATATTGTTCTTCCTCCAGGAATCTATCCTCCGTATGTCAATTCGAAGACTTACCTTCAAATCAAGTCGCATCCTTACAACTGACAATAATTAGTGGTCCTCCTCCTTCATTCTCGATCGACCCCTCTTTCCCCGTGACGATCAACATAAACGGAGACCTTCCCGAATGGCCCGAGTTCACGTAAGTTCTCTGCAAGTAGACCATGTCTAAATCAATGCCTGACTTTCATACAGAATCGGACCCGATAATAATCCCACTTTCTCATCTGAACCCACCGAATGCGAGACGGAGACTGCCCAGATGTGTGTCACAAGCACCTCCTTCGGTGTTCTGGTCAGCGTGTCAGCGACCACAACAACAGCAAGCCAGGTCGTATCAAGTTGCGGGACAATCTTTGGTTGCGACGTTGAAGATACCACGGCTTCAGCGACAGTCACATCAACTGAGACCGCTTCCAGCACTCCAACAGGGTCTATACCGGAGGTGGTCTGGGAACAATGGTCAAGCACAGAGGAATCAGCCCAGGATGATGAAGATGCGGCAGATTATGCGCAATCGAAGATCGACTCGATCTTTGGCACCGTCCCTCCCACCAACAGTACGGAGCCCACAGCCACCGAGACTTCTATCATCACGACGTCGCCCAGCGAAACTACCCCGTTCACCACAACACCAGTACAGACAGAAACTTTTACGGTGTCTCCGATCCCAAGCACAAGTA
The DNA here is from genome assembly GCA_012184525.1 of Xenoacremonium recifei. Classification (NCBI taxonomy): domain Eukaryota; kingdom Fungi; phylum Ascomycota; class Sordariomycetes; order Hypocreales; family Nectriaceae; genus Xenoacremonium; species Xenoacremonium recifei. Next base: position 401,754 of record WOFQ01000013.1, on the reverse strand, counting down.
CAACACCAGTAGAGACACTCACTCTTACTGTTTCTCCAATACCAAGCACAAGTGCACCTTTCACCAGTAGCGGCTCCAACGTTACCGGCCTCCAAACCATCACTGTTGTTCCTGTCCCAAGTCCTATTAGTATTTTGACCAGCATCGTCAACTAGCCTGGCGCAACAATCTAGGGGGACTTTACTCGGCAACAATGGCGACATGGCAAATTACAGTTAAACTGGGCGTATGGTGATATATGGATCAGATACCAGGGAAGAAGCCAGAATGAGTTGCGAAGAAGTAGCGCGGCTTGCGCTGTAGTTCTAGAGATGCAAGTCCTCAAGACGACATCTTATGCTAGAAGACAAAGAAAAAAAATCATTGCTTTCTCTTACTCATGTCTTATGAGTTCCGGCATATTATCAGTGCAGAATTACCGTCCGACCATGTCAACAGCTGCCACAGCAAAATAAGAGAGTTGACGTGTACCTAATCCAAGCCCTATCCTTAATCCAAACCCTCTTTCTCAACTGTGTTCTGAACCCTGTTGGAACTTCACCTAAATCCATCTTACTAGGGGGTTCTGTGCAGATAGAATGGCTCAAGAGATAAGTCATCTAAGCCCGGCACGTATTAGCATGTAACCCACAAGCAGGATTTCCATTCTGGGCTGTACCGTCAATCGCGTCATTTAGCCGATGGTGATGATAACGCCCTACCCATTGATATGAGACCCAATTTCTCCAACTGCATTACCCTTTCATGCTCCCATGCCGCAAACCAAATCTATGAGCTCTTCAATTGCTTCTACCTTTCAAATCCGCCCTGGACGGGCCCGAAGGCGCAATGACGATGAGATGGAGCGTCCTGCTCCCCTCGCCTGTACCGAATGCCGCCGAAAGCACGTCAAATGCGACGCTAATGTTCCTATCTGTTTTCGATGCGCCGCTGCGCAGTCTCAGTGCCATTATCTGCCATCGCGGCGAGGTCTGAAACGAAGGGCAGCTGATACCAGCCACGATCGACGGCAACTGAGGTCAGGTCCTCCTCGCCCCATCAGTCACTCTCCTGAAGCACGACAGAATATCGCCTGGAGTGTCGATACAAACTCGCCCGGCACACAATGTGCATCCTATCAGCAGTTTGCTACTTCTAGTGGTAGCCTTATCGAACTGCATGCTTCCAGTAGACAGGATATCAGCGACCAAGATAGGCAGAGTATCGATCCACAAAGGTCTGGCCATGGTCCTGGTCAGCTCGACATCCTAGTCAATCTGGGGATACCTCCTACAGATCCATCCAGCGAAGACGATGATGCGCTGGTGAACCTATTCTATGCAAACTTCCACGTGGCACACCCACTACTTGTTCCGAGGAGCCTCTATACCGCGCAAGTATATCCCACCTATCTCAAAGCCGTGGTACATTTCATCGGAAGCCACTATTCTAGTATGGCATCTGGCGATGCGTTGCGTGCTACCACAGGGAAGGCGCTTGCAGACGCAGCTAGGGAGTCCAGCAAAACATTCCATCTGGTTCAGGCGCTTCTACTCTTCTCAATCGCTCTTCACGCCCGCAATGAGATTAAAGAATCTGTCTCCATCCTAGCTCAAGCGGTCTCCTTGGCTTTGGACCTAGGCATGGACCGCAAGAACTTTTCGCTTGCTCATGGAAACCTTTCGTCCATCCAAGAAGAGAGTCTACGGAGGACTTGGTGGGAGCTATACGTTACGGATGGGTTCATGGCGGCGCTACAACGAAAAACGAGCTTTCGTTGTCACAGCGCAAACCCGGATGTTCCGCTGCCCTGCGATGAGTCGCTCTATGTGGAGGGCTCGTTCCTGATGGAACCGCCATCCCTCGCCCAGTTCGACGCCAGGATCTATATGGAAGAGGAACTGCATTTCTCTTCCTTTTGTTACCGCATCGAAGCTGTCCGAATCCTTGCACGCGCTCTTGCTATCTCCTGGACACACGAGGTTCATGAAGACCAAGTGCAGGCTATTGACAATACGCTCGCTGCTTGGCCGCATCATCTTGGCCAGAGATCAGCGGAGGCCGCCAATGTCTTTGGGGAAGTGGATGAGATGTTGTTTCAAGCGCATATGTTGATACAGTATACGATTATCAACCTCCACTTCCCACGAAGTGACCTGGTCGCTACAGTCCCCGGTGCTTCGGATATTATCCGCCAACGGCATGTCTTACCAGTTTCATCTCGGACAATGCACGGAGTGAAGGCTTTCGAGGCGTCAAAAGAGCTCGGAAACTTGGCCGCTCTCCGCGTCCCAGTCCAAAAACACACCCCCTTCTTTATCTGCGGCGTCGTTTTCAGCGTAATAGTCCAGCTTTCAGCGTGCTCTCTGCGACCAGCTGGATTTCAGGAGCAGTGTCAAGATCGAATCTCCCTTATCACCGGGGTGCTGAAGACGTTGAGTCCAACCTGGGCCTTGTCACAGGTCGCGCTGCGTAAGATCAAGAGGATGGCTCTGGGCGCCCTTTCCGTCAAGACTAAGCCAGCAATAGAGCGAAGTCAATATTCTGGTGATAGTGGCGTTGATGTCAGCACACCGGGCGTAGGGTTCCAGATGACGGATCTCCCATGGCTAGACCTGTTGAATTGGGCACCCGGGGTTCCCTCGCCTTGAACCGAGAGAAGATTTCGTTTACGCTTCTATTTCATTGACCAATATGCTTTTCAGCAAGTAGTGCACAAGTCTCGATGTGCTTTTCATGGATTTCAGCACAAGGATCTACTTCTCATACAATTTGGTCTACTGTGATTTATAATAAACCAAATCATGACTTCCACGGGTCAATGAAGAACCGTTCGAAGAGCCAAAGCATCCGTAAGCAATTGATAAGAACATGGCTTAGCCGCGTCACATATCAAGGAACAAGGACTCCATAGTGAAGATTGTTAAACCCCGAACTAGCTCCGGGGACTTTATGGGCCCGGGGATCCATCAAGACGCCGTTCAAGCGCGATTGCGTGAGCGAGAGACGGAGCCAAGTTTTCATTCTTGTGAGAAATAGTCAGCGTTAGAATACAGAGATCGGAGAATTCCGGCTTCTGCTCCATCGAAACCGCATTTGGTTTCATGGCCTTGAACAGCTGTCGGTGTTTGGGTAGACTTTTACAGAGGGCTCAGCCAAACAAACATCGAGAGGAGATTTGAAACAATAGGCATGATAAGTAATTCTCGACAATGGTACCCAGGCATCGACGGATTGCGGTGATCGGCGCCGGTCCTTCTGGCTTGGCCGCTGTGAAAGCGCTGGAGGCTGAAAACATTTTTGAGTATATCAGAGTGTTTGAGAGGAGAGAAACTGTCGGCGGACTATGGTACGTGCCATTGACAGTTACATTTTTCTTGCGGGATATTCGGCCTGTTCATTCCCAAAACTTACTTTGCGAAGAGCACCTCTGCTTTATTAACTACATCTGACTTATAGACAGGGCCTATGAACCGGAGCCAGACAAGTTTCATCTCAACAGCGTTGAGGCAGAATCACCATCAGATATTCCCAAGAGTCTAGGACTAGGCAGGCCATGTTTGACTACTTCGCTACCGGAGAAGCCGGGCTTACGGCTCTCCTCCTACGACACTCTTGATTCCAATGCCGGCGCACGCACTATGGCATACACTCACACTCCTCTTCCCATGGTTAATTCAGTGTCGTCTATTCGCAAGTTTGGCCAGAATAACCCTACACGGCCTCGCCATGCCGTCTTACAATACATAGAAACCCTATTTGAGCCGTATCTTCACCTGCTTCAGCTCAATACGACAGTGGAGAAGATCGAGAAGTTGGAAAGCGAGTCATGGCTTTTGACGTTGAGAAAGCATGGTGTAAAGCATGGATCTGATGCCTCGTGTAGAGATTATTGGTGGCAGGAAGAGTTTGATGCAGTTGTTGTTGCTTCCGGTCACTTCTCTGTTGCGTCTATTCCAGAGATCCCAGGCCTTGAAGAGACTGCCTTACAGTTCCCAGAGAAATTTGAACACTCAAAGTCATGGAGATCACAGAGGGATTATGTGGGCAAGGTAGGTTTCTAGTGATCATATATCCTTTTCAGCGTGCTAATTAGAAGATAGAGAGTGCTTCTAATCGGTGGCAGTGTCTCAGCAGCAGATCTTGCAGAAGACCTCCATGATATTGTTCAAGGACCACTCTATGTCTCACTACGGCGAGAAGTAGAGTTCCTACAAGACGCATTCAACTTGCCTAATGTCATTAAGAAGTCGTTGATTAAGCGAATAACCCCGGATTCGGACGGGACGATTGAATTTGAAGACGGCACAACTGAAAGGGGTTTCGATAAGGTCATCTTTGCTACCGGATACAAGCTTTCATATCCATTTCTGCCTTTCAAGGCAGTAACACCATCCAACAGACTCGCAGGCTTCTACCAGCATATCTTCTGGATTGGCGACCCTTCCCTAGTCATCATTGGACAGGTGAGATCCTTTCTTGTGACATCTTCCGGCCAAGCCCTCTGCAATGCTAATTTAATAAAGGTACGAGCTGCCATCAGTTTCCGTGTGTATGAGTATCAGGCCGTGGCAGTCAGCCGCTTCTTCGCGGGGCGGTCGCGACAGCTCCCAAACAATGAAACGCAAAAGGAGTGGGAGAAGGAAAGACTAGAATATAAAGGACCTACCGAGTTATTCCACGAGATTAACCCGGATTTCGCAGATTACTACGGATGGCTTAGGGACTTTGCCGGACCACCGGCTGAAGGAACGGCAGCATATTCTCTGCCGGTGTTCGAGGATGACTGGGTACAGAGCGACATTGAGGTGCTAGTAGCAAAAGGTGCATATTGGAGGGAGCTCCGGAAGAGGCACGATGAGCGAACCTCGGATAGAAAATTATAACAGATACAATTACTACTGCTCCTAAAACTAGAACTCTCAAGTAATAAACTAGTGTCAAACAATCATCCGGACTTTGAGTTTGTCTCCTTGAACAATCTCATCCTCCTTAGACAACAACTCCTCCATATCCCATGTCGCTGATAAATATCGAGCAGCAAGCCAATCACGTCGTTTCTCGGTCAAGAAGACAATCGCATCTGCGGCCAGTTTGGGTGTCTCTGTTAACGCGCTATGGCGCTCTTTTGGTAGCCTCTTGCCCATATCCGTGAGAACACCTCCTGGATGAATTGCAAAGGCCAACACCCCATCTGGACCATGATCAACGTCCAAGAATTCAGTAAATCGTTGCAAAGCCAGCTTGCTCGTTTGGTAGGCTGATCCTCCAGGCGCTATTAAATGTACCGCGATACTGCTCAGATTAACAATAATCTTCTCGCCACCCCTCTCGATAATTTGTGGTAAGAACGCTCGACTGGTGAGATATGGGCCCTTCACATTGACAGTCCAAGTTTTCCACCACTCCTCGGGATCGCTCTCTGAAATTTTAGACCGTTTCTCAAGATACCCGGCATTATTGACCAGAATATCTAAGCGCGGGAATTCGCCTGCGATCTTCTGGGCAGCTGCCGTAGCGCTGGCTTCATCCGTGACGTCCAACTGTACGGCCACTACTTTCGGTGCGGGCTTGCCCGCAGCAGTTGCTGCGTCAAGGAGGCGAGGGACTAGAGACGAGAGATCTGATCGCGCGCCAATGCCGATTCCAGTTGCACCTGCCGAGGCAAATGAAAGAGCTGTCTGTTCACCTATGCCCTTAGAGGCACCCGTAATGAAGACATACTTTCCAGACAAGTCTCGCCTGCTGGGATCAATAGCAGGGTAGGTATCCCGATGTCGCTTTTCGGTGAAATAAAAGCCTGTAGGCACTTAGTTTGAGTCGTGAAGTTCAGGGGCGAAGGATGCTTAGCTACCACTGTGAGGTGCTTCAGCCATTTTCCAATAAAATGGTATGGCCGCAGGTAGCGAATAAGTTGGAGAACCTGGGAGAGAAGCTGTTATCTCGCTAATGAGGGGAACAACACGCCGGGAAGTGGAACAATTGCGATAGGGATAGAGATGGCGTTCGCGTCTAATAACGGACCCAACCTCTCCGGAGGGCGCTGGCCATCGACCGATATCTCCGTGAATCGGAGTCACGTCATTATAGAAAATCTGGTGGTAGAAATTCCGACACGCACTCATAGCATGTGATAGCGTTCTATACGGCCGAGACAATAATACGTTCGATTTTTACTAAGCATGAGTATTTACAATTTTGATCGAGCGATACTTTGCTCCTCTGTGCCAGCGCCCTCAATCTTTGCAATGGCATCCCGGTGTGCGGCCTCAACATCATGCTCACTAATCCACCAAGGATCCATCCTCTTCTGAACTCGCAACCTGAGCTCCTCGTCAGTCTCCGACAAACCTCTCTCAACGTCTGCCCTTTTGCCCACGAGGGCCTTATGGACAACACCGAGAAGTCTATTGATATGCGGTTTGCGAGTAGCCTCGTAAATCTGGAAGATTTTGGCAATCTCTGTGGGTTTAGGCTTTGTCGTGGATGAAGTAGGCCAAACGTGGTGAAGAGCTTGAGACAGAGCCCAGGCATCGTCAATGGCAAGAGAGCCACCAGCAGCGAAAGCGCCGCCATGGGTATGAGCAGCATCGCCGACCAGTGTCACCCTGTTGTTGAAGGACCAAGTCTCGAGGGCTGTGCCGGCGAAGTTGGGGAAATGTCGCACGTAAGGGCAAGCCTCGATCAAGGCACGCACCGTAGGATTCCAGTTCTTTAGTTTTGTTCATCAACTGCATGATCCAAATGAAGGTGTAGCGGAGACAAACCTTGTAAAGCTCCTTGAATTCATCCATACTGCCGAGGTCGTCCCAATTGGTGTCCTTGCCCTTTGCATTGGGGTCTTCTGGATCAACGTTGTAACCGCCAACGATGGTGAATTGACCCTTTCCTACGTAAAAGTTAGCATGGGTGCACGCACGATTTCTAGTATCGCTACATCTTCCGTGTTACGCACCTAGATGAGAATGGAAAAATGTACGGTCGGGGCCGATCTGTGAGTGCGTTAGCATGTCCGTTCGACCAAATCTCAACAAAGAACTGCTGTATGGAGAAGCGCTTCACATACCCAATGGGCAGCATCCTCGGGAAATTCGATGTTCTTGAGAAGAGCTGATGGGAAAGTAGCACGAAGCGCAACCCAACCAGTCCATTGGCCGCAAATGCGAGCGTGCAGGTCCGGACACGGGGACTGAAGTCCCCGGTCTAGCGATCCCCGACGGGATTTGTCGAAGACGCCGATCACGCAATCTAAGCCATGCAGCAGCAACAGAAAGATTAAGAAGTAGGCCCCATTTCTCTTTTCGTAGTCGGTCTCAAGCCAAATGATGCCATCTCGATATTTGATTGTAAACACCGTGAACGCACATTGCCACGGACTATAGGCCAGCCTGACTATTTTACGTCTATAGGTTCCAATATTTAGAGCAGAGGTCTCCGATTTCCAAAGGAACGTTTTAATACCGATAAACCATCATTACCCTGAGCAACCTTGTTACTAAGTAGATTTCGTATTGTTTGAAACCGCAACTGTCTGTGAAATGAGTGAAAAAGAGGATTCACCCGTGGATGTTAGTACGTCGACGGACGGTTCAGTGCGAGATGGAAAGGTCATTTCCAAGAACGCAGCCGATATAACTGTCCAGTTTCTCAACGAACATGGGCAAACGGCCGGAGAATTAACCCCCGAGAAGTTGAAGAAGCTGAAGTGGAAACTTTGGACTCGCGTCCTTCTCCTCGTTACTTTTATCAACTTCATGTTGTTCGTACGTTTCACATGTCTAGAGGATCTATCAGTATGCGATGTTAATAGTTTCTTATAGGTCGACAAGTCCACAATGAGCTATGCCGCTCTGCTGGGATTCATGGAGGATACCAACATCGGGAATTCTGAATACAATAATTTGAACACGCTCTTCTACACAGGCAAGTATTGCATGGGCAACTGAAATGGCTACTCTGACAGTTTGTATTTCAGGTTACGTTGTCGGCCAAATCCCTGGCCATCTCCTCATCCAACGCTTGCCTCTCAAGGTCTACATCACCGGAACAATCTTTACGTGGGCACTTCTTGTTCTGCTACACGATGCCGCATTCAACTACGGAGGACTCATCCCGCTTCGATTCCTGCTAGGTGCCACTGAGGCGACTATGGTGCCAGCTCTAGAGATCACACTAAGCATGTTCTTCGTTCCCGAGGAATTGCATGAGATCCAGCCGCTCTTCTGGACCTCGTGTGTCGGCAACCCCATTGTCACCGGCCTTATCAGTTATGGGTTGTTATTCAGCAAAAGCAGTGTTAGCCCCTGGAAGTTCTTCATGATCATCACAGGAGGTACCACTTTGCTTCTTTCCGTGGTTACTTGGTTCATCTACCCCAGCAATCCTGCCACGGCTGGGTTTCTTTCAACTGAAGAAAAGGTTCACGTCATTCAGAGGGTTCACAATGCAACTCGAAGCTCGATTGAGCAGAAGACTTTCAAGAAATACCAGTTCTACGAGGCTTTGCACGATCCAGTGTCCTGGTGCTTTGCCATTTCCACATTCTGCCTCATGCTTTCCAACAACCTGGCCTTCCAGCTGAGTCTTCTTTATGTCGATATCGGGGTCTCTAACCTTGGATCCACTCTCGTCTGGGTTGCTGCCGGTGGCTTTGCCATTGCGGTTTTGTCGCCTCCATCTTATTACGATTCTTTCCTGGCTACAGTGCGTGGTGGGCTCTTCTGTGGTGTCTCCCAGGTACAGCTGGTAGTATCGGCATGGTGGCGCTGTCTTGGGACAAGACTTATCCCCTCTTAGCTTGCCTTCTGCTAGCTACCAATACTTGGGGAATGACTTACATCATTGCACTGGGATGGACATCTTCCAGCTGTGCCGGCCACACGAAAAGCTCACTCGAAATGGTATGTATATGGCTGCTTACGGTATTTCGAACATCATTTCTCCCCAGATGTGGAAGTCGGGTGGCCCGCGATACTATGGAACCTGGGTGGCGCAGATCGTCCTCAGTTTCACACTGTCCCCTATTCTTCTCCTTATTGTTACATGGATCTTGAGTAAGAGGAATAAGGATCGCTGTCAGTGGATTGCAGAGCAGGAGGCTCAGGGTAATCATGGCGTGGGTTTCATTGAGCAAGTGGATGAAGCAACTGGGGAGACAATTAAGGTCAGGGTCGACGTCTCGTTGCTGGATTTAACGGACTTGGAGAATAAATTCTTCATTTATCCTCTATAGATATCATCCTGTACTTAAACTCTAATGCGTCAGAGCTTACCGACAGAAGTTATGTACAGACCCAGAGCTTTACTCAATTTGTAAGACCACTTTACCTCGAAGATGGCCGGCGTGCACTCTCTCGAATGCCGCATGGTAAGATGTTAAAGGGAAGGCACTGTCATAGACTGTCTTGCATCTTCCCTGCTCCAGAAGCGTCGAGATTTCCTCCAGCTGTTCCTTGTTTGCGTCCACTATGAAGAACATCCCCGACACATTCTCCTGAACGCCAGTTTCCGGACGATCCTTCTGAGGCGGCATCACAATGCTTATCAGTAACCCATTGCTTCGCACTGAACACCACGCTTGTTTTGTTGTCTCTCCTCCAACGCACTCCAAAACTAGATTGAAAAAACGGTTTGCAGGGTCCTTATTCACCCACTCGTTCAAGTCCGTTGTCTTGTAATCAAGGACTTTGTCTGCGCCAAGGCTTCCCACGAACTCGATGTTGTCTGGGCCACAGGTACCGACAACGTGAGCTCCAGCGAGTACGGCAAGTTGAACTGCCCATATGCCCACACCTCCAGCCGCTGCCGTGATCAGTACTCGATGACCAGCGTTCTTCTGCTTCACTACCGACAGATCAACGTCTTTTGTAGGCGCAGCTAGCCCACCATGAACGAAGAGTGCCTGCCAGGCTGTTAACGCGGACAGGGGAACAGTGGCAGCCTCCTCCCACGAGATGCTCTCGGGCTTTCGACCAAGCTCCTGCGTCATGGCGATAGAGAAAGGCCTGGCGGAACCTTGTCGCTCGAACCCAGTGCGGGCGTATACTTCCGTGCCGGCTGGGAAGGGCGATCCTGATGGAGCATGAAGCACCTTGCCGGCCAGCTCATACCCCGGGATCGGTATGCTCAGGGATGCGGGCTCTGGCCATTGAAGTTCGCCGTTTGTGATGGCCACAGCGTGGACACGAATGAGATGCTCTTCAGGACCCGTTGGCTCAGGTACACCAATAGACTGGATTGACAGGGCCTTGGTGTCAGGGTCACAGACGAGTGCCGGAGCTTGCAAAGGGACAGGATCCATGTTGGTCGATGGAGTGGGTGACAATGTCAGTTCATGAGTTTGTACTGACTTTTGTTCAATATTTGAGCAACCCAGGAAGTCAAGGGGCTATGAGTCTTTTATATCTTGTCTTGTGTATCCGTGAGTATCCGGAAGTTGCGTTCGGGTTATAAGGTAAGCATGCCGTCATGTGACGAGCGTCAGCGCGGAGAAGCGACTCTGAATGGCAAGACCGAACACCATTGCTAAAAAGAGTCCCGTGGAACTTGACTTGATCTTACCAAAAAGTAGCATTGGGGATTTTGTCAGCAATTGAGAGCTTTTGAGTCGATCAGAATCCTCTTCATTTCTTCTCTAGAATCGGACTAGAGGGAGACTCTGTACACGAGCTGGGCGGATACTTACTTTTGGCCACTAACTGTAAAGCTGTGTTAGTTGGCGGATTATAGCGGGCAGCCGAGAGTAAACAAACGGCGACGGATGAGGGGCCGGACCCGAAATATCCAGCAGCATCAGCATCACAAACGCGCCACTATGCTCCAATGAAGAAAAAGACGGCTGGGCTACAAATATGGAGAAGAAGAGGCGTCAAAGGGAATGCACAAACTCGCCAAGGTTCCAAATGTGTTTGCTTGCCCATTTCGACCATCGCCGGCCGGCATCGAGATGTAGGGTTGTACCAGCATATCGCCTCGAGGAGGAGCTTGCACCATTTAATCCGAACACCATCAGGCATCATCCCACGACGGCTAACAGCAGTGGCGGTAAATGAGGTTGGAAACTGTGCAGTTTGGGAGCTGCACACAACTGCCCACTGCAACGCTCTCAACAGTCTAAAGACTCGACTGCAACCACCACAAACGCCGGGCTTCGTACGCCCCAGCCAACCTACTGTACAACTGACGCGCGTATACTTGGCTCGATTGTACTGGCTGCGCAAGCCGCAGTGCTGGCACTCGGGTTCAACGGCAAACGGGCCAGCACCAGACCCAGTGAAAATCACCTGCGGACCCTTGCATCAAGAGCGCGTTGAAACATGCTTGGAGGCGGGTGTCTGGGACGGAGGACGGATAGTTCCACCAGATAATTTTGTGCCTGGGTTACAGAGGCAATTGACGGTAACTCTATCGGCTCGAATCCAGGGAGGACAAAGTGCAGTGTAAATGCTTTCCGGAGCAACCCCTGTGGCTGCAAAGCCCCCGAAGCCAGGCCGTAACTCAAGCTCCCCTCCCTCCTTATGCAGTGGCCCGTCAGACCCCAGCCGGCCGTCGATTTGGTTCCAATGAACAACAACACCCGCTGGACATGCGCAGCTTTGTGCAGCAAGACTCCATTAAAAAGCTCGTATCATCGCGAAGTACTTGTCTCAAGGGATTGACTTAACGTCAGACCATCCGATGCCCTCCCGTCGCGGGAGGGAAGCTCCCATAAATTCGGCGGCTGGGGATGATGCGGATGGACTCGTACTGCTTGCTTCCCCAGCCACGCATATGGACCTACACCCACACGCTCACCCTCCACCAGTGACCAGCCAGCCTTCCAGCCTCCGGATTCTCCAGTCTCCAGTCTCGAAACGTTAAAAGACATCGACGACGTCTTAGATTATGCTGCGGCTGCGTTCCGCCATCACCATTCCTTTGCAGTTCCTCCGCCGCCGCTACGGCCGTTTATGACTGCCGCTGAGTCGCCACGAGCCGCAACAACGCCGCCGAGCCATGTCGATGATGAGTTCGCCCACCATGGCGGCTCCCCCGTCGCAGCCCTTTAGTCTGGATGAGAAGGGCATGCGGACGGCCCGCGAAGCCCGTGAGGCTGCCCGGGCCGCGAAGAACGGCTCCAACTACCACGCGCGACGTACCTATTCTCCGCCGGCGGATGACTTTCACGGCGCCGAGGGCGATGCGCCTCGCTCGCCCATCTCGGACATTGCCCTGCAAGACGCCATGCTGGCCAGGGCCGAGTCACAGGTTAGTCTTTTCCCTCCTTCTTTGTCTCAGGCCCCTCCCCGTTGGCGTGCCTCTGGAGCCAAAACGTTTCCCCCATGGCGTTTCAACTTATCCGCCAGAACATGTCCGATGGGCCCTACCCATATCCTAGATTTCCAGTTCTAACAGAGGATGCTATACAGCAACGAGTTGTCCCGATTGGCCAGTCAAATCGTAACTCTGTTCAACGCAGGCCGCCCGTGGCCAACGTCCCTGTGAGCAGGGCTGGAGGAGGAGGACCCGGAGGCGCTGGTACTGTAGGGGGTCCTCAACGAGCACCACAGTCACCCAAATCGCTGCCCCCTTCGTACTCATCCGGCGTCCAGCTTGAAGACGGTCCGCAGAGCTACGACAACCCAACCAGACGCGGCCACTACCGGCGCAACACGGGCCCGAGTGCTGGCGGCCGCGGAGCATCGGGATCGGACCCGGCGCTCTCCACGCAGAGTCAGGGGCCTCCTCCGCCGGGCAGCACCATGAACCCCCAGAACCGCCGGCCGCGCTCCATGGCCGACGACATGCAGCAGCGCCGGCCCTTCTCCTCGAACGACCTGTCGCAGTCGGCCGCGTCGATCAATCGGCTTAACAGTCCGAGCATCGGCAAAAGCGTGCTGCAACCGCTCGAGCAGAAGATGATGGAGTACAACCATCTGATGGATGAAGCGCAGAAGGAGATGATCCAGCTGGACGAGGAGCTTCGCAACTTGCAAGAGCGTCGGCGACAGGCTGAGGATCGCTTCAACGAGGCTAAGACTAAGCACGACGAGTATCACCGCCAGCATGTCGATGTCGGTCGGGCGCTACGGGGAGATCTGGAGCGGGCGAGGACGCCGCGGCCGATGCCTCGGATGGAGAGCGTTATGAGCTTCGATCCGCCGCAGCGGGCAATGAGCGAGCAGAGCACCAAGTCGCACGGCAGAGTCCGCGCTCGGGATCGGTTGCGGATGAGCCTGTTCAAGGGATGAGCAATTGCCCCATCCCCATGTTGGCAGCAATGCCCTATGTTTTCTTTCATGCCGACAACTACAATGGTTTTGGGTTATGACTTTCTAATGACTTTTTTTCCTGTTCTGTTAATGACTTGTACGACATCTGGAGAAAAATACATAGATTCGGTGGGAGACCAGGGATAGCAATTTGTTCTCAATATACAGCTTAGCAACTAGGAGGCTTCGAATCAGAGCACAGCCATCAGTCAGTATACAGCTTCGTTCATACCCCGATGATTTGCTCCGGATTACACTATGACAACATTTGTTAGTCGTCTTCTAGATCCGAAACAACCGGCAACCAAGGGAGCGACAACCGTTTATTAGTGACTACGGAGTACACTACCCCAGATAAGCACAGATCAAGCTTGTCTGCCCCTGCCTCTGTTTGAGTGTCTATGTAGACGATTCTAGATAAAGTTTCAATGATTCAACGAAAGTTCTGATTCCCGACGGCTTTTTATCTGCCTTATTATCCAATTTCATCGTCATTATTATCTATCACATGGGAACAATAACGCGTGTAATCTCTGACTGCCCGTCGGCAAAGATAAGCCGATAACAAACGAAGCTATCGCGAAAGTGTCATTATCACCTATCATCGGAGCTGCTCTCATTCGGGCTTCCGCATTAGGTAAAGATGCTGACCAGTTCCCACCCAGATCGCTCTAGATTCCGCCCCGTGATGCCCCCCAAAGCCATCTTCGCGCCCTATCTTCGCCCCGGGTTAGTAATAATAATGAAGCCCCCGCAGAGACGGCCTTTGACTCGAGCCTCCTCTTCAAACACCAGACGCACCAGTTCAATGAAGAAGACTCGGAAAAGGAAAGAAGACTGAGAACATCTTCAGCTTCAATATCACGACTCTCGGAGCCTCTGGCCCGGCAGCAACAACGCTAAACATCCCTTACGAGCTTAGAGCCACAGGACGCGATATCGGCGGAGAAGCCTCGCGGAACCATCTCGAAGTTTAGAGATTGTCGAGCAATCGACTCACTCAACCCCCTGGAGGATCAGATCTGAGTAACACACTGTCAATTAAACGAGGGTACACCCAATGCCACCGAAGAAAAGGCCTTACGTTCCAAAAACAAAAGGCAAGCTACCATCCATGGTCTCGCATTTGGACTTCGCTGACCGCCTCCAGGCTGCTATGAATGCTCACAACGGCGGATTCACTGCGATCGCGGGGAACCAGAGTGTCGCAAGTGCATCTCCAAAGGGCTGAAATGCAGTGGTCTGGGCATCCGGCACCGCTTCAACAATGGAGTTGCCTCCAGAGGGAAGTGGGCTGGCAAGGCCATGGAGTCCATCTACAAAGAGTGAGTGCATGTTCAATTGGAGGCGCGTATCAAATAATTGACCCTCTGGCAGTGAGGGTTGGATTCTCAATGCAAAGAATCCTTCTAGGGCCCGTGGGGCGAACAGAACGACCTTTATCCAGGTAAACCCTACACCAATTACGGTGGTTGAGATCGGGGATGAAGCCTCGTCTGTATCTTCCGATGAATCGGTCCAGAAACAGATTTCGAGCATCTCTAGCCCCGGCGGCCTGGGCCTCGATATGACGGAGAACTTCTGGTCATTTCACGATGAACCGATTTTCGATGTGATAGACGACGTGTCTGAGGTCCTTCCGTCCGATTCAAGCTCAGACTTGATGACGTTCATCAACCTTACACCGGACATGATGCCGCTCCTTCAGCCATTTCCGGACCATGTTCCCAGGTGGAAGAGGAACATGCTAGAACATTGTAAGCTCTCGACTTCAGCTCCCTTACCTGCTCCGAACGGATTAACTTACAAAGCTCAGTCTCAAAACGCATTGCTCGGGAGATGGTGGCCATAGATGGCCCCCACAACGGCTGGCGCAATCTCCTTCTTCCTTATTGCGAAATGGACGAGCTTGTCATGAATGCTGTCGTGACTGTCGCATCCTTTCATCAGAATTTGAGTGGTTCTCCTACCGAAGCTCGCCTTCGAGACTTGCTCAAAGATGGGCAATACGACTTTGGCAGCAGCAGCAGCAGCCTCCAGTTTCTCGATCCAAACCGCCTCTATTCGACAGTGATCCGAGGTCTCCAACAGCGTCAAGAACTAAGCAACTGCGATCAAGCGAGCAAGCACTCCATTTTGATGACCATTTTGGTACTGCTCACGGGCGCAATGGTTACTGGTGGCTCTGACTTCCCATTGCTCTTCCGGATGTTGGAGTCCGCCGTCAATGCAATCGGTGGCGAGCAAGGTGTTGGTGCTGGAGAGGTTGCTGAGTTCATGATGCCCCAAATCCACAAGTAGGTGAAATCCATCTAGCCATGTCTACTATTACTAACCCCGTGTGATAGAATGCGCGTGTACGCCGCTCCTCTTCTCAGTGAAGAATCCGGTGCCGAGATCCTCTCTTCAGAGTCCCATGCCTCACAGCTTCTGGAATGTCTGCGAAATTGGTCTCGCCCGTACCCCGAGCATTCGGTCGCAATGTCCTTTATCTACGATCTCGTGCGACAGGCCCGTGATATTTATCTCGGGCAAGTGGCCCTCCGATCGACAACCTGTCCAACCGCAGCCGACATTGAGGCTTCAGTGTTGCGTGTGCAAAAGTTCAAGGAAACCCTCGAGGCATTCCCCCACGATTCTCAAGGAGAACAGGTGTTGGTCTGGGCTTCATTCGTTGCCGCTTCCGATTGCACGCTGGAGGAACACAAGGCCTTCTTTGAACGAGTTTTCCTGAAGCACCACGAAAGGAGCGGCTTCAGCAACTTGCTAATTGGTCTGGAATACCTTCGCAAGATCTGGGCAAGAAGCCCGGGTGAGAGATGGACCACAATTCTACCTCAGGCTCAAGTGCTCATGATGTAAAGGCCCTGACCTCTTTAATTTTTTAAGGCATGAGATCATGATGGTTGTGATTCCGGGATAACAGGGCGAGGGGCGTTCGGTGTGATTATATAACAGATAACATTATCTTATACTCGCGTGCATGAAGCAGGATGTCAGTGAGAACTTCAAATCGGTGAATGATAGAGACGATGGGCTAGTTTGTAGGCGTAGTACTCATCGTCTCCATGCACGTCTTATTAGCCTAAAGAATCGCAACGCGTGGCTTCACTTCATGCAGAGGTCCTTTTCCCCAGCTCTGATCTTTAGTTCATGCACTATCGATCATTTCCCCGCAATGAATCTGTGATATCGGAAGCTGAACTAGAATCCGAAGGAGCATTAAAACTAGATACCCTTGTCCCTTATCACTATCGTATTTTTCGGATGAGATCCGGCCGAAATAGTCGTCCGACCCTAAACAGCTAAGGATCTTCGCAATGAAATGCTTATCGTGGAAGAGGAGAAACAAAGTTCAAGGATGTTTATCTCCAGGAAATATATAGTAGTCTTGCATTGTCCCAACCTTCTGGGTAGTTGACAACTCTGGCCCTCGAGCATACATCGCGCTCAGCAATAATTACCCCGCGTTGTTGTTGAATATGGCGGACAATACCACTGTCGAGACGGCGCCACCGGCTGTTGAGGACCATAAATTGGAAGAGCTGGCGGGCTCGGCAAAGGCCTCCCTTGCTGATATCGCTCTTGAAGATGTGGCCGCTGTTGAGTATTCCGATGCGTACTTCCGAAAGCTTCGGTGGAAGATCGACCTGTTCCTTCTGCCACTGATGTGGGTTTGCTACGGCACGCAACAGACCGATAAGACATCCCTAAGCACCCAGGCCGTCTTCGGCATTGAGGAGGATACACACCTTGTTGGGCAGCAGTTCAATTGGTTGAGCACGACTTTCTACCTCTCATACATGGTTTTCGAGTTTCCTGGCAACTGGCTCATTCAAAAGAGCAATACCGGAAAATTCCTGTCTGTCGTGATGGTGCTTTGGGGTGTCGTGGTTCTTTGCATCGCCTTTGCCAAGAACTTCACGGATCTGATGGTCCTGCGCACAATTCAAGGTGCTCTCGAATGCACCATTTCGCCCACGTTCATGTTGATTACTGGATCATGGTATACTTCTCAAGAGCATACCCTTCGGTCTGTCATCTGGGGCACCTCGAACGCTGGAATGAACATCATCGCTGGTCTCGCCATGTACGGAATTGGACAGCGGGCACAACGGGACCCTGGTAGCCTCGCTGCAGTAAGGTTTTCTTTTAAAATTACGATTTGGATCTTTCACTAACGGGCACTTCAGTGGAAAGGAATCTCGTTCTTCTTGGGTGCCCTCACGATTTTCTGCGGAATTTGCGCCTGGTTCGTCCTAGGCACTCCTCGAGAGGCGCGATGGCTTAGCGAGGAGGAGAAGAAAGCCGCCATTGCACGTGTCATCCAGAACCAGACCGGCTCTGATCGTGAGAAGCGCTCTGAGTTCAAGTGGGAGCAGGTCTGGGCTACGTTTAAAGGTAATGCACCCCTGATTCTGATCCCGGCCAAGTGAAAACTAACCCGAGACGTCAAAGACCCTCAAACCTACTTCTTCTTCTTCGTGACGATCATCAATGCGCTCCCTAATGGAGCGAACACGACTTTCTCAAAGCTTATCTGGAAGTCATTCGGGTTTAGTTCTCTTGATACGCTGCTCAAGGGCTCTACGCCCTACTACGCGATCAGCATTGTCTGGTTCCTCGTAGTCGGTTTTGTTACCTTGAAGAAGCCCAACCTGCGATGTTAGTATCTCATTACAAGCTAAAAGTGTGTTGATGCTAATTACTGAACAGTTGCCATGATGATGTTTTCTCTTGTTCCTGCCTTCAGTGGCATGATGGCGCTAGCGTTGCTACCGACAGATAGCATGAAGTGGACAAGATGGGGAATGTACATTCTCCAGGTATTTGGCTCTCTCCCGGGACTGAGTAAGTAGATTCACCACAAAAAGTCTCCAAGCGGCTAACCTTTTCGCAGTGATCTGGACTTTCCTGCCATCCAACGTTGCCGGCAGGACCAAGAAGACAGTTACTTCTACAGTCCTCTTCGTTGCTTACTGTGTCGGTAACGCCGTCGGAGCTCAGATGTTTGTTGCTTCTGACGCTCCAAAATACATTCGAGGTCTTACCGCTTGTGCCGTCCTATACTGTGTCGAGTTTTGTAGCATGGGAGCGTGGCGATTTTACTGTGAGTCCTCGTCATTTTGTGCTTCCATGAAGAGATGCTAATGGTTTTGAAGATATCTGGGAGAACAGAAGACGAGCTAAGATCATTGAAGCTCAGGGCATCTCGAAGGAAGAGAGCGAGCGGCTGGGAAAGCTTAATGCCGAAGCCGATATGACAGACAGGGAGAACATTCATTTCAAATACAAGTACTAGTTGCCTGAAGTTCTTAGTCACACTAAAAGGCTATAGTTTAAGAGACAGAAAAAATAATACGCGAAAGCTCCAAACCTATACTCAAGTCAATAATTTTGAGAATCCATACCAGAGCGAACGCAAATGCTCGTCCTAAGCTCACATCAAAGACCATGTTATCCCACGCGCCTTATCTTATGCTCACTGTCGCCGATGGTTTTCCTTGCGCCCGGTCCCGATCCAAATACAAAATTGGCCATGCCCCATCTAAGATTCGGCAGTGAACGGCAGAGCTGTTAGTAGTCCTCGTACTCGACCTGCTCGGAATAGTCTATCCAACTCGGCACTCTGCACTCCTCCTCACCTGGGTACCCGTGAAAAGTAGCTCCTGTTACGGGAGGGTCGATTCTCGAGGTCTCACTGGTCTCGTCTTCAACCATGCCATCAGAGCCAGTATCTTCTTCGTCAGACAATTCAGTGATCCTACCCAAAACAGGCCCATCAACCTCGCCATCTTCGAGATAGGATAGCTCGCAACCCCCGTCATAACTACAATCTGAATCTGTGTCATCTGAGTCCGTCGAGTAATAGTCGCTGTCCCCACCAGTCTCTGGCCACCTGCAATCGTCCCAGTAAGGGCAGAGGTGTTCAATACCCTGCCAGAGCCTTTCAAAATCGGATCTACAGTAGCCTTGACCGTATCTCGGTAACCTAGGGTAATCTTTGCGGAATTCTAAAATATTGTACCCACAAGTAGCGAGGGCAGCATCCCATAGATCGCCCCTATATCCGCCAAACCGTTTAGGGTCATTACGCTTGTAGATACTTCTAGCGTACGCTGTCATGGATACCGACCGATGATTGTTGTCGACTGCGTAAACTGAAACCCCCTGCTGGATTAGATAGACCAAGCTGTCCAACTCATCATTTGTCGAATAATGCCCCGCAAAGGACACGAGAGTGTGCAGAAGAGTAGAGCCCGGACCTATGCCCCGATTGGGCTTTGTCGTACGGACATGAACGTTGGCGCCAGCGTCGATGAGAACGGTCAGGGCATCGCGCGTACACCCTCGGGGGCCTCCCGTTACGCTACATACTTGATGCAGCATCGTCCATCCCATGTGATCAATTTCGTCGACTGCGCTCAAAAAAAATGGACCGCCATAGTGCCTAAAGAGTCGTAAAGAGGACTGCATTCGTTAATAGATACTCGCTTTCACATCACGGCCTGGGTTCATACAGCATCTGCGTGGTTGCACACAAGCAGCAACGGACTTCTTGCTCGGCCCCAAAGTGGATCTGCCCCATTCTGGAGCAGGAGACACCGGGTTTCGTACTTCCAAAAATTTGCTAATTCCAAGGGAGTAATGTACTCCTCGTCGACGGGATCTTTATAAGAAGCAATCGCATCGACGTCCAACCCCGCCCCAATGAGAAGCCGAGATATTTCGGGCCATTTTATGGCACTCTACTGATGTCATTAGTAGCCGTAATGCGTGGAGTGGTTTACAGACGGAAACTTGCATGCAGGAGAGTCCATCCCCACTCGTCTTGAACTCTCACATTCGCCTCGCCCTTTGCAAGCATAACCCGGAACTCGTCGATCCGGCCTTGGTTGACTATCTCGAAAACCGGTGAGCCTCTAGGAATAATAGGGTTAACAGAGATTCTCGGGATGCTCTGAATACTGTGATCGAGGAGTTGACCTTGTGTCATGGAAATGCGGATAGTCAACGCATGGTTCCTCGGCCGGAATAAAAGGTCAGCAACAACATCCCCCTGACATTCACCCTTGTCTGGGGAACGCTCAGAGGAGCTTTCCAGTACAAGTCGCCTCCTCTTATTTGTAGTGATAGTAAGAACACCACAGCCAATGCCTATCTCCTCCCTAAGCCGCTTCTGCTTAATTCCTATGCCTTCGGGTACACGAGCGAGGATGGTCTTGGGTCCTTGAGTTTTTGACCTATTAGCCAGATTGTGACCCTGGAGAAAAGATGACCTATGACCCGAAACCATACAGGTGGGCTGCAAAGGCAGCATAGGAATGAGAAAACTCACCATTTGGGTTTATCGCTATCGACGGAGCGCCACAAACCATGCCCTCGATCATTCGTAGTTCGTTTCGAAGCTTTCTGCTCTTCTCGTTCCCTGCTCGCTCCTGAGGCGACGATAGCGTGCTTCTGTCCTTGGAGACCTCATCTCTTGCAGACTTAATCAGCCGCTCCAGGTCGTCAATAATATGCTCCGCATCCTCCACATCCAACGTTGATCCATTGTTGTCGACCAGGCGAGACAAGCGAGAGATACTCTCCTCTAGCTCGGAGCACGCCTCCATGACTTCTGGCTCGGCAGTAGCCGTGACATCTTGACTTTCGCTTCTGGCAGGCTCTCCGGTTGCTGTTAAGCTGCCAAGGTTATCTAGGCGGTCATGAATCTTCGCAAATTCGCCCAAGATCTGCTGCAAGATGTTTCCAGTGGCCTCAGCTGTGCTGGCATTGGTCAAGGAGGCTTTAGCAATAGCTTCAGCCTGAAGCAGTCCGAGATATAAATTGAGTTGGGCCCCGCAGTCTCGAATTCGATTGCGAACCTGCTCTATTTCCTTGTCTTTCCACACCGTGCGAAGCCCTATACGTATACGATCGGTTCGACTCGTTGAGGCGGGATGCAGACTCTTCAGAAGAGCTTCGAATGAGGACAGAGTATTCGCGCAGGTAGTGAGATGGAGTTTGAGCGATGCGACGGTCGCGGGCGAAGAAGTATCCAATGGACACTGTGCCAGTCGCTCGAGGACCGTAGACAGTACGTCGACATCTTGCGCGAGCTGAGCGACCGTCTGAGGCGCGTCTTTAAAGGCCGAGAGGAAGTCTCGAATGCCTTTCACCGACTTGATGCTGAAGTCGATAACGCCGAGGACGCTTGCGGC
The DNA here is from genome assembly GCA_012184525.1 of Xenoacremonium recifei. NCBI lineage: Eukaryota > Fungi > Ascomycota > Sordariomycetes > Hypocreales > Nectriaceae > Xenoacremonium > Xenoacremonium recifei. Next base: position 380,321 of record WOFQ01000013.1, on the reverse strand, counting down.
GGCGCTGACGCCGTCCATGGTGTCTGATGTGAGTAGACAGGTGATGTTCTGGGACAAACTTGGGGCGAGTCAGACTGAAAGTGAATGTTTTGTTTCATGATACGGCCGCAGTTTTCCCGCTTCGGTGAAGCCAGGTTGTGTTGAGTGCGCCTTGTTGGCTGCCTTGCCGCTGTGGCAGTGCCTTCGCCAGCCGCCAACGAAGAGACCGTTATAGAGGCCATCTGTGCCAGCTTGCGTGTGGCTTGAATTTTGTCTCAGGAATACCAATCAAAAGTCTAGGCAAAGGGCCACCTCAAGAAACTGTACAAAGAGTAATTTTCTTCTGTTTGTGATAAATTTATACAAGTCCTCGAGGGACTACACTAATTCACCACTGAAAACCTTTCCTATTGTCGTGAGTTCCTTCCACCGCTCATCTGACTGCACTTTAATCTTGCCCTCTGGGGTGATCGCCTTCATTTCGGTAACATCCGATGTACCGAGCTCAAAAGACTCGTCGCCACGAACAAATGCGACGAGAATCTGAATCCAGTCTTCCATTAAGCGTCTCTCTTCGCTTGTAGGGCCGTAACAAATTGAGAAGCTAAGCAAATGTCAATGCAAGCTCGTTTCAATCTCCAAGGACATAAAGGGAGTATTCTTACTTCCAAAATGGTTTGTCCATGGCATGCGCCACTCCAAAACTTATCGGCGCTACCTTTTCGTCGATAAATGACAGCCGATATGCAATCTGATATCGCCAAATATCCCGGATACTGATCCCGTTCGTAGAGAGAGCTTCAACAAGAGCCCTGGAAGGCGCACGCACCTGGCCGTCGGCAATGATTCGTCCTAAATACCCCCGGTTAGTTTTCAAATTCTTTAGAAACACTGGCTTGAATTTCCTTAGTTTAACTTACCGAAAGTTGTCTGCCACTCCTCCAAGGAATCTGACTGCGGGAGCTTGTAGCGTTGGAGTACCCTCTCAGTAACCTCTGGTGCATAGTAGTTCGATACCTGGAGGCGGAGCGACTCCAAGGTTGGTTCCGTCGGTCCATTGTATGTTGAATAAAGAGTCTCCTCGTTCAATACTTCTCCGATAAGAATTTTATATCCCCTACTCGAAAAGTCCTTGGCGAACTCCTTGCTCTTAATGTACTCCACCATCCCAGAATGAATGAAGAGCTCGTCGGTAACTGGGCGGAAGGTATGGTTCTTCAAATGAGGGATCGCTTGTACAAGTTCTTGTGCGCTCTTCTGTCTTAAGGCCGCGGTCTTCTCCTTCATCGATAGATCGGATTCAAGCTTAAAGTACTCACAAAGCTCTTCGAACTGATCTTGTACGTCTTCCAGAGACTTGGGCTGCGCAGGTATGGCATTCGAGTCCATGAAGACACGTCTGTAGATTGACGACTTGTCGCCGGGCTTCCGCAACTCATAAAGCATTTGCGCCTCAACGCTGTATGCGCCCGCGCTGCGGCCTGCCAGAGTGATATTCTCGGGATCTCCGCCGAAGAAATGGATGTTCTCTTTTACCCATTCAGCAGCCATTCGCTGATCCCATAAGCCAAAGTTACCCAGCGTCTCGCCCCCTTCGTTGGTGTCGCGGCCTGCAAGAAAGCCGAAAACGTTCAAGCGATATCCAATGGCTACCACTATTGCCTTGAGGCCACCAGTCGAGATCAATTCGGTTGGATCCATGCCCGCCTCTTGTGATGGGTCGCCCATCTGGAACCAGCCGCCATGTATCCAAAGCATCACTGGCCATTTTACATTTTCTTCGCCCTGCTTGCGGACTGGAGTCCAAATATTGACGAAAAGGCAATCCTCACTAAAGGCACCAGATCCTCCTTCAGCGTCTCCTACATGAAAGGCTTTTTGCGGGCATATGGGTTTGAAGGCAGTAGCGTTGAGAGGTCCTCCATCCTCATTTGCGTATCGGTATGAAGCTGGCAGAGTTCTTGGTTTGCGCCATCGGTGATCTCCTGTAGGCGGCAGTGCGTAGGGAACGCCAGCAAAACGACGAGACTTGTCATCAAATTGAAGACCAAGGATAGTACCCTTGTCTCCAAGGTTGACCTCGGTGGGACTTTGCTTGTACGAAATCGTGTTTCCCATTGCGAAAATGTCCAGTGAGTTTAGAAGCAACTACAAGAACAATTAAACAATGATCAGTGCTATAGTCTCTTCGGACAAACCCGACTTAGAATAATCGGGGAGAATGCGAAATCAGAATCCTTCCTTATCTGAGCCGATCCACTGCGTTCAATTGATCTCTGAATTTCGGCTCCAGAAGTCGTTGCCGAAGGTCCAGGAAGCGGAGACGATCCCTACCCCAGGATCGGATCCCGGGCCGAAGGTAGAATCTCAGTTATTTCTGTACAGAATTAAAGATTTCAGCGAAGCAAAACTATTTCTGATTGGAGCGTACCTTATAGTTGCCCCTACCCCTGCAGTACCGAACTACCCTTACAACGGCAGCAAAAGGTACAAGCTGAGATAGACACCATGGGAGCCATTGACCTGTCACATCACATCAACTCCAAGAGCAAGGCTCGGCATCCTTCGCCTTTGAAAGATATTATCAAGTATATGAGCCAAGATGGCATGATAAGCCTTGCTGGAGGTATGTATTAACGACTAAAATATCGGACCCCAACTCTCAAAGGCTAATTTTCAAAGGCTTACCACACCCCTCACTATTTCCCCTTGAGGAAGTCAAGTTTGACTGCCTCTCAGCAACAGCGCCTCTGTCAGGAGATCACTCGAGCGATGCAAGGAAGAATGGACTCCTTAGCTTGGACATCGGGCGTTCCCCAGCTGCCGGCTCCCTTGATCTAACTCAATTCTTGCAATACGGTAAGTTTGGAGATTCATATCAGCAAATTCCCTTTTCGATTCTCTAACACAAGCGGCAAGGCACGGGAGCTGGAAACCGCCAACTGATTCAACTCTGCAGAGACTTGACAGATCGGGTTCACGCTCCGCCTTGTGGATATGACTGCCTCCTTCACCCCGGAAACACCAACGCGTGGTCCAAGGTTGTCGGTCTTCTTTGCGAGGAAAATGACTTTGTGCTCGTCGAGGAGTTTACTTATCCATCAGCCCAAGCTCTTTGGGTTCCCCTTGGCATCAAAGCAGTGCCTGTGTCGGCAGATGCAGATGGCATCAAAGCTCAGAGCTTAAGGGGTCTCCTTCAAAACTGGGATGAGAAGGCACAAGGGGCAAAGAGACCACACGTGTGAGCATTCTCATAAGCTGATGACTTGACTGTTTTTCTAACACCCATGGGTTGGGCAGGTTATATCTGGTTTCTGTTGGTTCCAACCCTACCGGAGTCTCGATGCCGCCGCAACGGCGCCAAGAGATCTATGATCTTTGTGTTGAGTTTGGTAATTTCGAGTGTTTCCCGTGACATTCATATGGTACTAATTGGTCGCAGATGTAATCATTGTTGAGGATGATCCTTACTACTTTCTTCAATATTCTGGCTATGAGGCGCCAGCAGAAAGGGAAGCAGCGGCATTGAAACCAGCTGCCGAGTTTCTCAAGACTCTTCTTCCGTCGTTTCTCTCGATAGACACGCAGGGTCGTGTAATCCGGTTGGAGTCGTTTTCGAAAACCCTCTTCCCTGGCCTGCGACTCGGGTATTTCATCGCCAACTCCGTCTTCATCGAACGCTTACTCCGAGCTACCGAAGTTGAAACGCAAGACCCGGCTGGTCTGAGTCAAGCATTCGTGTTGAGTCTCTTCGGACAGTGGGGAGTTGATGGATATCTCACTTGGCTTCAACAACTACAGATAGAATATCAAGCCCGACGGAACTGGCTTGTGGATGCATTTCAGGAAAGTTTCACGATTCTCCCAGCTGCAGAATCCCCATTGAAGCAGGCCCAAGGACTGGTGGCTTGCGTCAAATCGCAAGACACCGGAGAGCTGAAGCCAGTCTTCAGCTTCGTGGATCCATGCGCTGGAATGTTCGTATGGTCCAAGTTCTTCTTCGAGGGAGTCAAACGCTTCTCGAAGATCGAAAAGGAGGGAGGAACCGATCCGGAGCAGGAGTTCGCCACTGAACTGTGGAAGGCTTGGGCCACAGAGCTCGTTCTTCTCACGCCAGGCTCGTATTACCATCCGTGGCAAGGCAAAGACAAGACTACAACCAAGGCACGGGGCCAGGAACCGAAGACAGCTCATTTCAGGTTCTCCTTTGCAACACCGACAGTAAGTGTGCGGATCATTGTGGTGAAATACGTTGCTAACGGCGTGCGTTTATAGAAAGAGCAGATTTATTTGGGCGTTGAGCGTATGAAGACCGTGATAGATAGATACTGGTAAATCGGGTTGAGATCGGGTGGGTAAAATTGTATGGCATAGCGAAGGATATAGATAGAAATAACGGTCAATCTAGACGGGAGACCAGTGTCCGTGGAATTTTCGGGGCTCGTATGCCTTTATCGGCCACTTCGCTCTTCACTCAAGTTCATGGTGGCACTGTTCTTGATTCGCCGCAAATGAAGATTGCCATTGTGCTTGTGTCAAGTTTCATGAGTGGCTGTCTCTAATATGCAGGGCAGACTCAGCGATAGATAAGGCAGAGGACATTGTGCCTCGAATTTTCTCGAACGCGGGCTAGACAATTAAGATCTGGTCCAAGTGATGTCATGTTTGACCTTTCGCGAATCTCTCCGAACGAACAGGCTGTCACGCAGGCTTAGCTTGGACCCTGAAAAGCGACCAAAGATCCTCCATCCTGGTTGCTGCGGAGGGAATTTGACAGGGGGCCCTCGAATACGGGGGGATGCCACCAGCCCTGTTGGGCTTGGGTCTCACTTGGCCCACCGCGCTATGATTGTCAGGAGGCGCCGATTGGGTTGTTTCAGGATAGCTTCGCGAAGGCTGGTTCAGCTGTCAAGGCTGAATGAGCCAAATGGTGGAGATGCTGTAATGAAGCTGGGCCAGGAGAAACACAGAAGAGTCGAGTTGAACAGCTTTTGGACGGGAATGCAACCTGTTTATGTACGCATTGTCAAGAAGAGTCTTATGTCATGCTGTGCTCCGTCTTACTGAGGGGAATCAATTCCCCGAATGGCTGCAAAACGGGACTTTGGGGGCGCTGCCAGGATGTGAATACGAACTCGGGCCACCGCGCTAAGACGGATCACACGGCCGAGGTCTCGTCCTCATTTAAAAGGAATAGCCAAGACTCAGCCTCAGCGAAAATGTCAGCAAACGTAGCATGTTCAAGATCCTCGCGGCAAAAGGGGCTGTCTGACGGCTCTGGGATGCAAAAACAACAGTAAACGACGGCCTGCGAGTGCCAATTTCTTCTTCATTCATTCGTTCTTCGCTCGTTCACGTTCCGGGTTTTCCTTTCCTCTTCCTTTCTGGGTCTCTTCTTCTCTTGGGTCGACTTCCCCGCGCGCATTCCTTTGCTTTGGATCGTCTCGGCAGCACCCGGTGGCCCACGCCGCCAACGTCTTCGCAGCCATGTTCTCCGGTTCCAGTCTTGTTGCCCTTCTGGCCTTCGCTTCCGGCTCGTTCGCTCGGGTCAAGTATGTTGTAAGTCGGCCATCTCAACCTCATCCGGGCTTCAAAGCCCAGACCCCGGCCATTTCGCTAACTGATGTCACAGGGTGTCGCTATTCCCGGTGTAGACTTTGGGTGCGATATCGACGTAGGTTTCGCCCCCTCCTTCTGTCGGTGTCATGTATTAAGCAACCATCTAGGGTACCTGTCCAGCGACGACCGACTCATTCCCCCTCAAGCAGCTTGGTGGCGGTGATGGCGCTGGGCAAATGCAGCACTTTGCGAAGGATGACGGGATGAACGTCTTTCGTCTTTGTGAGTCTTACAGAGTACCCAGAATATCTTAAGGTGAATGGCTCTAACTGTTCTTGAAGCCGCCACCTGGCAATTCCTTCTTAACGGCGATCTCGGCGGCAAGCTAGACGACACGAACTTTGGCAACTATCAGACGCTTGTGAACGACTGCCTCGACACGGGCGCCTATTGTATGATTGATGTCCACAACTTTGCACGATATGATGGTGGGATTATTGGACAAGGAGGGCCGACGAACGACCAGTTTGTGGATCTTTGGGTTCAGATTGCCGAGAAATATGTTAAGAACGACAAGATCATCTTTGGTCTCATGAACGAGCCGCATGATTTGGACATCAACCTTTGGGCCGAAACCTGTCAAGCGGTTGTGACAGCAGTTCGAAAGGCGGGCGCCAACTCTCAGATGATCCTGCTCCCCGGAACGAATTTTGCGAGCGCAGAGACGTTTGTCTCGACAGGCAGTGCTGCGGCCCTGGCGAACATCACGAATCCCGACGGCAGCACGGACAACCTCTACCTTGACATCCACAAGTATCTGGATATCAACAACTCTGGAACGCATGCCGAGTGCACAACGAACAATACCGCTGCCTTTGAGTCGATTGGAAGCTGGTTGAGGGAGAACAAGCGTCAGGGAATTATCTCCGAGACGGGAGCGTCTATGGACCCTACGGTAGGTGGCGAACCCGCGCAGGACTGAGTGAATGTCACTGACGAGGTATAATAGTGCATGGATATGTTCTGTGCTCAAAACGAGTTCATTGCCGCCAACGATGATGTCTTTGTCGGCTTCGTGGGCTGGGGAGCCGGCAGCTTCGATGACACTTACGTTCTCACTTTGACGCCCTCCGGCTCCGCGGGCGACTACACCGACAACAAGTTGATGAAGCAATGCATCTTGGAGCCTTTCCTTGAGGATGCAGAGACTTCAACTTCCAGCGCGTCCGAGACGAAGACAGTCGCGTCCAAGACTGCGACGACAGACGCCACGAAGGCTTCTGCCACTGATGGGGTGTTCCAAGAGGCGACAGCAGCCCCCGAGACGACGGCAGCTCCGTCGAGTTCGAGCGATGACGATTCAGGGGCAAGCTTAAGCATGCAGCCCTTGATTCCTGGTATATTAATGGTTGCGAGTGCATTCTTCCACATTTGGTTCCATTGCATCTAACAAAAACTGCATATTGCGTTGCATTGTACATAGCGAATGTACCGGCTCAGTCATATAGAAGCATAGCATAGCATATAGCATCCGTCCATAGGTAATACGGTAATTACATCAGAAAACATGAAGCTCAATCCCCGATTGGAAATGAAACGTTGCGAGCCTCCGGTTGCAGCGACAACAGTAATGCTCGGTGTTCTTGAAGGCTGGGGAAAAGTACGGCCAGGGAGCCCCGATGACCGTGCAGATGAAGAACAAGCCAGCCATAGCACTAGAAAGCAAATTAGTGTCTTGTTCGGGAAAATAAACGGGACAACACTAACTGAGTGCCGCCTGAGACCTTGCGCTCAACGCGGGTGATAGTCGACTCTCGGCATGCCGGGCAAGCAACGGCCCGCGGCCAGTGCTTGAGCTCCGTCAACGGGACGACGCTTGATGGCGAAATGCTATCGAAGGATACGAGGTCCTTCGAAACTTGGTCATCGGTCTTCTTGTTGTTCGTAAAGGCCAACGTGCGAGCCGGCCAATCGGCGTCGGTCTCGGCGCGAGGGAATACGACACGAGCAGCTGTCAGAGGGCCAGGCATCGGATGACAAGATCGAGGAAGAGTGGCGCTTGCTCCACACAATCCGTGATCAAGCCGGCCGAAGAAGCCATGGCAAGATATATATCGAGTATCCTCACATGCGGATGTCGTTTCCGGGAGTGTGATTCTGGTGCCTGGCCGTGATGCCTCGCGATGCGTCTCGTATTTCGTGTACGATTGAGCGATCCAATCAGAGTCCAGCCCCCAAATACCGGCGACAGAATGAGGATACCGAGCCAAGCGTGGCTGAATCCCCAGGCGCTGTGAGGTTGACTCGGGCTGATTGATGACCCGGTCAGATGATAAGCTGAGCTCGAAAATGAGGCTTCAGCTGCAGTTGTGGCTTGACTCGTGAAATGAACAAACCGCTAACAGGCGGGCATTTAGCTCTCTAACCGTAGGCATGGGGTTGCGCTGGTTTGAACTGAAGACCAGCCGGTTCCGTGGTTGATACTCAGCAACTGAGTGGCTTATATTCGACGTAAGTTGTGCTGTTGGCTTTGTTACTCGAGTGAATAACAGTTTTATTTCTTTCAAACAGCTATAAAACTTTAATTCAACACACCGCTCCCTTCCTGACCCTGCGTTTACCACAGTGAACATGTCCGACGATCTGGGAAGTGTAGGGTAGGTGTAATCATGCATTTTAACTGACTGGAGCAGATGCCAGCTCATTCACACTTAAAAGAGACCAGTTGCTATATGTTTCCTCATAAAAATGGATTTAATCATCTCATAAACTAGAAAACTTGTCCGCATCCCATGTACAATGCCTGTGTAGAACCGAAATAAGAATTTAGCCAAACTGAGTCGAAGACATTAATGGTGCCTCAGTGGTATGTGCCGTGTTTTAACTTGAATGAAACCGCTTCATGTCGAATATATTCATGAAATCGTGGGCGCTCTCTTTTGGATCGCGACATTCAAGCCTAAGGGCTTCCTCAAGAACCCTTCCCGCGTCTCCATGACTTTCTGTCGTAACTCAACTGAGTACCTCCTCGCCCAAGTCGCGGCAATGAGCTTCATCTCCATCTCCGCTACGTTGCGCCCGACACACGCACGAGGGCCATGGCTGAAGGGAATGAAAGCATTCTTCTGTCGCGGAGTCGCGTTCTCCCAGCGTTCCGGACGAAAATCGTCTGCATCCGCGCCCCAGATCTCCTTGGAGTGATGAATCGTGTACGTTGGCACGCTGAGGACACTCCCGGGCGGGAAGAAGTGGCCATGGATGGTCACGCCTGGGGAGCCTTCTGGGACCTGACGAGGGAGACCAATGCCGGATGTACTGTGATAGCGAAGAGTTTCGTTAAGAACGCAGTTCAGATAGGGGAGGTCGCGGACCATCTCAAATGTAGGGACATCGACACTCGCAGGAATTGCGGCATCCAGTTCAGCCTGCATCTTGGCGAGAACGCCCGGGGTACGCGTGACGTGATAGAGTAGGGCGCAGGACGAGTTGGAAGTCGTATCGCTTCCCGCAATAAGCTGGGTCAATGCTTCGGCAGTCAGTTCTTCACGGCCCAGGGGCTCTCCTTTCTCATCTCTGCCCTCCATGAGTCTAGCGAGAAGATCTTTCCGCTCAACCGGAGGAGGATTCCTTAATCTGCCATGGACTCGGGCGATAGCGATTCCAGCAAGGTTTGCCACAGCATTGAGACCGTTGCTGAAGAACGGATCAGGTAGCCACTTCGCATAGGGCTTCAGCTGGGGGTAGCATCCGAGTGTCGCGCTCACTTCTCCTCTTCGGTTGAGAATCTCAATCGCAGAGGCGTAAATTGGTTCACTGTCTGGCGTAGCTCTGACTTCGGCAACGTCGGCGCCATTGGAGAGCATACCGAAGGGGGCTCCGAAAGCCAGATCGCCGATAATGTCGAAGGCAAGGTAGTTGAACCAGGGCAGACAATCGAGCTGTGCCTCCTTGTTGCCGTTGTTGCCATTGACCTGTCCCTTGCCAATCAAGCTATCAATTTGCTTCACGAACAACTCGAGATTGTTATGAATGTATGGCTCGAACTGAGTGATCGACTTGGTGGAGAAAGTGTGAGAGATGAGCTTGCGCTTTCGCGTGTGCTCGGCACGGTCCCGGGTGTTGAACAGGCCTCTTTGGATGGAGACAAAGGCGTCATAGAACTCACTGCAAGAGGGTTAGATTCGGATATCTATGAGAGCAGAGAACATACGCCTTTAAGAAACCGTTTCCGTGTCCATAAATGACAGGAATTGCTTCGTCATCAGCAACCGATACATGGTTTGGTTGGATGCGAACCATAGGTCCCAGTTTCTTGTGCACATCGTCTACAATACGGTATCTCGCCCCGCGCCGGCATACAGAAAGAAGCCAGAGGTTGGTGAACTGTGCGGGGAAGGGTGACGGGATGTCCCTCAAGTGACCAAAGGTCACAAAGTAGGGGTAGAGGTAGTAGGCCACAAAGATGGTCACGGCCAGGGGGATTGACCAGGTAGACAGAAGCACATCAAGCAATGCCATTGTGTTTCGGGCTGTTGGGGCACTTCGCAAGGGGTTGGTCCTTCAGGATTGACTTGCTTACGAGCTTGGAGCGACAGAGTCTTCAGTCAGAGTCCAACGGCTTTTGAGCGGTTCCTGGTCTGGGGTTAGACTTTTCGCTTGACGCGCGTCCAGTGTTGGAGAGGCGTTGTAGGCTCAATTGGCAGCGAGTTGGGCCTGATGTTCTCACGCCTCAACTCATTGAGCTTCTCACAACTTCAGACCGCTTCTTGGCGAACTTCTCAAGAGTTGGAGAGTCAGCGAGGGCGAAAATTTGTCCCTATCTTCTCCGTAATACCACCATCCAGTTTCTTACTAAAGCCGAGCGACCCGCCGAAACCCCGCATGTCGGCCACGCGAATATCCGCGTGGTCGAGGCAGATCTGCGAGCGAGTGAAGCCTTTGTCCAACAGCCTTTGGCGCAATGGTCATGATCTCTGCAGGGTTTACGTCCCTATGACACGGGAGGCGCTCAGATGCTGCACTAACAGACGGGAGAGGGTTTGAGTGTGCTCTGTGCCGTCAACACGAGGTCGCGCTGCTTGAGCGCAAACTGTGGGACGCCCAGAGCTTCGGGAGAGAAAATCGGCACTTGGGCTGGGCCAATCCCCGAGTTCCGATGAGAGCACGCAAGGGATGCCTCTGCAAATGCGGGGGAGAACCTTGGCTGTGTCTTTCAGGACGAAACGGACTTGCCTTTACTGAGACCAATGTTTGGAAAGCCGGAAATTTGCTGACTTGTGGCTGCCACAACATGTCCAGACTTGATCTCGTCATCCGAAGCCATCGGAGCAGCTCGGATCGTCGGCTAAATTGCCAGAAGGGAGTTTGCTTGCTGACGAGAGACTCACCGTTTGGATGTAACAGCACGCGCAACTAAGCGGGCGATGCTAGCCATGATCATGATTGTCCGAGTCAACAGACACTCGTTGTATTAGTACGTATACAATGTTGCCGGGTATTCCTCCGCATTGGCCAAGCCACTTCATGCATGTCGTTGGTGGAGGTTCTCCCTCCGAGCACGCGAGCACCGCCAAGCAACGAAGAAGATACCCAACTAAACAGCGTCGCAGCCCCAGAGAGGACGCGTATCTCCTCTAAATAACCGTCGGCGGCTGGATCCCTCTTATATAGCCTTCGCAAACACATTCTCCATCGTCTCCATCTCGGTTGCGATGGCGTGTGGTGAAACTGAAACAGATGCGTTTCGATGTGAGCCAGGGGTCTGCCTCCAAGCCCGATCAAGGACGAACCCGCCGCGCCAGTCTGTAATAGGACCTCAACTATTTTCTCCGTTGGAAGTTCAAACAAAAATGAGTTGGTATTTCGCCGGCATCAGGTCATGCAGGGGATCTTGATCTGGTCTTGGCAGACGGATCAATCATGATAATACAAGAGGCTCTGGTGGCTCGATCGATGGTTCTCCCATCTCGACATCTCCTTCGTTCATTACTTTTCTGTTTGCGTAGTCCGACAATTGTCGTCTTGCAACTCCTGGGCAGTGCCCATTTTTCTCTTCTCAGCTGAGCTGTAATTGTTTCATTCTCTAGCATTTGTTTTATATAATTTTAGATCTTGTTTTAATGTCAAAATGGGATTGGTGTCGCTGCTTCAGGAAGTTCACGCTTGGACAAAACACGGGGATGACGAGGCGATCAACGCTCGGTACGCGACTTGTTTCATCGACCTTCCCGCTTGCGTCTCCTGCTAAAACGAGATAGGCATTACAATGAGTTTATTGAGAGGAATCCATCGGGTTAGTTCTGGAGTACTCAATCTCTGACTTGTTACTGCTTGTCTAACAGAGTCTTCAGACGATGCCAAGCATGACCGCGCCTCACTATACACGACATGCGACACAGCGTCGTCGTCACAGCTGCACGAGACCACGACTCTTAGTTTATCTTCGACTCAAGACGTAAATTTAGTAACAATCTCCACGGCCGCTTCGACCGTGAAGCTTGCGATAGATACTTCAGCCCCGGGGAGCGAATACTCCCAGATCATCTCGGTGTTTCCTGAACACACCAACGCCCCAGCCTCAAGCCTCGCCATGACGTCTCAAACCGCAGCATCCAGCAGCGATTCCGATGCATCTTCAACAGGAAAAAGCTCGATTGGGCTGACAAGTTCACAAGCCATCGCTATTAGTGTGGCTCTGGGGGTCACTGGTAGGCAGAGAAGCCGAAATAAGCGCTTCAGGGGACAACCGCTGACAGAAAGGTAGCTCTGGTGGCTCTCATTGCACTGGGAGTGTTCATTTTCTGGACTCGCCGACGGAAGGTCGAGAAAAGTGTCGGCGCGCCCTATTACTGCGAAAAGAAGCTCCCACCGACGCCCATCGAGAGCGCCACACAACCAGCTCGACGAACAAACTCGGAGATCATGGACGAAGTCATAACCGCAATCTACGATGCCGAAGAGGCGAACCACCCAGGGCGAAGGATCACCCTATTCACAAATATCTCGAGGGGTTTTAGCAGCCATTTCAGTCGTCAGCAAGAGGCCCCGGCGCCCGTTTCTCCTCTGACTCCGTCCGACTATCAACCTACAAGCCCAGAGATAATGAACCCGCCGCGCCGGCAAACCGAGTGGTTCCCGCATCTCAATACTGCGTCTGCCAATGCTGCGCCTCAACCCGAACAAGATTGGCAAGTCTATCCTCCCGGCCAGATTTTCGACGATTATCGTGCTCCGTCCCCGGCTCGAACAGTGGGAACAATGGCTACCGAGAGTTCTTGGAGGACATGGAACGTGACGCAGGACAATGTTCAGAGTCAACCAAGGACATGGAAAGAGAGATTCCTGACATAGACAAAGACAAATCTTTTGTGTGGTACGGATCGCTTCGACTGTGACTCTTTCGTGATGACCCTATAATTAGAAGTAGCCAGTGACCCCTAGAGCATCTACCAGGTTAACGTTCCATTGTGAGTTCTCATGCAATAACAAGCCGTCTATTGATGTGCGACTGTTCAATCCAACGAACCCAAGTCCAAATAACTTGAAGTGTTTACACGCCACGATGGAATTCACGGAGGGTGCCGACGTGGAACTTTTCCGCGGGAAAGGTGTGTGAATCAACCACCCCTTTAGGGGTCATCTTTCGGCGCCATCTCTCTAGCTGCAGGGCCTACATAAAAAAAGCAACGAGAGGGCAACCCTGGACCAAAAGCATCCATAAATTGCATGGGAAAAGCATGGTGGCGTTGCCCATCATTACAGCTTCGCTTTGTCGCGGAAAGCCTCCTCCACCAACTTCACCGCGGCCTTCGCACAGCCATACGAGCATTGGTAGCCTGCGCCGCCATGGCCATAGTTGTGCACAACCCACATGCCGTTGATCTTCTCCTTCTCGATCCTCGCACCGTCATCTCGGGCAGGTCGAAGACCAACGCCGTGTCTGATGATGTCGAGAGCCTCGATGCCCTTGCCGTTCGTCAACTCGGGGTTCGCCTCCACGCATCGCTTCATGATTCGGATGGCGAGGTTTGGGTCTGGTTGCGACTCCCAGTTGTCCTTCTGGTAGCAACCACCGAGAACGGTGCCACCACCCGCAGGACGGCACATCATGTACATGGCCTCGTCCTCGCCATCGTCGGTCCCGGAGACAGAGATCATGCCCTTGGACTCGTTGCGCACGACAACAATCTGGCCTCGTGCAGGATGGACCGTCAGGTCGCAAACACCGCCGAGCTTGCGGGAAGAGAGGCCGGTGCAGTTGATGATCATGTCGGCCTTGGTGCCGGTATGGTGAAGACTGCTGGCGTCGTTGATGTGCTCGATGACTGCTCGTTTGAACACAATGCCGCTCTTGAGGCACTGTGAAAGCAACCAGGGGAGATAGATGGCGGTGTTGATACAGACGCTGGTAAGAGCGTGGCCGTTATCGTAGTTGGAGCCAAGCTCAGCCTTCGTCATGGCACGGTACTGGCGATTGGTTAGCTGGGCAGTCTTTGTTACCCAAGTCGATACTCACGTCAGGGAACAGTCTCTTCCACCAAGGGTTCTCGGCAAGCAGTCCAGCGAACCAGTTCGCAGTGGCAGACCCCGCATCCTTCTTGCGGTTTAAAATGCGTAGACCTGAGAAGGGGTCAGTAATTCATATCGCGCTGATGAGGCAGACAATGACCTTGGAAACGAATCCCAGCTTCAGGCACCTTCTTGGCTAGATGGTCCATCGTTGCCCAGGTATCTTCATCCCATTGCTGGCTTGGTGTTGAGCACATGGAGACCCTGGGTTGCGTAAGTCAGTCTTCCAGGACGAACAGTGTAAAAAGGATGCTACTCACGGCATGTAGTTTGCACCGGCCCATGGTGAAGCGTATTCGATGTCGTAGTCTCCAGGCATATGTTTCGCTGCGATGGTGATGCAGTAGGAGGAGTCCTTCGACAGCATCAGCGCAGTCGTGAGACCTAGAAACATGGGTGAGCTTCACAATTAACTGATGGACTGATTGATTTACCAGCAACACCGGCACTGTGATAATTAGCTATGAGAATCATGAATTGAATGGGCTAGGGCCTCCGCGACAACATACCCGACGACGACGACGTTCTTCTGCGCCATGACTTGTTTCGAAGAGAAGTAGTGAACACTAGATAGTCGCTATATTTAAAACTTCTGTTGTAACTAAATTGTTTTTTATTCAATCAAACAGGGAATCTTACGAAGAGCCGTTGACATTTGTACTCGACATGTCCTCAACACTCTCCGTGGAGTAGACAAGTTTTCCGAGGAGGGCCGGAAAACTCTGGTTTCCCGCGGCGGCCTCGGATCATGTCGCGAGAAGCTACAACAGGATATGTGATAGCGTTCACCTTTGCCATCGCAGTATCAACCTACCCATCAAAAACTCCCTCGCCGTCCATTGAGTCGTACGATGCGCGGCAAGTTCCTAAGGGTGCTTGGGGCGTCGAATTTGCTACGTAACTCTCCAGATCGTTTGACGTGAGGCGAACACAGAATCACGAGCCAAAATTCATCGACTACTACCAATTTCACGCGAAAAAAATTTGACTGATAGGAGCTGGTATGTTATAAGTAGTATTTTCCGTCAATATCTCTGCATCTCTCTCTGTGGTATGACCAGGCCTCCAAACCTCTCCCACTCCGGCGCAAGATGATCCCCTTACAGTCCAGCCTTCCCCAATCCCTTCGCCGTCAAATTAGAGTCCGCTTCGGTTCTGAATCATCTGTCGCTGTGCATTCATAGTGTATACTCTAAAAACTTGGTGGCATTGGAGAGCATTGCCTGGACGTCATCCTTAGCAATTGCAGCATTCGGCTTTTGTCCATGCTTCTGGGTCGTGGGGTTGGTCGAGGATTGAACCACTGGGCCCTCAGTCTTCCGGTAGACGTTGCGATTTGTTGAGGGGTTGAACACTGTCGCAGACGGGTTCATGGCTCGCCGGTAGGGTTTAGCGGAGGGCGCGTTTGCCTTCGCCCATCGACTCGCTGCCAGTCCGACGGCCGGCTTGAGCTTGGTGGTGGTGGCGGTCTTCTCCTTGAAGTGAGCTGTAGTTGCGGCGGTGATGCTCAGCTCCGAGACGCTGGGAACATCGATCGAAATAGTCTTGGTGTTGCCTTCTCCGTGAGTCGGCACAACGGCGCTCTTGTCAGAGCGATCAATTTGATGATAGGGGCATGAGGTCTTTCCCTCCCAAAGGGACTTCAACTCCGCCAAATAGTGCGCGCCGGCCTCGCCCTCGAGGCATACAGCAGAGCGGCCCAGAAGCGGAGATTCGAGTATCTCCTGCCCATTACGACGGTCGCCGAGATTGTCCTCGCGGACCGTACATTCCTGACATCTGACCTTGACGATGCCGGCAAGATCCACGCCGACGGGGGAGGCGACTGTTGTGATAGAGCCGCATGTGCCGAAATAGCAGACACAGTTGCCATGGGCCTTAGCGCAGTTGATGCGCTCTTCAGCGATGATGTGAAGCTTGCCACAAGTAAATGACAGGGCAGGAGGGTTCTGGGGAGCGCATAGCGCGATGCCTGTGGCTTCTAAACACATGTTGGAGATGTTCAGGGGAAGGATAGATATATAACGAGGGATCGATGCGGGATGGGCAAGGAGATGATGTGCTCGAAACCAACCTGCAAATGTTGGTGATGAAGTTGGGAAGTCCGAGGTGGGTGGTGAAGGGAAGGAGGCGATGCCTTTATACTCGGGAAAGAGACCATTGACTGCCCCTTCGCGTTTGTGTCTGGGTCTGAAGATGAGCTGAACGAAAAGTGAGAAATCTGATCACTTGCGTCCTATTGTTTTCGCGTTTGAATAGGATCGAGGCGGGTCAGAGAGAGGTGAGAAATCGTCAATCAGTCTGTCACCTGACTCATACCATGACGTCTTTCTCAAACAGAGGACCGTAGAACAATCTTATCGTCAAGTGATTCAATTGGAGGATGTTCTAAATGTATTGATGCCATCGCGAGCCGGAAGCAGCAGAGCACGCGCCTGGGCTGAAGAGGTACTTTCGGGGGAGGAGCATTGTCTCTGGGCGACGAGATTACGGCGGTCGGGCCTGGGAAAACTTGGTTTATCCAGCTTTTAACTGTTATGGAACGCCTTGGACTCCATTCGAATGCTTAAGGAGTGTCTTTTGGTGAAGCATCTGGGATCGGTGGGAGCCGTCCCGCTCACTGTCTGCACGAGGCGAGAGTTCTTAATCCACAACGTGACTCCTACCAAGGGGCAGATTCGTGGAGGTATATAAAGACTGCCGTGATCTGTTAATCTGAACTGTAGTCTTGTACTGAAGTGGGTTCTTTGAGTACTGCGCCGTCGGCTTTCAGGTCTCCCTGTTTGTTGTTGTCGGCGATCGTGTTCAGTCACTCGACTTGTTCAATTTAGCGTCTCTAGTTAAAGCAACCAAGACTGCCTTTAAACAGTGAATAGTCTTCAAGACATTTTTTTATAGAGATATTCGAGCGAAAATGAAACTCGAAAGCAAAGCCTCATCTCCCATCTCCCATCTCCATGTTATTCTCATTTCCCATATTTAAAGGGTGGAGGTGGATGGCAGTGATGTTGTTTATATCGATGACGACGAATAAATGGCAAAGTTTTTACTCGCTCAGTTCATTCTGGAAGAGCCTGATTTTGCTGAAGCTCATTTTTTGGACCATCTTGGTGGAAGGGCTGATCCGCATCGTGCTTGAACTCCCTTTTCATGGTCCCGAGAACCAGTCGCGTGGGAGAATGCGCACGATAACATCGCATCATCCATCAAGTATTTATTGCTCTAGTTTCTTATCTAAATTCTACCGGAGTATGATCGCACTATCATTCTCAACCTCTATATATGGGCCATTCACGAATGTCTATTCTGCTCCTTTAAAAACTAACTTTTTGTTTAATATCCAATGAAAAGTCCCGATAGGTGTATGAAACTGAATTTTTAAAGACCCTGATGTTGTTCAGGCGATCAAAAGTTACTTCCAGCAATAGAATCTTTAATGAACATAACTGCTTGCCGAAAACATGGTGTCCTATTCACTGTACCTTGAGCGTCGGGTCTCTTGTTTAAAGACTGCATTGGCCACCTCGTTCTTTCCTCCTCCCTCCTTCCTTCTTCCCTTATTCTATCTTCCTCCCTCAACGATTTCGACCACAACATTGACCGCAAACTTGATCCGCCCGGCAGCTGTCTTATCCCGTCAAAGACAGCTGACCTATCCATTTGACGAAGGACTGTTAAAGCAGTCACCATCGCAGAAGGCCAGCAGTGCAAAGACCATTTACAGCCGCCGAGTATGGATCTCAACACCTCCGAAGACACACCTCAGAGCAGCAATGGCCGCTGCCAGGTGTTTTCATCTCATGGTGCGCCTGAGGTTGCGCATCTTGACTCTGTGGCTCAACCATCCGAACCCGCCACCAACTGTTTAGAGTCTGTCCCTGTTCCCCTCCTGCTACCTACTCGACGACTGATGGCGCCTAGCCGTGCTGTGTCGCAAGCGCTCGCCCAGGCGCAAAAATACGCCCCAAAGAAGCTCTCGCCACTTCGCTGGGTCGACAACGCTTCAGACCAACGAGAGCTTGACGAGGAGGATCTGTCTTCGTGCGGAAGTTCAACCGAAACCGAGGAGGAATATCCTTTGGGCCAGCAGAAAAGACGGCCGGTGAGAAACCGGATGAAGGTGGCCGCCATTTTGAATCGGTACAGATTAAATGGTCGAGGTACTGGGCACACCCTTGACCGTGAACTCGAGGCTAATGAACCCCCAGCTGAACTGCCCGACATTAATGTCGAATACGTCGGCGAGCCGGTTATAAGGCTTGGAAGCGGATCGCTGAACCATTTGACAAATGACCCGGCCATCGCTGACACTCGTACTGATCCTATGCCGAGCCCATCTTCGCTACTTCGTGGGTTCAGCTTACCCTTACAGAGATACATTCTCGGTTACACTGACACGCCACCAGATGCTGATGACATCAACCTTGATCTGTCTCTACTTAGCAGCGCCGAGATTGCTGAACTGTTCCCCGGATGGGAGGACCCCTTCAGTGATGAAGACGACTACATGGACTACGAGTACACGGATCCCGATTTTGATGATATCTACGAGGATCAGGAGATAAGTGACGCTGACTTTGAGAATCTTGTTATGGATCATGAGGACATCGATATGGACCGTGAGGACGTCGATGTGGATTGGGAAGACATCGATATGGATGATGGAGATAGCGGTATTTCTCTCGACGATGACAAATAAAGGGAGTATTACTATCAATTTGAACGAAGAGCAGAGGGTTCCTTCATCACGTGGTTGACAGTCTGTATTTTGTAGTGAATTGACACGTCGATAGTACGGTAGAATAGAACATTTTCGACGTTAAGTGTTATTATTACTTGATTCATAAATGCTACTTTGCTCTAAGCAATTCGTGATGTCGTTAAAATGTAAATAATTGACTTCAGCCACATGGTTAGTCTAGAAAGTTCCTTGAACCTTGGGTCTAAACGTATTTCCACAAACCCTTCTTAGGTGGAGGTATTGGACACTCCGCGAGATCTCAGAACGAGATATGTGAGTGCGAGCAGACCTGAACCGTATTATCAAAGAGTATAAAGAAATGTACTAACAGTTCGTACTAGCAATTGCATTCAAAGACGACTGAGAAAGCATCCAATCATGAATCTGCATTTGGCTTTATTCCGTGGTTCTCAGTTACGCTGGTTTTCTTGATTCGTGGGTCTGGTGTAGGTTCCCGGGCTCTAGGAACCAGGGTCATTAGTCAACCTGGGGAAATTTGACTTCAACATCACAGAATCCAATACCAGAAGCGGTTCTAAAGTGTATCACCAACTGTATATTGGATGCGGCGGACTTGAAAGGTGTCCATAAGAACGATGGAGGATATGGTTAGTCAGGCTTCATTTCGCCGTGATACACCCTTTTTAGCAGAAGTGTTATTGATATGCTTAGGAGGGCGTGAAACTAGCACTACTCCGGAAAAGATTTGACTACAGACCATTGCAACGCTCAGCGCGTGGCTTGGCTTATTTGTCAGTGCAAGTCTTAATACGCTGCAACAAGTCATGGGTTTCAATATTTCCAAATTTATGATAGACTTATTGACATATCTAGAGATAGTAGACGAGAAAATCCCGGGAAGACAGTCCCCCACGCCAAGATGGTGCCCAAGTGAGGCCTTTCCATCCCCTAAGCGCGACCTCCAACAAGGCAAACCCCAGTATACTCCATGATTCAGTCGGAGACTCCGCATAAGCCACCTAGCGGAGTCTCCCCGATCCTTTCCCCAATTTCCAGCTTGCTGCCAAGAGCCTTGGCTGGGGTAGTCGGTCGGGGAGAAGCCCACTGAGGCGGGGATTGTCCGACCTCTTCCCATTTGGGCACAAGACTCTGAAGCGGACGAGAGGCGAACACGGCATTCAAATCTAGTCACCGGGCCGAGTTCATCATTCCCATTTTTGTCACGTCTCTTACTACGGGGTAGATCGATTCAAGCACAGTGATGAGTTCAGATATCGCTATGAATTGTCAACGTGTTGTATCGCTATTTATTGAAGGGAAGATACAACTCCATATCCATCAGTCGTCCATATAGTGGTCTCATATACATGTACATCATAAGCGCTGCGAATCACAAAGACTTGCAACTAGGACCTAAAGGTCGATTCTAAGCATCGATGGTCCGCTCAATCTGTTGAGTGTGACCAAACTGCTCCTCAGCCGCGCGCTGCTTCTCGTCGACGATCATATCCTTCTGCTCGGCGTCCTTATTACCGTAGAGACCGATCTTGTACCAAGGCAGGTCAAATAGGTGATCCATGCTCTCCAGACTACGACCGCTGGTCTCTGGCACAGAGAACCAGACCCAGACACCGCCGACAACGGTGACAGCGGCAAAGCACCAGAAAGTGCCCATGGGAGAGATACCACCATCGGACACTGGCAAGAGCATGTTGGGAACAGCACGCGAGTTACCATACTGGTTGGCGAAGTGAAGAGTCATTGCCCACGAAGTAGCCAAAGCTCGGATTCGGAGGGGGAACAGCTCGGCAGTAAGCAGATACTGCATGGAGTTCCAGCCGAGCGCCCAGCCAACACCGGAGATGTAAATCATGGCAATAGCACCACGGCTGGCTCCCTTGTCCTTGTCAGGGACACTGTAGTCATCGACGACACCCAGCTTAGGCACTGAGGTAAGGAATCCGGCGACGTAGAGCATGGAAATCGTCTGGAGGGTGATACCAGTCAGAAGAGCCCGCTTGCGACCGATAACATCCACAAGGAAGAGGGCGCAGATCATAGCCGCAGTGAGCTTGACGAGACCGAACACGGCAGTGACGAGGAGAGACTCCTCGGTACCAGTGATGCCGAGAAGGCTGAAAAGGTCGGGCGCATACAGAGTGATGGAACCCGCTCCGGACCATTGAGACAGGAACTGGACCATGCTTGACAGGTAGAGACGGTACAGGTTGCTGGGCACAAGGAACAGCTCCTTGAGCTTTCCAGCCCAGCCAACGCCCTTGGTGGCTTCAAGCTCGTGGTCTAGCGCAGCCTGGATGGTAGAGATCTCTCGCACGACGTATTCGCCATCCGCAGGCTGTCGTCGCAGATGGCCCATGACCTGGGCGGCTTGCTCTGGCTTGCCTTGCTTGACGAGGAATCGAGGCGACTCGTATTGGAAGAAGGTAAGGACGAAGATGATTCCCGACATCATAATGTGCAGACTTGTGGGTACAAGCCATCGGGCGTGAGTGTGGTCACTCATATGCACCTGGCAGCCATAGTTGGTGAAGTAGGCCAGCACGATACCCAGGTAGACAGCACCCGTGAAGCAGCATGTTGCAAGACCTCGAATGGATGCTGGCGCGATCTCTGCAATGTAGATGGGTCTACGGCAGTCAGTACATTGTAGCTGTGTTGACTGTAGGACTGAATGTCCACCGTGGAGAACTTACCCAACGACAGGTGTCTGTCCAACGCCCAAGCCGGCGATGAATCTACCGGCGTAAATAGCACCCAGGTTCCCCTTGACGCCACCACCCATGAATATCGCAATTCCAATCGCCCAAATTGTGCACAAGAAGCGAGTTGCCCAAATTCGGCCGATCCGATCGCAGATGAAGAACGCACTGCCTCAAGGTTAGGACTGTTTAAAGAAATTTCTGACGCTGGAAACTTACATCAAAGCCCCTCCAACGGAACCAATCTGAACCATAGCGGAAACATTCGCTTTGATGTTGGCTTGCTCAACGGTCGAGTACGTGTCAAAGTGGATGGTGGATTGGAAATCATCTGAGTTGAAGGCGCCAGAGATGAGACCCTCGTCAATGCCTCGGGCCGCACCAAGCAGGCCGAAGGACACGACGGCGAACCATAGTCGCCAGTTGAAGACACCTTGGGGCTCGCCCAGGTCCTTCAACTTGAAGATGTTGACGGGTTTCTTCACGCCTCCAGCCATTGTCTACAAGAACGATGTGTCAAGCACAGTATCGGCAGTGGAACAAGCGCGGTGTACTCCGTAGATGACAAGGTGGCACGGTACATCAAGGTGGGAAGCCCCAGGAACTTTATACTTGACCTGGCTGTAGTACATTCTGAGACTATACTATCTGTCGGACGGCCTTCGATCTCCGAAATAGAAAACACCTCCCCCAAACCAGCGATGGCTGGGGACGAAAACGACGATCCTATGCCAAGCAGTTCATTGTTCGGGAGAGCCAATCACGGCGGCTCCAAATCCGTCGTCTCCTCCGCGATGCCTCCATGCTTAGTTTGGGGTATCGTGGGGAAGCAGAAACACGCGCCACTCAGAGGGCTCTGTTCTGCCCCACGAATGACATCTCTGGTCCGCGTGAGGAGAAATTCCTTGCTCCCCGCCATTGCCAATGTTTTGCTGCGTGTAGGGACAAGGGCGGCGGTAAACACCCGCTGCGCAGTCTGAACACGACGGGATTTCCCCGTCACCCTAAACGTTAATGTGGCAGCATGTAGTTCTACTGGCGACAAGAATAACTAGCTTTCCGGGTAAATTGACAGCTCCTCGGGCTCACGCCGCCATCGTCAGCGCTGCTGTTCTCGAAGACCAACGACGCCGTGACGGTGACGCCCGGGCAAGCCGTTCAGAGATCAGCGCTCGTGTCCCGTTTTAGGAAGCTCCTCGCAACACGATCGTTGGTCTGGCTAGAGAAGGGAACGGGTCGCGAAGGAAGAAAAAACTCTGGCTATCCCCGCAGAATGGCGACGCTCACTGGTCTCCGGGCAGTTAAAGTCGGACCGGCTGTTATCGTACCCACAGAGCTAAAAGTGAAGTTTGTTTCGACGCTGCGAGGCCAGGGTGGGGGATCCCGGGGTTCGGTGAGAATGCCACGGGGAGGATTGTATTCTTTATGCTCGGAGCTCCGACATCATCCGCGAGGAAGACATAAAGGTCGACAGGAATTGACTGACTCGAGACCCAAGGTAGCATCGTGCTTGGCGCGTGGCCTCCGCGTTGCGCTATCTTTCGTTGCAGCCTGGCTGTCGCGTCGTCATCATACTAGACCGTGTGGAGCATGAGACGATGTTTCCCTCTTTGGTGTTTGTTCCGGTGAGATACGGAGTCTCCCCTCATCTCATATCCAATATCTACCCCAGATATCGTACTCCTCCTTTGTCCCCCGGAACTTGAAGTCCACCTCCACGATGTCCTGGAATCCTTCTCTAGCTTGGGGGGCTTTGTAGCGAGAGGCGAAGCCATTGAACGCAAGCTTTGGCAGACCTTCGCGCGATTCTGGGTTCATTGATCGGTTCAGGGCGCGGACAGCATCGTTGTGCTCGCACATATGCAGGGGAGTTTTGAACCAGACACAGCGAATGGGCACGCCTGACTTCTTCGCAAGATCGATCCAGATCGCACGAGTGTCGGGGTCAGCATTTGTATTATCTGAGCATGGTCAGTCGCTAAAATGGGGGGTTATGAGGGGCTTGGTGGAGGCATACCAATGGCGATGGAGTCGTTTTGCTGGAGGTGGTCCTTGGCAACCTGGAGACACTTGTCCCGACTCTTCAAGGTATCCTGGTTGATCCGCTCGTACCCCAGAGGTTTGAGGTATTTCCAATAGAACGTGCTCTTCCCCGCTCCAGGCGGACCACAGAAGAGGATGATATCCTGGTCGTTCTTCTGCTCGAAGACCAGGTCGAGGCCGTCCGTGGGCTCTTGGTCTGCATATGGGTAGTCCGCAAGGTCAAATTCCCGTACGAAGTCTCGGGAATTCTCGCCGAGGAAGAATTCCTCCGGAGTCTGGTACTTTATGCCCACATTGTGTGCGAAATTTCTGTCGGAGCAGCTGAAATCTTTGGAAACGGCCTTCACGCTGTCAGAGGTCTTGCCCAGCGAGGCGGTCCGCCCCCCAGCATCGCCAACGAAAAAGCTGTTCTCCAAGTCCACCTCGTCCTCCTTGATATCGTAGTCTTCGCACAACTCGCTCCACATTCCCGTCCGCGGTTTTCGATATATGTCACGCCCAGTCGCCGCGTACACTGTAGTTGGGAGGTTGAGGTTCGCCAGGACCGCGCTGCACTTCGACTTGAACTCTCCAACTCGTTTCTGAGCTGTACCTTTGGGCCCTTTGAAGTTTGGAGGGAAATGAAGAGTAAGTCCAGCTTGGTTGGAGAGGATTATCACCCGGTATCCGTCATCGTATAGCTCTCGAAGCCGTCCCGGCACGCCATTGTGCCACCATTTCCAATCCGCAGCATCAGAACTGTGCTTTTTCTTTGAGATAGTCGTGATCAAAGTCGAATCGAGGTCGAACGCAGCGATTTTCCGTCGGCTACTGGGTCTTTCCTCCTTGGTCTCGGGATCGTAACGGCCAACGAGTAGGGTCGCAAGGGTATCGTCATTCGGAGCTCGTTCTGACCAAGTCGTGCGGTCCTTGGGTTTCTGAGAAGTCGGCGTGAAGAAGTTCGCTACAGCATTCTCTAGGGCCAGGCCAGTCAGCAAGAGGTTCTCATTAGGCACTCGGCGGGTATCCTACTGGTCGTGCCGCTCTGGATCTTCCGCTTGAGTGGTGGAGGAGAAATTGGCGCGTCGGGAGCTTTGCGCTTCCCTGAGGAACTGCCAGGTGCCATGTCGAGCTATGTAGCAGCTGTAGGGGTCGCATCAAGAGGTCAATCGGGAGATGATGTTTGCGCAGCGTTGTCAAGCAGAACAAAGCTTCCCCTGCACTGTGATTCGCGTAAGGGTAGGAGGGCGAGCTTGACGCGCGGTCACGTGCAGAAAGCTCACCTCTTTGTCGGCCCCACCAATAAGGTAGAACTCACTCACGGCAAGCTCAGCCCAATCGTAGACCTTCAGAACATTCAACTCAACGCTCGTTGATCAATCCGTGGTACCCATCTATTCATTTCATCTCAATCCTTCAAGCTCCCGATCGCAAGTTCTACGTACACGCAAGCGAGACATCTATTCATCTTGCCGATACCTGTCTTCTTGAGGCCCCATCCCTGTGTCCTGGCGTGGCCCTTAGAAGCCGGTGCCAAGCTGCAGCCAGGAGGAATCGACAAACCTAGCGATCACAATGTATGAGATATTTCTCACGGCCTTGGTTGAGGATGCAGATCTCTCTGCTGCCTGCGCCATATTAAATGGTCTCTGTGGCATGGTTCCTTGGGAAACGGTTCACCGTGTGCTCTATTTCCACGGCCCTCCTCGACCAGGAGGTATCGCGAAC
Source organism: Xenoacremonium recifei (assembly GCA_012184525.1). Lineage (NCBI taxonomy): Eukaryota > Fungi > Ascomycota > Sordariomycetes > Hypocreales > Nectriaceae > Xenoacremonium > Xenoacremonium recifei. The sequence goes on along the minus strand of WOFQ01000013.1, from coordinate 355,043 downwards.
AGGAACGCGATTGAGAAGCCTATGCGTCCCGACGTTGCGCAATCATGGAAGGAGCTACACCAGAATCTCTCTCGTCAATCCTTTGTGCTTCAGACCAGATACGAAGTTCTGAAGGACCAAAGCTTCGGCCCCGGTGCTTCACCAATGAACCTAGATGGCACCCAGGGCATGCTCAGATGGACAGACTTTCCAGACCCTCCTCATGGGCGGCCCTTACTTACTCAACGGAAGAAAGTCGAGCTTTGGGATCAGAAGAGGTTATTCTCTGTCCTGCGAGACAATAATTACCAGTATGTCCCCTGTCTCGTCATTCGGCTCACAAAGACTCACCCTATACAGATTCAAGGGCGAGAAAATCGAAGAGGTCTACAGATTTTTCCGGGATGACATCGAGTTCTGTCTATCAAGAGACTATTTCCTCAACCAAGTCGAAGAATACTCGCCTTTCGAGCGTCGTGGAGCGCCCGCATCGCCCCGGAGTTCCCTCCCTACATGGGAATCTCTCACCCCCATCGACTCGCAGAAGCGATGGTTCCTCGTCATCAAAGCGCACGTACTACAAGACAACAAACCGGATGAGATCAGAAAAGTCCAAGACCAGGTTCTTGCTATTAGGAAAGAGCTGGACGGCGTCTTCGACTTCAAGGCCATCGACCGCAAAATCTTCGATACGCGAGTCGCCCAGCAACAGCAAGGCATCCAAAAACTGCCTCAAAAGGTCATGATTGGCAGGACTTGATAACCTGTGTCCCGCGAACGACTTAGCACTGCCCTGTAGCGACTCAGTGGACGTCGCACGCCACTAAATGGGCCCGAGCTGGAGAAGAAGAGAGGTGTGCTTTCTTCGCAGCACCCAACTTCGCACACCGATGACTATCAGCTCGCCATTGATCCACACACTCGGCATCATGAGCACGCATCAATATTAATGATATTACGAAAGAGTCAACAGTCAGTTACCTCATAAACAGATTTTCATGCCAATTCGAAGTTCTATTCCTGTCGTCTCTCTACCCTAAAGGTGCCCGCCTCCATTTGGATACCTGAGCTCTGGACCACGCATGGTGTGATCTTGGTTCTACCTACTACCCCTACTCCTACACTCCCCTACACTCGCTGCTTGGCCTCAGCGCCCCGGAAACGACGAGCCCATCGCAACTCATGAACCTGGGGCTTCACGGCTCGCTTTGCCCAGCTTGCACGCTTGTTGTTGTGATGGTGGTGGTGTCCGTCGTTGTTGTCGTTCTGGTTGCTATCCGCAGCAGCAGTGGCAACGGCCGAGGCGGTGGTCGTGCCAGCAACGACCGAAGCAAGTGTTGACGCTGTTTGAATACCCAGAACAACACTAGGCGTTAGCGTAGCGAAGCTGTTGCTTACGACGGTGTTGCCCAGAAGAGCATTGACGGCAGCGAGGTTCTGCTTGGCTTCATCAGTACCGGCTTCCTCGTTGGCCTTGACCGCGACAGCGAAATCGGCCTGGTTCTCTTGGACCTGGGAAAGGACATCGTCCAGAGTCGCCAAGGTGCCAATGGTTCCGGCAGCGTTGGTCTTTACGTTGGTGTCAGCTTGCTGGACAGCGAAGCAACCTCCGAAAGGCCCAGCAAGAGCGTTGTTTCGGCAGCGAACGGTGCAGATGTTGCCGGTCGAAGCTGTAGTCTATTAGCATCAAGATGTCGTATGAATCAGAATTCTACACACCTCCGGTACAAGTGAAGTTGTCAGGCATCTTGACAGTGATGTTGAAGTTCTGAGCCTTGGCCTGGGATAGACCGTTGACACCGGGGACGTTGTTCAACACAGTGAGGTTCTTGTGTCTGTCAGCTCTACCCTCTTGAGAAGTCGGTTCTTGTATCTTACCTGTGAGATGACACCAGTGTTGCTCGTCTCATCAAGGTCACAGACGTAGGGACCAGCACCATCAGCGTTGACTTGGTGAATGGTCACTGTGATCTCACTACCGGCCTTGACCTGAGTGACAGCCTTGGCAGCAATAGCATTCTCGGTGTTCTCTCCAACGTCGATGTTTCCTGACAACTCTGTGCGGCCACACTCGTTCACGATGTTGGCATTGATCTCTGCATCACGAATGATGGTGGCGTCCTGCTGGCAGGGGTTGATAGTGATGCAGTCCCGGGCAATCTTAGCGTCGACTATCCTCGTCTGTTAGTGCTTGCTCGTGACGCCCAAAAGTATTATTCTCACCTTGGAAGCCGACACTGGCTGGCGATCCGTCAAGGCCTTGGGCGTTGAGGATCACACCGTGGCATCGAGCCAGGGCAACCAAAGAGGCGGTGGCAAGGAGAGACGAGAAGGAAGGCATGATGAAAAAAAAATGAAAGTAAATGTGCCAGCACAATTAGGTCGAAATTAGGATGAACGAAGCGAAAGAAAAAAAGGAAACCAGCCGGATCACTAGGACCGCGGAAGAGAGAACAGAAGGAGATGGTGGTTGAGTTGGTTGAGACTGAAGCTGGTGGCCAAGACTCTCGCCGCAGAACTTCATCAGTCTATATACGCGCCTTAACAGAGCATTTTTGCTAGCCTCAAGGATCTTTGAGCCTCGCTTGCAACGGTTTGTGTCGCATCGCGGTCAGCGCTGAGTGGGACGCCGTGTGAAGGGGTTGGTGTTTTGCATCGTCGTCGATAATTGGGACTGCCTCTCCTGGCCCAGCAACTGGTCTGCTCCATCGACATTACGGGTCACTGAGTAATCAAGCTCTTCTCCTGAGCCGCTTCTTTGTCTTTGTATGGATTCTCGAAAATTACGTTCCTCGTCAGAGTGCTACTATGACGGTCGATGGCCTCGTAGCATCGGCTTGTCAACCATCCCCATCAGTTTGCATCCTCTGCGGGTCCTCATTTACCAATATTCTCCAGTATCACAGCTTTCGAGTAGACTTCATAGGCCAAGACTGGCTTGAGCTTCGGAAATCTCCGTCCGGGCCACGGCAACGCTTGAGCTTGGCAGAGGTTCGGGCGGAACTTGGCTCGCCTCGGTAGGCGCCCAAGCTTGGACGAAGCATATCACGAAAGACCATATTAAAGCCGACCTCACATAATGCTATTGATAGACCAGGATCTAACATAGGATCGCTTTTTCATCCTATTCGCCGTGACTGGTGGTCGGCTCCGAAAACTCCACAAGGGGCTTATACCTGCCCCTGTGCGAACACCGGCCGAAGCCAAAACATCGAACCACTTCCAAATCAAGGATCGTCTGAGGATCTCCATAGATTGCCTGCATGTCAAGCTAAACGTCCAAGCATGTTTTCAGTGCAACCAAGCGCCACGTTTCTCGTCCTCACGTTGCTGGGTCTGGCAGGTTTCAGAACAAAGTCCCCTGGTTTCGACCAGGGGGGTCCAGTGGTTGGGTGCGGCTCAGAATCTGGGTGCGGCTCCGCGCGCTTGAGGCACGGCACTTGAACTGGCTGACGATTGGCGCGCTGCCCACCGCCTCGTTTCGGATTGCTGTTTGAAGATACTGAGGTCGAGACAGAGGGCAAAACGGATGAGCCGCTTGGCAAGCGATCGGTGCGTTTCATGGGAATAACTCGGGATTGTCGCACGCCCATCACAACCGATTGGCTTCGTCAATTCTTGCCCCAACTGTGGTCTGCATCTGTGACGAGCTGTGAGCCATTACGCAGCAACCGCAGAGGTTCATACGTACCAGGGTGAATATTAGGCGTCGGAATGTCCTTCCTTGCCTTCTTCTTCTCCCGGTAGTCGACCCCAAACCTCCTATCCCTATCCTCGACATGCTTCCCAAAGTCTAACTGCCCGTCTTTCGTATAGCTTGTCATCAGTTGCGGCTCTCCAAGAGGTAAGTGATCGCCTCGGTCAACCTGCCAGAGATGATAGGCCTTTCCATACAGCTCTACAACCTGCTCCATCTCCCAATTCTCGGCTACTTCCCAGGCGGCGTTCGGAACGGCGCGATTTGGCATTATGAGCATGCCCGACTTGACTTCATATACATGGGAGTGCCAATATTTGCGTTCCTCGATAGGAAGTGTGTCGAAAAGGGCGGGCGTGATCATGTACTCGATGCCTATCAGTCGTGCATGAGGCTCGTCGCTGTCATAAAGGAGGCATTGGCGGATGTCATTATCTGAGAACAAGGTCAGTACATCTACTACCTAGATGGCAAGTTACTATCTACTCAAGTGTGCACAATAATGGTTCGCTTCGACGGGTCGGCTTGGCTCATGGGCGTACGCATGGAAGGCGTTTAAGTGAGCACACACACTCTTGATGGGACGAAAGTCCTGGGCGGCAATAATCAGCAAAGCAAGCACTTGTCTCAATCAAGGATTTGCATCTGTTCGCACTTGTGTTACCGCTGCGCCAGCAGTCAGGATCTGGTTATTGCCCGACAGTGGCTCTCCCAGTCCTTCGTTGGTCACGGGAATATTTGACCCCTTCGGTTGAGACATGGTCCGCAACAAATCCAGTAAGTTTAGTAAGTCTTGTCGTTCTTTGATGACACGAAAATGGTGATTGATTAGGGAAGGCTTTCCCGTCTCATCACATTTCATACACAGGTTCAACAGATCACAATGTCCTTTGGCTTTACGTCATAGACGAACAGAGCATCCGGTCCGGAGTTCATTAGAGCGGTCCAGTTCCCTGCTCTAGCGCTCTAGACTATGTGACTTGTAATACAGTAGCCTATAGCCTTAACAGTTAATGCGTCCTGAATTGACGCAAGTCGTCATCCTGACGCCGCCCGCGCCGGTCCCCTCGTCAATCACCGGTCTCCGGAGCGGGAAAAGTGGAGCCCTCCGGCACCCTACCCTAAAGCTCGCCGTTCACTGTACTTGTCAGAGGGTAAAAAAGCCCGCAGAACTTTGAGGCCCTTGTCATAGCAATAGGAATGGAAATAAGCAACTAATCTTCGTGTTCAGCTCCGTTTCGACCATCATCAGGACATAAAACTGTAGACTTGAAAGAATGACAAAGATTGCCGATATTTCCCTGACATCCATTATCAGACAGGATGAGGTGGCCATACCGCGCACCTCAATGGACAGGACAAAGACTCAGGAGCGCGGACGTGCACTTCAGGGATCTTCAGGCTGACATTAAGACCTCCTATGAATGGAATGCTCATATTCTTTGTCTTATTCACAACCTGAAGCAACGATTGCGAGAACAATGCCGCCTCATCAGAAATATGTCCGAGCGGCTTTGTACTTTCCTTGCCCTTGAGACAGTCTGCTAAATCGTGAAAGAGCATTTGCAGCCACATCCATCCCTGTGACAATTATGGGATAGATTCAGTCTGCATCCACTGGTCTGCGTGGAAGCACGGTCCGCCACGGCGGGAGCCTTCATGTTAGCGCATAGGGCCAGCAGGACACATCGACCTAAGCCTCAGCTCTTTGTCGTAACATTAAAAATCATGTGGAAGGGCGTGAGGGTAGGATAGCACAGTGTATGAAACGGAAATGATTCTTTTGGGAGCAAGTAGTTAACTTCTGTGAATAAATGCCGTCCACGGGCTGCGAAATTGCATTTGTTGCTTTCTGCTGGTTTTATGTAGTCTTAGGCAGATGGGTGCAGACTCCGTCAAGCTTTATCAGCTTCCTATTATTGACGTTGTCATAAGCCCACATCGCTTCGAATTTATTTTTCTGTCCTCTTGATCTGGAGAGAGAGATTTATGTCAGTTAATTCTCCCGATGCGTTCAAGGCAGCCAATGTTTAAAGTCTGTTTCAAGTGGGTAGATACCGGGGTAAGGATGCACGTACTTTCTTAGTTTAAACATCTCGTCATAATTGGATAGCGCTCTGGCCACAACTAGGTCGAGCGATCGCCGAACGAATTTTTGCCATTCGGTTTGCAGCAATGGAGCAGGCTCGTCGTCTTGGTTATGCTGGTAAAGAGTATCGAATAAGATCATTTGGTTGCGGATATCTTCATACGTGTCACAAAATTTGGACCAGACGGTGCCGTTGTTGAGATAGCTAAATATGAGACCTGAGAAAAGGAATTAGATGAGACCTCTTACTTGTGGCAAGTGGGAATTGAAGGAATTGACTTACCCAGTTCCTTGACAGACTGCAGCTGCTCGTCGTCGCCCATCAATTTGTATTTGTCTATGTTCGTCGCCCGATTACCAGCGAAGAGCTACCAAAGGTCAGCACCGAGAAGCCGAAGAACCCCACCCCTTCCACAAGAACCGATACTTACAGCTCCCTTCTTCGAATTTATCCTTTGTCGGAGAATTGTCAAACGGTTGAGCCGCTGCTGGTTGCCAAGCTCCATGAGGCATTGCTGTAAAAACGTGACCTCCTCGGGCTTGTTGGTCACTGGATTCAAGATGGAACTAGAGACGAGGTTGTTCTTCTGGAGGATATAGTCTGTCACCCATTCTTCATCAACCTTAATCTTTGGGCCTGCAGTGGAAGTAGTATCTCCCTTTGCTTTGCCGTCTACGAGCCAATCCTCGAAGAAGTCCCCGAGCAACTGGCCTTCCAAAACATGTTCGGCTAAAATATAGATACTATTAGTTTTCTTTAATTTCCAAAATTGGAAGATATTCCCGTTTTTCAGAACCAGAAAACAGGAACACTTACTTTCGTAGGCTGCTCGCTTAGAAGCACCGCCGTCAATGATCTGGTCGGCAGTATCATTCCTGATTATGGACCAGTCCGTGCATTCATCAGAAGCAGGGCCCCAGTATCTGGAGATGGAGTACCATCTCCCGTTTTCGATCCCATCCCAGGGCCATGAAGCGTCTTGGGGGAAGGCGGGATAGTTCCAAGCATTGGGGGCAGCGTATTCAGCATCAAAGACTCTCACTCTTTTGGGCAAGAGTGTGGCCTGTCCAGATGGGCGCTTGGCAAGTTCGTAGATCTCCCCATTCTCTCCAGAAACAGTAATGTCCCGTTTCGTCGAACCTGGAGTGATATCGTAGTTGGGCGCCACTTCAATATCGGACGTACCCCATTCACATTCCATACAAACGCAGCCGCAACACTGGTCTCCCCGTGAGCCGTCGAGGCATCGCATGCAGTCTTCACCCGGACAGTCAAACTCTACTCTGTCAGCTCTCCCCATGAACAAGTCTGCTCCGTTCGACAACATTTGGTTAGGGTCAGCTTTGCCTCCTGGAACGAGACCAAAAGGCCTTTTCGAGCCACGTTCGGCCAGAGTTGTGCTACCCTCCGGCTTACTAAAAATTGGTTCAGATTCACTTGAGAAGTCTGCTTGAAGTTGCTTATTGTCCCTTTTCCTCATCGAATTGACGTGACAGACTCTTCCATGGCCGGGAGTTTGCTGTCTATTGTTAGAGGGTTTTACTGCAGGACTTCAACTCTAAGACCAAAGGCGGGAGAACATACTCGATCATAAACCAAATCTCCTTCTCCTTTGTCCTCCCATCCCGCGCTTTCTCTAGATGATTGTTAATCTAAGCACTTTGACCCTGATTCCATGTGTGGGGAGGCACTTACTCGTCTTTTTCAGACTGAAACATTGTGGTTCTGACTTGTTAGCAAACATGAGAGCTATATTATCAGTTCGTTCACCTACAAAACGTCATAAGAGGCACAAGACATCCCCTCTTGATCACCATCTCCAGGCGAAACAGCAAACTGAGCCATCGTCATAGAGTGTAGCTCGATCTGAAGATGCAAACACTTTGGTCAGCTTGCACCCGGTCCACTTTCTTTAGGAGCTTTTATACCGTTGGGAGTTTCCGTGTGTTCCTCGATAACCGCGACGTTGTTAGACTCATTGAGATGCCAAATTTGACATCAGTTGTAATAGAGATGGTTCCTCCGGCCATTGAAGTACCGTAGATGACATCATCCGACATAACTTGGATCTCGTTAGGCTTTCGTTGGTCGTCCTGGGAGCCGACGGTCAGGTCTGGATTTGGGAAGACGGCCTGAATATGCCCAAAATCGGAGACAACTCTGCACGACATTCTACCGTCAAATGGTGCTTTGCTGTCCGCACTAATGAATCTTTCTGTGCCGTTGTAGGTCGCTACCGAATAATCCACTGAGTAGTAGGGGTTGATTGAGACGAAGCCAAAGAGCGGGCCTGCAGAAATGGAACTCCCATCCAACTGCCGATTGTCCCCTCTCGACCAAGCAGGATTGCCGTATTCAGCTTGGGCAATGTCTATTATCCCTAAGCCCCCGACTCCATAGGTTGCGTCAGTTTGTCCGGGAGCTTTGATGAATCCGTTCAATTCATGGGTCTGTAATTCGCCGCTCTCGTAGGTCGCCTGGTCATTCGTTAGCCTTATTCCCCAAGCCACCTTTGAGGTTAGAGAGCCATACCACCATGGAAACGCCGTAGAACATCTCGGCGTTCAAATCGCCTTTGACAAAAGCGCCAATGCCTTCGCCATAGTTTTGACCGTCAATAAGGCATTGGTCAACTCCTTGCCAGAACAAAGGGGCATCCAGTGAGGCTTTGATCTTGAGCGGAGTACTTTGGTTGTAGTTGAAGAGTTTGCCATCATTAAAGCGCTCTTTCCAATCTGCATTCTGACTAGAAAAGTATCTACCCTCGAGACTGCGGCGTTGCACTCCAGCAGAATCAACGATGCTGTCCCAGTATTCTTTGACGTTTGTCACGTCCATTCGAACGCTATATGTAGTATCGGCACGCACTTCCATCCTGTTGAAGTCGAAAGTAAAGTCAAAGACGTCTGATGTTGCGTCTCTCTTGGAGAGGTGTTCCGGAAAAGTTTGGTCTAATCATTTGCTAGTCAGCTTACACCTAATGTTCGATCAGCAGAGATAGGAAGGGTGATCTTACCTGTCGACCGAGTAAGAGATATTGCCCTAGCAAAAGAGTTTGGGGCACACTGTTGATGTACGCAGTCAGCAAGTAGTTGAGGTCTGAGGGCTTCATTATCACTTACGTTGTCCGGCATTTCAACGATAGTCCCTTCAACGCCTCGTTCCATGACTTGGAAACAACCGTCAATATCCTCACTCATACAGACGACCCTGGCTGTCTGGGTCTCGTTAGCAGGGCGATCAGTGACACCATCAGGACAATCGAGGAAGATGAAGGGCTCCGGCGCGCCGTCTCTCTTTTTCAGCTGAGTCAAGCCATGCGAGTCTCCCGCGACGAGGAGGAAGCCGAACCCCGAGTTATTAGGGTCTAAATCGCCTGATTCTGACCCAGCTCCAAAAGTGACCAGTCCATAAGAAGGCTTTGAAGTCTTTTCCGGGAGGTACTGACTTGGAAATATTTTGTCGAGGCTCACTAAGTCAAAATCCTCGTTGCTGTTCCACGTCTTACCACCTGAAACAGCCCACAAAGCGCTGAATTCATTATCGTCCTGATCAACGGCCCATACCATGAGACCAGATAGTCCCATCTTATTGGCATAATCAATCTTCGCTTGAAAGGTCACTGCGTCATCGTACCTGTTGTCCTGGTTGTTAGTCCAGTGGTTTCTTAACACTACTGCTCTTGTAAGAATTTACTCACGAGATCCAATTGTCACCAGAATACACAAGATACCTGACAGCCGCCTTTTTGTCATGATAAGAAGTAGCGCCGGTTGACTTCAAGATGTTTTGGATCTCTATTTTATACCTGATTAGTATATGTGCGAACACTTGGCTCAAATATGTCCACTTGCCTCTGTACGACAAAATCCCAGCAGTTTCTGTGCAGGGGCCTGCCTTTCCTGGTCCATTGAAGGAGCAACCAGGTTTCCAACAGGAGGATGACGTGAGCTGAAAAGTTCTACCGTAAAAGCCTAATCCAAGAACGATGCTTGAAGGCTTGATGCCTTCTCGCCAAAACTAGAACGGTGTTAGAAAAGTCGCAGGGGAGCTTCAGGGGTGATACATCATACCAGGTCGAGAGCTGCATCAATTTCCGTCAAGTTTGTATGAGCTAGTACTTGACTTCCAATCGGGTTCTTGCTGTCCCAGACACCATGAAGGTCGTATGCCATGAGATTGATCCAATCAATGTGAGGCTCCATGTTCTTGAGATCGAAGTGTCTGAGATACCAATAGGAAGTAGGGGCTGTGAAGGTGATGAGGTACGGGTAGCCGCTAGCAGTTATGGCTTCTCTCAACTCCTTAACCAAGGCGACGTAGTTTGCGCCATCTGCGGCTGATCCTCCACGGTCGCCAGCCCCGGGATACTCCCAATCGAAGTCAACACCGTCGTAACCAAACTCGCCAAGAAACGAAAGAAGGTTCTCGATAAAGACAGCACGGTTTGCTTTCGTTGAAGTGAGCCTGGGGAAAACGTCTTGCCATGGGCCCGGGTCGCTGAAGGTCCACCCTCCCAAGGCGATCAAGATCTTAAGATTAGAGTTCTTCGCCTTCAGGTTTCCAACATTCTTGTAGAGATCGCCAGGGACACCATCCATGTTAGTGATGTGGAAATTAGAGTTAATGTAACCGAAGGCAATGTTCAAATGAGTGAGCATTTCGACTGGGATTGCACCGAGACTCATTTTACCGCAAGGGTGATCCGAATTCCAGGTCTCCCAATACCCGACAATCCTCTTCTGCGAATTGGAGGGGGAGACCGAAGGCTTCGGCTGCTGGCACTTGGATTGACATCCAGCGCCGCAGAACTCCAACGTGGTGCCACAGAAGCCGAATTCTGAGCAGCAGACATTCAGAGGGCAAGTTTGGCCTGGAGTAGCCGCGTATTTACCACACTCGGCCTTCGCATCGCAGTTGGATTGGCAGCCCTTACCACAATACTTGGGCTCATAACCGCACCAACCGCTAGGTCCACAGCAAGCACCATTGGAGCATGGCTTATTTGGACCACAAGTGTAGTCATTCTGGCCAGCCGTACTTGATAGGATACTAGCACGAGATGATAGCTGCTCTGAGTGAAAGAGCTCGTCTGGAGCGGTGTGGGAAAGACTTGCGTGTGCATGTGCATTAAGGAAAGTCAAGAAGAAGAGAAGTAAGAAAATCCGTAAGGAACGTTGAATGGGTGTCATCTTGTAGAACAAGAACGGAGGAGAGACTAAAGAGTGTATAATGTGTTCGTTGCGTGAAAAGTGAAGTCTGTCTGTCGACAGGGCATTATCATGGTCTTGTGAGTTATCTTTTATAAGAGACATCCGCAGTTCATTTTCCCAAAGACAAGACCTCCTTAAGCCAAGCGTACCCGCGCGCGTCCGAGGCTCCGAAGATCCATCCTAAACCAACAGCCGGCACGAGGAACGAACTTTGTGGTCGCATGACTCTTCGGCGGCATGTTGGTGCTGTTGGTTCTCTCAGTTACGTACAGAGTATGCTGCCCGAGGTTGGATCCTTAGGGCTTTACTATAAGGAGCAAGTCACACCACCCACAGACTATGGTAAGGGGTTCGGAGTAATGATGGAGTTGCCTTAAGCTTGATTGATATGGGGGCTTCAGCTCCGTGACAATGAACATCGCCTCAGCCGCAGAGGGGAGGAGGGCGGCGGTGCACCGAAATTCACGCTGTTGGTCGTGCTCGAGTTGTTCTGCAAAAGGACTCTCTCCACATTTTGAGCGGGTAGTGGTGTAAACAGATGGATCAGCGGTCTTTGCGTGAAGCTTGAAACAAACACACAACCAACAGCGCTTAAACACGGGCGGTTACACAGAAAACTCTGCGCGCATTGATACCTTCCTGCTATGAATGGCTCCGTGATTGGTTTCATCGCGCCTGATCCACCTCATCCAAATCCACGACTCTCTAAATTAAGGGCAAGATGTTGGTCCAACGTCAAGTTGGCTCCAGGCTTCCTCCCTGCATGTGATTGACGGTCCGAAGTCTCTTTTTTATCTGCGGGTACCAAGGATCACACCCCTCATTATGTCTTCGAAAGTCCTGGCATTCGTCTCTGTCAAGATTTTTGACGGCCGTGAATCGTGGTTTCGAAAGATTGTTTTCCATCTCAGACAAGATGAAGTTTTCTATGATCATTTCCTTTCTCAGTCTCCAAGTCGTCGAAGCGTCTTGGTTAGACTTGGCATCTAATAGTCTCGGGGCTAGAGCTAAAAGCTTGACAACATGTACCCCCTATACCGTGGCAGCGGGCGATAGTTGCCGAACCATTGCCATGAAGAACAGCATCACTTATGCTCAAGTTATGATGTGGAACAACCAGTTCAAGTCTCTTTGCTCGTATGTCATGATCGCTCTTCAATGTCAATCATAAATTAACATCTGGCTTTAGTGATATGGCTAGTATGACAGGCACCAAGCTCTGCATCAGTAATCCAAAAGGCAGCTATGCTTTTCCTACGAACTCAAACTCTGATACATCTATTGTCACCACTGTAGCGTGAGTCGCAGATCCATCTGCACACAGATATATATGTTAACTATTGAGATAGGCCGGTTCCTACCTTGGTTCCTGACGAGACCAATCGCCGGTGCGGCCGATATGAGCAAGTTGACACTGGCGACACCTGCACCAATCTGATTTCTTCTTCCGGCATTACCTTGGATGACTTGTTAGTATTGTCAAACACCATTCGTTGTTGGTGAGCAAGACCACTTACAGGAATCTCAGCCTTTTCTTGAACCCTCAGGTGTGGCCTAACTGCACGAACCTCTGGCTTGATTACTACTACTGCATCAAGCCGGTCGGTACAATCACAACGTACTCAGGTTACGATACAGCGACTGGAACTCCGAGCCCAACGCCAAGCCCCTTCAACAAGACCGACACAATTCAATTGCCCTACGTGTATCGTAATTTTACACCTAGCGGTCCCATAGTTGGCTACGCCAAGGGAACCCGGAGAGATTGTTACTCGTATGAACAGAAAGCCCTGCGCAGTTTTCCACTATGGCACATTGCTAATCGATGTTCAAAGATATACGTGGTTCAAGGATGCTACTACTGACAAGATTCTCACCGATTGTTGGACCTTCGCTTTGCTTAACGACATCTCAAGGGAGGTCAGTTGAGACAAGTCCAGAACCAATTTATTCGATAAACTAATAATATTAGGACTTTGTACTTTGGAACCCTTCCCTTCAACAGGACCAAATCAACGCACCTGGCTCGACAGGATCTGGAACAAGTAGTGGTGCTTCAGCAGATACAGAGACGGATTACAACTACCCTTGCACACTTTCGGCCAGCTCTCGTTACTGTTACGCCTTAGCAGCCCCAACTGACGAGACGACAAAGACAACCGCGAAGTCAACCACGGAGACTGCCGCGAAGACGACCGCAAAGACGACCGCAAAGACGACCGCAAAGACGACCGTGAAGACTACCACGAAGAATACCACCGACAAACCCACAAAGACAACTCAACCCAAGGCCTCTAAGACTGGATCTCATGTGACGACACCGAGTCCGATACAGACAGGAATGACCACATCCTGTACTCGATTCTCTAAAGTCATCAAAGGAGATACTTGCTATGGCATTGCACAAACTAAGAAGATTTCCTTGTCCAATTTTTACTCTTGGAATCCGGCCGTGAAGAACGACTGTTCTGGTCTGCAAGCGGATGTCTGGGTCTGCGTTGGGGTCAGTAGATAGAACATGCTACTTCTTCTTTTCTTCTTGGGAAAAGCTTAGATATCAGCTTCGATCGTCTTCCTATACTTGGGTTATTCTAGTTGTAATATAAACTACATCAACGTTGACTTCCATTCCACTATCCTTGCGTCATTCTGCTACGCCATCTAATGATCCCTAGATCAGCCAGCTGTCGGGTATTTAGATTAGGCCTATCAAATCCAGGATCGAACTCATCTTTCTGAATACCATAGCCAAGGAGTAGGTCGCCTCGACCAACTCCATCGTAAGGAGTCCATTGACCATCGACACCACGAACCATACCCTTGAGTCCTTGGCAGAAGGGATTTGGGCCATACTCATAGAGGAACTTATCCACATCCCCGTCAATGACAAAATAACGCCCTATAAGTCCCTGATGGGGACGGGTAGCGATGCAAACTTTAGGTCTCTCGGCCGGGGCACGATCTCTCCAGTTCAACCCATCCCGGAGACGGATGAGAAACGTGTAGTAGCTTTCCCCTCTTGGTATGAATCTGAGAAAGCTTAGCTCGATGGATCGAACAGTTGGAGGCAATTCAGCTAGAAAAGAGATGAGATCTTCTTCAGTAACTTCAAGGCCTCTGATGCCGCAATGTTGAAGCTGAGTCCAGGCCTCTAAGGGAAGCATAGATCGCAGAGGAACATGATCTTCTGGCAATGAGCAGCTGTCGTCTCGCACGTCTGTGCTCAGGTTGAAGTACTTCAGTCCGGTGGCATTTCCCAATGCCCGCTTCAGAAGACCTCTTCGTAATGGGACCAAATCTCGTGGGTCCGGTGTGCCCACGTGAAGAGCGAGGTCCAGATGTTGAAGCCCTGGCTTCTTTGCCATCGCAACGAAGTTGTCGAACTCATCACAGGATTGGTCGAAGATGTGGCAGTTGATCCCAGTGGGGAGTCCATGGACAGCCGTAGTAAAGGAGGATACTTGATGCATCTCCTGAGCAAGGACTCGTGTGACGACGCGATAGCCGTGCCAAGCTTCTTTTTGCTGTTCTGTTGCATCCTCCCACTCAAAGGGCTTGTCGGGCTCGAAATGCTCGATGTTTCCAGCTGGCCAGCCACGCGGGATCGGATAGATAAAGCCGTAAGGGAAGCTCCGGATCATGGGTGTTTCGTATAGAGGTAGGAACAAGACACCGTGTGTGGCTGGAGTGATGGTGATCTTGCGTAGACGCGGGAAACGCTGTAGGGCATATTTCAGTGCCTCCTCGTCGGCATTGCTGGCCAGTACATCATTCTGCTCCTTCAGCAGGGTGTCGTAGAGCGCCCAGGCTCGAGACGGATGTATCATATTGTTGAGCTGTGCTTGCCTCGCGTCATGATCTGGTCGATCGATATCTCTTTTTTTGCGAATTTCGAAGATACGAACCATCTCTTTGCATTCCCGCCTGAACCACTCAGGACAACCTGGCCCGCCGTCACCGTACCACTCAGGGCAACCTGGCCGGACACTCTCTGGAAGAATTGCATACTCAAAGTCTTCGGCGCGGAAGCCATCAGGCACGCGCAGGGTCGCATCATCCCAGATAATCTCTGTGATACTGTGACGGAACTTCTCGTTATCTGCAACTGCGCGCAAAACCGCAATGTTGCGCGGACTGGGAGAAATGAACAGTCGATGCAGGCGGAGAAAAACGGAATCGTGGAGGAAAGATGCGGACAACCGGAGGCTTTTGATGTCCCTGTTCGGTAGGTAAGAGGCGATCGCGCCTATGATTTCTTTCGGAACACTATAAATCGGGCTCCTCGCCGACGGTGATGTGGGCGAAGCCATCTCCGTCGGTGTGAATGTTGTTGTGTTGAGGTGGAAAAAGAAGAGTTGGGCCGGGCGAGTTGGTCAGGCCGCAAAAAGAAGAACCAACAACCGCAGCGCCACGTGTTATCATACTACAAGCCGCAGCAACCCGTACACAAGTTCAACTGCTTCGCGAGGCTGCAAGGCATATTTACAAGACTCAAATCCACATCCCCGCAAGCAGTATATCGGCACTGCTGCGATATGCCCGTAGGAATATGCTCATCGCTCAACGATGGGTCAATCGGTACTTCAGCCTCACTGTGAAAAGATCGACCGAAGTTTGCGTATAATTCTTTGTCTCAGTTCCTTTCTCTTCTCTATTCCTCTCCTCCTTTAATTTCCTTTCTTTTCTCCTCCTTTTATTTCTCTCGTGCAAATGATTAACTAATCGTTAGCGTAACTTACATTCGATGCAGTACAGCTCAAGCCTTGAAGAGCAGCAACACCCCCACTAACGTAGTCCCGCCATGAGGATGGTTCGGAGGTTTACGGCAATGAGTATCTAAATGCCAATCAAACGCTCCGAATGGTATATTCAGCTTAAACTAGCGATTGGCCAATTGGAGGCAAATAGACAGAAATAGCTCTATTCATTAAAATCCTGTTCCTGAGACACCGAGATGATTACACCCACAGAAATCGGAGCCGTCGCAAGATCGCCAGGTCAATGACAATGGACTAGGAAGCCTGTCATGGTGATGATTGTGGGCGGCCTCGAAACCTGTACCTGAACAATTGCATCGTCATGTAATGGAATTATACGGGCGGTTCTCGAGAAATCTCGATCTAGTCAGATGCCCTTTACTGAACTCCCGAAGAACCGGTTTGGGTTCCGAGATAAGCAGCGTGCGAATTGCGTCAGTGAAGAATCAGGACTCTTGCGCCCTGGGTCAGCGGCAGATCATCGCCACAGGGCTTATGTACTGCCGCGAAGACACCGCCAGGAAGGCGAAGAAAATGATTTGCCGCCACAGCAACCCAGAGGCTGGTGTAGCAGATCCGGATCTCGGAAGTTTTTGTGAAGCGAGAGAAGAGAAACAGAGAGCGGGAGATGTGCGAAATCGTTCCGCCATGGTGATGTCATGCCTGGGTCGGCGTGGCGATTGGTTGCTGGAGCGCGTTTTTCTGCCTGGAAGGGAACGGGCTGGGAGACGATCAGATGGGGAAAGCGGAAACAGTTCAAGTTTTGGGATGCAACGAGGGGCTAGAGTTTGGAGAGGAGAGGAAAGGATTCGGGTTGCGGCGGGGGAATAATAGGGAGTGACGTCGTTGAAGGAGGATGCGATGGCAGCTGGTAAGGCGCAAAGCATAGAGCCACGAGGAACTGGTCACGGGAGCGCAACTTGTTAATGTAGCGATTGCAATTGGGGAATCGATCTGGGAATAAGAGCTCCCGGGTGGACGATTCCGGATCGAGGGGAGCGCCTCAGTGCAGTAAACCTCGAGCAGTCCCCTCCGGCCGGAGCCGAGGCCCGGACTTCAAGCTGCAACTGACTGGCATCGCGGGGTCGAGCCTCAATATGCGCAGAAAGCAAATGGCAGCCATGTGAAAGCGAAGGGGAGGGGTAAGCGTCGGTTCTTGATTCGCCGAAGCAGGCTGTTTGCCGGAGGATTTTGCCTGATGACTCGGCATGCAGTATCGCGCTGTGGGGGAAGAAGTGAGGAGGCGGCGGAGACGTGAAGCGGGGAGGCGGGGAAGGGAGAGAAGGACAACTGACTGATCGATATGCTGGCATCAAATAATATCAAGGATGCCGGGGAGGGCCAGGGCTGGGCGACGGGGCCATTCTGTCATCGCGGGCGGTTGGGTCAATGCTCCCCAGGCAAGGATAGCCGAGAGGTCTCAATCAATCCTGAAAACGAGGCCCGAAAGAGGCCAGAGTCAGGACCAGTCACGACCGGAGGCGACTGAGTTGGCGATGACTCGTCGGGTCCGAGGAGGGGGCCAACCCGGTGGGGGATTGAAGGCCAACCCGAGTCAGCGACCGGCGACGACAATTGCACAGTGCTTCATCTTGGGCAGCATTAAGCGACGAGGCCAAGACGCAAGGCATCCAGGCCTCAATATTGACGTTGGCCTCGGTCTAGCCTCGGGCCTCGACAGGTGAGTTGTCCAGCTCTCGTCCATTCATACCCTCGTCCAAGGCTGGCTGGACCCCCGATCGAACTGCGGCCTGTAGGCAATAGAGAGCCTCATCACTGTGATGAACCCTGCAGAAGAGCGGCAGCGCGGAGGGGGGCGTGGCGATAGACCCGCGATGATCCGGACAGGGGGGCTTGACTGGTGCAAGGCTCCTTAGACAGTGCGCTCTACTCAAAGACACCGCTTTCCCCCCAAACCCCAAACGGCGTCTAGACGCTCACAGGCGGGCTCCGGTGGTGGTATGATAGAGAGTCTGGCGCCATGGACATTGTTCGATGGCAGAATTGGATCATCAGAATGCCATCCGGCGAGGACCGCAAAGCAGAGAACACGACGCGGGCGTGTAGCCCATCCTTTGTTCATCCTTCCATTCGTCCTGACCGATATTTCGGATCAGCATGTTCACATGGCGCCAGAGCTGACGGTCATGATGATGAGCGTCTCCGTCTGTAAGACACCCGTGGAGATGGGTGTAAGACACACGGCCGGGCACCTGGGCAGGCCGCCGGGCCACGAGGTCGCATCGGTCGCCCGCCGACCCGCGCATCTGATCGGCTTGTCTCTGACGGAGCCTACAAAACGGTCATGTCCATCTCTTCTCAGCTCAGCCCTCGCCGTCGTATCGGCGTGGACTAAGCCCTGTGTCGCGTCCGTGTCAGCACTGGCTGTGCAGATGCTGAGCGCTATTGCTCGCGGGCTCCCCAGAAGGGAAACTCGGGAGGCACACAGTATCCAGAGATAGCAGTCAGTCATAAGGGCACGCCCCGGCGGAGCCGAAGTGAGTGTCACTGCTGCTGTCAGAATCGACGGGGCTGGCTGATGGATGGATGGATGGATGGATGCGGCGCACGCGATACTCTCTCTTTGAACGGTTTCTCACTTCTGCCTTGTTGACGCTGCTGCCGTGCAGATGCTGCCTGCTTGTCTCTGGCGACAACTCGAGCCACGATGCACTCGCATGTGCCTCAGCAGCTGCACGCGATATAAGTGTACAAAGGGGCCAAACGTGCCTCATCAGACCATCGCAGGCGCATCGGCCAAGCCCCGAGCCAAGCCAAGGCGCACATACCAGCCGCAGCGGAAGCAGAGTCGCGATTCAGCGCCTAGCCAGGCTCAACGACTCATGAAAATGTGTATCGTCGGTGAGCGCTGTGACTCTCAACTCTCCGTGAGCGCCCGAAGGTGTGTCTGGCTAGAGAAACTCGCCCTTCCCTTCCCTTCGCTTCCGGTCCCGGCCTCGCATCGGTGACCGGGCAAGCCAGCCAGCCAGCATGGATCCTCAACGATCGCTCACCCTCCATCTCGGGAACTACGAGATACTTTGGATGGGAGAGAAATTTTTCAACAAAAAATGCTGCACGCCCCCAACCAACCATCGGAGCCGTGAGAGCTTTTCGAGAAAATCTAAATGCCTCATGCGAAGACCGTGCAAATGCATGCTTCATCCGGATTTCAGCATGCATCACTCCGCGATCATTGAAATGGAATTTTGGCTTGCAAACTCTGTCCGTGTTTGTTTGCTTGACGAGAACACGATCCAGCCCAGCCCAGCCCAGTCCAGCCCAGCCAACTCCAGTTCAGTTCAGTACGGAGTGCCAGTCCAGCAGGGCGTAAACGGAGCTCCATAACGGTTCCACTGCCAGGCCGTCCGCACAGTGCTCTGCTGCTCAGTGGGGATTGCCACTACAGAGTACGTACCGTATATCATCAGCGCTGCCAAGCTGCCACTGCCACTGCGGCTGCACCTGCACAGTGAGAGTCAGAGTCAGGGTCAGGCAGGTTGCGCCTTCCGCCTTCCTCCCACCCTGCCGTCTAAAGCCACCCCCTGCCCCCACCTGCCCTGTCCAGGCGCGCCTTCCCCCCCAACTCTGCTGCTGCTGAAAGCCTGAACCTGAACTGGATCTGGTCCTGACCCGCCTCCAGCTGTTCATTCTTATTTCCCTGCCCACCCATCATCCCCGGCTTCGCCCTTCTTCCCTCCTTCTCTCTTCCCATCACCACTTCACATCGTCCAACTTGCACGGGTTTGCAACTTCGCCCATTATACCCTTCAGCGTCTTGATTCAGCCATCTTGCCCTTTGTCTGCTTTTCTGTCAGCTGCTTGACGCAACTCCCATCACCTGTTCACCCGCCACACTGCAGTATAAACAAAGGCCGGCCTAGCTCCCTTTGTTTTGTTTGGTCGCCCTTCTTCTGCTCGGTCTAAACAAAGACACATACCAACGCAGACCAACCTCCATATCTTGCGCAGGCCGCCCAGACTATCCACGGTATAAATCAAGCTTGCCTCGACGCATTCATCTTGTTGCTCAGCTCAGCGCAACACCATCTCCTACCACAAACACCACACTCACATTCATCACCATGTCGCCGGCATCGGAACCGACAACCTACTACGTCCTGCCCAACATGCAGGCTCTCGACCCTTCAGCGGGAGAAGTCGACCTCAACGCCTACACCTGGGTGCAGCCCACCATCATCGAAGACGACGACCTAATGTTCGGCGGCAAGGCCCTCAGCACCTGGTACGAGGAGGAGCGAAGACGCCTCAGCAGCGGCAGCGACGATGGCGAGGAGCGACGGGGACGGGAGCGTGTGCGAAAACACCACTCTCGATCGGGAAAGTCGCATAAGCAGTAAATTGGACTTCTCGGGATTGGAATGAGAAAGAGATTATGGCGATAGGGGCTCTCGTCAACACACCACACAGACACTTCAAGCGACACTACGATACCCACCCACAACAAACGAATCCCACTATCAACCACCTCATCTCAGCCTTCACTACGATACGCTACGCCACACCGATCTCTCTTGGCCGTCGTCCACCGGCCAAGGCTCGTCCTTTTATCGTTTTACTGCGGATACGGCTATCTCTGCTCTCATCGGCATCAGCATCTTCTTGGAAGGGATCATAGACTTGCGCTCGGGCGTTCTTTCACAACATACATCGCCTCACCCGCCCAACACCCACCACCAACAACGTCAATCGCTATACACGAAATCGGACTCTTTCGCTTAAGCCTTGAGTCTCACCTCATGCTTCCGCATCGCATTCGCATTTAGACTCGCCGGAGCTCTCCTCGACTCCGGCTTCTGGGATCTGGGTCAGCACACCCAGGCGTTGGTTCTTGCTTGCATTGGGATACCCCCCCTCCTCTTTTGCTTCGCATCGGCAAGACGGGATTCAATTATATACTTTCGAGCTGGCTCTGCGCGCTGGATGTGTTTTTCTCTGATTTTCATGGTTGCTCGTTTCTCTCCCTCCAGGTGCGGGTCTCGGACAGGGGTTGTCGCGAGTCGCTGGGGGTTGAGAGAGCGAGATTTGAAGCGCAGCAGTGCAGGTAGCTCGAACTGAATGGCAGGAATACCATAACGTAACATTGAAATGCTCTCCATGGTCTGTTCCGCATTCTGTGATGTGATATGATGTGCTTCCACTGTCGCCCTACGGATATTGACTGGTCATAACAGCTTACACCTCGATGCTACGTTAGCCGTCAAGCCGTCTCAGGCCTCCCAAACTGGCACCCGACAATCGCAAAAGAAAAGCTCATCATGGCATGCCCTTTATGTCATCACAACTCTGCACCTGATGATCCACAGCCATCATCGCAAAGTCATGCTCTTCCAATCCCCCACGCACGCGCAACGAGCTCTGCGGTCATGCCACTCACTCCATGTCACTTTCACCCAACCTTTCCCACCCGTTCAAGAACCGCGATTCAACGCCCAACCAAATTCCCATAACTTACAAGATAGACACCCAGAACCCCAGCAAAACAGGGCAGTGTCATGGCCCATCCCGGACCTCCCGCCGCCGTGACTTCATCGCTGCGTCTGGCCCTGGATCTGCACCCGGGGCAAAGGCGATCTCCAATCCCGGATCTCTGGCTCATCACAAAGCCGAAATGCCGATGTCATGAAGCGCCCAGGGTCTCTTTTTCGCCACGTGCCGGTGAGCCCATCCGTTCCGGAGCCGCGTCCGAGGACCCCGACTGGGGTCGCGGTGCGGACGGATCTGATCGGTGGCATGTTAGGGCTGGTCAGGTCATTTGGGATGCGAGCCTCACTTTGAGGATGAGGTGTTGCCACGACGGCTTGGGGATGGACGTACGTTGAGGGGCGTGCGTGAAGACAAGATGAGCTTGAACACTTTGTAAGGCTATTGGGCTCTCTGGGTGCCGTAACGGACGGTATCCTACATGCATCGCCCGTTCAACGCCTCACTTCACCACGCACCGTCCTATTCCCAGTCTGTCCACGCATCCTCGCTCTTCAGCCCGGCTTCATCACCAAAATCGCATTTGCGATGCCCCCACTTCCGCGTGAAGATGTCCTTGCCTGCGGCGTTCAGCGCCGAGATGCCCTCCTCGAGTCCCCGGGCTGGATAGTAGAACGGCTCGTCTGCGCCTTTATGCTGCGAAAAGTGCCATGTATTTCGTCCGCGCGAGTTCCCAAGCTTGTATTGCGTCATTTGGGCGGCTTGGTAATGCAGCAGGCGCCAGTATTCCATGGGATCTTCCGGGTCTGGAGTGCGGCTGTGTGCCTTCTTGATGCCCGGGGGCAGCGGGTTCGGGTCCGTGAAGGCGGGTGTGTAGGATGTGTTGCGGTAGAGCATAAGGAGGTTGTCGAGGACAGTGCTGACATCTGCAATAATACCGGCTGTGGCGTCGCTGCGGCTGTAGTTAGCCATGGTGATGCGTGAGTGCATGTCGCAGTCAGTCGTGTAGTAAGGGATGAAGACGTCCCAGCCGCCAACAGCCTCGTACGCCTCACGATTCACCAGCGTAAGGTGATCATAGGCGAAGAAGCGTTGGGCCCAGCGCTTGTCCTTGGCGAGCGTGTGGCTCAGCTCGGCAAGGCAGAGCTCGTAGAGCGTTTTGTACCCTTCTTTACCAGCTTGCGGTGTCACGCCCTCTTTTCCGTCTTCAAATGACAGCGCCAGCACGTCCATGTGAGACCAGAAGTAGTAGGGCCAGTTGTTTTCGTGCGACAGGTGGATATAAAAGTTCTGCAGTTGAGCAAAGCTCATCAGCACGGGGGTGCGGATGACGTTGACGCCGAGTTGTTTCTTGAGCTGGGTGTGATTGAGGTAAAAGGTGTTCTGTAGGGATAGCTTTCCTTCGAGATTCGCTCGCTGGACGCCCGTGTTTTCGATGACGAAGATTTGCTCGGGAGGCCAGCCTGCGGTGATGTAGGACACGACGGCTTGGAGGAGCAGTGGCCATGTTCGCGTGAATCCGATGAGAAGCGGCGGCGCGTAGGGAAGACCGTAGGTCTTGTGCAAGCCTGGCCTAGGCACATTCCACGGCGGTATCTGCGGAGGATAGGATGTCGCGAGAAGTGGAAAGGGGTCTTGGATTGGCGGTGGTTCCCATGTCGCTTTCGGGAGGTATGTAGAGCCTTTCTCCTTCTTGAAGCCGTGCTTCAGGAACTGTTTTCCTCTGTCATCGAAGAGTAAGAGTATGCAAAATGTGACCGTTACCAAGGCGAGAATGAGGTATCGACGAATGCGAGGCGCAAGGAGTTGCCGGGAAATTCTGCGACTGAACCCCTGAAGGAAGAGTCTGAATCGGGAGCTGGTAGAGGCCATGTGAGTATCAAATACAAAAATGAATGAAGATGATGAGACTGACGATACAACGAACGGCCTAGAGATGAATGTTTCATTGTTCTTTGAGAGGGGAATACCCTTTTACCCGAAGAGAAAATCAGAAATCACGATGGTTGAACCACTCGGCAGGTCCAGGGGGAACACAGGACCACTTTCTCGTATCCCCATTAGCCACAGCCTTAGAGGAGCAAGAAGCATCCCGGAGGAGCGCTGTAGTTCCTTAGTATCCGAAAAGTGACCGACTATTAGGGTCTTTTGATTCTGTTGAAAGAATTCTTGGGGCAGTGCTGTCCAAATAACGCAAGAATCATCAGGTAGCAATCAACGATTTGAATACCAAGATGAACACAAGCAGTATAGGCCTGGTCTCTATTTCCCCGAGAGACTCAAAGCCTCCCTCCGAGGTGATAAACGTTTTAGAGAGGAATTGGGGCCTTATCTGATCTTCGAATTCGCTGTGTCGCCAAAATCCGTTATTCGGACCGTGGTAATTTCTCAGCCGGACCGAACCAATTCCCACATTTAGACTTGCAAACCACAACAAAGGGATAAGAATAATAAAACTATATGTGCCTTTTTCTCTATTCCTAATCCAAGCTCAGATGATCCTTACCCGAGCTTGTTAGTCTCTAACCTCGCTATCTCTTGACGCTTCAGCTTCCGGAGTTCTTACGCCCAATATCATTGATCTGAGGGGGCGATTGAATGACATCTTCCTAGTTGTTGCAAGTTGAATTACGCGTACTTTACAAAATAGAGAAACTCTATGTCAATAACGAGGTTCATCACGAGACTCTCTACTGGCCTAGCTTGCTGAGGTTGTTGAATCCTTTATTGGGGCCGGGCGGCTACTCGAGTGGTTAATTTACCTAGTCAACTCGTGAGGATCGGCGCTAGAAAACTATATACGTCGGATCTAGCCATAAGGCTCCAGTCAAACGACCGTTTGAGGCGATGCAGTCTGAGCCTTGCAGGAAAGAGGTCAGATTCTTATTTATTAGATTTATAACTACAAGTAGTCAATCTTGAATACCCAACAATAATTCTCATGCGAAAATAAATCTTCTGACGCTTTGATTCTCAGTATCGACTCGCTTTCCGTACTTGTGACCGTCCAGTGGAGTGACGTCTCCTTCTCGTCGCCCAGGAAGCTGATCTTGTCACCATCCATGATCGGTACGGGAGCGATCACGCTAACGAAACCATCCTTGCTAACTGTCGGCATTTCCAAGAAGAGAATGTAGAAAGCAGTATCGGATTGTGTGAATCGTACGTCGGGGCCGTTTGCAATCTCGCTTTGGACGAACCAGTAAGTAGTGTTGAATATGGCTTCCTCGTGAGTCCTGATCCACTTGCCCGCCTCCCGTAGGTTATCCATCTCAGCCTGAACAATGGTGCCATTCGCACGAGGGCCAATGTCGAGGAGGAAGTTTCCATTCTTGGACACCATATCCACTAAGGAATAAATGATGCTGCTGGCATTCATGTACGTTTCAGAGGGTGTGGCGCGGTTGTAGCCGTAGCTGTATGGATCCATGCCCTCATTACTCTCCCATTTGCGCTGTTGCGCCACCGAGAATGTTTGATATTCTGGTGTATCAAAATCAGAAGCTTCAGGGATGCCGCAGCGCGAGTTGATGGTAACCTGTCGGTTCTGCTTCCGTGCCTTGTTCCACCATGCAGCTGCGAAGTCAGCCGTCCCATTCGCGGCACCGCAATCACACCACATAATGTCCGTGCTATAGTTGTAGGCCAGAATCTCCATCTGGGGCACCATGAGATCAGTGATGAAATCATCAACAGGTATACGGCCTGTATAAGGCTCAACTACGCCCGTGTAAGGATTCTTGGCTAGGATCCCGGGCCATGAGACTGTTGAGTTCGTCGGAAACTGGTCGAAACCATATGGGCCAAAATCCGGATTGAACCATTCAGGAAGGGAGAAATAGGTTCCGCGCCTTAGGTCAGGATGGTATGTCTCAGCCGCATCAAACAGCTCTTTGAGCAGGTCCCGCTTCGGACCATAATGTATGGCAGACCTATTTGTAGTCTCACCGGTGTCGAAGAGCGCGAAACCGTCGTGGTGCTTAGTCGTGATGACAAAGTACTTGGCACCAGCATCAGAAATCAAGTCTACCCAGGACTTGGGGTCAAATTCTGCTGCTGTGAAGTCGGGGAATGTGTCGTCGTATGCCCAATCTTCACCGTAAGTACGGAGACGATATTCGTAAAAGTCCGATCTGTCGGCCTGGGGATGATGTGTAGAGTACCACCAGAGCCACTCAGCATAACTCTCGTAGGGTGAGCTGTTGCCCCATCCAGTTACCGAGTAAGGCCCCCAGTGTATCATAATGCCGAATTTGGCATCATTGTACCAGTCTGGTGCTTCGTGCTTTGCTAGTGTAGCAAGATCTGAAGTCCAGTTCTTCAGCCCGACCTCGATGTGTGGCACCGCCAACTCTTGGGTGAGTTGCCCATCATCGAGGACCACCTTTGCCGGTTTGGTTCCTCGCGAGGATCCCTGAACTCCAAGTTTAACAATCTTTTGGTCACCTGGGCAAAGGCGCTTAATCCGCCCCGGCTCAGTTGTTGAGAACCCAGGCCCAGATACTGATACTTTCAGTCCTTGTCCCGAAACGCAGCTCTCACCAGCATTGTTCACTGTCACTTCGATAATCTGGGCGCCTGTGTCACTCCATTTCTGTGTCGAACGAACATCCTGCACAGAGACTTCATGCCCTTTCCACAACGATGCAGCAAAGACATGTAGTCTGCCAGTCGTCGTATTTGTCGTCTCGGGCAAAGTGATTGACGTCAGCTGCTTGTTCAATGGTAGAGCAGCAGTCCTTTCAAAGATGTGTGAGGTGTTATAATTCGTCCCATTGGCAGTGAAGCGGTTGGGGAAGATAATCTCGCCCCGATTGATAGTTAGGAAGCTGAACCAGTTCAGACTGCGCAGTTCATATTGTGACGTGCTGTTGTCGTCAAAGGTGAAGGTCACATTCCCCAGGACAGTAGCCGACTCTACGTCTCCAGCAACCAGGAATGAGGCCGAGAAGTAGTGGCCAGGCTCTACTGGGATTATCTGACTATCACAGATGACATTATCCGAGTTTTCGGGCCCGTTATAGCCGGGAAAGTCATATAAAATACCCGTTGTAGGTGACTTGAAGTCGCGAGTGTCAAACGTCGGCTTTGGATAGGACTGATTGAGGGCATCAAACGCAGCTTCTCCGGGGCGGATACCAAATGCTTTGTTATTAAAGAAAGACGTTAGGTTCAGCGGCAGCGCCAAAGCATTTGATGGGGGATGTGATAGAGCAGCAACAGCCTTCAAGGCTAAGAAGCCAAGGCTGATGAGACTACCGCTCAACAACGACATTGCAATTCAGTTGCTCTATCAAGCAGAAGGTCAAAGGCATGGACCGAAGTGACGTGAATCTACTTCAATGCGTGTTGCATACATATTTAAGGCCTTATGGAGCATTGTCATATGCCGAGTTACCGATGCAACGGTTGGTTGCGTCGAGAAGGAGATGTATCATCGGACCCGTCTAGAAAGTAACGTGTCTTTTAGTAGAAGTAGAGACTATGTGCGGAGATTCTGCCTTTAGGTGAATGGTTTTCTACATTATGAGTGAATACGCGGCAAACGCAACTACTTGGTTCGTTTCCCCGCTTTCGGTGCCTCTTTTCGATATATGGGCCAGGAACCATTTCACCACCAATCCGATTACGATCGGCGCACCGATCTTGACCGCCTGGAGCTATGCTGGGGCCAAAGTTCGTGGCATGTTCGTTATCATTGCGCTATGTCCTCTTAGCATCGGGCGCATAGTTCTTGGTCGTTCGGCGGAGGATCCATTCTGGTTTAAGCGTTGTTGCAAGTGATAGAGTCGGAAACGGCGGCTTCTCATACGATATGAGGGCTTATAAACATTAGTTCCCAGGTTTTCGGGTCGACTTACCTTTGAGGCAAACATAGTTCCCAACCGGCAGATAAGAAATGTAACGTCTCTCTAGGACCTCGTTACCGTTCGAATACAGTATCCGTCGAGAGTGAGGGGTTTCGGCCCCAACTGGTGATTCGAGATGGACAAGACGCATACTAGCTTGACAAGGACTAGTATTCTCGGTCTTGCAAGACTGCATATTAATTCTAGGCGATGACCACAGATAACGATCGCTTGCTGCAATGCCAGTAACCCCCGGCAGGTGATTGCAACGCAAAAGAAGCACGTTTCAGAGTACTGCGAACAGAAATGCTTCGACGATTATATCTCTCGCTGTTCGCAGCGGCGATGCATTTGACTGCGTCAGAAGCACAGTTCAACAACCCCTCAGGAGTTGATATATGGTGTGGAAAGGCATATAGGTCAACGTTTGTATCCTTCCCTATTCATGGATAATTTTCGCCAATTCTGACCCTCACGAACAGAAATGCTTCTTTTAACCCGGGTGGTTGGTTCGAAGAGCCAGGATATTCTACTCAACCCCTATTGAGACTCAAGGCTAAGCCTCGGATGAGCATCTACCTCGATAATGATATTCAGGGGGCCATCATTGTTGAAGCTGGTATCTCACATCAACTCGGCGAACCTATAGCTTCAAACCAAATACCAACTCGGGGGACTTCTGTCTCCCTAAAGGTGGAGATCTTGTCAGACCAACAGTTGCTGGCAAAAGCCATTGTTTCGGTTGGCTCTACCAATAATGAGGTCCCTATTAAGCTGAACAGTTTCCCTGCAAGTTCCGAGTCTCACAACATCACTGTTAGAGCGACTCTCCCGGATGGTGCTGTTTATACCACCTCGACTGACCTTTACCGCCTGCCATATCCTGAAGACTATGGCAGTATTTCAAGAATTGACAATCTCTTTGGTGGTCTTTGGGTAAAACGGGGAAAGCACAGTTCATGGGAATCTATCTTCCCGTACACATACTACGGTATGCCGATCGAATATTGTCGCAAGAAACAGCACTAATGATAATGCAGTACAATGGAGTCTCTACTGGGATAGCAACGTCACGACTCTCGATGAATTCGCGGCCATGGGGTATAACCTCATCCATATTGTCCCTACTGGTACTCTAGGCGAGAGTCCTTTCCCGTGGGATCAGTTCCAGCCATACCTTGACCGTGCAAGAGAGCTGGGTCTCTTCCTCCAGTATGACGTTCTCTGGACACCGACAAACGACACCGCTATGATTGAGCAGGTGACGCGGCTACGTACCCATCCATCTATTCTCCTCTGGTACCAAAGCGACGAGGCAGATGGGAAAAGCAATCCCATCAATTCAACAGGAATCGCGCGTGAAAAGATGTGGGAACTCGACCCTTACCATCCTTCATCACTGGCTCTCAACTGCTACGATTTTTACTATGCCGATTACGCCAAAGGCGGGGAGATTATCCTTAGTGATGTGTATCCCATCTCCACCAATACCAGCTGGTCTACTGTCTATGAGACGCCTTGCAATGCGACATACGGTTGTTGCGGATGCGACGACTGCGATGGCGTGTTCGAAGACATCTCGGACCGAATCGATGAGTTCCATCGACGGGATGAAATCATCGGCTGGCAAAAGACACAATGGGCCGCACCTCAAGCTTTTGGAAACGAGACTTTCTGGACTCGATATCCGACTTCAGCCGAGGAGGTTGTAATGGCAATGCTTGCGGTGAACCACGGCGCCAAAGGTCTCGTGGCATGGGACTTCCCTACTACAAGCGAACTGTCTAGTGTCACGCAGGCCTTGGCCAAAGTCTTGACGAGTAACGACGTCGGTTATTTTCTCCTCCAAACGCCACTGTCGCAGAAATTAGCAGTTTCAGGGGGCAGTAGAGTTGATGCTGCAGTTTGGATCAGCCAGGAGAAGAATGAGGCATTGCTTAGTGTGGTCAACCTGAACTACGGGGACTTGAACGGCAACATAAAGGTGACTCTTCCGGGTGGAGTGAAGGTAAAGTCAATATCGGGATCGCTCTGGGGGGATGTCGATTGGAGAGTTGTCGATGGGAATACGTTGCTGTCGTCTGCGGGTCTGCTAGGGTTGCAAGTATCGTTGGTGACATTGACGCTATCTCATTGATGCAGAATAGATGCAGATACTTCTATGTAATTCACCAATCATATCGAAGACTCAGGTGTAGATAATTAGGGGAATCCTTTCTTGTCAGACTGGGGTAGATCTGCACCGCCACAGCTATGATGTCTTCTGCACCGCCACAGGATCGCCGCCACAGATCGAGATTCCAGTCCTCATGCTCCCTCACCAGCAGAGTTTCCTCCTCCTCCACCAACACGCTCGGTGGCGTCTCGAATGCACCCTCGCTAAACGGTCGAGATTCCAATACGCAGCTACAGCCCCCTCAGACAGGCATTTGACCCCCCCTATAAACTCTCAGGGGGCTCAAACTCTGGGCGTGCACGCGGCAGGGTGGCTGAGCCGTCTGTCAGATCAGCTTTCACGCAGGTTTCCAATAGTGCAGCCAAACCGATGGTTCCGGTGGCTGGCTGACGCTCGTGTTACGCAGAGGCTGGCCATTCGAATGATCGAGACTCGGGCTTGAAATGCTGGCCCTGTAGATCGTTCTTGTGCCTCCGGGACGTCCCTTGGAGTCCCTTCAGCAACCCCAGACATTCATTCCCCCAGGCAGTTCAACTCCTACCGGGTGGATCCGGGGAGCCGGCCGGGACAGCGCGAGAAGCACCGGAAGGCCATCGGCGAAGTCGGCGAAGTGGATGTCCGGGGACGGAGGATGGCGAGCGAGGGTGCTGGCCGGGGCTCTACGCTCCGACTGATGGTGATTTTGCTGACAGACATGTGTTGACTCATCACCATCTTCGAATAGCGACCCTCCTTCACTCAATCATGGGTCCAACATGCTTCACCCACATTGGCTGCAAACCTTATCTCCCGCTCGCCAATTCCTGTTCTCCAGCATCACCTCGCCAGGCCTGCTGACCAACTCTGTTATCTGCCGCCAATGCTTGGCTCTTGGCTGGGGAGTGAGGCGCAGGGCACGTGCAAGGAGACCAAGACAAACTTCCGGTGAAGAGCATGGTGTCTTGCTTGGTGGTTGGTCACCTGTTGCCAGTGTCTCTGAGTTGTCTCACGGCCCGGCTTTGGTGCTGGCGCGGGTTGTTCTGTGCCGGGATCTGCAGCGGTACTCGCAGCAATACCTCATCGCTCGCATTGCGGCATGCCAGCCCGCGGCAGATCCCCATCACCAAGTTCCGATGGTCGGACCGGCAGTGGGTGATTGATCATCTCTATGATGCCACCGCCAGGTATTCATTGCATCGTCCCGTTCACGCTGTATCCTCACACTGCTACCTCGGGGCCTCACGCTCCGACTTGCACGCCCAAACGGGACAGCCCATTGACTTTCGCAGCGCCTTTTGGGCAAAGCCTCGCTGCGCCCAGACGCTGAGAGGCGTTATGATCTCCATCATTGCATGTCCGGCCTGCATGTGACGACGCCCAGTTTGAGACACTCGCGGTTTAGCGGGAACGTCAATTGTGCGTGGCGTTGTCGCTGCGTGTCTGCCACCGGATCGACCGTCTCACTGCCTACGTATATAATAAGCAGCCCTTGACGTCGTCGCGAGGCAAGGGTCCTGTTGGCTGGCTTTCTTCAACACTCCCAAGTGATGATGACGACCCACCGCTGCTAAGGCGAGACAACGCATCAAGCTCAGCCAGCCAGGTCGACAGCATTGGCCTGTGAGAAATCAAGGAATCAGCCAGCCCCGGCGTCTCGAATTAACTCTGCCCAATTGATTAAAGTCGGTCACCTCGCCGCAACCCCTGTCCCGCCTCGCCTGCATTGCATTGCCTTGCATCGCTGTCTGCCTTTCTCGTCTACATCATACCGGGCTTTCCGCTCAGCTCAACAAAACTCCTGAAATCTCTGACACCTGCTTCCTCCTTGACCGACTTACACCCACCATGTATCTCGACCGCCATTCCTTCACCTCTGTCGGCTCCGCTGAGAGTTCGCAATCTGACGACGGCATCGCTGTAAATAAACACCACCATCGTCGCTCTTCTCATCACACCCGTCCCGTCACGATGAGCCGCGGTCGCCAGGCGAGTACCTGCTCTGAGCACAGCTGCGAGGGCATGACGGCCGAAGAGACACGAGATCTGTGGCGGTGTATGCTGGAGCTCCAGCAGCGATATGGTTGCTATACGTCCACGAGGTTGGACATGGCGCTGGAAACAGGCGATGACGGGTTCGACCTCATGCGTATGTTCCTCGACTACATTTTAATACATAAGTGCTAATGTTTTGGCAGCGAACCGCTTCATCATTGACACGCTCAACGAGTCCCTCGTCGACCTTCCCGAAGAGGGCCGCGAGATGCTAAACCACTACCTGAGTCCCGACACGTCGCAACAGAAGCCGAAGTGGAAGTTTTGGAAGAAGGAATAATAATGGCTGAAATGCAATCTGCTCAGTATGAATGAATGGGAGCGAGGATTCATTTGGCGTGGTATGTGGACTGTTAAAAACTGGACTCGGGGAAGCACGGAGTTGTTGGGATCTGACATTTGCTGCGACGACTTACTCTTTTACAATACCTTACTTTAGTGTTGCTCGATACCCGACCATATCAGAATGGAATAAATCTCTTTCTTCTCTTATTCAAAACTAAATCGCATTCGCCCCATTGTTCGTTTCTTGTCTTTCATCACTCGCCCTGGCTGGCCTCACAACTTTACCTTCAGGAAATCATGGCTCCCATACCCCATGTGCCGCGCCTGGATCTTCATGCTCTCCAACACCCTCTCCTTCAATCGCTCATCCTCGATATCCATCCCTGTAAAACCTCCATGCGTCGCACTGAAATCGTACTTCTTCAGAATCCCCCACATCCGCACCATCTCCTCCACACTCAGCGGGATGAAGTTCGGGATGCTATACAAGAAACTGAACGAGTTCACGCCTGGGGGCCGCTCACGCGCCGCACCCAAAGCATCAGTCTCCCAATTTCCAATCCCTGAAGCTGTCGTCATGAGCGTGTCTGCAATGAGCAAATGATGCTCAAACTGCAACACCATTGAGCCTGGGAAGTGTCCTCCCAACTTGATAGCCTTGAGGCCTGTGCCCTCGATCTCTGTCTCCGTTTCGGTGAGCAACACCTGATGCCCCGAGTCCATCGTCGCCCACTCCTTGTCCTCGGCCGAAAGATACACCGGACACTTGAAGGCCCGCGCCCACTGCACATGCGTGCTATAAAAGTGCGGATGGCTGATGACAATGGCCTTGAGCCCGCCCCGCGCATTGATCCATTCAATCGTCTCCTCATCCAGCAGCGAGATGCAGTCCCAGAGCACGTTGCCTGCAGGCGTCTGCACAAACATTGCGCGCTGGCCAATTGCGAATTTGGGCGTCGAGCAGATGAATGTGAGCCGCGGGTCAGGGGCGTATGGCATGAACTCGTTCTTGAATGTCTTCATAGCCTCGCGCAGGGTGGTGAAGGACTGGCCCGACGGCGGTACGAACTGCCGTGGGTCGTCGCAGATGTGGCATGTCTTGACGGCTGAGCGGTCTGTCGTTGGAAATTGTGTTCCGCATGTCTGGCAAACGAGAAGGTCGAGGATCGACTTGGGGTCGTAAGGCTCTGCAGTGAATGTCATGATGATGTGGTGAAAGCTTCACAGATGGAGTTGAGAGTGGGGGTGACTGCTCTCACAACAATGCAGTCTACTTCTTAGTTAATGATTCGAACACAATTCAGATGTCTTGAATCACTTGGTGACAAGACGAATCTCTCTTCAAATCGAAAAGCAGGTTGTGATGTGAAGGGTCGAAGTTGGAGAAGATGGCGATGCGTATCCCCCACTCTTGTTTGTCAGACGGCATTTTGGTGTTTCTCCGACTCTTCAGCCCCCATCTCTCCAACTCCAAGGCGGCATCCGCGCCGGAGCTCCGAAAAAAGCTATAGCCATGAAGTTAACATCCAGCAGCGGATCAAGCGTCGCGTTAAGCCTTGGGTAAAAGAACATGTTTGAAGCTGTGACTTTTATTGAGTGCCTGTTCAAAGATACGTAGTCTAAGACGGGGCAATTTTGAGTGACTGCACTCTGGACCTACCTTCGCCAAAAGTGGGATGAGCGACTTGATGACCCTTCAACAAACACCAGGAAACATATCCAGGTGCCTCCTTCCTTCGCTGAGTTCATGGCCATGTCACGTGGCGAATCTTCAAGATGCTGTTGTATACTAGTTTTGGTTTCCTCTGTCACCATCAAGTCATCCATCGCAGTTCCATCATCGATACATCAAGCGCAACTTCTAGCATCCCGCTTACTTTCAATATTACGCCAACATGGAGTACACCGTAGGGCTCGCATCCCTCCCCCGCGAAATACTTTTCGCTGTGTGTCGATACATCCCCGAACGCGACCTCCTCGCCCTTCGAAAAGTGAACCGACACTTCAACAAGATCTGCTGTGCTCTCTTGTTCGCCCATGTTCGGATTCGGGGCGACGACTATGCGATGAGCTGTAACCGTTTACACAAGATCTCCGAATCCAATCTATCTTCCTACATTACAAAACTCGCAATTGAGGTCCCGCACAACAAACTAAATCGCGAGCTTGTGTTCAGCAACTTCGAGGTCTGCTGTCCGTTTCGCGAGGTCAAGATTCTAGAACTGCATTTTGGCAGCTTTACCACTATCAATGGCCACCGGGAGTCCTGGGATTTCCGAAATTTCCAGTGGGAGTTCATCAGATCCGTCGTCAACACCATTCAACGACCTCGACAAACGCCGAAAACAATCGAGCAAGTCGACATCCACAATCTCATTTACAATCACCGGGACGGCGCCGCTGGCCACTTCGCCAGAGGTCTCAAGCAGGTTGAAGATCTCGAACGAGTAACATTCACAATCTTAATAAACAACTCCTCAGAGAAACCTCTCGCACAGCAACATATGATCTCCATCATTGGGGTATTCATTCAGCCTCCTCTCACAGAGAAACTGCGGATGCTTAGCCTGACCTTCGACAGGCCATGGGGATACGGATGTCACCCTATAGCGCCCAATGATGCAGGGGGCTTGGTGCTAAATCTTCCAAACCTTCGAGTTCTTGTGCTCGGAAAATGCGTCATCACCTCCATTATGCAGTTACGGTGGCTTGAAGTTCTCAAGTTGGAGGAACTCTTTCTTCAAAATTGTTGGATCATGAAGCACACTACCCATTCACGACGCATTATGGAACAGTGGACATACTGCCAATCTGACGGAGTCACTTAGGATGCTCTTTTGACTCACTAGCAGCGGATCATGACTGACCTCCGAATCTTTGAGGTTAGCACAAGTTCCAAGAGGCTTGCTACAAAGGCCAACGCGTCGAGCACGATGGTTCTGCCCAGGACAATTCCCGTCGCTGGAATTGACTCGGCAGAGCTAAACACACGACGCAGCACAGGAATCAAAATGCCTAGCTATTGCTTGCTCGACTACATCATGATTGATAGTTTTTTTAATGGTGTTCCGAAATGGAATACTTTGGCCGGGTTCTTCTCGATCAGTGAAAGGAAATTCAGCAAAGCATGGGCATATGGCTCCGTTAAGCAGGAGAAGGATCTGAAGGCATTAAAAGACCTAGAGGCAACCGTGGAAGAGCGACGGCTAATGTGGGAGCGCAACAAAAAGGGTGACGTTGCATTCGAGTCCTGGAAGGCAGACCGGGAGCGCAGAGAGAACAGAAACAAGGTGAGAGACAGGACGAGGGACCAAGAAAGGGACAAGAAGAGAGATGAGCAGAGGGATCGAGAGAGAGACCTGAAGAGGGACGAAGAACGGGATCGAGAGAGAGATGCAGTGAGAGACCGAAAGAGGGACGAAGAAAGAGACCGAAAGAGGGACCTGAAGAGAGACGAAGAGCGGGACCGAGAGAGGGATCAAAAGGTCGATGAAGAGCGAGCAAGAATGAGGGAGATGGCCGACCCTGCAAATTCCTTGATCAATCTCTCAGAGACCTCCTCTGTTGGAATTGGGGGAGGAGCAGGATTGGGGTCATCCTACGGTTCGGCTGAAGAAGAAGGATGGGAGACCATGGCTACCGATTCCGACTAAGGGGGAGTCTCAAATCAATGAGATCCAACTTGAAGGATATGGACAGCAAGGGATGTACAAACAACAGCGCTGGAAAGGGGGTGAGGAACACTCATGATTACCAGGGACTATCGGTACTTGAAAGGGGGTGAGGATCACTCAGAGCTATCACCAGGGACTATCAGATTACAATAGAACAAAACACAGTTCACAACTCGTCTCGTTATCATACTTCCTTTTGATACATCCCCCCCTACCACATCTCCCACATCTGCGTCCCCATAGTAATCAACCGATTAAACAACTCATCCCGCATCACCACCGCCGTCAAATGCAACTCCCTTCCATCCCCCGTCCTCACCACCACCCCATCCACAATCTCCCTCCCCATCGCCCACCCAACAAGAATCTTACTCTTCCACCCCAGCCCACCCACCTTGCGCACCTCCCGCACATCCTCCACCGCCACCGTCCACGCCGGATCCACGTCGTCCTCGATGCTGCTCGTCCAGGACACCGCGGGGGTTGTGGCCGTGGCGGTGATGTACGCGTGCCCCTTTTTGCCACGGTAGCGCGCAGGGAAGGATACGGGCCCGGTGGAGGGATGAGGAGTTGAGCCTTTGACAACGCCGAGGCGGTTTTTGGCGCGGGAGGCGCCGGCGGCGGCTTTGGCTTTGTCGGCGGCGAGGGCGGTGCTGACGGTGCCTTTGGCGGTGCCGCGGAGGAGGTTCATGATGCGGTGGGATTTCTTGTGCTTGGGAGGGAGGTCATCTTTAGAGTCTTCGTCATCAGAGGGCTCTGGATCAGGCTGTAC
This sequence comes from Xenoacremonium recifei, assembly GCA_012184525.1. Taxonomy (NCBI): domain Eukaryota; kingdom Fungi; phylum Ascomycota; class Sordariomycetes; order Hypocreales; family Nectriaceae; genus Xenoacremonium; species Xenoacremonium recifei. The sequence continues at coordinate 319,075 of WOFQ01000013.1, read as the reverse complement.
AGCGTCTTGGATCTCCTCATCTGTGGCTCCTTCTGAGAGTGTTAGCTGTGATCTTGTGTCTTGTTGACTATACTCAAGATACTTACCCAGGTGTTCCAGATCCTGTCCAGCAGTGGCATGCGGCTCCTTAGGGGGTGGCACATCAGACGACGGCGGAGGAGGCAACGGCGCCTTATTCCGCTCGCCAATACGCAACAGCGTAATAGCCAGCTGCGCATTCGTCGGCACACCCTTGAGCACCGTATTCCGCAGCTCGATATACCGCTGCCACTTCGGATACGTGCGATTCACAAACGCCAGCGCCGGGCTAATAACCGGATCGCCAAAGAACCCAAAGCCCACGCCGAAGCCCACGCCCTTCATCACCATGTACGCACTCGTAAACCAGCCAGCCAACAGCATGGGCACCAGGATCGCCGCGAGAGTAAGTCGCGGGCGCTGCTGCGGAAATGGCGGCGTCGGGCTCAGCGCGTTGCCGAAGCGCTCCCACGTGTCGACAAAGTCGCCCATCATGTGCATCACCGGCCGCGCCTTGTCCCAGACGGCGGCCGACACGGGGGCTTTGGTGCGGTCGTGTTCATGCGAGGGGTCCTGGCCGATGGTCTTGTCGCGCGCGTTGGCAACGTCCTCGGTCATCTGCGTGGGATCTGGCGCCGCGCTGTCGGGATCAGGGTCTGTTTGGGGATGTTTGCCAGCGGCGGTGCTCACGACCAGCTAGAGACACACAGTCAGTTCTGTTGAACACGCACGGGGAGACTACTGTGCAGCAGAGGCCCCTTACTCCTGAACATACCGATGAGATGCTGTTGACGAAGCTGTGCGCCTCCTGCTCCACGGCCTCGCCCTTGTGCTTCTCCGGCGCGCCAGTGACAGAATCATCGCTTGCCAGGACACCAGCGGCGGGTGTCTGCACTCCGCCTGTCTTCGAGTCGATGAGACTCGGGGGAGCGGGCGGGAAACACACGGCTCGCGCACGCGGAACCAGGATCAGAACCAGCAGAAAACCCACGAGTGTTGGCACCAGCAAGTCCAGCAGCCATGCCAGCGCATACACGCCGAGAAACGTCGCCGTCCGGGGAGCTTCGCGCCACGAACGCAGCCGCACGATATGCTTCCAGAACGCAAACAGACTGACAATCACAACCATATACAACCTCTCCAACTGCGCGCGCAGCTTCTCCGGCGAAAACTCCTCCTCATCCGCAATATTCATATCCAGCTCCGCCAACGGCGGCTCCTCAATGCGCCTCACATAGAACACCTGCTGATTAAACCGCCTCACCAGCGTCCACAGCTCCTCGTTCGGCAGCCCGCCCACCAGCGGCCGCGGCACATCCTGCGTCTTGTTGTCCTCGTTCCAGCCCAGGTCGCGCACCTCGACGTCGCCGTGGTCGATCTGCGCGGCGCCCTTTTCCTTGGGAGATGCCGAGTCGACGGCGGAGGAGGCGAGGGCGTGGCTGGCGGTGGGAGTTTCCGGCGTGTGAGCTTCGATGAGCTCGGGTTCGCTGCCGGCGCCGGGGTGTTCCGTGCCGGAGGCCATGATGGATGCTGGTTTTGGTGTTGAGGGTTTGTATGGTACGGAAAGCTCCCGGAGAGGGTTACAGCTTATGGTTGCATTTAAGATCCCGGGCTGGGAAAATCCCATTTATATCGTCTCACTTATACCTCCAACCCTCCTTCCTTCCCTTCTTTGACGCTGCCTGCCCTGGCTTCCCGTAGCCGCTGATGTCAAGCTCCCGATCCATCGCCGTTTTGGAAACGGCATCGCGATGGCATGACGTCATCCTCCTCAGCCGCGCAACGTCGTCGACGATAAACGGTCGATGGCTTTTGCACATATACGGAGCATAGAAGCAACTAAGCGCGGACGGACTTGCTCCTAATTTGCCCAGCGTCAAAACAGATCTGTGGGCTGGCATTCCCGTTTCGGGGCAGCGTCTTGCAGTGAAGGACATCGTCAACGTCACTGGGAGGTCAATGGTGGGACTGGGTCTGGGCCAGAAACCGGTTCCAGCTGAGGCTCTGGACCAGCCCATTGTTTTCGGTGATGCTATTCCAGGTGTGGAATCCTGCTGCTGGAGGCTGGAGCTGACAGGTCATCTGGGTCGCTTGACCTTGCCGGCCACCACACACAGCATGGTCTCGTCCCGAATGTTCTGCTTGTGATAATGCATCCATCCGGCTGTCTCCCTGGCGCAGATCATTCGAATGATTCAATCAAGCATGATCTTCACCCGGATCGATCGTCCAGTCCACACACTGCAGCAATGATCGCCCGCATCTCCACACAAACAATATCCCGACCACCGTCCTCCGGCCACGTGCCGACCATCCGGAGCGGCGACCGGCAGCTGCCCCGCCATCCCCCGGGAGTGGGGCCGTCTTCCGGAGCTGCTGCCGTCCAACACTCCTCGGAACCCTGAGACTCAAGCTCAGTCCCGATCGCCGAACCGGATGACAGGTTTCGCACTCGCATCCAGCCATACAACGCCGAACATGTGCAGCCCGTGCGACCTCGTATATCATCCTTCCGAACCCCTCTGCTGCACCTCCAACACCATCAAACTGTATCAGACATCCAGAACCAATGCCAATGCTCCTCCTCCTCACCGACGTGGAATCGCCCTCCTCTCCATCGAATCCCTGCCCATCAAATCCCCCTCCGTGCCACCTCCCTCGGCTACCCGCATCTTCTCAAACCGCCCCCTCCATCCGTGTACCACCCACCCATCCGTCACAGTTGGCCTCCTCCTAGCCCGTCCTGCCAGCGAAGTGGTGTGGGATGACAGAATGTAGGTACGTAGCCTAGCGTGTTTGACATTCTCGCTTGGAGTTGCTGCAACCCCTTCGCTTCGTCTAAACCGCCCTGCTTGGCGGGGGAGTCGCGTGTCACCGACAAGAATAGAAGCTACTCGACAAAGGCAATCAATCACGAAGCAGCAGACGTTGATGTGAATTTTAAATTTTCTTTTTTTACTTTGAAGATTTTTTAAATTTCTCCTTTTCGTTGCCTGCCATCTCTGTCCTGTCTGAGACAAATCCAGAGGCAGACAATCCTCCTCCTCGACACCTTGAGCCTGGAAAAGTGCTCAAGGCCGGAGAGCTGGTGATACAGACACCACACAGCCAAGGTCTTTTCATTCCCCCTCCTCCGCCGCCCTGTTTTCTGGAGTAATATCGCAAAACAACGAGGACCATTGCAGCGCATGAACATGACCAGTACAGCAGTGTCATGATACACAGTACAACACCGCACTCTTCCTCCCCGCCCCCCGTTTTCCTCCTTGTCCTGCTGTACCCAACTTGTCAAGCAGGTATCCCAGCCAATCACCCAACTCCCCCGCTCGCCTATGTATGCACCCGTGTCCATGCACGTATGATACGTGTTTGCTGTGGTCCGCTCTGTCTGTGTGTCGTCCTCCTTGTGCTTCTGTGTCCGTGTGTCTGTTGTGTGCGCGTGTGTGTGTGTGTGCTCAGTACCACCCTCCAACAAGAATTGGAAGATCAAATGTGCAATTCAACTCCATTCCGTATCCCGTTTTCCCCGCCCTTCCCAGAGTCTAGTAAACTTGAGTTGATTCGAACGCTTCAGAAAATATGAAGATCCTTTGCTTCAACGCCTCTTTCCCTCCATCCAAGCTTTTGTGACAAAAAGATATCTACAAGTCTAAACAATAAACTTTAAAAATGGTGCTGTGTCCGATGACCAGACCAAACCCAGTAGCAAAACTCTGCTGTACCAGGGGTGTGATGCCGTGGAGGCTAGGGGTTATGTTTGTGTAAAGATATGAAAGGAGTGACATGAGTCGGGGTATCTCTGAGATGATAAAAAATGACAAATAAAGAATAAAAAAAAAAAGCAAGAGAAAACCAAACCACTTCCACGTGGTTGTGTCGCTGGAGTCTAGTTCGTTGAACTCGTCTCAAAGTCGTCAATGTCTATTGTCGTGTACTTTCGTCCGTGGTCTCCTTGTGGGCATCACCTCCGGAAACCGACCTTGCCGGCCAGGGTCTTCCAGAATCGATCGCCCTTGCGTTCTTCGCTCTGGGCTCGCACCATGACCTCGTCCCGTTGCATCGGTCCCACAATGTCCTCGTCGCCGCGGGCCGGGAACTTGCCCCCCGCGTCCAGCATGCGCGGGATGGCGCTGGGCAGGCCATCCTCCAGCCGCCTCCATTGCATGCCAGCGAAGACGTCGTCGGTCGGGGGCCGTCCCAGGAATGCCGCGCTGCCACTGGCCGATCGCCCACGTCCGCGGGGACGGCTGCGGTTCCGGGAACCTGTCGTGGACGGAGGAGCTGACTGGGAGGTCGCCACGATCTGCTCCATGAGCTCGTCGTGGTATGCACGCCATCGCTTCTCCGTCGCCGCCCACTTCAACTCGGTCAGGGCGTAGATCTTGCTCGTCTGCCCATAGTTCTCGCCCGTGCGGACCAGGTGCTTGGTGTAGTTGCACCGCGCCGCATCCCAGTCTGTGCGAATCTGACGGAGCGCCTCCAGGGTCACCGTCTCGGGCTGGTAAGGCAGCGGGGTAATGGTGAAGTTGGCGTGGCCCAGAGCGTCAGACCATTCGTCCTGCTCCTGGATGATGGCAGGCAGGGGCAGCGGGAGGTCGGGGCTGTTGGGCCCGAACCGGAAGGACGAGATGGACGGCTTCGTGCTCAGCGAAGGTCGCGGGAACGAGACGATGGACGGCGGTGGCGAGTGAAGCTCTGTGGCAGCGGACGAGGGTGCGACCGAAGGTGACTGCAGAGGCGATTCTGCCGGAGGCTTGCTCAGGCCAGTCGTCATGAGAGGCGGCAGTAGGGGCGTGGTAGCCAGTTCGCGATCCCGCTCCACGCTTCGCTGACGCTCGCCGTTGGCCAGCTCGATGTCAATGGGCGCAGGAATGCGGTTGACGCTCTCGGTGCTCTCGTAAAAGGACAGCGCAGGTGTCGGCGCCACGGAGGGTTCGGTGGTTCCGGTGAGCTGGCGACTGGGAGCGGACATGGACGAGGATCGGCTGGAGGGCGCACCAGAGAGAACGACGCTCTCCAGGCTCAGCTCAGTCCCGGGCGAGAGAATGGGGTTGCGCCGACTCCGACTGATGCTCTTCCACCGACTCACACCAGGAATCCGTGCGCCAATGCGCGAGGTGATGCCAGCCAGAGGCGACTCGGTACCAGAGGTGGACTTCTTCTTGTTGTAGCGCGAGTCGATTGAGACGTCGCCGTCACTGAGAAACCCTTGGTCGTAGTAGTCAATGTCGTAGTCGCTCACAATGTTACCGTGGAAGAAGGTTCCTTCTGAGCTGTTGCGGTGTTCACAGGGCTCGTCGCCTAATGCGCCGAAGCATGTTAGTGACCATTGGGACACGGAGAGGGACCAAATACGTACAGAGACAGCTGTAAAGACCGAAGTGGTCGAGTGAATCATCGTCCTCGGGCTCCATGGGTTCCTCTTGCACGTCGGGCAGCAGAGGCTTGGTGGTTGCCGTGGTCTTGGAGTGCGATGGCTGGGTGGGCGAGACGGGGCTCTGGGCCTGGCTATCCTGCAGCAGCTGGGGCGGCAGCTCGAGGGACGAGGTTGAGCTCGAGAAGCGGAAGTGGCCCTTGGCGGAGAAGGTGGGCGTGACGGGCGAGGTGATGTCGGACGAGGAGGAGTTGGTGGTGTAGTAGACGGAGGAGAGGTCGCACTCGGTCCTGGGGCTTCCTTGCTGTACCTCCCACCGCTTGCGCTGATCCCGAGCCTCGACGAGCTTGGGCAGCAGCAGCGGCTTCAGATTGGGCGACATGGCGGGTGAAGAGCCGTTGTGTGTGTGCCGTAGTTATCGTCGTCGCTGTCGTCGCCGGCGTTGGGGCGTTGGCGGCTTCGCGGGTTGCCGTTTTCGCGGGTGTCGTTTACAAACGACGGGCGTCGTGGAATGCGGTTCCCCGTGTGCAGCTCGTCCAATGCGCAATCTCGTGACTTTCTTCGATATGTTTATGTGTGTGGGATATAAGGGGGGAGGGGGGGGGAATAAGAAGGGAAAAGGAAGAAGAGAGAGAAGGAAGGCGTTCGGCTTGTGGGGAGATATAGCAGAACTGGTGGATGGGTGGAGGACGGCGGCGGGCGAGGGAAGGAGCAGAGGTGGTGGTGGTGTGCGCCTGCCCTGGGGAGAAAAGTCAGGCGGAAGTACCTGCCAGCACTGGCAACTGGGAAGAGGGACTTTGCTTGGGCTAGCTGGCTGGGCTGGGAGAGCCCGAGAGCGAGAGCACAACAGAGGAGCCCGCTAACGGCACGGGCTTGTTGCTGGCCTGGCCTGGCCTAGAGCAGAACTGGAGCTGGCTAGGGCCGAGCTGGGAAAGGCCCCCCGGTCGGCGGATGGAGAGAGTCAGAGAGTCAGGGTGGGATGGCGGATGGCGATGGAAAAAAGCGACAGTGGGGTCGACGTTCCGTTCTAGCGGGGTTTCCCACTGTCACTGGGATGCCTGGTCGCTGAGGCCCCGGCGGTGGTAGGCTGTGGAGGGCCTGGAGCCAGTGTGAGTCCACTGCTGGAGTCCACTGACACAGTCCTGTCCACCTAGTATCAGGTGGGGTCGTCGGGTCGCTGGCCTGGCCTGGCAGCCTCAGGTTGTCCTCTCCAAAGAAGAGAATGAAGTTGAAGAGAAGAGAGAGTTGGACGCAATGGAATGTCTTCCCCGGCTGTCTCTGCGCGGGTGTCCGATTGCTCCCCGTGTCTCTGATTCTGTCTTGTTCTGTCTCGTCGGTCCGCTGCTAGTGCGTTTGTTTGCCCGGAGGATCGAGTAAGAGTAAGCCCGGCCGGAGGTAACAAACGGGCTGACTCGAAGAAAAAAAAAATAATGAATGGCCCCAAAGGGATAAGCCTGGATTGAATTTTTGTTTTCGCCGTCGTCTCTTTTTTTTTTTTTTAATCTTGTCGTTTGATGCTGGTGATGTAGAGTAAGTCGCAAGAGAGGCACCAAGTATTATCGTCAAGAGAATTGAAGACTGTCTGCCACAAACTCCTCGGTCATGGTCGCAGACTTCATGTGGCCAAAGACGGGGCCCGAGGGAGGCGGTATAACAAAGTCTTATACTCTTCACCTCTCGCAGGGTCCTGGGCCAGGTCATGGGATCCAGCACCTCAATGAGCTGGTCGCCATTGGACTGCCGGATTTGAGGGAATACTTGCTTGTATTGTCTGTACATGTACTGACAGCCTGTGACTCGAGACGACTTGCTCTCTGGCCAGCCCGTCCACGTGTTGAGTGGCCGTCCATTGGGCGCAGTCGCAGATGCCCCTTGCTCGAGGGGGCATGCAAGTTGTACCTACATACAGACAGTCCTGTACCTACATACGTCCAGACTATGTACTCCGTCTGCGGCAAGGTCACTCGCTGCGTGATGCCACGGCCGCGCAGTACATGTCTGTCTCATGTTCGTACGGCCATGACAAGGTTTGCTTTCCCCGTCTTCCCTCCCCCCTCCTCCCTTCCCGTCTCTTCAATGGGCCGTCAGCCAAAGCTTCTCCGATGCCAAGGGGGTATGGAAAGAGGGGCGTGGCGGCGGGCTGGGCTGGCTTGACAATCAGTCTGTCACGACGTCTCCGAGAGGGGTTCTTTGACTACGCGCATGCGTCGTGCCTCGCGGATTCTCTGACGTGGAGGAAGAGGAATGGGGACCGGGGAGGGCATCGGGGAGCGGCATGGGACGAAAGGGGGCACGCGGGTGAGGGACAAGCACCAACGAGGAAGCTGTCCGCCTCTTTGGACAGCTACTGTTCGCCAGCAAAGCCCGCCAGCCGGGATTGGGCTGGGACGACGAGCCTGGCGGACCGTGACAGCGAACAAGAGACGACAAGGCTCACGAGGTCGAGACAGAGAGACTTGCCCCGAGTCTCAAGTCGCCCGTTCCGGATGAGGTGACACACCACGCGGTTCTGCTGCGGCGTGCTCTGGGACTGCCAGGGTTAACTCTACTGCCTCGGGGTACATGGCATCATGGCCTTTGACCGCAAAACCGCAATGGGCACCGGGACCCGGAATGGCAGCCGGCCTGTTGTGACAGCTCGAGTCCTTTTTCCCCTCTGTACTGTGCTTGTGACTGTGTTTGCTTGTCTCGAGTTTATTCCCCCAGTCTACGAATTGGGTATTCTCTACTATTGCCAGCCCAACTATAATACCGTCCGTCAGCCACGAGATCCAGCACCGACCGACGTGGGGAACTGCGCTGGCGAGTCTGGCTTTCCAGCCTCCTCCCAAGCTCCCGCCCTGTCTCTCCCTGAATCCCGAACGTGGCCCTGAGGCTCGACCTGGGCCAGGGAAGTTCCTCGTCAGCCATTTGTCCTGCAACGAAGCTTGAGCTTGAGCTTGGAAGCCCTGCGGCCCATCCATTGACCGACCACCGCCTTCCGATGATGCCCTCGAAACAGCCCAAGCACTGCCAGCCCAGCCCGCAAGGCCAGCTCAGAGCCCTGCCCTACCCTGGCCCGGGCCAGGGGCAAACCCCCGGCCAGTCCCCGTTGGCGGTTCCCAGCATCTGGGCTCTGGCGCCGGCTCCCGGCCCAGTCCCAGGTGCCCATGTCAGTGAGGTGCCATTGCATCCTTCAACAGACGGGAGAGAGCTCTGGCAGCTTGGCCCCCCCTGCTCCCGTCTTTGTGGCTTCTCGGTCGTCTCCTCTTTCTCGCGAAATCAAGGGAGACAGTGAGGAATATCCATAGACTCCAAGCCCCCATTCAAAAGTCCCGTGAAGCGTATAGCTGAGTTGTAAACTCGTAGCAAACAATAACAATAGACCACCAGAGCAATCAACATCAACAAACCCCTCCCCACACCACCCACACAGTCTTCGAGCCCGCAGCCGCTGACTTCACAGGCGCACGCGAAAGAGCTCTGTCTGGCTAGCTCACTAACTTCCAAGGCACAGGCACCAAGAGGCAACGTCGTCGCAGAAATGACGACTGGCTCTCAGGACCTCTCCCTTGAGACACTGTCGATCCCTTCCGCAAGACACCAAGCCAGCCCAACCGGAGCCGTCCTGGGGCTTCCCGCGCCACGACTCTGGCTGTCTCGCGCTTGGCTGTTCGTCGTGAATCGCCCGCCCGTTCCCGAGACTTTTTGACGATTCTTGTTGACACATCAATGGGTGCCTCCTCCCGCTCAGATCACAACCAGGTCAATGTCATGGAAAGCTCTCCCCTTCACCGTATCCCGTCCAGGGCCTTTTGTCGCTCTCCCAGCCTCTGGAGGAAAATGCCTGTGATAACAGAAAGCCACCAAACACCATGTTTTCCCCCCACCGTCGCCCAGAAACTCCTCGTGGCTCAACGGCGCGCGACTGCCCGCCTCGGCATAGCGGCCGCGATCCCGGTGCAGTGCCCAGTCCCAGGCCGATGGAAAGCCATGGAAGGCCTTCCTGGACGAACTGCAGCGGGGCTTCCAGGCCGTCGCCGCGGTAGTGGGCGAGCACCGTCGCAGTGCTATCATCGCTAGGGGGGCAGTCTAGCAGCGCCGTGGTTGTGGAAGCGAGGGCGCCGTCGTCCAGCCCTCCGGGAGCCAGCGAAAGCTTATCCCGGCGATGAAACCCTGGCACTGGGCAGTTCCTTTGACACTTTTTGGCTCTGTTGTGAATTGTGCACATTGTGGTGATGATCGGCGTCCTGTTAGTCAAGCTGTTGGCCAGAGCTTCAGGAGCTCAGGACAAGTGCCGATGGAGCTGACAAGAACATCATGGCTGTCATCGCGCATCATCGAGATGCAGAGTGTGCCAATGCCGTCAAGCCCTAAGCCAGGATGCTCTTGTGCTTTGCTTTTCCCCGAGTTTACACTAACAAGCCGTTGCTCAGCAAGTGTTAGCCTCTGGCCCGGTGATCTGAAATCTCTGCCGCTTTGTTGCTTTTTTCCCAACCACAGCGCGATCCCGGTCAAGAACTCGGTTCCAAATGCCTGTCAGTCTCTCTGCACAGTACAGTAGCCTCCCAAATTCTCGGAAGCACAAGCCTGCCGAACCCGGTGTCACCCTCCATCCTGGTCGTGTCCATCCCCAACAACACACAAACACCCATGTGAAATTCCTGACAAAGATTCTGTGCTCGGTCCCAAGGGAAATGACAGGCAGGGTTGATAGAGAGCTCTCGGTGGATTGGCCTTAGAGTTTCACGTTGCTCGGACGTGCCCTCTCGCGGAAGCTTGTAACCGTTTCCGCTCACACAGACACACACTGTTTAGTGGTGTTTGGTGGTGGCTCGTGGCAATGACAAACTGACAAGTTTGACACTCGCTCTTCAACAAAGCAGTGGGCAATTGAGTTTGGAACCCACCACGGACGGCGGCGCATGTGGCAGACGGCATCCCGAGGGTCGAGAGAGTTTGCCTGGGCATCGAGACCCTGGTGGACGTGACTAACAGCACAGAGTCAGCCAGTCTGTCGCATGCTCCGTTGCCTCCCAGGGCGCTGCCGGATAATGCCCCTCCGTAACATCACCGTCCGGTGAGGCTTGAAGTGTCCATCAACGGCTCTCATCCAGCCTCGGCACCAGCAAGACGCCTCCAGGTCGCACAGGCTGGGCATTCAGCGCCGAAGTGGCTATTCTCGTGTCTTTCCGTCCATCGGAGGAGAAACGGCCTCCCTTCTTGGGGTGCCTGGGCCGAGAATTGAGAGTCTTTGGCACTGTCTGCTCCGGGAGGCTGCCCCGAAGAGACCCTCTACTAGACTCCGTTACAAACTGCCCTTGCCCCGTTTTCTTCAGTTTTAGTTTTTCTCTTCGTCTCCGTTCAGCCCCGTCTCGGGGGCGCCTCCCATTGGCTGGCAGGCTCCGCCTTGCGTTTTGCCGATCCCTTCCTGTTCCTCCGTCGTTTCCGTTGGTTCGCCTCGTGTCTGAAGTTCCACTGTTGATGCCTCGATCGCAAGGCATCAAAAGCCTCCTGCACTGCCAGCCCGAAGTGGAGTCCGTTGTGAGAGCCCGGAAGAGGCAAACGGAGGAGGCCGCAAGAAGAGGCAACAAAAAGAATTCGTTGAATAATCTGTAATACTCAATTGCATAATATTGTTGCATTCACGTGGAGTTTGGGCCTTCATTCCACCGTCAAGTCCGAATTGTGACCGAACGGGTCCTCTACTGCTGCTTACTCAGTCGCTGTTACAGGATCATGACTTGCACCCAGAGCAGCTCAACTCCCGAGACCAGCCAGAGTCAATTGCCAACTCGCGCCCGCTAATAATCAGTAGCCAAGACGTGCTCTCTATCGGCCGCTGGTCGGCGATAGGCCTATCTTGAGCGTCGGACTCACAGCGACGAGGCCTCGCGGGGTAATCCGAAGACTGAGTCGTGGGTAGTATATTGTTAGCTACTGTGTCAGTCCACGCAAGTGGAGGATGGCCGGCCGTGATAGCATACAAACAAAGGTTCGTTTTAGAGTTCTGGGAGACATTAGCCTGATGAATAGTCAACCAGGTCTCGAGATCTTCGGCTTGCGTGCCTAGCGGGCCTCGCTACTCGCTGGGACCTGCAACTATTTAGCTCCCAATGCAAACTAACAATGCCGGATACCATGGATAGAGATTACCACACCCTCTTCTGCAATTCTGCCAGACAATAGGCTAAGATTGCGACTGGAGCAAGTTGTCATCCTGCTCGGTTGAAGTGCGGGCATGATTGATGCCAACAGTCGGCTAACAGTGGGAGAATCGGGAGATGAACGTATGACTCGAGGGGAATGATGCAAGACGGGTTGTGGGATAGAGTTCAGCAGTATATCGGTCTACCTAGTCATCTGTCTGCAACTACTGTACCCTCCTACTGTATGTCCGAGTTGTAATTGGATTCCGGGGTCAGCTACAAGTTGCAGAAAACGCGAAAATGGGGAGGATTGCTGTGTCTCGTTGATACTCATTTACACCTTTGTTCCCTACTCGCTGAGCGACAGCCCAGCTGCCAGTCAACCCAATCTCTCATGCCATCGCCACTCGCCACCAAAGGCATCAACTAAACAAGCTCAAACACCTGTTTTTTTGAGTCCAAGAATCCTTAGACAAACTAAAACATCATAAGACCCTGCATCTAAACGTCAAACTAAAGTGACATCCCACGACCCCATGCCTCAGTTGCTTCATCCACGCCCGTCTCATTCCCATGGTCCAGACTTCAATATCATGAACCCAGGCAGTCGCCCACGTCGACGGCCGTCTCATCCATCGCCGGACTTTTCACAGCGACGCTGAACCCGCGCCAACTCACCACGCGTCAGACCCCGGATTTTCATCCGGCCCCGGGCCATCGCGTGACGGGCGCGCTTCTGACTCGTGGCGGCGATGCGCAGGGATAGTTCAGACGCATGCTGTGGCAGCGGCTGCAGAGGAGCAGCGGTCCGGAAGACGTGCGCCCTTGGGAGAGGGGGAGAGCTGGCTCAGTGCAGGATTTGCGGTTTGAGAGAGATTCAGGTTCAGGTTGGGGTTGAGGTTGAGGTGCGATTGGGTGAGCAGATAGCGACTTGTTGGGATGTGAGGAATCGGATTGAGGCCGTCTCGTTGAGAAGGCGTGACGGGCCTCGACCGAGCTATCACTGAGCGAGGTTACATGGAAAGAATTTGAGTTTCTGAGAGCTGAGAGCTGAAAGATTGGGGTTGCGTTGCAGATGCATGGCGCTCTAACGATGATGCACTCATTACCCGCTCAGTGAGGTGAGACTGGACTTGCGAGGTCCAATTCCTGAGCTCGACATCTCAGTCTTTTTATTCAATTTCTTACCTTCTAATACTAGGAGTGTCTCTTTGGGAGACCACAAATGCCTGTTCAAAGCGCTTGCAGGACGACCGCAGCTCACAACCAATGTAAGCATCTATCACTTACAAACGAACTGCTCAGTGTCGCCAGCTTCCCGCTGTCATCTCTCAACTCGCGCATCTCGCCACACACACATCCTCTACTCACATGAACATCCAGGGAACTCTAGCCCATCTGGCACCCAATCGACTCACTCGCTGCTATCAACCTGCCATGTGTCTACCCGTCGTTTGCCCTCTCAGCCCTCCAGGCCGCCAGCGCAGCATTGGATGTGGAGTTCCGCAAACGCGGGAAAGGCCTCGCCTTCTGCCGAGGTGCGGATGAGGCCTGCTTGACGCCGTTGTGACAGCTGGGTGATTGAGCTGTGCTTGCACATGCGCGTTGGGGATGTGGTCGCGTCTCACAGGTCGCGTCTTTCACCGACAGGGTTCAGGATCTGAGGGTGTGGTGGGCTCGGCTTTGCCAGGCTCACACACCAACTTCCCAGGTACGATCGAGATGTTGGAAGAGTTCTCTCGAGATAACCACCGTTAAGCTTACCAAACAGAGTCTCATTTGCACACTCTTCCCAGTCATCTTGAGAGGTTCAATGCCGAGAAGAGCGGGTAGATTCCATCATTCTTCTCCACAGCGAAGTCGATCACTGCTTTGTTCTCCTTGCGCTCCATCATCGTCACCATGATGCATAACGTCTACGACAACTTCATGTCTACAGCCAGCGGGGAGTCGGAGAGACTTCCCAAAACTCCTTTCGCATCTCCATCTGCGTCTCAATCCCAACAGTATCAGCAGGATCACCAACTGCATCTCTCGCTCAACCCCTCAACCCTGGATGCATTTCATGATCTTGCACAAGCCAAGCCCCGAGCTCCCACACCCTCTTCCCATCGCGGCGGCTCTCATTGGGCCAGTCAAGAGGTGTGAGCGGGTTCACTCCGTCTGTACCTGCATCCGTGCCGGGAGACAAAGCTGACGACGCCCTAACGCAGATGCATCCATCCCATCCCGTCTCCACCAGACATGGGATAGCTTTCCTGGTCTTGTTCCTAAGATTCTGCCCTCCTCCTCGCTGGAAACTGTGGACTTCAGGATAGCGGTTCCCTGCGGCCGTCTTGAGCACTGGCTGCATCCACGTTACTCCCAATAGTCACCGACGCGGCTCCGACTCTCTCCGCGACGAGGGGGAATCTCCGCAAGGATGCAAGCAGTCAGAGTGAGAGGATTGCCATGGGATAAGCCCCGAGTCAACCGACGTGGCTGCTGATGCGCAGGGCATCGTGGGGAAACTGAGCTTGAGTGCATAGAGAGCTTCTGAGCTTGCCGGCTCAACGGCAGCAGGTGCTGAGTTATTGCTTTTCTATCATGAGATTGGCATACGAATCTTGCACGATTGGCCATGTTTCCCCACGATCAGACCAAGATGTCCAACACCTGGGACAAGTGACAGCTCACAGAGGCTTTCATATTTGGCGAGGCATTTTTGGGCAAAGCACCATTTTCCCATGGTTCTCTTCCTGCTCCCAGGTTATGGTTTATCCGGCTCAGGAACCAGGAACAAGTTAGGTCTGACGGGCACGAGTTGGAGGGCTGGAAAACAATGCCATTCGCCCGACCAAAGCCCTATTCTGAGGGGCAATCCTTCCACGAGAAGGCAAGGCTTGTGCCTGACGATCCGTCAAAGCAAAGCCACCGCACTATCGACGGATATGCTACCCCGTCCAGATCCTGGGAAAGCTTGTTGCTTTCGTTGGGAGCGAGCTCTGAAGCTGCATGGAGGGAGGGCCTCGGTTGGAGACCCCTCTCGGATGCAATGGAGATGTGCTCAATTTGTCAGAAGGATTGTGAGTATGGGTCAACGATATTGCCGGCTGAAAGCTCTCACGCAGGTACATTGACACTTGACCGCAATTCGTATCACACAGACGAGCGGTACATACCGTACACACGGGACATTCGCTGTCACGGACACGGACAGAAGCGATCGTCGCCCCTCGCCGGCCCCCGGTGAGCTTGTTGGGCACCAAGAACACCGTTTGAATGGTTACAGCGAACCAAGTTCAAGGCTAGGCGGCGCGGAACCAAGTCCGAGTGCTGTAGCGCTCTCATCGCGTTGGGGGTAGCCGAGCGCAAAGAGGCCGATCAGATTTTTGCTCTTCGAGATCCACCGTCATCCACAGTCTGCGATGGAGTTGGGAATTGCTGACTATGCGGATTCGGGCTTGGGAGAAGGGCTCCGGCGTTCGGCAGATCAGCTGGGATCCTCAGTTTGGGCTGAGGTGCCTCTGCCAGCAGTTCCCTGCCACAGCGGCGACTCCTTCGTCTGGACTTTAGGAATCAACAGTCTGAGATGAGCTCGATCAAGAGACAACAAAGCTGAAAAGAGAAAATTCATCAACGTGAGACAATCCATTTGCCACATGGCAATCCTTCAACTGTCCAAAGTAGCAATCCTAGAAACCCAATAGCAAGGCGAGCGCGGATCCTCCGACCCGACGCGGTCGAGACCTCTGGATCATCACCAGAGCTCGCAGGTTCTCGACTGTGTCGCCATCTGCTTTCTTTTTGCGCGAGCCTTTGCCCGTCGGGACTTCCGCGATCGCTGCCATTGTGGCTGTTTGCAACTCAACGGGTTCCCTGCCGCTGAATTGAGTCACCGAGTCTTGTCCGGTATCGCGACGAGTTTGTCAGAGGTCTGTCAGAAATCGACAGGGCCCTTGCAGAACAGCGCGGCTAGTGGTGTCTCTCACGCGGTGTGGCGACGGCTCATTCGCCCACGCCACGGCCGGTGAGGAGGAACAGCTAAGCGCTCCTCTTTGCTGGCTCTGCCTCGCTCTCTCAGCAAGTCGCTTAATCGTAGGCTATGGAGATGCTGTGTTGTAGCTGCCAATGCATTGCGACCAGATCTGAAGCCATTGGGCGTGGGGGATTCGTCTTGTCTTCTCGTAGTTGGTGCAGATCCGTGAGAGTCCCTCGTTGCAGGTCGATCGAGCTCTTAGAGTCTACAGCGCAGCTGGGGCATGCTACGTCCGAGGCAATCTGATCACGGCTCTACGTACGTGTACGCGCCTGGTTCGAGGCGAGGCAGACCGCAAAGACCAGCTCAGCACGGAGCACACGACTCACAGGTAGCTCTAGAAAGAGTAAAAGATCAATTCGCAGTGGCCTGACACCCGCGGGAACTTCAGGGTGCTGGCCATCGCGAGACTCTGGGGTAGATTCGCATGAGGGTCGGCTCATGGCCGCAGCGGGAAGAGCCTGATCCTTGGCCGAGGGACGCCGCGGAGACCTGATAATTGGGGTCAAGCATGCAGGCAGTGTATGTTACATGGATGTATATTCCATCTTCATGTATGTGCGTGGCGTTGAGCTGTATGTGTGTAGGGTCTCCGTGGTGTTTTCTGTTTCCCATTGTTCCTCGGCTTCCGATTGCCTTTGAGCCACAGGCTGTGAAATGGCATTTGGCGGTGAAGCGGTTGGATTCGGGTCAACGTCTAACGTTTCTTCTGTTGGCGAGAGGTGAGAGCAAGGATCGGATGATGGCTGGTTCAATTGGCCCGGCTATGAGAGATATACCACGGTTAGAAAGCGTGGCATCCTACGCAGCTTTCTGAATCCCGAACTCGGCAAGGCTGAGCGATTGAATGTCTGTAAGATATCTAGAGATACTCAAAGTTGAGAGAATTATCCTTTAGGGTAGGTAAATTGAATAGAAGCTGATGAGGCAGTTCGTATATGTTGCTTCTGAGACTCGCTCCCATCTGATCTTGTATACCTCTGGAACTGCCTTTTTGAACATCAAGTATTAAACGCCTCATTCAGAGTAAAGACTCAATAATTACTAGGAGAACAGAAAATTGTTCCACGTGTTACTTGAGAAATGCCACACTTGTTTCCCAAGGTTTGAGCGTTTCAATAAGCTCAAGTCCTTAAACCTTAAATGGCCGAAAAGGTTCCCGGTGAGAGAGGTTCGCGAAACTTTCAAAGTAAAAGTAAGATATAAAATCTCCTAAACAGTCATAAATACAGGCACAGAGTACTTATCGTCCACTGTTTTTTTTTTTCCTTTGCCTCAACACAGAACTCTCAGGGCAATCCCAACAGCCGCTCTTAACCACCAACATGCGTCCGCAACTCTTGATCCGACTCCTCTTCACCTCAGCGACAACTGCACTCGCATTTCTCATCCCTCATGACCTTCCAGACGGAGACTACTTCGCCGTACCCAACCCAACTTCACCAGACGAATCGTCTCATATGATCCTCCCTCGCTCCGAAGCCGCCCCGTTCATGACCGCTCTCCCAAGATATGAACACTCCTCCCCTCATCGCCTCCAAGTTCGTCGCGCCGGCTGGAGGAGCGGCACCAACGACACCCTCAAAGAATCCCTAAAATTTCCCAAGACCAAGACATTCTGCTGGCCTGAACAGGTCTTCAACCGAAGCGATTTCTACCCGTCCCTCCAAGAGCTCTTCCAGGAACCGTTATACTGGGTACAGCCACGATCCGCCAAGTTCTCTCTGCAAGGCAGCGTCGTAACGTACGTCTGTAACATCGCTGGTTGGAACGTTATGTCCCTTGTCGAGTACATGAAGGCTACAGAGATGATAGATGCAAAGTGCGGCGCCGAGGTCGGCGGGAAGATCGCGATAGCCAAGTGGGAGAAGATGTATGGTCGGGAATCACGCGGTGAGAAGATATGTGAATGGGAGGCTGACAAAGGTGGGATTAAGAACGATGCGATGAAGGTGCAGAAATGGGGATGCCAAAACTATGTGAATGCCATTATACGGCTGTTGGGGGGTGAAAGGGGTTGCAATGAGGGTTCGAGAGGTGGGATCTTCTGGGCTGAGATGAAGAAGAAGTTCCCATGGTACGTTGATAACCATCCGTTGACAAAGATGGCAAAAGAGGAGCAGAAGCTGGAGGACAATAAGAGGAAGGAGCTTGAATTGAAGAAGGATGGGCAAGGCAAACAAGGTTGGATTGATGTAAAAACTCAAGTTGTTAGGGAAGATGGGCTGTCGAGAGGTCGATAGGCCACATCCCGTTTCCGCTGTTGAGACCAGTTTTTCGGTGATTCAACTCAGACCGTGAACACGGCGGAGGATTTCTTCGTGGGCAATCCAGATAAATGTATTAGCGACCAGCATTTTGCTTCCGCCGAATGCGCGGCGGAATGGAGTCTCCGATTCAAATCCGGAGCATGGAGTTAAGTCTGAGCCGGTATACATTGGCGAACGATTATGAAGCATATGCCAGCATTGGATGTTGTCGCTCAAAGGCAAAGCTGCTCAATGATGAGGCCTCCCCAACACCAACCAACGAAAACAACACGAACCCAGCCGATGACAACGCGACAAACGAGCAAGCTGTGACGACAGCTGACACAGCACACAATACAACGACCGCCGATGCCGGATCGCAAGACGCAGACGGAACAATGAATGGCAATGAAGAAATCTGCGAAAGCATTGACTTCAGCCAGCCCATTCCTGGACAGAGTGAAGACGACGGCAGCAGCAACAGCAGCGACGAGGAAAACCTATCAAACAACAGAGGAAATATAAGGTCATTACTTAGAGTTAACTGCAAGGACTATACGACACAGTGGACGAGATGAACCGAAGCATATTGAATATACAGGACACCTAAAAGGAACAGGAAAAAGCGGTCGACGTTTGGAGAGTGAAAGCCGAGGTGGAGCTGCATACCACTATAGACGATATTAAGAATGGCGAGGCAGCGATCGAAGAACTTCTGAGTGAATGGAAGATAAAACTTCGTGAATCTGTAAAAACCGCGAATGACACTTTGATCGCGACATATATAACGGCAGACCTAGCCAAAATCGAGATCGAGATCAAGATCAAGAACGATCACAACGAGTTGATTAAAGCTCTGGAGGGAAAGGCGGAACTGGAGTTAGTACAGAAATTGGGGGAGAAATTGAAACAGACTCAAAAACCATCACCACATTATGACTTTTCACGCATTCAACTCTTTTCATGGTGATCATAGTGGGGAATAATAAACCCCCAACCTCACGATGAGAATAGCGTGCACCCTTACCCTCCAACTGGTGAGCGACGACGCAAGACGGCAGGAGACACGACACGACATGACAGCAAGAGGATAAATCTAACACGCGAATCAACAACTCGCTAAGGGGGTATCAAGCTGTGGGCATAGTAATTACTTGAGTCTGTAGACTTTTGTCAGTCGACGGCATCCCCTTAGCCAACTTCCCACCGCGCGGCGCCTGACTCGAGGTTCGAGCTTCCCGGGGTATGCAGATCCCCAACTTTCAAGTTAATGCTTCCGAGGAAACGGGCATCGACTTGGCAGTGAACGAACATGTACAAACCCAGCTGGCCTTCGAACGGAAGACCAATGAGGCCCAAGCCCTCCCCCCCGAAAAATGTCAAGAACCGATACATGCGCGTTCCAAGACTAAACGAAAGTCGCTGAAGAGAGTTTTATAGACGTCCCGAAGAAACTCCTCCACGCATGTCTGGGAACTTCTTCCAGTTCATCGCTGGAGGAGTTGGTGTCGCTGGCTGCGGAAAGTCATACATGATGGAAATGCTCATTCTATTTTCCCAGTTTGGCTTACATACCAGTGACATCTCTCCCAAACATACTGAGCCAACCAGCCTTAATGACCTTTATCTGGTTAACCACAATACGGGAGTTGATGCCTTCGCAACATGTCTGATTGTAACGTACCGTCAGCTCAACCTGGAAAAGGCACCTCCAGTCCTCAGACTTTATCCTATAGAGACTGAAGTCAAATCAGCAATGCGACCTACTCGGCCTGAGGAGACATTTCAAGCAGAGCCCTCCGCCTTAGAAGAGCAATTCCTCGCAAGCTACGCGATTAATGAGGTAGCCGCTAGTGCCGTGGGTGCGCATGCATCTGCTCAAAAATACAGGCGCCAGAACGTTGATAACTCCCTACACAAGGCGGCTTTCAGCTCTGCACATCCAGTTCATCGTGTGCGTCAATCGCACCATCTTCATTCATTATGTGTTTGCTCAACCGTTACTGCAAGTACACTATGGATCCCATGAATAGCGTCCAAGATACCATAGATGGCAGTACTACAATCCAGACGGACGGTATCATCTCAGAGATTCAGGCACTATGTTCTACCATCACCAACATCTTGGACCGCACAGGATTCCCTCCCCAGGGCCAACTCCAACATCCGAGCCCTGGAATCATATCTAGAAGAACGACAAGCAGTATATTTCCTGAGAAAGGCAAAAACGCGCCCCGACTGGAGTCTTTATTGCGCCATCTGCAATCAGCCAGGACACGAAGATACCGAGCGTAAGGCTGACCCCGTCTGTAAATACTGTCGATTAAAGGCACTTAAGTTCAGATATTCGATTTAAAACTGTCTTAACCCGGATGAAACTCTATAAATGATAAATAACTTCTCGTTTAAGCAGAATAAATATGACGAATAGACCGTTCCCGATAACCCGAATGATGACGGTATCGTGCGAGACCCTCTGCGAAAGACTGGAGAGAAACGGGATAAGGAAAAACGCATTAAGGCCCCTGCCGCCCCACGTACCTCTATTCATTCCCTCCAGCTATAATATATTAGCTGTTTGTATATATCAGATGAGTACTTGAACTCACCTCATTGTTAATGCAGACTCGCCAAACAGCTTGCAGTCTTCGCATATCGCCTCCGTATATACCAGCAATGGTCTGACAGCAGATAGCCATCATGTCGGACCAAAAGATTCTCTCCGGCATACAGCTGATTCCACTGGTTGTAAGTAGGCGACCGATACAAGTATCGCAGATCTCGTCCGTGTCCTACTTAGAAGTCATGTGAGCTCTGGTGAGATATCTCTACAAGTTTACGGTAAAGGGATGATCCGGTATCAGGATTGGGGGTCAAGGTAGCCTCCTACTTTCGTGGTCTATATGATTCATCATGCACCCATAATATAAAGAAGATCGTAACTTGGCTCCCATCGTTCTCAAATAACTGACTTGTATTCACCACAGACACTTAAAGACTCGGTTATTACAGAAAGATAATTTTATATGATTAGTCGGCATTATGAATGTTTCGCGGCCGGTAGGCCCGCTCGATATCCGTGCTCTGAGCCTATAACTCGTCTAAGGCCTATACTGGTCAGACACTATTAACACCCGACTGATGCCAGACTCTTATCTTCGTGCTGGGCAGAGTTCGGGCTGTGGGCAGCTAGAGCATTGCGACGCGCCTAAGTAAGGGCTGACACTGGAGTGAGGAGTGGCTTAAGGGGAGTTCTGGATTTGTCGTATGTGCGTCGCCCTGCCCTGCCCTGCCAGTATAATAGCCATTCTAAAGTCTGGTATGAAGGGCGATGATACTGCCATGCTCCGAGGGCCGAAGAGCGCGCAGGATCCGTTTGACGCTACGAATCCGGATCTCAAAGCTTGACCGTGTCTACAAGACCAAGAAGCATCATTGCCGGTGGCATGCCACCGCCAACCGGAACAAGATTCGCGGCCACAGTCTTGCATGTCTCGCGTTTAAACGTCGAAATAGTAGTCTCCCTGTTTACTTGGACTTGGAGATTATAGCATCGACGGTCTTTGGCTGTGGGCTGCCAAGTCATTGTCAGTAAAGATCTCTAGCAGAGAGCACAAGTGCAAGGTGACCTTTTCCTCGATTATCGAGGCAGAAACGTGAAGCCGCTTCCGCTTAGATCGCCTGCTGTTCGATTTGGCTGGTGTAGTTGATAGATATCGACGTTGCGCAGTCCCGTGTGCAGCGTGCTCGCCGTTGTTGTCTGGCCGAGCGTCAGGTCGAGTCCAGGTAATATTGGCTTGTCGCGGTCATGACCGTGCGGTGGCTTTGAATTGCCTCGTGTGCTTAGTCGTAAGTCTTCAAGCTTTATGGTTGAAAGAGAAGAAAGAGGACGATGGTCAGTTCAACTCCCTCCCTGTTGGCTTTCTGAGAATAAGTCCTGGTTGGACCATAGTGACACGAGGAGACATATTTTCCTCTTTAAAACTTAACTTATATAGTTCCTCCCAGCTGAGTGCGCCGCCTTATAACTTCTCGTGCCACATCTGTGATATCTTCCCCTATTCTCAGCGAGCCTTTCTTTAAGCTTCTTATTCTCCTTCTCTAATATATATATATAGGCTATATCTTCCCTTTTATAGACTATATCTGCCTTAATCTGCTCTTACTATCAAAAGCACCTCTGCAGCAGATTACTATATTTCTGTAGAATATATTTATAATATAGTATATATATTTCTATATAATCGCTAAATCACTTAATGAAGGGTTTATCCTCACTATATATGGCCTTATAATTATCTTTATATATTGAATATATAACTTATTCCTCCTCACGCTCCGTCTCAGATGAGTTATCCTGGCCGTCATTATTACTGTCTATTAGGTCCTCTTGGTTATCATTAGAGGCTACTGAAGAGACATTGTCGGCGTCTGTTGCTGTCTATCGGGTCCTCTTAGTTATCGTTAGAGGCTACCGAAGAGACATCGTCAGCGTCGCTCGAGCATTTATAATCAGCCTGAGGTTCCTATTCGCCCTCAGGCATGAGGTTGACATTTATATAGTTATCCTCATCTATAATAGCTAAGGTTCTGCTAGAGGTGAGTCAGATAAAGAAAGAATAGTTAGAATAAAATAAAAAAGAAATGAGCGAGGATGTTGAAGGAGGAAGAAGTAAGAGACGAATCAACAAACGTGGCAAAAGACCTCTGGTGGAATATCTCGTTAAGTGGAAAGGATAGGGTACCGAATATAATTCATGGGTCAAGCGACGTGATCTCGTCTGGACGGCAGCACAACTGGTAGACAATTATGAATAAAAGTCGCCGATTACAGATAAAGAATTAGCAATGAAACGAGTCCCAAAATCGTCGAGACAATACCTGGACGACAGACCACTGGTACTCTGAAATCATTCAGTTCATATTGGAAGGAATCCAATTAATCGAGCCAGCCCGACGAAGGACAATAGCTCGAAAAGGCCTGAGTACCAGGTTGTGAAGGACGTTCTATATCATGTGGAGACCGACGAATCTCTTGCACGATGCGCGATCCTGGAGGAGGTCCCTCAAATATTGCAAGAACATCACGATGGCCGTTCTGAGAGGACGCTGGTTCTGGCCCTCGAGGGCTGGAGATGTGGAAAATTACTGGTAGTCGAATATTCAGGTGCAACTACCTGCGCGTTAATTCACAGTCACGCAACAAGATCATCTTTATAGCTAACACAGAAAATATTAAATTTTCGCGCAAATTTTCCTGTTTTCCAGAGTTTCTATGAATCGAACCACACACACACCTACCATTTGAAAAGAACCGTTGAGGTTCAGGGCAGGAAGATCTGGGTTGTTGTCTCCAGGGTCGGTTACCTCCATCGTTCATCATACAGAATGGTTCCTTCCATGGCTTACCGAGACTACCTACTCATGCGATTCAACGGGGAGATGAACTGTGGGTGGAATATCCGGAAGTATGGTGGGATGTGAACGATGATATCAACCGAGGAACTTTGCATGAGCGAGGAGTGAGAGATCTGCGTGCGAAAGACCGGATGACGATCCTCACGGAGGAAGAACTGCACCATCATTACTAAAACCAGCAGTCACAATATAATCTATAAGGCCAAACGTGGTCAATTTGCCAATTAAATATAGTAAAACGCCCTCTAAGAGGCACCAAAACTCCGAGACTGATTGAGCCTCTGGTATCTATAACACGCCTGCAACATCTCTCTGGCATGCAAACGCTGATTCTGTTTGACCGCGTGGCCCTCTCTCGCGCAAAACCATTCTCGGAAATCTTTCCTTGATAACAATGCCCCATCCTTCTGCAATCCCTTCCCCTTCCTCAAACAAAGCAGCAGTGGTATCTCAAATGCATATAGAGCCACCAAACTCCAAATCGCGACGCAACAAACAGAAGTCTCTCGTGCTCTCATCATCGTGGCCGCTTTTGGTTTTCCTCCAACGCCGGGCAAAAATCCGCAATCCTTATACCACACAAGAAGGTCAAATCCAAAGAAAACAATACCAATAACCGAAACCAAATAAAACAACCAAAACACAGCATCTCAATCCTCCAAATCGTCTTGCACATCTCATGCTCTTCACTTCTGCGATCGCGTGCGCGCTCGTGTCGATCGTGTAGGTCTAGCCGGCGTGCCATTTCCAGCCATCCCCAGACCCTCAGCCACCTTAGCTGAGCGTTTGACTGGCACTCGAGGCTTCGCAATGCCCGACTGACCCTGCTTCGGCTTGGTAGTTCGGGCCTTCGGAATCGCCAACTTCTTGGTGACCTGCGGAGCCGGTTCCTCCTCCCGAGGCTGCTCTTCCTGCACACGTTCCAGGGGCTCACCCCAGGCAACTGTCTTACGGTTGCCGTTCTTCGTGGACCGTGTTGTCTCGTTGGAGCCCTGCGAGCTCCCATCACTCTCCTCCGACTGTAAGCTCTCAGCTCGGCTGACGAGCAGTTCCTTAGGCTGCTGGTCACCCCGGTTTCTCCTAGTATTTTCCCGGGTCTGGCTCATCAAACTTCGTACAGCCGGGTTGAGGACGGCGCCGCCAACCCGATCAGTCTCGGGACGGTTGAGGGCAATAGGGGTTGGGAGGGAAGACTTTGTCCCGGAGGGCGCAGTCTTCCTGCTCCGAAGTCGAGTGGAACGTCGGGTGACAGGACCGCCCTCCTCGGTCTCGTCTCCCTCCGCTTTCTCCGCGGCTTCATCCTCGTTGGCAGTTTCTGGAAGGTCGATCTTCATGTCGATCCGTAGATTGGCCTGCTTACGGCTAATTCCAGTGCTGCGCTTTGGGCGCTTCGGCGCGGGCTCCTTAAGCCTCTTGACCGGTGACTGCGCTTCTTCGCCATCATCCGCCTTTCGCTTCGTCTTTCGTGGGCTACCCGCGTTGGGACTCTTAGCTCCCAGTGGCTGGCGGTTTGATGGGAGAGCGATAGGTGACCCCGTCTCCGTAGTCGAGAGCCGCTTTGGCCTTGACCTCTTGATGAAGTCAGCAATATAGTCCCTGCCAGGACTATCATCATCAATGACGCGAGACGATTGGGTGACAATCTCCTCGGGAACTGTTGACGCCGCTTGTGTTTGCGGAGTGGAACGATGATCCTCCGTCATCGCTTCTTCGGGCTTGTCGTTGCTGCTCTCCACACCTTCGACTGCGGCGTGGAATGATGCGGCTGTTGCGCCCATGCTCACATCCTCTGAAGTTGCCGCGGGGGTGTGAGTGTGGGTTTCGTCAAGCGTCGCAGGGCCGACGTTTGAGAAATCACCGACGCCTAGCTCTTGGACATTCAGTGTCCGGTCCTCTTCAGCATTTCGAGCTGGTGTGTTAAGAGCAGGTGAAGTCTCAGCTTCAACCTGAGAGAACCCGGTAAGTCCAAGCTCTTGCAGGTTCATAGTTCGATCCTGATCCTCCGGTCTCGTAATGAAGACGTCGGACAGATCTGCAGAACGGTGCAGGCTCTCGCTCGGATGCTCAACACTAGGACTCTCGTGAACCGCACTGTAGCGTGGTATGTTCTCGTCACGCGGTGCCAACGGAGACTGCGCCAACCACTGGCCATAGCCAGTTCCAGTCATGGTGGGCGTCGCCAAATCCACTGTTTCATCTCTGATCGAGATTGCAGAGGAACCCGATCCAATAACAGCCGGGGAATCGAGGTCCATGGACTGGCTTGTGGGTGTCTGTGCCACGGCTTCTTGCGAGACGACAGTGTTAGGGAACCTGATCCTGGGCGAAGACGAGATTGCCGACGGTGTCGTCGTGAACCGGGATTCATCAAACCCCTGAGGGTCTGGAAACATGTGTGCGTACTCTGGCGGTAGCTTAAACCGCACCACGAGACGCCCTCGCTCAAGACCAGTCAGGACCTTAGCCTGACCGGCGCAACGATCTTCGGCCAATTTGGCCAGGTCACCAATCTTCGCCTCCTTAGACTTGGGCGAGACCATCTGGTCGGTCGGGCGGCCCACCCCGAATATATTCGGGTTCATGCGCATGTCGATGTTCACAATAGAAGGGACATCGGTATTGCGCGCCATAGGAGTGGCCACAATGGGAGTGGCCATGCTCCGGCCAACCACAGTAGGAGTGGTGGCGTTAAGGTCAGACACAATGGGAGTGCTGCCTTGAGTATCGGTTACAATGGGAGTAACCGTCTCGGTGTTGCTTGCAATGGGAGCAAGAACACGGGGAGTCGCCTCAATGGGAGAGGTCTCCTGCTGGGTAGCTACAATGGGAGTAGCTACAACGCTGGACGCCGCAATGGGAGCGGGAGTCGCAGGGTTTTCGCCATCAGTATGGCGTTGGATATCTGGCATTTCAGTGCCAGCTGACTGTCGACGAGCACGTAGCTTCGCCGCACGAAGATAGAGAGGCTCGCTCCGCCGACGTCGTCGAGCGGCAGCGATGTTCGAGACCCTTCGGGCCTCTGAGGGTGTAAGCACAGCTGAAGGTGTGCCGCTGAAAGACGTCGATCTGTTGCCGAAGTCGATTTCTGGCGCCTTTTCCGGCGTTTCAAAACGGATGTCGCTCCTTATGGGCGTGGGTGTGAGAGATGCACCCAAAGCCGCGAGGCCGATGGGGCTGTCATCAACGTTCCCATACGCGATACCAAGAGGAGTCGACGTCATTGGCGTTTTCGGCTCAGCCCTATACCACCGGGAGGGTGTCGGAGCAACAGGTCGCTTGACGGGTGACGAGACAGGGGATCCAGCGTTGTGGATAGACGAATCTTCTGGGAGAGCTGAAGGTTCGGGGGCGATCAAACCAGAGGATGTGTTGATAAATGACTCCGAAGGAGCCGCACCATCTTTGGGTGCCAACGCTGTCTTATCCATATTCGAATGAGAGGATTCGTAAGAGCTCTCAGACGGGACCTGAAATTTCAGGGTCGGACCAATCGAGGGGTTAGGCGAAAGGTCCTCGGGTGCCAGTAAGGCAGCCCGGGATAGGGGGCTCGAATGAATGAGCGTCCCGGTGTATGCGTCCTGCTCTGGACTTGGGGACGGTCTCGCCGGCGTAGAAGGAGGAGATGACGACTTGACAGGTGATGGCTGGACCTGTGCAGCAGTCGAAGGCGGAAGTTCAATAAACGTATCCGCCAGGCGTGGGAGATGGGTTTGGCGAGCTTCATCCAGCTTAGCCACCCGCTTAGTAGGAGAACGAGTCTCGGCACGGTTCTCGTTTACTCGATGCATCGTCGGACTCTCTGGTTCCGTGACATCGAAAATGGTGGAAGTATCGGGCTGGCCTTCTGCAGCCAGCAACTGTCGGGGGTTTCGAGACATATTTCTCAAAATGAGACCACTTTCAAAAATCGTCTGGTCCTTGAGGGAGAGGGAAGTCTTCTCCGTTCGCTCAGCGTATCGAAGCAGAGGAATGATCGAGGTGAATACCTGCAGCGGATGGTTTCGTGATAGTGACGAAAACGATCCATTGAACAGGCGTTTCGAACCAGCAAAGGAGGTATTCAGCTCTTCGTCCCACGAGCCGGTACGAGCCTGCTGCCAATTTTGGAAGGAAACCTTGGTTCCAGGAGCTTGATTGGCCAGGTGGTGGTTGGCGACGGCGACTAAGGAGAAAGTCAGTGATATGTCAGATCTAGAAATTATGTTTTACCTACCTTTAGCGGTGGCATAAGAGTGGGTAATTTCCGCGTCGGTCATGAGGCCCTCGGTGACTTCAACCTCCTCTTCATCAGTGGGTTGGGCGGGTGCGCTTTCATCCTGGTAGGCGAAGGACGGCAAGTCGCTGCTCAGGCGGCGGCGAGGGTATCGGCAGGGCTCGTCGAAATAAGTGATGAAGTCGTCGTCGTGAATGGGAGTAGAGGTTTGAGGAACGGTATGGCGCGTGACCAGCCCAACACGCTTCATAATCGGGAGTCCTCGACGTTCGGAGTCGGGATGGCTAGGGACGGAGACGCGGTCCCAAGCAACGGGTCGAGTAATTGGAGGGAAGGGGACCGCAAGGCAGTTCACCCAGTTTCTGTTTGAAAGAACCACGTTAGTTTCTCAAAGGGCAATGAGGATACAATGCATGGTGTTTAGGCGATCGAGTAGCCCCGCAGGTCTCGAGAAAGGGTCCTCAACCAAGGATCCTCGAGGACCAGCAGAGTGTTGCTCGGAAAATAAAAGGGAAGTAAAGGCAATGAAAGGATATTGACAGGAATTGAAGCTGTGCAAGAGGTTCAGGAAGACTCACATAGCCTCAAAGGCTTGAAGACCCCGGTTTGGGGTGCCCGTTTCCTGCATCGCGAAGGATGAGGTGGGCCAGTCTCGAAAGTAAACAAAAGAGACTGAATACAGCCGGGCAACTGATCGGAGATGAATGGATGAAAGATATATTATAGAGCGCGAAGCTGTATGATGATCCCAGTATCACGATCGACTCGAGGAGAAAGCTTCAAAAGCTGTCGCGAAGGCGGAATCGTGGAATGTTTGTGTGAGAGAGGAAGTCGGGCGAGGTGGTGAGAGTGGGCACAGAAGCATTTCTCGAGACGCGTTTGGGTCAACGCCAAACACGGGTCCGTCACGTGAGGGTCCCACCGCAACGACAGGTGAATGAGCGCTGGGTGTTATTGTCCCGCGCCAAAATGCTGGTCGACAGTGAATCACGGCCAAAAATATCAATCTGAACCAATCGATTGGCTCGCGTTGGTCATATATTACGCGATTTCGTTTGTTGTTGATTGATCTGGGAAGCAAACAAAACGGCGAAGGACGCTGTAAGGCAAAGAGCGCTTGGGGTAGATTCGAGGTGAATTCAAGGTGAGATCTCATCTGAGACTGTAGGGCAACCTCCAGTAAAGAAGACCGGAACATTGCATCGACACACATGCGGTGTGTGTGTTACTCAGCTGGTGTTAGCGGCTGCTGCGCTGATCCTGTCTGGGTCTCCAGTCCCCCATTCCATGTGGTGATGTGGCCGCTATTTGGGCCGCGTCTGAGCTGGTCATATCAATGCAACTCCCAGCCGAAAGACAGAGACCAGGGTGCTCTATTTATACATGACATGTCATCAGACATCGCATTCTGCACTGATGCCCAAGTTGCTGTTTCAATGTTTGGCCATAGCATCAGCATAAGTTGTGAAGGCTCTGACGGTGACAGTTTAGTGGTTTTTAAGACCTTGTTTTGAAGCAAAGCCAAACAAAAGGCAAATAAAATGTCAAATGACTAGAAAGCCGTACATCGATTGAGCGAGAGTATCTACAACGTGGACAGCATCCCCTCTCGTTGCCAATAACTTACACCGGTTTGGTGTAGGGTAAGCAGAATATCAGATGAAGTCCTCCCCAAAGCATCACAATGGAACAAGGTGCGCAGCGCAAAATTAAAAATAAATAAATTCACCGCACAAGTAGATGGCCGATTTATCTGCTTCTATTTTATATTATTAGGCCTAGTACATACATCTAGGCATGCATAATAAGGCTGCAAGCTTCACAGCATTTTGATACTGATGTAAGGCGCACCACTCAGGCGAGGAGGCTAGCGAAGCCTTTCCTTTCACAGCATTTTTAGACTAATGTAAGACTCGTGTCCGCCAACGCTCATTCACAGCAATTTTAGCCTAGTGAGAGATCTGTATGTTGACACACACAATTACCAGTGGGGAGAAAGACATTAATTTATATGACATTTAAACATCAAGCATTGTGAACTTCTAAAAAAGATATGAGCTTATGATCAGACACACTTGGCATAGTATTCAAGTGCACAGAGAGCCAATCCAAATACAAAAAAAAAGGCAATAGAAATGCATTCTTACTATTCCCATACAGTAATGACTCCAAATCGCATGTATTAATCATCACGGCTTCACGCATTTACTTTACGCGTCTTCATGTCTTGAAATCGTGCCCTGCTGAGTCATCCACAGCTCGACCAAACGGGAAACGTGGGGTTCGTTGCCCCTCCACATGCCATGAATGAGCCTCTCCCGAGCGTCGTTGCCAGAGACGTCATCCCATCACGATACGCTCCAGGCAGCCCTAATCAACGCTCGACACGACCTTTTCTCTACACACGCACCAGACACATATCTCAAGCTCATCCCACACATCTTAGGCTCATCCCACACCACCGCCATGAATCGTCTCTTCGGCTCGAAGCCCACGGGCCCCAAACCGACCCTCAACGGCGCCATCTCCAACATCGACACCCGCGTCGCCTCCATCGACACCAAGCTCAAGGCCCTCAACGGCGAACTCGGCGCCTACCAAGAGAAGCTCTCCAAGATGCGCGACGGCCCCGGCAAGCAAGCCATCAAGCAGAAAGCCCTCAAAGTGCTGCAGCGCCGCAAGGCATACGAGGCCGAAAAGGAGAAGCTCGAGAGCCAAGTCTGGAACATGGAGCAAGCCCAAACCATGCAGGACAACCTCAAAAACGTCATGACCCAGGTCGACGCCATGAAGACCACCAACAAGGAGCTGCGCCGCCAGTACGGCAAGATCGACATCGACAAGATCGAGCGCCTGCAGGACGAAATGGCCGACCTGATGGACGTCGGCAACGAGATCCAGGAGAGCCTGGCGCGCAGCTACGACATCCCCGACGAGGTCGACGAGAGCGAGCTGGACGCCGAGTTGGAGGCCTTGGGCATGGAGCAGGAGCTGGAGATGGAGATGGGCGGCGCGGTGCCGGGGTTCTTGCAGGATGAGGTGGTGCCGGACTTTGTGGACGAGCCGCCGCAGACGGAGGACAAGGTGAAGCAGGTTGCGGGATGAGGACAAGCACGGGAGAGAATGCGTATAGGTTTTGTGGTAGGGCGTTGGTGCGGCTGGTTGGATCGCTTCTAGCTCGCATGGGAACAATATCGGACTGGTCAGACATGGAGTTTGGGACGGGGCATGAGCATGGGTTATTCCAAGCCGTTTTATTATCTTTTTGACTATATTTGTTTCTTCTCCTCTTCACCTTGCGTTCCTCCAACCACTGTGTATGCCTGTCTAGGCCGTCCGTTCCACGTTCGACGGTGTACTGGAACATGCTATCGCTCGATGCTCATAATTGTTACAAAGCGGCCCTCCACTGAACGAGCTTCCGCGGTAATCCTTCTCAAAATCGCTTGCTAAAATGAATGTTCCCACCATGATACACCAACACAATACCAACAATACATGACCACATTTACCTTAATCCACCGTCGCAAAGAACCGGCACGCCTCTTCCAGCTCTGCGTCTCCGTTGCAAAAGTCCCACCCGACGATGGTAGGAACCTGGCTGCAGCAGATGAGCTTACGGGCGTCGAACTGCAACTTGAACACGCGCGCAGCAATGTTCTCGGCTGCCGCAATGTGTGGGTGATGCTCGTGTACAAGCGGCACCTGAGCTGGAGTGACGCCTTGCGGTTGTGGTGCCAGGGCGGGAGCTTGCGGCCAAGGCGTAGCAGGCGCGCGGTGGACTGGCTGTTGTCGGTTGGGATTAGCCATCAAGGCTGCGGCAGCGGCTTGGATAATCTCGGTCGTGGTGGCGCCGTTTGCGGCGGCTGCTTCGGCGGCTGCTTCAGCGGCAGCGGATGGAGTAGGAGCAGAGATACTAGGTGCGGTATTCGCCGTGGTATTCGCCGTGGTGTTCGCCGCGCGTGAAGCATCCGCGTGTGAGGCGCTGGCGCGTGCGGCATTGGCTCGCTGCCTGGCCGATTGACCGTTCTGAATCATGAGCAAAGCGTCGGTAACGGCCTGTCTCAGCTGGTTCCGGATCAACGGTGATGGCTCCTGCTCAATGGCGGCTTGCAGATATGTGTGATAGGCAAGGATGACAGGGTAAGTTGCCAACGCCTGTTGTAGAGCAGCCACCCCCTGAGGGACAACTTGATCAACGAGCGCCATGTATGAAGCTGCTGATCGAGGATGTCCACCGTGTTGGTCTCGAGTCGAAGCCGGAGCGTACGCCGGGCCACCGTTCACCATCTGGTCGATGCTGGGCAGCGTTTGGGTGCCAGCTGGTCTGGCAGCAGGCGTCGTGGTGAGCGACATGTCTTGTGAGCTGGACCTCCGCGAGCCCCTGGCATCTCGCTGTGCAGCCGCTGCGGCCTCCTCCTGGCGTAGGTGGTGAGCAGGCTTCCAGACGCCCTCCTTGTCACGTCTCCAGATGATAATGCTCTGGTCATAAGACCCAGACACAATTCGACCATACTTGCGACCGCCTCCGCCTCCGGGAGGTACCTTGGCTCCGAAGGCTTGCACGTCCTCTGGTCGGGAGCTCCCAGCGTTTACCCTACGTTCGCGGCGATGTCTCCTCTCGATGTCGTGCTCGACCTCTCCGGCTTCGACGGCCCGGAAGTACTCCTTGTCCACGGCCTTGGCCTCCGCTTCGTCTTCGTATCTGCTGTAGGGGAGGTCACCGAAGCCCGCCTGAACAGTACGGACAAGGTGAGCATGTCCACGGAGCTGCGCAACCTTGAGCCCTGTGGGAGCATCAAAGATGCAGACCTCATAATCACTACTGCCGCTGACGATCCTTCTCCCGTCATACTCCACACAGGCAATGCCCTTATCATGAGCTGGAATCGTCTGGGTGCAGACCTGTTCTGGCCAGTTCCACACTTTGATGTGCCTGTCTCCAGATACCGATACCACCGTCTTGTCACGGACCTGGATAGCGTTGACAGCAGCGCCATGTCCATCCAGACGGCCGATCATGGTGAAGGCAGGCTTGACAGGTAACTCGGCGGCCAGCTCCGGTTCATACCCGTAGCGACGAACGTTGATTGGCACAGGGCCAACCATGTCGTGGCCACCATATCCAACATCTCCGTAGTTCAACGGCCGCCGGTTGAAAATTTTGATCGTCTTGTCCTTGGAAGATGTCACCAGGATTCGGTGGTCGAATCGGACATTCAGAACCGACTCGCGATGAGCCCTCGTCAATCTCTGCAGCAGCTCGCCAGTTGAGAATTTCCAAATGAACACATTTGAATCACTGCTGCCAGACACTAGAAGGTCCTCGTCAGGATGGGCGTCAAATTGAAGACAGAGCACAGAGCCCGTGTGACCTCTGAGTGGCGGTCGTAATAGGCGACGAGTATGGACGTTCCATATCCTCATAGTCTGGTCTCGGCTGCCACTGACAAGATAGTTGGAGTCGAACTGGAGAGAGTAGACGCATTCCTGGTGACCCTCCTCTGGATAGTTGGGATGTGGGAATGTGAACGTCTTGAACTTTCCCAGTTCCCAGTTGGACTCCAGTCGCTGTCGCATATTGTAGAGATACTTCCAGTTAATTCGATATTTCGATTCGTGAAGGTCCCATTGCCACAATGTCGACCGTATATTCGGACCATGGGAACCCGAGGGAGGTGCCGGCGATGTCAAGTCAAGATCACTGCCAGGCTCCTTACGCTTTCCTCCCGATCCAGAGGACGAGTGGCTCCGTTGGACCATCTCGGTCTCTTTTTCCTTGCCCTTGCCTTTGCCCTTGCTTTTACCCTCGCCTTTGGCTTCCGGACTACCCAGACCCATCTCTGCCATGGGTTGGTTAATTGGTTTGCTTCCGGAGAAGGATGACGAGGGGCTACCAAATATACTTCCACCAGAGATGCTGTCGTTGAATCCGGGATTCCGTTCGCTATCGGGCATGTCCATGTCATAGTCGTCGTTCAGTATGGCGCGTATCTTCGTCGGGTGAGCGTCCTCTGCTGACTGCATCCGAGACAAGCGTCCGATAGACACATTCAGACTATTGTTGACTCGAGCCTCGCACGCTTCGATCTCCGGAAGAATGACCTTCCACCCTTCCAGGTAGTATAGTCTCTCCCAGATCTTCCGGTCGAGGGCCAAGTCATACCAAGCGCGACAGGTCTGCGTGACGGCGACTAACGAAACCGGATCCAAGTAACCCAGGATCTTAAGACAGATTTCGGCTGGAAGGTGTCGGACGAAGTCGATATAGAGTCTCGGGTTTAGGCGTTGGACGATTTCGGCGATGACGGAGGTCGGCAGGTTGTCGAGGAGGGTCATCGTCAAGTCTTCACATTTGTCAGTATTCCGAAGGTGGCGAACGCGCAGGACGTCTTCGGGGGTTCATGTACCCTTCTTGACATGCGTCGGAAGCAACGAAGCATTCGAGACGAGCCATGATGGCAGATCAGCAGGGGATCTCAGGCTCGAGAGCGCAGCGGCCAAGTCGTTGTGAACACTGGGGTTCAGGGGGTCCTCGGAGTAGCCCTCGTCGGGCTGATGCGTTGGGGAGAAGGCATCCATGGTCGAAAGATGTTCGCGTTTGCTCATGATGGAGTGTCGAAGCTCGAGTCCTCTGGCCGAGGGAGGGGCAAGATGAGGTGGGGGAGAGTTGTGTAGATCCGGCTCTGCTTGCGAGTGACTCCTTCTCATCCCCGTCTCGCAGTGCCAACTTGAGCGACACCAACCTTCCTACACAACAGCGCAGATCCAGGCGAGAATCGGGTGATACGGCGGCAGTGCAGCAGGGCGGCGGGATCGCACAGTCGGTGGAGGCAAATCCGACACCGTCGAGTGAGTCTTGTGCCGGGTCGGGAGTTCGTTCCGAGGCCGACGAGTCGAGTCCCCGGCCAACGTCTACTTGGGGCGGTGGAATGTTTGATGATGTTGTTGAGGACGGGATTGGCTTCTGGCGAGGTCGGATTAGGCTGGACGCTCCAGCCATTGACAATCAAGCCCAGAGCGTGTTAGCGCGATTGCGGCAGACGCCCCCGGGCACTATTGTGTACAGGGCTGCAGCGCTTGCGTTAGTGGAGGCTGCCGCTCGCTGCCGCTGCTGGAGGGACTCGGCAGTGGCCTGGGCGCCTGGAATCTGCGGAGAGACCCCTGGAGAAGGGACATTGAACGTGTTTTGGTGGGGGTTTCAGGTTCCTGCTCCGTGCAACTGCAGGGTAGGATTAGAGGTCATCGTGAGGCAATCGCCGCCAAGCTCTGAGACTTCTTGTCAATAGTCTCTTGATAGTAGAGGCGTTTAAAATTTAAAGACTATGCGGGGGTTTGCTAACGTCTTGGCTGGTACAGTCTAGAGGCTCTACGTCGTGAACGGTGTGGTGTGGTGAGAAAACGAATGTTGGTCTAAGTACGGAGTAATCCAGGCTGTGTGGAAAGGTAACATGCCTCTGTTCAAAATAAACAAACACTACGCGAACTGACTTCTCAAGTGCAGGCCTACAGATGTACGTTGCATAATAGTGACAACACCAACACAGAGTCAACAATGCATTTCAACGTTGTTCCATTCCGGGTCATGCGCATGAGTTGGATGCAAAACCTGTTTATCGTCGTGAATTCAAGGACGCAGGCTGACTCGCTCGCACACGCCCCGTCACTGGACAACCTTGAACAAATAAAATCTCGCCAGGGCTGTCTCTACGACCTGGAGAATCCTGAAGGAGAAGGACGTATCCTGCTGCACGCGATGATTTGTTGTGGCTGCCCATCCTCCAACCGCGCCAAAGTTGTCATCCACGTCCTAGTCGATCTTCCCGCTAGGAACCGGCCGACTCCATATCTTCATGCCAGAGATTCCTTGGCCTTATCAGATACTGACTGACAAACGGAAACTCAGATCCCACCGTCGCGGAGATCTGCATCTTTGCGTGCTTCCCAAAGAGATATCTGCAGTCGCCAAAGCGCGAATGGTTGTCTCCGGAGCCAAGCTTACGCGAAGCCTGGTGTAATATTACGCTGTGGTGTCAACGGTCGTCGCCCAGGGTGGTCACGGCAGTTGGCTGCAACGTCGATACGACTCGGGAGATTACCGCCCGCCTTTATTAGGCCCCCAGTCATGTATAGGAGAGGGCCGGATCGTCGATGGCCAAAGGAAGACGAGACGTCAAGCAAGAGGGTCTCGGTGGAATTCAGTCCTTGTTCAAGACATTCATTCGTCATGGTTCTCGTCTCAAGCAAAGCATGGTGAACACCACCTGAACGTATGCACAGGGAAGCGGAAGTATCTGGATCCTTCGATACCGCAGTAGTGGCTCTGGGGGAAAGGGGTCGATCGTCTCTGCCTTATCAGAACAGACCCGATCCCGCCGCGGCACTCTAACCCCCGCGAACGGTGGGTGGTGAGGCTTCGCGTTGGACGAGACGAGACTAGGACTAGGACACTCAGCTGGGACCCAACCGCGAGCTGCATCGAAGGTTCCATGAAGCTTCCTTTGGGCCCTCTCCGGTGCGTGCGACCAGCCCCTGAAGCCCGAGATGATGTCAGGGGAGCTGAACCTGGAGCTCGCTAGCGGAAGAAGAGTGTCCTACGTAACTCGAAGACGGTGGCCATCGCTAATCTCTCATGGTCTGGTCGTGCGACTGCGACAAGGAGAGCAGAATGAATGGACTGCCGGGACTGAGCAGAGAATTCCGCGCCTAGCGCATGGAGTAGGGACGATTAATTTGTTGCCATCAGGGGCTGAGAAACGCCTCGAGAGCCATTTGCTTCGCGCCCTCGGTGGTGGACTGACGGGTGAGTGCAAGGCCGGCCGGCGTTTCTTTATCTCATGACGGCGGATGACTCGTGATGGCTGGCAGCCGGGCGTCTCGTGGAAGCGCTGGACTCTTATGCGGCCGGGACGCGGGTGACTGAGTGTCTGTCTGTCAATGCCCGGGGCCGGGACGGGAAGGGAAGCACGGCCAGCAGAGTACATAGAGTATTCTGCTCGAGTCGCGGACGATGCGGATTGGGTGGACGAGCGTCGAAACAGGCCACCGGGAGAGTGTCATTCAGGGGCCATCCGTGTCGGGGTCTTTCGAGCCTGAAGACCCAAGACCCCTCTTTGGAGGGGCATCCATCCATCTCCATCCCCTATCCTATATTCTTAGGGGACCCAGCAGCACCGGGCGCCAGTTGATGGATCGGCCGGGCTGGAAGAGTTCGCAGAGGAGAGAATGGGAAGACGCGAGATCCTCTCTTTGTGCAGCTGCTCTTTCAAGATTTCCACAAGAGCAAGAATAAATAGCATCCGACGGCGGCCACCACATCGACCCATCCATCGGCCGGCCGCATAAAGAGGAAAAAGAAAGGAATAGGAGAAAGCCAGCCAGCACGCACGCACTGATCAAGCAGCCACAGTCTCATCAATGAGAGACGCGCCCCATCCGCTGCGACGGGAGCCTAAGCCATTCGCGGGTTAGCGCTGGACCGGCCTCATTTGAAACACCCAAACCGCCATCCCAGGCCCGGGCAATCAGTAGAGGTCAATGCCCAAACACACTGGCAGAGACGCTGCCGCCCTCCATCCCTCCATCCATCCATCCATCACGCTCTTCCAGGCCCGGATGCATGCAACTGACTGAGGGCCCTTCTTTGAGCACTCGCTGCGTCTTTTTATATTTTTACTTTTTATTCTTTTGCACAAAAGAAGGACATTCCCCTCCTCCCCTCCTCTCCCCTCCCCTCGCGACACGAACCGTCCGCCTCAGTAAAGTACTGGCTGTAATCCCGTCCGTTCCCACGTGTTCAGTTCAAAACGGAGGACCCCCCCAGCCAAGCCCAGCCCCCCCCCTCCCTCACGTCGACGCCTTCTCCCAGCCTTGCCCGACAACGGCCATTAGCAACCAACAAACACGCACTTTGAGTTCCCACCGCGACATCGACAGCGCCGAACTCCCAACAGTCTTTGATCGATTCTTTCCGATTTCCTGGCCTGCAGCTGAACCGACCTGCATCGCGTCCTGCAGCCTCGCTTGCCCGCCTGGCTCCGAATCCTTCCTTTGCCGTGCCCACCGCCTCGACCGAGCGCTCTCCAACGACGAGCCCGACAAAGACGCTGACTCTACCTCTTGAAGAGTGCGCCGCGCCTCTGGAGAGCAGCACCAACCGCCTCGCAGACCTCGAACCGCAGCCCACGAACGAGCTGGTCGCCGTGACTCGCTGCCGGACAGAGGCGAATCGAGCCATTCACACCGCCGAATGCCCGATGCTGGGCTCTGAATCCTACGTCTAGAGTCTGCACGAAGCGAGCTTCTCCCGCCCTACCTACATCAGCAACTCCCCTAGAGCAGACTGGCGGTCCTGAAAGGCGCATCTCCGTCCTCAACCACTCTCGCCGGCTTCCTCCTCGCACCCCGACGGATGGAGTAAGAGGCTATTATGGCCCATGCCCCGTTACTGAGAACCAATACCGCTCCGGTCTTCCCTCACAACACCAACGGAATCGGCGGCCTGCAGAACAGCATGAACCATGCGCCGCGCGCCAGCCAACTCTCGGGCTCGACCGCCTTTGCCGGCTCCTCGACATCGCTAAACTCGCTCGGCAGTGCCGCCACCGTCGTGCCCCAGAATGGCGGGCCTGTCATGGCTACGAGCAATATCATAAATCAGAAAGCAGACGCCTCTCGATCTCTCTACCAAATATGCATCTCCCTGAAGCAGCGCCTGGCTCAGGTGCCCGGCTTCCAGCCCTATCTCGAACAGCTCGATCCCTACGATCCCGTCGACCCGCTATGGAACCTATTGCGCACGGGATACCCGCTGCTCACCATCTACAATGCGCTCGAACCCGCCGAAGAGCTCAAGGTGGAGGATGCCAACGCGAACGAGGCGAAGAAGTCCAAGATTGCCATCTTCAAGTTTGTGCAGGCTTGCATGAAGGAGCTCAAAGTCTCACCAGCCGAGAGCTTCGTCATTACAGACTTGATGGGCAATGATACCAGCGGTTTCGTCAAGGTGAATAACGCCCAAGATTCCGAATTATATTGCCTTTCCGTAGGAGCTAACCGTGGTGATGCAGGTCACACAAGTAGTGAATCACGTTCTCGACCTTGCCGAACAAGGAGGCCAT
Organism: Xenoacremonium recifei; assembly: GCA_012184525.1. Taxonomy (NCBI): domain Eukaryota; kingdom Fungi; phylum Ascomycota; class Sordariomycetes; order Hypocreales; family Nectriaceae; genus Xenoacremonium; species Xenoacremonium recifei. The sequence continues at coordinate 280,537 of WOFQ01000013.1, read as the reverse complement.
CTGCTTCAAGTTCAACCATATCCCGAGGACGAACCCACCCAAGCCGCTGAGGGACCTAAAATGAGCTATCGAGATCACATCGTAAGGGAACTTGTCGACACGGAGCGCAAATATGTGCAGGATCTGGAGAATTTGCACGACTTAAAGAAGACGCTGGAGCAAAAGGGTGACGTACCTGGCGACTGCGTACATCAAATCTTCCTCAATATCAACGCCATCTTGGATTTCCAGCGCCGCTTCCTGATTCGAGTCGAAACGACGAATTCTATGCCTTCTGTGCATCAGCGCTGGGGCTCACCATTCACCACATACGAAGACGCATTCGATATTTACCAGCCTTTCATTGCCAACCAGCGCAAGGCGGCTCAAATTGCGAACCAGGTCTTCGACAAGATCCAGTACTCAGAGCACCCTGTGGCTGCAGATTTTAACACCCTGGACGGCTTCTTGCTGAAACCAATGCAGAGACTAGTCAAATATCCTTTGCTTCTCAAGGTAAGATGAAGCTGCTCAAATGGCTAATCTCAATAAGACAACTTACCTAATACGTTTACCAGGATCTTATCAAGAAGACCGAAGACGAGGAGACGAAAGCCGATTTGATTGCAGGATGTGACGCCGCTGAGCGGGTGCTTAAGAAGGCAAACGAAGCGGTCAACCGTGACCTTCTGGATGAAGCCCTCGAAGATCTCTTTGCTCGAGTAGACGACTGGAAGAACCATAGAGTGGACCAGTTCGGAAAACTTCTCATGCACGGAATGCACGGTGTCATCACGGGAAAGAACGATCAGGAAAAGGATGTGCGTCATAACTCTGAGTCCATTTCATATGAGCATGCGTGCGCTGACAAAGTTGTAGTATGAAATCTACCTGTTCGAGTGTATACTTCTCTGCTGCAAAGAGATCTCACCAAACAAGAGCAAGGACAAGAAAGACAAGACCAGGTCGCAGGGCCCCAAGGTTCGAAACAAGAGCGCGAAGCTCCAGCTTAAGGGTCGGATCTTTATGACTAATGTTACTGATGTCCTGTCCCTCTCAAAGCCTGGTATGCTCACTCCCAAACCCTAGAATATTGTTCATGCTGACAGTAGTTTAGGGTCCCATAGTGTCCAGATTTGGTGGAAAGGAGATCCCGGCGTGGAAAACTTTACCATCAAGTTCCTCAGTGAGGATATGATGAAGAAGTGGGCGGCTGGTCTCGAGATTCAACGGAAGGAGAATGCCCCAAGAGCATCTCAGAGCCCTGATGGCCCGGTGACTGACTTCGCCTGGACTCGAGATCAAGCTGTTGGGCTTGAAAATCCTTATCTACAACAGGAAGACGAGGACGACGATGACTACGGCCCAGCAACGGCACCGGCCCAATTCCCAATGCCGACCCATCAACAGGCTGGCGGTCCGCCGCGCACAGCTTCTAGCAGCAACCTAAGGCAACGCGCCGGAACAGGGGAGAGCACTGGTTCTTTGGCGAGCATGGTGAGGGCACCACCCCCTCGATTCCCTTTGCCGGCTCCCCCAACGGCCCTCAGCCTTCAAACCCAGGGTAACGGGGCTCCATCCCCTGGTGCTCGTGTAGGCGACAGCTACTTCTCTCCAGTAGCTGAATCCCCAGCGTCTTCACGGACTAGCACGGCTAGTGGCATGTTTGCTACCCCCGGATATCCTTTCCCCAAGTCTGGCACTCCTCAACCAGGATGGGAGGACAGCAACCGATATACTGCACCAGCCATGCCTCGTGCGCCGTCTCGCGACGGATCGTCGCCTAACCCGCATATGATGAATGGCAGGAATCCTCGCGGACCTTCACTGCCGGTCATGGCAAGGGATCCTGTTGCTGCAGCTCAGCAGAGGAGCCGGTCTTACTCCACGCCTGACATCAATGTCCCCGGCATGCCACGGACGCGACAGCCTAGTCAGGGGAATATCCCAGCAGTTCCAGGAATCCCACAGCACCTTCACCCTGCTCATGACGGGAGCATCCCCCGATCTCAGACTGGCTCTCCGAGGAACGAGATGCCCATCCGCGCACACACACAAAGCCCCGGTGCTCAGCGCGAGCGCATGCACCAGCACTCGGGAAGCCTCGGAGGCACCATGAACCACTTCCCTGTCCAGCCCGTGTACTCCCGTGGGAATACCCCTGTGACTGGAGGAACACCGCTTCGAGTCGACGCTGCAGCCGCCAACTCACGGACAGTGTCCCCAGCTCTCGGCACTGCGAATATTCCCCCATCCACCTCCAATCCTCTAATCAGCCCCGACCTGCCGTTGCCGACTCAACTCAAGGTCAGAGTCAATACCGAGGCGGGTAACTACGTGACGCTTGTTGTCGCCTTCAACATCACGTACCAGTCTCTCATTGACCGAATCGACGCCAAGCTCGCGCGCTTTACGAACAGCAGTATTGGTAAGGGCATGCTCAAGCTTCGATACCGCGACGAGGACGGCGACTTTGTGACTATCGAGAGCGACGACGACATCCAGATTGCGTTCATGGAATGGCGCGAGGGAGTTAGGAACATGTACTCGGGCGGCGTCGGAGAGATAGAGCTCTTCTGCGTCGGCGATACGTCCTGATCTCCCGGATTGAATCACAGCAACGGCAAACTGAACATAAGGACTGGAGAGGAGCTCGGTGGTGTTGTTCTGCACAGGATACCCCAGGATCATTCGTGTTTCCGGCGTCTGGACGACCTCATTTCATTTCCTTCGACTACTGTTACGATCTAAGGCACGATAACGAACAGCCGAGTGCGCATCAGCAGACAGCATCTATCAGCAATTAGAGACGCATTGCGGCCACCAGCATTACTATGCGAAGCATCATATCATCTCATATAACATTTTAGCGTTTGTCTTAACAACGCCAACTCGAGCCGTTCATTTCAAGACCTTTCTTCTTTTCCTATCTGATTGCTTCTTGGCGATACGACACCGTTTTTTGGGTTCCCCCGCGCTGAACTATTTGTATATTGGCCGGCCACCGCTAGAGGAACACGAAATCGGCAGTCTGCTACGACGGTGCATCACCTCGAGGCTATTGAACTCGCTTATCTTCATTTCTCAGACATATTCGATTCGCACGGACATCATAGCTTTTCGATTTTCTATCTTTTATATCATGGGACCAGGCGCTTTTGATAAGACCGGGGGCGTATACCAGGGCGTTCTTTTCGTGGAGGGATTTCTTGGGCCTGTTGTTCTTGTTCGTTCCTTTTTATTCATCTTCATGTGCTCCGCGGAGTAGAAGTTGTTTGGATTTCGCGATAATGCTGGGTAGTGAGTGAGGGCGGAGACGCCGTGGTGGAGGAGGGGAGATGGATTATCTTGTGTTGAGTAGAAGCAATACAAGCACTTCAGCATGTAAAGCCCTCGTGTTTTTGAAATGTGATGAAACGCAACAAGAACTATGAATTTCCCAGAAGACAAATTTAGGAGACGAATGCCGATGAGAGATATGCTGGTTTGAAAATCTTTCCATGTTATATTCGTACAGCGATAAACGTACAACACTTCTTCTCGACCTCCCTTTTGCATCTTTTGTACAAGATCAGCCGACTGATCACATCCTCTCCTATATCCTCCCCACCATATCTCCCCTGCATAATGTGTCTTCAAGACGGCTTCATCATACGCATTTCCTTCTGATACACAGCGGAAGTGGCATGACCGCAGCACACCCTGCAGCCACGCCAACATGCCGCCATCGCTACCCCTCAAGACCAAGTCCGCACGACCTCTTCTACTTGCGCTTCCCAACCCCAATCATGAACTTCTGCATTCGGCCGAGGTGGTAGTTGATCTTGTTCGGCGGCGCAGGCGGCGGCGGCGGCCCGTCCATGCATTGGCGCAACTGCGTCTCGAGCGCGACGCAGCCGGCGGCACTGAATCCCGCAGATGCCCAGCACGCTATAACCCCATACAATTAGCATATCTGCATGACTGAAAAAGTCTACCAGTGGCATTGAGCGCCAGCAAAGACATACCGAGCACGCTGGACATGACGGCGATGCAGGGGTTCTCGGGCGTGCGCTTGGGATTGTGGACGCGCAGCGTCTTGAGGGGCGGGAGCCGCATCGGCTTGTGGCGGCCGGTCATGGTGGGCGCTGGTTCTCAAAGCGTGCGGCCCGGGAGAGGAGGGTTGGGAGAGCTCGATTGGAGCTGGCGGTGATGGCGTGAGTGGTGATGGTGGCAGATGGATGGATTGGAGGACAAAGTTTGGGGGTCACGTGCGGGCGGTGAGGCGGTGGAACGTCGGGATGTCCAGTGGTGTTAGTGGAGGTTCTGGCTGTCAGCACTGTAAGCTGCCTGTAAGCTGAGTCTACGTGAACGTCGTATTTCATGACCTCAAGTAGATCCTTCGTTCAAATCGTTTAAGTTATGGTGTTGCAGAAGACTGGAGAAGACTGCAGGTATTTGAAATTGTGATAAAAATGGAAGGCACTTGCCGCTGCAGCTGCATGCGTTGATTCCATTATTGTGCTGCACATTCAGGAAGGCGCAGACCTTGGGGGCCAAGGCCTCCTGCCTCAGCGGTGGCTGAGCATCTATCTCTCTTAGAGGACGTTTATGCGAGCAACACCTTGACTTCTCCTTCTACCATAATCGACAATGTATTTGCTTCCATCGTCGTCTCAATCAATACTTGTCGTATCCGAAACGTGCCAAACGACGAATCAGCATCCAAGTTCTCTCTTATTCGCCGACGCGTAAGCTTTGCTCGCAGTCAACTTTCCCCTCCAGGACACGCAGGACGGACTCTAGGCCCGATGCCTACTAAGCCTCTCCGTGGCGTCCAGGAGAAGATGCAGCAGATCCCAGACTAAAAACCGCGTGGTGGTTGCACGGAATCCCTGAGCCGGGTCTGGGTGACATCGCATTGGACGAAAAGCCGGCTGGTGCTGATGCGTGTCTGCCGTTCGGGCTCAGCTCGTATTCTTGGGCCATGATTTGTCGGAAGCCAGGCTTTGGCATGACGCCGCGCATGATTCCATGTCGACCGTTTTGGGGAATGTGCTGTCTTTCATTTCTGCTCCTGCACCCTCCCTAATGCAGCTTCTTGTCTCTCTTTCTCTTCCATCTCGTTGAGTCCGCGTCTACTGATGATACACTTGATGGCCTGTGGCGTTATGTTTCGCCTTCCCGCCCGCCATGGCTAACGACCGTCCAGCCCTCCCGCCGCTGCTGACGGGCTTGTCGCTGGACGACGAGCCAGCGTCAGACCGCCTCATGACAGCCATCGCAAGAACGCTCGCCCTTTCCAAAAGCCAGATCCAACTTTTTGACTCGTTTACCGAACTAGGCGGCAACGAAGAGGCCGCTGCCAAGGTTGAAGCAACATGTCAAAGCCAAGGACTCGACGTGGACAGGAAAGACGTCTTGGGATGCCAAACGCTTGCAGAGCTCCAAACTCGGGTCAAACCCTTCTCGCCAATCTCGCCACGTTCGAGACGTTCCGGAGTCTTTGGGTCTGTCTCAGAGCCTGATGAGGTCTTCTCGACAGTGCAACCTACAGCCATGGAGTCGACGTCGACCTACGGCTCGCTCGTATCGCCAGCAAGCGTCACTCCAAAGTCCTCGCCCCAACCAGAAATCCAAGAAACTTTGGAATCTTTTCTCCTCGATAATTGCTTAGTTGGCCGCGTTTGTTTCATCAGACCCAAGGCGGGACCGTTTGAAGGCCAGCTCCTTGCCCTCTTGACGCTCCCAGACCATGCAAGCCCAGACACACCGACCACCGCTCTCGCAACCCCAGACGAGCTCGAGTCTCTGAGAATTCAAGTTCGGTCCATACGTATTGCCGCGCAAGATTCGGGATCCAATGCTCCAAAGCCAGAGGTCTGGGTTCCGCTGCGCTCAATGGCTCTCAAGAGTGACGGGCAGCCGGACATTCGCCGTCTCCAGACATGGTCACAGAACATCAACCAAGATTGCTACCAGCAGATCATGAAGCTGCAAATCACGGAACCTAGACGACGACAAACAAATGCGCATTTGAGGAATAGCCGAGTTATGTCCTTGGCTGCGGACTTGACGCCGTTATGGACGGATCTCGAGGCTGAAGAAACCTGGACAGACCCGGAGGTTACATTTGCGGGACACGAATACTTCCCACTTTCACCTATGCAGCAACTATTTTTCGAGACTTCCATGCCAGAAGAGTCCCAAACGCGTCAGTACGATGTCCCAGACTACCGGTTTAGCCAGGGCATCCTCTTACGAATCCGAGGTGGAGCTGAATTAGTCGAAGTCGAGGCTGCGGTAGAGGCTGTCGTTGCTCGTCATGACATGCTGCGGGCTCGGTTTTGCGTGACTGCTGAAGGATACTCGCAAGCAATTCTGCCCTTTGCGTCGAAGTCATTCCGGTTTCATCACCACACCGCAGCCACGGACGAACACATCTTGGCTCTTGTTGATAGAGCACAGGCGATCATCAATCCCGTCGACGGCCCCGTTTTCGCAGTAGAGCTTATCCGAAAGGCCAACAACGAGCAACTTCTTTATCTTGCTGCGCACCATTTGGTTGTTGATTTGATCTCTTGGCGCGTAATCACACACGACTTAGACGAGCTATTGCAGCAAGGAACTTTGCTTTCAGAGGGATCGATATCGTATCGGCACTGGATAGATTATCAGAATTTTGAAATGAGGCAAAGGCGAGATCGCCGAGTGGCAAGATTGGACGCTGCCTTAGAGGTAGCCCCCGTGGACTTGCAATACTGGGATATGGACGTCAGCGCGAATCGATACGAAGACACTGATCATATGGGTTTCTTTCTGGATGAAGACACTTCCTCTACGTTGGTAGAAGTATCTCAGAAAGTCTTTCGTGCAGAACCTACTGATGTCTTCCTCATGGCTTTACTTCTTTCCTTTAACCAAACTTTTCCGGAAAGACCACCGCCGGATGTTTGGAAGCATGAGCATGGAAGAGAGGTTTCTGGCCCTGATTTCAACATTATCGATACCGTGGGCTGGTTTACCTGTCTTCGCCAGATCAGCAACCAATTTGATCCCTCTTTAGACATGATGCAACTGCTGAGAGTTATAAAAGACTCTCGCCGAGCAATGGTGCGAGATAAGACATCTCTGTCTAGTCATGACCTTTTGGATAGCAGTAACGAGTCCAATTGCATACCGGTCGAAATCATGTTCAACTGTATCGACTCCCTACCGACAATCAAGCGCGTTGGCGGCATTCTCGAACCAGTCCCTCTACCAGGCCATCCGACAGACATACTCAATTCTCAAGTCGGTGATCAGGTTGGAAGATTCGCCATCTTTGAGGTATCAGTCTTAATGAGCGACTCGGGGACCCGTATCGTCATCCTGTACAACAAGCACATCAAGCATCAGGAGAGAATAGCCTTGTGGGGGCAGACTTTTGAGCGCCTCATCTATGAAGCTATCAACAGGTTGAGACGCCATGAGCCTGAGCTTACTCTTTCTGATGTTCCTTTGCTCAAGACAACCTATGAGGACCTATCAAAGCTCTTGAGCAACAGACTCGTCGGTCGAGGATTGCCGAGCATCCAGGACATTGAGACGATATATCCCATCACTTCAACGCAGCAGGAGATCATTCTCAGCCAGCTGCAGCAGCCGGAGTGTTTCCAAGTCGACGGTATCTACGAGATGCGAACACGAAATGCCGATCTGGTTGACCTAAAACGACTATGTGCCGCCTGGGACACTGTCATTACAAACGAACCTTTCATGCGAAGCGTGTTCATCGATAGTATTGCCGAAGAGGGCGTCTTCATGCAAGTGGTCCTCAGGAAAATAGCCCCAAGCATGCTTTTTGTCGATTCTTCCCAGCCAGAGGAGGCATTGTCAAGAATTCCTTCGTTGAAAACAAGAGGTACTGAGCCGAAACATCGGCTATCCGTGTGTCAAACTGCGACAAAGACGGTAATCAGAATAGATGCCAGCCAAGCTATCTGTGACGTGAGTTCTCCCTACTACAACGAGACAACAAGTATTAACCCAAGAAGTTGGCGAGCGTACAGAATTTAGTGAAGAAATTGTGCAAGGCGTACTCTGGTGGGCAACTGTCTCAAAACCATGAGATACATCAAGAATATGTCGACGAAATTTCTTCAATCGATACATCTTCCAGCTTAGAAGTATGGAAGGCCGATCTTACAGCTGCGAAACCATGTCTCTTCCCTCGACTCTCTTCAACCGAAAGCCTCCGACAACAAGCCTTCGACCTCGAAGTCACCCAAGAGCAAGTCCAAATATTTTCTGAGCACCGAAGAATAGATCAGTCAATCGTTCTTCAACTTGCGTGGGCTGTCGTTTTACGTGCATATACTGGTATGGACCAAGTCACTTTTGGCCAGCAGTTCTCTGGTCGTGAGGGCAGTGGCTCATCCGATGTTGCTGGCCTCGTTGGTAGCTTCGCTACCACCTTGCCATGCACCCTCAAGGTGTCCTCGGACATGACGGTCGAAACGCGCTTACATGAGCTAGCAGAAGCAGCTCATGTTCGACAGCATCATAACCTCACTATGGCTGACATTCAACATGCGTTGCGGACAAATGACCCAGTGTTCAATACCTCTTTCTGTTTCGAGGCGGCAGAAACTTTTCAGAACAAGGCTCCAAAACCATCTGGACTTCTTTACCCATGCATGGTTTCTCTATCCCGTCACACTGACTGCGATATTTCCCTCACAGCCACATACAAGAACGGGCGAGTCCATACCAATCTGAACTCATCATATCTCTCCAGAAACCAAGCCCAAAATCTCATCGGAACATTTGAGCAAGCACTCAAAATCATCATGGACTTCCCAGGTCTCAGAATTGGCGACATCGATCTCTTCACTGATCGCGATTATGCTCAGATCATTGTTCAGGATTGGGAGTTTCCTCAACGACACAGGATCTCAGCCTGCTTGCATAATCTGATTCTTCAACATGTACTTAAACGCCCGAATGCCCCAGCAGTTTGCTCCTGGGATGGAGAGATAACATACGGCCAAATGGGGACGCTGGTTGCAAGTCTCAGAACGTACCTTGTGAATCTTGGAGCTAGACCAGGCTTGGTCGTCCCCTTGGTATTGGAGAAGAATCAATGGGCCCCAGTGATTATGCTGGCTGTGATGCAAGCAGGGGCTTGTTTCATTGCTTTAGACTTTCAGGACAAAATCACTGTCGAGTCGACAATTCGAGAGCTCAGGCCGCAGCTTGTCATTGCGACAGAAACGGCTTGGCGGGATCTTGGAACGATGGTACCGAATTTGGTCGTTGTGAACAGCCCTTTCTTCGCGACTATGGCGCCTCAGATTGCTAGCATTTCTCAAGAAGCCACTCCGGAGCATGCTGCGTGTTTGTTTCTCTCTCCCGATCGAACAAGGCCTGGGGCCTCAAAGAGTATCTTCTTTACTCATGCATCTCTTTGCTCCGCCCTCTTCGCGCAAGGCTGGCCATTGATGATCAACAGCGACAGTCGGGTTCTCCAGCTCTCAGCCTTCAATATTGATATCGCCCTGGTCGAGATCCTTGGAACTCTAGTTCATGGAGGTTGCGTATGCATTCCTTCAGCCAGAGAGCGTGTTGAGAACATCACAGGAGCCATCACGAGGATGGAAGCAACATGGACGTACATGACGAACGTGCTTGCTCGAAGAATAGACCCGAGTTCAGTCCCCAGCTTGAGGACCCTTTGCTTCAGGACCCGAAAGCTAGACAAAGACACATACCGGCCGTGGCAAGGGGATCGAAACGTGTTGCTCGTCTATGGATCTCCTGCTGTCTGTCCTTTGGGAATATCTGTAACGCGGATCACCAAGGATCGAGATTTGAACATGATCTCGCCCCCATTTACAGGTCGGTTCTGGATCCTCAATCAACAAGACGCGCAAAGACTGGCCCCTGTTGGAGCAATTGGCGAACTTGCAATTGATGCACCCATCGTCATGCCCTATCCCTGCGTTCCGGGCGAACCTCTTTATGCTGCAGAACCATACATCAACTCTTTGGAAAGAGATCTTTCTCAATGTGTGAAGACAGGGCACCAGGCACGATATCTAGACAACGGAAGGATAGAATTCGTCTCCAGCGTCCGCGATGAGATCATGGTTGATGGGTGGAGGGTTAACGTTGTGGAGGTTGAACAGTATTTGCGACGCACAATGGGTCAGGGGACTGACGTCGTTGTCGATACGATAACGGCGAACGATGGCACTCTTCTTCTTGCCGCATTCCTTGAGCTTGGAGATATCACGTTCCACGGCCCAGAGGACCTACTCAATCTTAGCACAGCAGTCAAAGAACGTGCTTTCATCGCTAAAAGACTTCTCGAGAAGTCTTTAGAAGGGCCTCGCCCGATCCCAGCACACTCAATACCTTCGGTCTACATACCCATCAGACACTTCCCTATTTCGACTTCACTCAAGATCAACCGCAGAAAGTTGCAGAGAATGGCGTCATCTCTCTCTGTCTCTCAACTTCTTGACATAGCCAAGGTCCCGAATCCGGTGGCAGTTCAGCACCCTGCCTTGTCACGGAAACCCCCTCCTCTGACACAAATAGAGGAAGCCATGAGAGCAGTCTGGGCTGGTGTGCTATTCATTTCTCCCACTGAGATCAAAGGAACGAGTAACTTCCTCTCGCTCGGGGGTGACAGATATCTCGTCGCAGAGATGGCTGTGGAGTGTCGCAAGGCAGGGCTTCAGCTTTCGATCGCAGATGTCCTGGCTGGTGTTTCTCTCACAGAAATTTGTCGGCCCATTCCTCCTTCTGAGGTGCGTCGGGATAGCACATCCGGAGCAAGAAAAGGTTTCAACGGTATCTCCCCAGACTTCATCCGGGATGTTGCTTCCCAGATGCAAATTCCTCAGGAGGAAATCGTCGACATCGCAGAGGCATCGCCATCGCAGATCCGCAACCTTGAGTTGGGTATGCTGAAAAACCGTGCCGACATCTTCCATTTGACTTTTAGCTTTAACAGTGCCGTGCCTCACCAGCGGCTCGAATCTGCATGTGCGGCACTTGCGCGCGTTCACACTGTCCTCCGCACAGGTTTCGCAATACAGGGACATCAAGTACTTCAGGTCCTTCATAACTCCTTCCAGCCGGCCTTTCATAGGATCTCGAGTCCGCCGCAGATACTTGATTCTTTTGCAGCCGACATAATTCAGCAAGACCAAGACCTTCAATTTAGACCTGAGGAACCTGTCACAAGTTTCACGTTTCTCGATGCAGGAGAACAGTGCAAGTTGATCATGAGGCTGGACAAGGCGCAAGTTGATGCTTCTTTGGTGTCTATACTTGTTCAAGACCTCATAGCGCTGTATGAAGACCCCGGAACATCGATTACGAGGCCAGGCTTTTTCGAGTATATGCGAGCAGCGGAATCAACGAAAGGAGCTGGCATCGCGTTTTGGAGACGCCATCTTCAAGGTGCTCAGATGACAGAAGTTGTCACCTACCACAAGCCGCCTCTTCCAACTTCGAAGATTGCAACCGTTCAAGAAACGATACAAGTGAGACCTGCGGATGATTTTGGTCTTACCTTTGACACGATCATAAAGGCTGCTTGGGCACTAGTCTTAGCGACCTTGGCTGCTCAAAGCGACGTTGTTTTCGGCGAAGTGGTGACAGGGTACAACATTCTCGTTCCGGAATCCCTCACCCTAGAATCGCTGCCTGGGCCTATGTCAAACACGATCCCAATTCGCGTGCTATTCCCCCCTATCTTGAGTACTCCTCTGGACTTGATGCAGTATATACAGGGGAACCGAGTGGCCAGCCGGCCTTACGAAGCCCTTGGACTAGCTGATACAACTCGAAGTTGTACGGATTGGCCCTCTTGGAAACGCTTCAGCACAGTGGTACAGCATCGCCCTCAGCAGACGTTCGATCCAGCGACCACGCTGAACATGGGGAGTACAACGTTGACGTGCCAAACCATCGAGCCCGAGACACAAGATATTCCTGATCTCTTGATTTGTTCTACGATGGAAACGTCTGAGAGAGTCAATATTGCGATTCGGTTTCCAGAGGACCGTGTGAACGGCGTCCTGGCCGAGACAGCGCTGCATCTTCTCGTCAAGGCCGTCTTGACAATGAGTAGCTCTGACAGCATGAGTCACGCGGCAATTCCCAGCGCGGGCGAGATATCCCAGTATCAAAGAAGGATCCCTCTCGAAGCGCCGCCTGACAGTGAGGTGCACTTGCCGATGGATTTCTTCGTTCCGAACGATAAACGCGTTGCACTTCAGACCGCCATCACCCAGGCGTGGAACGACGTTTTTGGGTCCTCCATGTCTAAGATTCCAGAGCCAGATATGCCCCAAACGCCTTTCTACAAGATCTCGAGCTCTCTTCTGTCGGCCCACCTTCTCGCCGCAGCTCTTAACAAGTCACTGCCATCTCTTTCCATGCCGGGGATTGCATCTGTTCACCTCGACCCAGAGACCATCCTCGCTCATCCAACCATGGTGTCTCAATTCGAGAGTATTCTTCTCACCCACCACTCAGCGAGCGGCCTCTCCGTTTCCACGAAGCGAAGAAGCTTGCACTTCCGTTCCTCATCTGACAATCTTTCATGGACGCCCAAGTCCCCCGGATGGAAAAAGAATCTTCGAAAACCAAGCATGCAGGCACTCAAAATGATACGGCATCGTGTCAGTGCGAGCTGGGATGGAACCGGAGGCTCAAAGGAGATTAGTGAGGAGTCGATTGCAGAGGAAGAAGCGATCATGAGCCCGATGAGTTTCAATCGCCCGAGGGGTGTATTTGCGAGCCCTAGCGAAGTGTCGCCCGCCGGATCGCAGTCCAGACTATCTCAGCAGCCGGGAAATAGGAGCCAACAGTCTGTAGATAGGCCATAATATGAATGGAAGACACCGGTAGATGCAGAGTTACGAAATCCTCTCACAGTATCTATCACACGTGAAATCGGAGTCGCACAGACGTCTCACTTGCTCACTGCTCGCTTACTCCAAAAACGACACCCCGCGTTGCTCCGAAAACTTCCTCTCTTTAATCTTTTGATCGCCCAGACTCAATAATTCCTGCATCGCGAATGCTGGAAACCTCAAGTCCAGTCAGCTGATCACCGAAAGACGGCTCCATCACGTGAGCGCTAATAAACTTCACTGAGTCTGAAGCTTTACGCAAATTCTCCAGCGAAGTCGGCCCCCACCTAGTCATCGTTTCTACTCTCGCTGTAAGTTCCATCTGGCCTCTTGTCCTGAAATAAATTCGTGTTGACCGGGATTTTGGTATAAAAGCCGATATTGTGCAGTGTCTGCAGGTTTGGGCAGAATTCTTGCGAATACCAGAGTATCGAAGAACTCCACAGCTTTTACAACAGAGGCGTCAGGATGTCGTCGACCGCGGTGACTTCGATTGACCTGAAGTCTTTGCCTAAGGTTGCAAGGTATGTGGTTGTTTTCTGCTTTCATGAAAGTGTTTGAGTGGGCGGTTAGGACTGACGGTGCTGAATAGTGGCAAGGTGAGAGAGCTGTTCACAATCGATGACAAGTCCCTTCTCATGGCCGTGACGGACCGTGTCTCGGCCTACGATGAGATCCTCTCCAACGGCATTCCGTACAAGGGCTTTGTGCTGTGCCAGATTTCAGGTCAGTAGCTCACCTTCCAACGCAGTTACTCTTCTGGTCGACCTCAATCAGGGGTCGATTTGTAGACAAATGGCTTCGTATTTGTTATATGCCGAACTGAAGCTGATGGGCATGGAATCTAGCACACTGGTTCAAGGTCCTTGGTGAGAAGGTGCCTGAGCTCAAGCACCATGTCTTGAGTCTGGATCCTCCTCCGGTCCCTGTCGTGACCCCTGAGGAGAGAGCGGCGCTTCGAGGCCGGTGCATGCAGATCCGCTCGCTGAAGGTATTCCCTATTGAGGTTATTGGTATGTGTTCCCTCTTGATGTCCTCATTCTAGCGCTCTATTTGCTGAATGACTGTTATAGTCCGAGGTTATATCACCGGTTCAGCTTGGAACGAGTGAGTCTATCACCCCTCTCGAAAGGAGAGCCTTCTTAACCGTTATCGTATAGGTACTCCAAGCACGGCACCGTCCACGGGCTTTCCATGCCCGCTGGCCTCCAGCGCTGCCAGGAATTCCCCGGTGGCCCCATCTACACCGTCAGTATCCTACAGCTGAGACTCTAGCAGTGATAAATACTGACAGACTTTAGCCCTCGACCAAGGCCCCCCTGGGCGAGAAGGACGAGAACATCACACCCGAGCAAGCCGCCAAGATCGTCGGCGACAAATACGCCAGCAAGATCGAGGCGCTTGCCCTGAAGGTCTACAAGACCGCCCACGCCTACGCTGTACGCCTCCCCCCCTCTCCCATTATCCCCCCCTATCCATCACTAACATGCCCGCCCAGCTCGAGCGCGGCATCATCCTCGCCGACACCAAGATGGAATTCGGCCTCGACGAAGCCACCGACGAGATCATCCTCGTCGACGAGGTCCTCACCCCCGACTCCTCGCGCTTCTGGCCCGCGCCCGTGCAGGTCGGCGTGGAGCAGCCGAGCTATGACAAGCAGTTTATCCGGGATTACTTGACGTCCCATGGACTCAAGGGAAAGCCTGGGGTGAGTTTTGTGAGAGAGAGAGGGGCTAAGGTTGGTGTGCTGATGGTGTGCAGGTTGAGTTGCCGGCGGATGTTGTCAGCGAGACGACGAAGAAGTACCGCGAGGTGTTTGAGAAGTGAGTCTTGTTGGGATTGACGATGGGTGTGAGTGATGCTAATTTTTGTTTAGGTTGACGGGCCAGACTGTCGAGGAGGCCTTGGCAAAGCTGGACCAGTAAGGATGTGGAAATAATGGCAAAAGAATTAGACGGGGTGAAAGGGTCGGCGAATTACAACTGATGAAACGATAAAAATAAACATGATTTGCATCTTCCAGCTTTATTATACGTTGCAACAGCTGCATGAAGAGCCATACTAATATCCCGCCATCTATGTCCCTCGCTGGTATAAAATGAACACCGAGATTTTCCCCCTTTTTTCCCAAAACACCTCTCCGCCCCAGTCCCAAGTAAAAATCAGTCGCTAGCCCAGTTTAAAAAATGCCCAGATCATCATCGTCATCACAGTGGTGTCTCATGAAAACTCCCCTATCCGCGGGCCAAAGTACTCCCCATCCGCCAAGGGATGCAGCGGGCAGGCATCGTCCTCGCAGCCCTGGTAGGCGACGGTGTTGCCCCACCACTCGAAGTCGGTGCCGTTGTACTGGAGCGTGAAGAAGATGATGATGCCGGCGATGGCGATGCCGCAGGACCAGGCTGCGGAGAGCACGAAGTTGTACTGCGGGAGAGGTGAGTGGCGGAGGAGGATAAAGGTGTAAGGGGGGAGAAAGGGGGGGACGTACCTTGGACCACAGGCCGAGGAAGCGCGACTTGAGGAAGATCCAGGAGAAGTACGCGATGGGCACGGATGGCCACACGTACGACATGTTATACGGCGCCCACACGATGCCGCCGTACATGATGGCCACGGGATGGATCTGGCGGATCCAAGTCGACTTCGGGAAGCGCTTGTTGATAGCCCAGACAATAAAGACAATGGCGATGCCAAGGGGAAAGCCAAGAAGCATCTCGCTATACTGGCCGTTATGCCCCCAGATCTTCTTCGGCCCAACCGTCCCCCACAGCACCGAAGCCGTGAAGAAGGTGTTGACGCCAGGACACGTAAGCTTGAAGCGTGCATCAGGCGTACACACGTCGTCGATGGCCGTCATCTGGAAGTTGAGCACGCCGACGCAGATGAAAGTGCTGATGAAGGTGGCGATGATCTGGGCGGAGAAGGTGTAGCGCGGCGGGATCTTGACGTAGTGGGCGAGCTTCAGATCGTTGGAGAACATGACGGCGTGGGCGCAGGTCACGTAGCCGAAGGACTTGAAGTAGTTCATGGCCAGGGCGTTGCCCTCGACGAAGGAGCCGCCGATGAACTCGGCGAGGACGTTGAGCGTGACTTCGATGCCCGTCATGGCCTTGATGATGCCGACGGGGATGACGAAGACAACGCAGAGGGCGAGGCCGTAGAAGATGACCCCTGGTGAGGTGTGCGTGCTCCAAGCTGCGATGCCTGAGATTCCGCAGGTGATGGCCGCGACTAGGGTTAGCAGATACCACCACTCCGGGACCTCGGGGTACGCCTTCATGAGACGAGTGTGGATGTCTAGGTCGTGCAGTTCCTCGTTCTTGGGCTTCTTGCGAAAGCTGTTGAAAAGTCCCTTGAAACCCATGACGATCTCGTTGCGGTGATAGAGGATGGCGTAGGTGAGCGTCGAGGAGTAGACGCCAAAGAAGAACATGTAGATGACCACGTTGCCGGCTGCGAGGAAAGGGGGCGAGTACGCCGAGTACTTTTCTTGGTCGAAGAGCCCTGTGCTGTCTACTGCGAGCGTGACGTTGTAGAGGTTGCCGAAGTGATCGTAGACGCGGTTGCTGTTTATAGGGAGGTAGCCTGTGTTGTAGACGTTGCCGTACCAGAACCCAAGAACAACCCAGAAAGAAATAAAAACGCCAATGAATCGGTTAAAGGTGCTGAAGAAGGGCACCATGAGGGGGTCCGCCGAGTCCCAGAGCAACACGTTCCAGTCGAAGGTCGGCCAGGGGTTCACGCCCAGACCGTTGTTGGATCCCGTAATGGTGTTGAGCTCGCGGTTATGGGGAGCAATCCAGGTGATCCAGTTGAAGTTGGACAGCGAGGTCCAGATGAAGTTGGGGAACCAGAACCAGACAAACATGGCGGCGAACATGAGGTAGAAGAACTTGAGTCTCGAGATCCTCCATATTGATCCAAACGGTCCCTCCACGGGAGGGTTGGTGTCGTTATGGAATGCGGCGTTCAGGGCAATGGTCACCAGAGAGGCCGGCCAGACGCAGTAGGAGGGGTACACGAGGAACCGCCTGCAAATACCAGCCATGCCGTATCCAATGAAGTTGGTGCTCAGAGCAATCAGGACCTGGTAGCCAAAGTGCGAGGCATAGGGTTGGTTGAAGTACTGGGGCAGGTATTGCACCCAGATGATGTAGTTGGTGTAGGGGGTGTTGTAGGCGACATTGGCCATGATGGTGATGAGCATGTGTTCCTTCTTGGAGAAGGGGCCCGGGTTGAGCGAGTGTCGAGTGCGGAACAAGGTGAAGCCCCAGTCCGGCAACCAGCGCTCGGCTCCCTTGCCGATGGGATATGCGAGCAACTGGGCGACGTTGGCCATTATCCGGATCGCGGGCTGTCGAATATCGAAGAGCTGGTTCGTGAAGGCGAGCATGACGGAGAAGGCGAGGCCAATGCCCCAGCTTCGGATGGTCGAGCAGGGGATCGTGACGTCGTCCTTGTTGGCGACCACGGCGCGGACCTCGGCGTAGGGGCTGTTGTTGGTGATGAGCGCCGCCTCGAGCTTCATCTCCTGGACCAGGTTTTCGTGCTTCTCGGGCTCTTCGAAGACGGCGTCGTTGCCGAGGAAGTCTTTGATCTTCTGGATGACGCTGAAGGGGAAGTTGGGGTCCTTTTCGTGCACGCGGTAGACTCGAACCATGATGTCACGGACGTCGTCGAGGGTGTACTTGGAGGCGAGTTCCTTGGCTTCGAGGAGGTCATCTTCGGTGACGTGGAGGTCCTGCTCAGTGGTGTGGTAGTCGTGGAGGTCGTCTTCGTCGTAGGAGAAGGTCTCGTTGAAGTCGGAGTTTGTGTCGGCCGTCACGGGCGTGGGATACTCGCCCATCTCGAACTGAATGGGCGCCGAGGGCGGCTCAAAGTCCTCGCCCAAGATCCCGCCGCCCGATACCGAGGCGGTGGTCTTTTCGTTCTCCGCCATGGCCTCGAGGCCCCGAGGGGAACGGAGAGCGCCTTCGCGCCACAATTACTGGTGTTTGTGGGCGACAATGCCTGCGATGGGCGACGAGGAGGGGCGACGGCAGTGATCGAGGTGCAGCACTGCGGCGAGGAGCCAGTCGAGCAGCAGCTGGGTAAATGCGGCAGAGCGACAGCGAGGAAGCCCTGGACTGGGCTCTCACGAACTCGAACTCGCACTCGATCGAGGGGCGAGCGAGGGAGAGGAAGACGGCGGCGGCGGGTCGGCGATCGTCGCGGGAGTGGGAGACCGGGTAAAAAGAGGGCGCTGGATCTAGATCTACGCCTGACTAAGCCTCTAGCCGTGTGCTGTCGAGAGGCTGCTGCGAGGGAGTCGTCTTGGGAGATTCGCGGGGGAGGCGTCTGTTGAGGCTGAAGTTGGATGTTGGAGTGGAAGCATTGGAAGTCTTGAAGTGCAGGCGACCAACCGAAGCGAACCCCAGAGTCGGGTCGGAGTCCCGCCAGAAACAGCGCCTGAAATGGATGCCGGTATAGCGCTTGACTCGCTGTAAGCTAGGCTAAGCACTGTAAGTTTGGGACGGGGCGTCAGTGGCGGGATTGGAAGGCAAAGTCTAGTAGAGCAGAGACAAAATGAATGGAATCTCAGGCAGCAGAAGGAGCGACCAAACACTGAGTGAGTCCAAATCCAACACAGCACTGAGATGGAAGCATGCAGTCAAGAGAAGAAAAGGACTACGGTTGTTAAAACGAACGGTCAAGCACACGCAATCGAGTCAATCCAGCGACAGACTGCACGGCAAAGACGGCTTCGTTCGTATGCGCGCGACGGGGTACGTACCCAAACCCGTACGGACTCGGCTTGGTGAGAAATCCAATGCAGGTCCCGGACAGCCTTGGGCCAAGCCAGCAGGCCTGCCAGTCCCTCAGCTTCTCACAGACGGCTTCACGGCTTCTCCAGCGGGCTGTCTCAGTGGACCGCAGCAGGTTTGCAATTGGGCGCCGACAGAGGGTGGAACCCAGACCGACGTGGGCGAACCGGCTAAGCCGTCGAGTTGGCGAAGGCCAGAGTTTGATGTATCGGAACGAACGGCACGCCTGCTGGGCGCTGGGCGTCTTCAGAGTTGTGACAGGCACAAACAAAGCCTGGACTCCAATGGCGCAAATACGGGGTGGCTGCGTGTCGACGAGGACTGTGAGCATGGATATTGATCATATCAGCCATGAGGGAGGGTGTTGACCGCGACGCTGATATCTGATACTTGATGCCTGCTCGACCTCGTGTGCAGGCGATAGGCCCAGACGGCAGGTGGTTGTGAATCTGTGCCCGTTGCCAAGACATTCTCGCCAGGATCGTCCCCGTGGAGGAGGAGGAGGAGGAGAAGAGTCCAGTCCAGAGCCGCAGCCGCTAAGATCGGTAGTTTGGTGGCCTGTCACAGGCTTGCTGCTGCTGCACTGGAGGCCAAGAAAAAGCAAACCCAGGACCCTGAGCTGCGCCGGAGAGTGCCAGAGAACCGCCAAACACCAACTCCAGGCTCTCTTGCAAGGTCGGGCAATCTGCGGAACTTCCGCAGCGAAGGTTTACTCTGCCTCCGTTTTCAGAGCACGTGCTCTTCATCCAAGGAAAGCACGAATGTACCTGTACAAACAGCTCAAGTGCTACTGCCCTTTTTGAGAGTGCCAGCACGACTCTTCGTCCCTCTTCTTCACCCGCATCGCGAACATCACAGCCGGCATCAATTCCAACCCGTACCAATGCCGAACGAAATCCTTCCTTACCCACCCCGTCCCACTGTCAACGAATGGATTTGCATCATCAGCGCCTGATCCTGCTTGCGTGCCCTGCCCTGCTGGCTAACTTCGTCTCGGCCCGTCGCTGGTACTGTAGGGCTCTCGGGAGTGGGCGCCCCCTGTTTTGGCCTGCGACACCACCATCTGCCCTTCTGAATTCCGATCTGCAGAGGCGGCAAAGGCCTTCCAGTTCCTGGTCCGTGTTTCGCCAATGGCGTGCCGCCTCCTGGGCTGGTTCTCGGAACACGGCAGAGTCACCCATGGTTATTATTCAATCACTTGACAAAAGAGCACTCCCGCTGTTTCTATTTTGGCGAAACAGTCCGTGTGATCCATCCGGATTACAAAGGATTGAGCAGCAATATCGTTATTATTCCACTGACCAAGATCTTCAATCCAAGTTCTTCTATCATGAATTCCCCAAACCCCATTCGCTCATCAACAAGACAAATAATTAAATGCAACGCAAAGACCAACCCATGATATGAAAGCACAACGTGACCATTACTCAACCACAATAGAACCATAATCCCCTCTTCGAACTTTCGGCACACGCAATGCCGTTCAGCTCCCCAATCGATAAGCCATCGCGTGTCAAAATCGCCGATCGGACCCCGGACCGGCAAATCTACTCCGAGTGCAGAAACAAACGCATTCTAATTGCCGCTCCTAGCTCGAAGACATTGCCGCGAGAATTCCGTCGATATTGGCGAACGAAAGCTCGGCAAGCGTCTCGTTCCAGATTCGGTCGATCATCTTCTTGCCCTCGGGCGTGTAAAGGACCGGCGTGTACCTGTATACTTTATATCAGTCTCCAATTCCTTCAGTCGAGAAAGGGAGCTTGACTCACGATGCAATCTTCCAGTCCATCACATAACTTCCATGCGACTCCTTCCCGCGCACCACGGCGGCATTAATGAGACAGCTGGCGCCCTGCTCGGCCGTTCGTCCGGTCATCGACTTGATCGCTGCAGCCACGGCCTTGACTATGACGTTCGTATTTTGGTGTAAGCTGGTCCCCTTGACCAATCCAGGATCCACGAGATTTACCACAACATCGTCCGCCTTCACAAACTCGGAAAGCTTGAGGATCCAGAAGTGGGAAAGTGCCTTGCTTGCTGAGTACGACTCAATGCCATCGAATTTGTCCTTGTCATCGTAGAATGGCAGGACAGGGTCCTGGCTCTTGTTGGGGAACTTCGCTCCGCTTGAAGTACCCGAGTTGGTGATGGTCAAGCGACCGGGGCTTCCAGCTGGAGCTTTCGATTTGAGTGTCGGCAGAAGCAAAAATGCAAGCAGGACGGTGGACAGGTAGTTCACCTGGAACATAATCTCGTGTCCTTCGGTTCCGGTCTTGAATTTCTGTTCCGCAGTCCCGGCGTTGAGCATGGCAAGGTCTATACGGTCAAGTGTCTTGCACTTTTCCGCAAAAGCCTGGATGCTCTTGTACGAGAGCATATCGAGTTGCCATATCTCAATATTGGCTTTTGGGTGCTTCTGGCGCAGCTTGTCGGCTGCAGCTTCGCCCTTCGCTGGTGTTCTGACGGCAATGATGAGGTGCGATAGGTTAAATCCCAACAAGCTCTGGGCGGTTGCGAAGCCGATGCCCTGGTTCCCGCCCGTCAGGATTACCGTCTTTCCTGCCAAAGAGGTGTCTTTGGGAGGGTAGACAGGCTTGAGCAGTTGTGATGAGAGAAAGTGATACTGGATGCCGGCGCCGACCTCGAACGATTTGGGGGCCATGGCTGTTTCTGAGGTAGAAGTCTGCTCGATGTGGATGCTACTAATTGAGTTGTAGAAGGGGGCTTATAGTGTGAGAGTCAAAGGCGATATTGGATTGGCCGAAATATTTGGAGATGAAATAGGTATGCGATTTGTATGTGATGCTTTGTAGAGGACGTGCTGTTTGATGGTCGATAGTCCTTCGAACCCACGACGTTCCTCGCTATTATATCTATCTCTTTCGCGGCAAAAGGCAAGCTCGCCGACTCCAGCGACTGTAGCGCGCAATGACGTCTCCATCGCCCTTTCAGAAACGAATTATCTGTCAACCGGTTCAATTCTACACCGTGGCCAACATAGCCAAGACCGGGAGTTGCAATCTACAATTGATCGTGACCCGATTAGGAAAGCAGTTCAAGTTCTTCGCACGCAAGCCACACTAGAGCGCCACAACGCCGCAATCGCCGTGCCCCATATATTCCCCGAATAGGAATATAATCCAACGAACCTTCCGTAAGACTATCGGCGCTCTTTCCTCCGACTCACATGCCAAGCCTCCTGCGCCTGCAGGAGCATTTTCCCCTTCGCGGGATATTGTCATGCAGTATCGTGACTCTTCACACCTTCACCCAACGGCCGGACTTACGCGGTACTGCCGACTTCACGGAGCCCGCGCTGTCCGCTGTCGAGCGCTTTAGTCATCATGGAGCCGGCGGACATCACGGAGCCCGAGACGCCACAAAAGCGCTCCCCCACTCGGCGGAGGCCGAAGGCTCAGCCCCGAAGCGCCGGATCTGCTTGTATGGCTGCCCCCGGATGTCTGTCGTGACGACCTTTGTCTGATTTCCAGTCTGCAGCAAAGGATTTCGCGTTTGTCTCCTATGACCCGACCTCCAAACCGGATCCAGAAGCTCGCAAGTTTATCCGCAGCCATGTCATGCGAGGGAAGAACACCAGGAGTAGTAAGCGGCCAGAGGAGAGCAACCAGGAGATCCCCGATCCCGAAACTTCGCCAGACGAGAGCAGCCGGCAATCCACTGCTCCCGAGTCCGCAGTCAATCCCGAAGACAATGCCTCGGCCTCATCCTCATCATCAGCCTCAGCCTCAGCAAAAAACAACGACCGCACCGTCACGGTCAGGTCGGCCTACCTTCCGAAGCCATTGCAGCCTCCTCCTGACTTGACACTCTTCAACTTCGCTAGCCCCTTAGATGACAGATCACGGTACCTTCTCCAACGATGTAGGCCTTACTTACCCTCAAGTCCCTCGTAAACATTCTTACCCTCCCAGTCTTCACCACAATTAAGGAGACCTTGTATCCTGCAGAGTGGTGTTTCGAGTCTGACAGCACCAAAGTGTGTTGGTTTCGCTGGCTTCACACCGACGCCGCTTACTTGCACTCCGTCCTCTTCATGGTGAGCGCCTTTCAGGACGTGGTTGACTCGCGTAGAATGGGGATCGAGAGCAGTGCAGGTTCTTCTTCTAATACAGGTCTTTCGTCGCTCTTCTCTGCACGGACACGAGATTGCCTCAGGAAGACGATTCAACTCCTTCAGGAGAGCCTCGATAACGAGGGAAGGGAGATCTCGGACTCTACAACAGTGGTTGTGACAACGCTGGCCATGATGGCCGACGCAGCAGGAGACATGGCAGCGTGCCAAGCTCATGTTGACGGCTTGAAGAAGATAGTCAAAATGAGAGGAGGATTGCAAAATTTTCACACTAGCAGGCAAGTCCAGGTGAAGATATGTCGGTAAGTATATTTCCTTTATCCGAAACCCCGACCTGGCCCTGACCACCCTAACCCTAACGCGTGGAACAGAGTTGACCTCGGCTGGTCAATCAAGCACGGTAGCAAACCTGGCTTGTACGAGGGCGACATTTCGTGGGATCCGTTCCTCAACAAGATAGTTCTGTCCACTCCCCTTCGCTCCGATATCCCATTAAGCCCTGAAGTGCAGACTCTAGTAGAATCATGGGACCACAAGCTGCGAAACGTTTTCTACGACATTCGCGACTTTTCTCGACTGGCAAACACGTTTATGGTTGCCCGCCAGAAGCTGCAACCAGAGCTCTTCCAAGAAATTATGTTATCTATTCAATACCGTCTTCTTCTACTTGAATACTCACTGGAGTACGAGCAAATCAAGGAGGCAGTGCGACTAGGCCTTCTAGCGTTCGAGACGACAGTGTTTCTCCAGATCCCGGACCTCAAGCTAGAATACTCGACATTTTCTGAGCAACTACGAGAGGCGATAGAAACTCTCATAGTCTCAGATCCTGCCACCGCGGAGCTGAAACTCTGGTTACTGTTCATCGGTACCATCATAGCCTTTGATGCAAATGAACGGTGGCTCGTGGCTTCGGTAAAGGAACTGACGATAGGGAGTTCTTGGGAAAGTGTACGCGAAAGGTTGAAGAAGATTATGTGGATTGATCTAATTCATGATCGCCCTGGTCGACAAGCCTTCGAAACTATACAGAGGTTGTGACGAGACTGAAGCGCCAGAAGTATTTATGAGGACACTAATACACAATCCAGTCGTTTCGGCTGTCGCTTCTTTTGTCCACCATGACAAACCGGCATTAAAGCATGCGACTTTCTGATACATGCTGGTGTCTCATTTTATCAGGACTAGAAAGAGAATACGCATCCCACAGCCAGTGTATTGCCCATGTGCAGACGAGATCGGCAACCCCCTTAAAGCCTTACTTCGATAGATTCACGGATTCGACTTGAACAATGTCTCCTCCTTCCTCTGCCTGTGCTATCTTCTTCTCGTCAGATGCGCCTCCATCGGCCATGACACAGGTATACGACTTAAATTTGCGCGCAGCAGCCTTCTACATGGGAAGTTAACAGGAATCCAGGGCCGGGGCTATATAACCACACTCAAGGGTTTCACTTACGTTCAGAAACATCTCGTCGATCTCTTCAAGAGTGCGATCCTTGGTTTCCGGAAGATACAGAATAGTCCAAATCGTGGACAAGACGGTGCATCCGCCGAAAATGAACCCCATCTTGGCTCCAATGTTGATGTATGAGTCGCTCAGCAGATATGGCGTACCACATGCGATGAAAGTCGTGCACATCCAGCTGACCATATTGCCCAGCGATAAGGTTTTGGAACGAAGCTGGTTAGACGGGATCTCTCCTACAACCGCCCAAGTGACCGGGCCCCAGGTTGCCCCAAAAGAGAAGATGTAGAGAGAGGTGAAGGTGACCAAGCACTTTGACGCGGCATTGCTATTCGGTGCAATGGTTCCGACGATGGCAAACGTGAGCATCGACAAGGCGCATACAGCACCGCCCACGATCATCAGAGGTCGTCTGCCAACGAACTTGATGAGCGGGAATGCGGACACTGATCCCGCCATACCGCATACGCTGGTGATGACCGTGACCGTGAAAGGGTTCTTGACGCCCGACATGTAGAAGAAGTAGGTGCTATACCCAATGATGAACGCGATTCCGGTGAATTGTTGACAGAACATAGTCATTATAACTATCCGAGTTCGACGATGGTTGGTGCCCTTGAAGCAGTCCCAGTACGTGGCCGAGTTTTCGAGTTGTCTATCCACCGCTTCCATAGTCTCGATCTCCTGGATTTCCTCGGCAATATCCTCCTCCGGCCAGGTCGGGCCTCTGATCTTTTGCAACATCTTCTGGGCTTCGTCGATGCGGCCTTGAGTTACCAGCCAACCTGTGTTCTTCTCTTAGGCCTCCGACAAACGTGCCGGGATGGTAGTGATTCAACTTACGAGGAGATTCAGGGATGAATGGAACACAGACCAAGAGAGCCAATGGGCCTGCGATCATGATAAGAATGGGGGATTTCCAGGCCCATCTGTTGTTCAAGTCGTGAGTTCCCTGGTTCATGGACGAAGCAACAAAGGTCGCGGCATTGATGAATCCCTGGTATATCATCACCACCATGCCCCGAAACTGCGGAGGTGTTGTTTCGCTCCAGTAAGTCACGCAGAAGTTAGCGGCGAACCCGACACCTAGTCCTGTGAATGCTCTTCCCAGGGCGATGATTCCAATGTTGGGTGCAAGGGCTTGGATGATGGGGCCGATGATCGAGGCGATGGCACAGGTCAGAAGACCGACACGCCGTCCCCATCTTGCTCCAAGAGGACCGGACAGGAAAGAGGAAATCACACAAGGTCCAAGGAGAGCGCCGAATATGATGGTCTGGTCTTGAGGATGCATGCTGTAGTCCTTAAGAACAGGGTCGTAATGTCCAAACTCCATCAAGAACCTGCAAGATTTGGTTAGGTCTGTGATCACTTCGAGAACAACGGAATATCTCCATACTGCTTCATTGCCAGAACACCTGTCATGGCGCCCTGATCGATTCCAAATAGTATGGCACCCAGTCCGACTATCAAGCTGTATTTCCATGTTGTCACGAGGCTGCGGCAATACATAGTAGCATTCGAATCGGCAGCTGCCGTTGCGGAAGTTGAGGGTGACATGGCCACAGAGGCACAGTCAGTCCAGGATTGGAGTGGAAATAGAGAGATAAAGAGGAATACAACAAGGAATAGATCATTTTCGCTCCGGGGGATGGCTCTTATTTCGAATAAAGTATTTATTTCATTTCTCCATGGGGTGAACTTCTCCACACTCAGTTCGAGTCCTGCTCTCCAACCCCATGAAATGCTACCCCCATTCATTGCTCTAAACTTATTTGAGACCTCACCCGAGCAGAACCGACCATCAAGGTTTGATACCAGCGAGAACCGTAACGAAGACATCGTTATCTGGAACAAGGACACTCGCTAATGCCCAAAGGGATTGCCGAAAGGTCACATGCTGGGGGCTGATGGGATTTACATGGGGACAAGGTCACACTTGGAGCTTAATCCAGGTGTATTGTTCTAGTTCACGGTATGGATTTGGATATATAAGATATTAAAAGTGTTTCGTTTCGTACAAGCTAGGAATACGAAAAATGGGGGCTTGGATCTGGTGATCAGCGGTTGTGTTGGTGTTGACCTCGCTAGCTTGATGCCCACGGCCAACAACAGCAGAAAGTAGCTCATCTGTTCCCATTTCTCAAAGTCATTTATAATAAGATTCTCGAATATTGTCTCCATTAAGCTCACAAGAATCCGTCCCGTCGTTCGATACAAGGCGTATACATGAGTCCTGTTTGACGTACGCGCCGTTGAAAGGCAGCATAGAAGGCTTCTCTACACATCCTCTTCGTTGTAACAGCTGGCAACTACACTACCCTACTATCAAAGATGATTCAAGTGTGCTTCGTAGCTGCTGATCCCTAGAAATGCACAATGCAGGGTTTGTCACTGTGGAGAAGAGGGTATCTATCTATTGCTTCAAGGCCTACATCGCGACTCAAGCATCCAGGGATCGTACGAGATTCGTCCGGGTAATCGGCAAACAAAGAGTCACATCCACTTTCTCCAGTGCTGGCCCCATTCAGGCTGGTTCGTTTGTTTGTCTTCGCTCCCAGTTGCGGGAGGGAGTCTTGAGCTTCTCCAAATTGTCACCCAGAGAACTTCTGGCATCAATTGCATGTAGTAGCTACGTGAAAAGGCCTAGCCAGACTATCAACATGTTTACGAGTGTAGGTGGCGTTGTTCTCTCCTCCCCGGGCGATGTGTGCGCGAAACAGCTTTCAAGAACCCTTCTGCATAATTTACTTCTGATAGCCTACATAAGCCTACTAAAGAGTGAACAACGACATGCCTCAGCAAGCTTCAGAGTCTCTAACTTTTGAGTCGGGCCCCAGGCTCAAGATCTCACCAGAACTACAGATTCATGGCCTCATATCTTCAACCGGTGTGGCCAACTTTCTAGGAATACCCTACGCAACCATCCCTGACCGATTCCGACAGTCTCGACTACTCGCAATTGAGGAGCTTGGTGATAAAAGCGACGGTGTCATTGACGCGACCGAATACGGTCCTATATGTCCACAGCCTCTTGATCCTGCTTTCGAGCATCGCAGGTACTTGTATAAAGGTGCGCGGCCTCTTCTGCAGAAAGACGGCAGTATCGCCATGGACGCTGGGGATTGTTTGAGACTCAACATTCATGTACCGCCCGAAGCACTTCGTTCAAAGGACAGGAAGCTCCCGGTATTTGTCTGGATACACGGTGGCGGCTGGATCATGGGCAACGGTAACTCTATGGCAGAGGGCAACTATCTCGTGCAAAAGGCCGTGCAAATTGGAAAGCCGATCATATCGGTTGGGATCAACTACCGCCTCGGATTCCATGGTTTCCTATCTTCAAAGGAGTTGGAAGAGGAGGCTGCACAGAATGGAGAGGTCTACTTTGCGAACAAAGGCATGGTTGACCAACGAAATGCCTTGCTTTGGGTTCGTTAGCCCTTGAGCTCCCTCCTCCGGGACTACAGACATGGCTGACCGAGATGTCTTGACTTCTAGATCCGTGATCACATCCACCACTTTGGAGGCGATGGCAACAACGTCACAATAGCAGGAGAATCCGCCGGAGGATGGTGCGTCTTCGCCCATCTGCTCTCCAACATACCCGTCTGCCGTCGAGGCATCATCCAATCCTCCGTCGTCTTCAGCTTCAAAGCCCCCGAGGCGTCACAGAAGACTTTCGACCGCATCGTGCTAAGCGCCGGAGTATCGCCGTCCGCACCAACCGCCGAAAAGTTGAAGGCGCTCCGATCCCTCTCCGACAGTCAACTAGAAGAGCTCCGCGACGGTTGCTTTACTCGGCCAATCTGGGACCCAAACTGGTTCGTCTATCAGAACCGCTATGTCGCATTTGAAGAGGTGTCGGCGTTTGCTCCGTGGGTTGAGGGAGTGGTGATGGGCTGGACCCGGGATGAGATGGCGCTCTTTCATCCCGAGTGGAAGAATCTCAGTCCGGGGAGCATTAGAGACTGGATTAGCAAAGCGGCACTTAGCTCCCAGTTTGCTCAAGAGCTAGTTACTGCCTACCACATGCATGATGACAAGAAAACACTGAGTGGCCTCATCAGGCTGACGACTGACAGTATCTTCGCTTCTGTCCCGTTACTGGTCGCTCGCAGAATCACATCGCCGCCTATTAGTGTATACCGCTTCGACAAAACCGACGACTTTCCTCAAAGTCTTGCCCGGGGCTACTCTTACCACTCCCTTGACACGGCGTTCGTCAGACGAGGTCCCGCTGTCGCAGGGCCTGGTGCTGATCCAGGGTATCGGGACACTGCCAACAATGTCTCTGAATGTTGGGTCGATTTTGTCTGTGGGCAGCAACCTTGGGAGCCGTTCAACAGGGAAAACGGTCGGGGAAAGGTTATGCTCTTAGACAGCAGGAAGAATTTGGTCAAGTGGCCTGTCGATGAGGTAGCCGGGACACTGGAGCAGTTTATCAAACCCCGAGAAAGAGCAAGTTGGTTCACGCGCATGGGGGAGAAGATGTTGATTGCAAGCACTGATCATCCTAAATTGAGTTGATTATATCCTCGATAAGAAAGCCTCGCAATCAAGCAAAACGTGGTGCCTCTTCTCGCTCTTACGGCACGTTCTCAAGATCTTGATGCCCGTATTGCGCTGGCGATTAAGATGTCCAATCCTGTCTACTTGGCATGGATCCCATCTCCCCTCATCTCCCATCCCTCTTGTTGCATACTTCTGCCTCCAGCTAAATTTATCTCGCTTTGTTCCCACGCCTAGAATGACTGAGCTATCGTGACACGGCGCCAACGTGATGTCGCTCGTCTTTGTCAATAAAGGCGGTCTGCCTTCATAGTAAATCGCAAAATTCACCGCCCGCACGCATCACCCAATTAGAGCTGCTATCCAGAGCAGAGGCGTTGGCATGGTGCTCCAGCTTGCAGGTACTAAAGGTAACCGACATGGCGATTCTTTGTTCTGGCTGCATGAGCTCAGCTGGCAATGCGTAAAGACAGCAAACTACGGCTTTGTGGCTCCGAAAGGGTGCTGAAAAGACATGCCTTACTTATATTCCATGAGCTTCGCCTTTTCCTGGTTTTCCAAGCTCCGTAGGCTTGATCATATTCCAATCTTCTACACCTCACCTCTACTGCACGAGCATCTGCATCATACCCAGCTTAACCCAGCGTTCATTTCATGTAAGTCCACGAGAACCTACACTACTTCACCTCACTAACTGTATTCCAGCCGTGATATCTGACCTCCCTCCATCTCCTCCACCACCATGACCGAATCAACCTCTCCCACCTCCCACCCCCGCGCCAAAAACCGCCTCTTCCCCCCTCGCCAACCCATCCGCTTCGCGCCCCGCGGCGAATTCGACGCTCGCCAGTGGCAGCTCGACGCCTGTAAGGCCAACCTCAAGCGCCACGGCGCCCAGATGGAGGAGTGTCTGGAGCAGCTGAAGGCGTCGCTGGAGGGCAAGGATAAGATGGACCTGCTTGAGACTAAGAGACGCGTGCGGTGGCTGGGCTTCTTGACGGACCTTCTGGTTGCCGCCCTGGTTGTGCACATTGTGTACTTCCATGCCTGGGACTTTGTGCGGCGCTACATTTCTGGTGCCTGAGAGGTTCATCAGGAAGAGCAGAGTGTCTCGCCAGATTATCATTGGTAAGTTACCTCTATTCATCCTATATTGTTCGTAACCCAACCTAACCGGACACAGAAGAGATCCTTCATTGTGCGTATGGTTGGATGTGTTGAGAAGGGGGTTATGTAGTAGATGGACGTTGTTCTTGGATTAGGCTTAGGTGCTCTCTGGTATGCTTTACTTTCTATTCGTTCTCTCTTTACATTGGGAGGAAAGGGAAACGGTCATGGTGTTGCATTAGAGTATTTGCCCTTTCATCGCTTTAGTTGTCTACCTCCTAGTACACATGTTCAACACATGTAACGGAATTAAACATAGGCGCAATTAGACATATAACGCAAGACGCCATATTCCTCTAGCGAATTCATATTTTTTTTTATTGAGGCATGCATAGAAGGGTCGGTTCCTATGATTTAACCGCGCAATATAGCCCAAGAGTAGCATGACTTCATGCCAACTCATCACGCATACAGACTTACCCTACAAGACCCATCTCGTCTACAACAAACATCTTCAACAATCCACGATGCAACATTCCCAGGCACCAGCAAACAGCCTCGATGTCACCGTCACCATCCGCGGCACTACCCGCTGCAGGAAAGTCCCGATGCCGAAACGCCCACCGTTTCTTGCGCCCTCACGATCAACCACATATGGCCCCGGGTTTCGAATCCCTCAGCGAGGGCTCCTAACCCATCCAGTCTAGGCCACGGCCTCACCGACATAGAAATAGCACTGCTGCAGCACTTGCAAAGCAACACAAACCGATGAAGGAATGACGGACAGGCGGGGGGACCACGAAAGTCCCATTGCCGTCCGGTGCGGCCACCGCTGCTGCCGTCGTCGAACCACCGCCGTCCCGACAGCTTGGGACACCGGGCCGTTTGTTGCAGCGGCGGAGGCGAGGCCGTCCATTCATCTTTCGACGTGGTCCTTTGGTGGCGCGCACTCGCATATCGTCGCATCGCATAGTAGCTACTGGCCAGGAGGACGTGGATGCAGACGGAGCGAGGGACGGCCGCTCGCATCCATCCCAGGGCGGCGGCCGATGCTGGCGCGACGCCGCAATCTGACACCATCCGAGCGAGTCCGGAGCAATCAATTGTCATCGCGAGAGCGCTGCAAAGAGCCACCTGCGGGAAACGGCAGTGGAGGGAGCGCACGAGCATCGTCGTGGTGGCGGCGGCGGCAAGCAAGCGCTGACTCTGGACCCTGCGTCTTGTCAACGTCGTATTCTCTCGCAATTGGCAACCGCTTCAGGGCAAAGCTTGTCTCTCCGAGCCTTGCCCGAGACAGGTGAAGATTCATGGCGTCCTGTAAGCAGCGGGCTAATTGCCAGCCCTACCGGGCGCTTCGGGAGCGACGTTGCGGCGGAAGGGCATAAGCAGGACGTACGTGATGCTAACTAGCACGGCAGCCGGGACTTACTCAACGCCGGACGTGAGATGCGAACGCCGGGTTCAAGTGGGCTCTCTCACTCGCTCATCTTGGTTGCCCGGCTGGATCGGGGTATGGGATTTGAGGGAATGGCGAGGCTAACGCAGTTCTGATCGAAGGAAGCCCTTGAGCTGGGGATCCAGGGAGCTGATGCATCTGGGAGGTGAGAGAGCTGGCCTTCGAAACTCGGCACCACGATCCCCTCATCTCATCTCGCAACCCCAATCTCGTCTTGCGCTCCTGAGGGAACGATAAGACAGCGCCGTTCCTTAACCGTCGTAATTAGTCGCCCATCACCACCCAATACCTCGGCTTCCAACTCGTAGACAATGCCAACCAGATCCCCTGCTTCTTCTCGTGCTGGCCAAGCTTCTGACGTCTGTCTGGCCCCGTCTCCAGACCCCCACAGAAACAACTCTCCGTGGTGCTTGTAGGCCTCCTGAAACCCCAAATCCCTCCCATCACGGACGAGGCTCCCAGATGCAGGAGTAGGGTCCGCCTTGCGTAGGCATGCCGAGAGAACGCCAACTTGGCAAGCCCTCGAATAAAGAGAAGGACGGAATTAATGTTCGCCCTCAGTGCCAGGACTACTTACTCCATATCTCAGGTGTAAGAGCATGGATAGTGACGAACGGACCCCATTATCTCGGAGGATTAATGGACACTGCTCTCCATATTTGACAGGTTGGATTGCATCCACCCCCTATCTCTATCGATTGATCATCACCACGACAGGCGGTAACCCTCATCGACGACAACGAGATGAAGACGATGCCGACGATGACGCTGATGAAACGTGCCCGCGAGAAACGGGCCGTATGCAATGACTCGAGACATGACCTTGCCGATGCCCTCCGTGCCTGATTACAACATGCTGACAACAGTGAGATCGCCATCCAAGTCGGGTGGAGTTTCTTCTGCTGCAAGATCCAAGACGTCTTGCCTCGTTCTTCCTGTTCTTTCAAGGGACGGCACTTGACCCAACCCCTGTCCCTTGGCTGTCAACCACCAGCGAGTGCTCATCGCCAGGCCATAACTCGATAAGATGGGCATCTCCAACTTTGAGAGAAACTGCCTCAATGACGCTCCAGCTGCGGAGCCTTGGCCCCCCTCCTTTCGATGATTATCTTCACTCTCGGTTGGTACGCGAGGGTATGCGAGGTATGCGGGCAGACTCGCAAAGACAGTACTACTATCCCAGAACAGGCACGGCTCGAATCCTCCTGGGGAGAATCCTTCTCGCCAAAAAGTTCGTCCGGACATCTCTGCTCCCTTCAGAGCAACGCCCGAAAATGGTCGACGCGCATCGCCGCTCACTTGCTATCCTCCGCTACAAAGTTTCCCCTTGCGATCAAGTGCGGTTCAGCCCTGTCAGGCCTAGATGATATAAGACGGGGTGAACACGAGGCGAAAAAGGGCCGCGTTCTCGAAGACTTCTAGACGGCGGGATAGTTCGAGAGGGATCGCACGATGGATCAGTGGACAATTGCGAGCAGTCTTACGAGTGGCCGATCACTTGGCTGTGCGGCTAAAGGGTTCAACGCTGCTCCGGCCTGTCGTCAGGACCGGGGGAGGAGGCCTCTCGGGGTACCGTAGCATCCGCGGAGGGGTCGTGAGCCTCACTGACAAGTTTTTGATTCCCTCTTTTCTTATCATGCGTCTTCCCCAGTGATGGATGTGTCGGCAACGGATAAAACCTCCTTTCACCGGCAGTTTCGGTTCCATGTTGGACCCGGTATGACATCTCTCGATCGAGGTTGGCAAGCCATAGCCTTCTCTTGCGGGGTTGCAAGACGCTCGCTGCACACACGAGAGATGAGGCCTACTTACTTCCCACAATCGCTCTAGGGCCGATCTGGCATGGGATGGACGGATAGATTGCGCCGTGCTCAGGTAGCGAGGCCGAGAGGGGGGAGGTTACTTTGGGGGCTCCCCTCTCGCAATCAGCCGTGGTCCCTGTTCCGTTCTCTCCGCACCAAAAGACAGAAGACCTAGCCAGGTTGCCAGGATTCATGACGCCTGGCCCTGGATCGTAGAGGCGGGAGGGAGAGAGTGGGTACGATGGTTGGCCAATGCCCACGCTTTGCTGCTTGAACGTCGTCGCATCCGAGCTGGCCGAGAGAAACGAAACCACAAAAGTGCTTTCCCTCTCCCCAGGATCAACCCATCTGGTGTAGTGTGGGATACACAATATCGTGAGAGCACACGATGGCCACGATAGGTGTTCGGCATGCTGCCAGGGACAAACTATTGCCTTTGGCGGTGGATCAATGTTCAGGTATGAACGACCTAAGAAACGGGGGTTGAAGCTTGGAAAAAGACTCTGGTCGAGGCCCTTGCTTTCAACCCACTTCTCACCACGGGGGAGGGCAGAGAGCAACAGCAGCAGAAGCAGACGATCCATCCCGATTCGAATCATGAACCAATGCTAGACCAGCGGCAGCGTGAGATGAGATGCGACTGGATGGTTCGGTTGTGAGGCCAAGAGAGAACCCACGATGTCAAGTGGGCCAATATTGCATGTACATACATGTACAGCACGTACTTGTATGTACCATACAAAGTATGGATCGCGATGGTGTCTCTGCAAGCCGCCCAGCAAGGCCAGCGCCACGCCGTCTCTGATCACCGAACCCGGCCCTAGCCTCTAGCCTCTCCCTGTCCGCCGGGACTGGGAAGATTGACAGCAGTCAGTGTCAGTGACGGCAGCTGGAGCGGCAGCAGGCGGCGGAATTGGGCCGAGACGGGGTTCTGGCTGATAACCCCTGGCGATGGGACGGCGAACGGAGAACGGCTATCAAAAGTTGCATGTGAATGGACGTCTCAGTCTGATCTCCATCTCCCTCTGTCGACGAGGGGGACCATGCCGCCAGCAACGTGCCAGAGATGTCACTGCGAAACCAGAAGAAGCAATCACCTCCGTATAAGCACCGAACGAAGACCGCCGGCGCATATTGCTCCAAGCCATGAGCCGTCCATGCGCGGAAAACAGAGGCTCGACGCATCTCCGAAGACCCTGGGATTGCGTGGACATGCCGAGGTTGGCCCACTCCGTACCAGCAAATCCCAGCAAGCCACCCCCTGTTGCCGTATCGCCCGTTGGGGAAGCTTTCTAGAAGACTTCTCGAACATTTCCTCCTTCGGGGAAGGGCGTGGGCGTAAGCCCCTCTGATGACATCGTTTGGATGAATTGCCTTTCGGCGTCGGGCTCCAGAAAGACTCCCCTGACAGACGAAGCATTACGAAGCAGACGGCGAACGCAAGGACGCCGCGGTGGACCTCACGAGGAGGAGCCCGGCCAGCATTCGCAACTCTTCCTCCACCTACTCCTTTTCCTTCCTTGCTGTTGCTGCTGCTTGTCCCTGCCCGTCCACCTTCGGCCAACACGGACGAAATACGGACGGTGACATGCCGTGCGTGCCAGTGCCATCGCGGACGGGGACGCTCGGGCGGTATTTGGTCGATCCTGTGGCCTTGACGGGCCTGACCCGCCCCATGGACCATCTCCCTACGACGCTAAGGCTGCTCGCCCGTGTGTGAGATAGGCAATCAGGGCTTCGCAGCCAGGACAGCCCTGAATGCGCGCGGGAGGACGCAAGCCAATGACGGGAGGGCGGGATACACAGACTCGGCCGACTCTATCGCCGTCCAGCATCGTTTCAGACTTCACCTAGTCGGGGAAACCGGTTGTCAGTGGTGCGGTGATCCGTCTGTTGGTCGACCAGAATCCTTCCCTGCCACGCGCCGCTACAAGCTGCAGCTCCAGGACGGGAGGCTCGCTGAATGGCTTGCGGCAGCCTGCGCGATGACATCGCCATGTGGTCCAAAGGTCCTTGTTTCAAGTGAGCACCGCGTGAAACTCCGTATGAGGAGGCGCCGCACCGCTTCAGCTGAGCCACAGCGCTGAGCGCCAGCGCCGTTTCGTCTGCCCAGCAGGGCCAGCCAGCCAACGAGACAGCCCTACGGCTTCCATCGCTCCAGCGTGAAACCGGGCAGTGGCGGCGCGACCACGACGCGGGGGCGGAGAGCAAGAGGAGCCAAACAGGACCCGGCATTCTTTGTAATCGCCCGAGAGTTGTGTCCAAATCTGGATCACACTGTCCACGCTCCCTTCACTCTTTGCTTACACTCCCTCTGCTTGTTCAGGGAGGTAATGTGGCGTAACAGCTGAAAGAGATGTTGGCGTCGGCATCATCAGCTGCCAGCCGAGGCGTGCGATTCACTTGCTCCGGGACAGGAGATATTACTCCTTCCAGGCAGCCGTGGAAATAGAGTCTGTCGCTAGCCTGTATTTTAGCTGGCGTCTTAAGGCCTAGGGCTGAGATCCAGTGCGTGGAGATGCAAGTGGTGCTCGAGCATTGCAAGACGGTGATATCTGTGCTGGGGTCGGCCGGACCATCGCCAAATGCTAGGCGTGATTGAGCAGGTGAAAAGCACACTGCACGAGGTGGACTTGGAGTGCCGTGATGAGCTCTGGGTGCCTCGTGCCGCCTTCACCACTTTCACCGCCGGATACGGCACACGGACGGAACGGCGTTGATGCCCCTGGTGTGGTGACATACCCGTGAACGAATCAAGGGCCCGCTGTGCATCAGCCTCACCAGTATCCATGCCATGGCATGGAAATGAGATGCCCGTGTCTCGAAATACGATGTTGAAGCCCAACCTTGAAGCGTATGTGCATGGGCACGTCCTCGCTATTGTACACCGGCATGGCTCGAACACGCAGCCCGAGCGAATCGTCGCATCTCGTGCCCTGAATCAGAACATCGAAACATTGTGTGCGTCGCTCCCCGTCATGCACATCGCCAAGCACTGTCGATGTTGGTTGGTCCACCATCATCAGCCCTGTCCCGCTGTTGGCAGCCGGCATATACAGCACTGAAACCGGCTCTTTCGCTCAGGCGCCCCCCTCTCCCCGGACTCTGAGCTGCTTGTCGATCGAGATGACTAAAAAGCTGACAGATGAACTAGACTGTGTCAAGGAAAGGACTTTGGGCATGTACCAGATCAAAGACACACGCCCCCTTGCCCAGCCAGCTGTGTCCGGTGGGAGAGACGTTGCTCCAGTGCGGAATTAGACTTCATCGTAGGGCATACAATGATGGCCTCACGCCGTAGCCCCAATGACAAGACGCCTTGCGCTTGCAAGCCAGGACAGCCACCAATTTTCAGCTGGGGAGCTCGTGGCCCCGCTGCCGTGTAAGCGAAATGCGAATCCCTGGCTGGAATACACGCAGGCCTCCGTCTCTCGTGTCACGGCGCTGGGCATCAACCAAGAGACGAGCGGAATACGAGGACGGAGGCGACGGTAGGACACACGGAGATTGAAGTCTCGGCCGGAACCTGCTTCAAATTCAGTGTTTGAATCCGGCAATCTGGGTCGTCGGAGCCGGGGCAGTGCCGTTGAGGTTGGGGGCCGAACGAAGAACAACCATGTAAGAATGCGGCCGATACGGTGGAGAATTCAGAGTCAGGGACTGTTAGCTTGCAGAAAGTCGTGCAGGCCATTGACAAGCCGAATGAAAGGTTCACCAGACCGAAGGTCCTCCTTCTCGCGAGACTTTTGTCGTTGTGGTCGTATTCAAGAGACGAGTCTGGATGTAGCAGCCAAGACGCCCCGAAATTCTTCACCGTGACAAGCTCCGCCGGAAACCCTCTTTTGACATGCTCCGAAGCCAGGTGTCGATGTGCCCTTAACCCCTGTAACCTTGCTAGAATCATCGATAGCGTGCGCCTCCTCGTGCAGGCTTAGCCCAAAACCACGATGGCAGGTAGCCCTATCGGCTGCATGGGACAATGGCTCTTTCAAGGCGTCTCCTCTTTCGTTGCTGTACGGCACGGTCAACAAGCTGCATGGATGTCACAATCCAGACGAGTCTGGGCGCCTACGCCTATCCCTTGTGGGCTCGCGAGATGTACCCGGAGGTCAGATCATCAACAGGCATCAAGAATTGTGTCCTGAAGACCTTGCGTTGCAACCCTACACTAGGTTCGGCGGCATCTTTCGAAAAAGGAGATTCAAGGAGAATGTTGGGCGGCAAGGGCCACAATTGCGTACAGCTGCGATTGTACTGAAACCCCGACCTTGCGTCGATCCTTACGTCGTCGGGGAATTCCATCCACCACTGAGACGAAGCGTATCTTGACGAAGCTTGGCTGCCACTTTCGATGCTGCGTAAGGCGGAGGAGCGGAATAATCCCGTTGATATTGTTACTGTTAATAAAGTGCATCATGTAAGAAGTTGACCACCTGGTGTGCCATCTGGCATGATGCGAAGTCAAGATCTAGCCTGTCATATCTTCAGCGGTGATGCATGTCTCAGCCTCTCGCCCATGTCCGTCTAAATTCCTGTCGGCTTTGCAGGGGCTTCTGGTCTGGACCTTTGAATCCGATGTTGCCGGCATATTGCTTGCTATACAAGATCCCGGTATTTTGTGGTGCCTCAACAGGCATCTGAGAAGCCAGATCGAGTCTGATGATTGCTGATGTCTGTATGACCTTTGGATTTCGAACCACCATGTGCGTGACATCTCAAGGACTCACGACATTGGCCAGCCGCAAACCTGTCATATCTCGTTAATGCTTGCGCCGCACTTAGTCGCGATCGGTTCAATAGTGCCAGCTAGATATGAAATCCTTCAGCTGGCTCGATGCTCAATGACAAAGCAGTGCGCAGGTGAGACGGAACATGACTGGCTGCGCTTCGAGATTACAATGTGCATCCACTCTTGTGCTTTCGACAATCTGGTGGCTGAGAGACATCGCCAGGAGCAGAGGACCTGAACCCGGGGCAGCTGAACCAGATGTCGGCCCTACGATGCCGCTTTGGAGCCGTCGACTTAGACGTAAACTTGTCTCTCGCCCTTCCTTTTTCGCCTCTTCCAAGGAACCTGTTGATGCCATGCAGGGCTGAGGTGCAGCCAAAACAATAATGTCGACATGGTTAGGGCTGAGTGGCGAAAATCCTTGCCCGTTTGAGGCTTAACTGTCTGGGCCGAATTCCACTAGGAACACGAGCGTCTCGGACGCATCGGAAAGGGTTGAATACGTCGAGGTCTGAGAGTCAAGCTTGTTCACTCCACAGACGAGGAAGCAACTCGAAAGGGCGTTGGCCTAGTTTGTTGAAGGGTTGACGAACGGCCAGAGCCCCAATCCACATGACCCGGTTTGACTTCGTATTGAGAGTCCAAGCCTCATCAGTGTACGTTGTCAGCATCGTAGTCTTTGCCTCCCCCCCCTCGGCACATGACCCTTCCCCATATTCCGCAGTTATGGAGCAGACATGATGGTGCAAGGTCAGAAACAAGGGCCATCGCAGCAAGGAAAACGGGGCCGATATTTGTCGGTCGACGGACGTTCTCCTTTACGTCCACGCCAGCTCCAGAGATGTCATTCACGGGGAGTACCAAACCGGGGCGATTCGCCGCGCCTGGGCAATATTTGACTGGCTCTCGGGAGAGTGGGATGTACTGCTCTGAGACGCCTCAGCATAACCGCCGAACCCAAGGCTGCCAACTTCTCCACCATCAGTCCTCTATCTCCACTGACCGGGCTCAAACAGGACATTGTTCCGCGCACCATCCGCGGCCGCAGAGACGGCAGTGAAGGCATCTAGAACTAGGTGCAAGAGCGAGTCTTGTACGATCCCTTAGCTGCCGTAGGTGATCTGAGAGATGCAAGCGTCAGGCACACGAACCGTCGATCCGGGATATAGGCCTTATCCACCAGGTATGTAAGAGAGCCGGGACATGGTGCTTTGAGGGGTCCACGCTAGTGGCCGAGAGGAAAGCTTGGCCTTGGCTGGCCAGAGTCTCATTCGTTTTGGCTTTTGGCGGTCCTTTCAGCCCAGGGCGAGAGTTGGGGTCAGGAGATCGTGCATCTGTCAAAAACCTGGTCGTACAGACCCTGTGCTATGGAAGATCGACGCAAGGACTCTTGACTGCGCCTCTGAGGCAAAAGCAAGCATTGAAGCCTGGAGCACGAACGGAACGCACTGTCCATCATCGTGAGGCAGCCAGGAAGTGTTGAGGTCCAATCGCAAGTTATCAGAATGGCTTGGTTGCAACGCAACGATGGCGACTTGGTCCTGATTGAGCCCCTGACTTGGAGGGTTTCCAGCAAAACGGGACCACGACGACCAACGGGATGCCCAGCAAGGAAGGGCGGAACTCAAATGATGGACGCGTGGAGGTGTGCGGTTTGTGGAGAGAAGGCCCTGGCGGTGGGTATCATGACGTTCTATTCCATGTAGAGCATGTACTTTGCATGGCGATGAGGTCTTATTCTCCTGGATCTTGCGTTAGTAATTGAGTACGTATGTACGTACTGAGCCTTAATCCGTGTAATAAGAGTCGCGGGGCGAGGTCGATCCAAGGTGCTGACACCCCAAATCAGCCACACCTCGGCAGTTCTTGAAGCCCAGCAAGGCCAGAAACGACGAGCCTCATGCTATGCCGCGTCGGGGTGCATCCCGACGTGTGTACAACAACGGCTCGACCCTGTAGCGTGGGCTCCCCGGAGATGATGCTGACGACGCCCAGCATGAGATAGGGAATGTTGGAGGAGGGAGTGGCGTGAAGGTTGGAAATAGTATCACGAAGAGGAGCGAGGGACCTGGAAGATGGAAGGGATACCATAATCCAACTGCCGGGGGAATTCCTGTTGCACTGACTCGCCGAGTTTCCATGCCCGTTCGTGAGGAGCCCGGTGGCATGCGACTATGGGATGTCACCATAATTCCGGACGGCGAGCAACATGCAAGTCACCGGGCCGTAGGCGCCTTGACCCCTTGATTGACTTGGCTGCAATAGGTCAGGCATATCGGAGCCCGAGACAAGGAGGCGATCGTCGAAGCCCGATCGGCGTACGTCTGGGAAACAGGGCTGGAATGAAGCACTCCAAGACTGTCATCTGCCGGTCACTGATAAGTCGGGGCATCGTCGCTTTGGTCACCGACTTCCGCAGCCTTAACTGCCGCCAACCACTAAGGACGGTGCAGTCGCGCGACTTTGGACGCGTTAGAGCAAATGGTCTGAGGGCGGTTTCCAGGAGAGGCGCCCGCGTGGCGGCTTGATTCGGCTGGTGTCTCTGGTGTCCGCGCGTCAATGTCAGTTAAACCGTAAAGCTCAGAGCGGCATCCAGGTCGTCGATGACCGCTAGCAGAGTTCCCAGCGCCCGGGGAAAGCAGTCTAGTGAGTCTGGGAGAGTCTGGTTGAGTCTCCCCCACCAGCCCTATCTGGTTGTGGAAATCAGCAAGTCGATGGTTTGTGAGCCTTGAGGAGCAGCCGGAGGAAGCGTTGACGTCGCCAGAGCCAGGCCACTGGGGCTAGAGTTTTGATCTCTGCGTCTCTTTTGGTGTCTAGAGCGAGAGGAGAAGCAGGGGGTGTGGGCATAGACGACATTGGAGGAGGGGAGGGCCCGGCTTGAATCAGTCGAGGGAATTGTTGGTCGAGTTTGAACGGCGTCCCTGCAAGACATGCGGCTAAACAAGGAAACTCGAAGGTGAATTGGGATGAAATCTGTAACCGAGGCCGAAGCCGATGGGCTGCAGATGTTGGGATGGCAGGGAAGAGATTTTCGTTGCCTCCAGAGTGGAAGCTGAGGCTGCCTTCTTCCAGGCTGCCTTGGAAGTTGGTCTGCATAGCACTTGCCTCATGTACAGAAACTTTTTGTTGGCTTGGGACTTGGAGATCTCAGTCCGGGTAGTCGCAACCCGGCAGACGCCATGTGTGGCGCAGCAGCAGGACCCTTCAAACGCTTCACACCCATTCGGGGTTGATCAACTTTCCGGTAACCCTAATCAGGCGGAAGCTTTCTTGTTTGCCGGACTTCTTGGTGCGGAGGAGGCAATTAATTGTGAATGAGTGATGAACACAGCAGGAGAATAAAATGGAAACGGAACAAGAGACGTTGAGGAAAAGACCGTGATGCAAGTCAAGTCACTGCTGCATGATTCTGATACACACGGAGCACACACGCTCTGCAATGTTAGGGAGTGCCAAGATAGAGAGGCCTGGGATCCAATGGGCCACCTGAATACGAACAGGGCGGTGGATGAAACATGTCAACGGCCCTCCCCTCCGTCGTCATCGTTTCAACGCCCGTCGATCGGGCTATTTTCATCCACCTCAGAGTTGGGAACGTGGTCGGAGGCAAAAGCGCAGAGGTCGCCCCGATCTGAGACGATCAGGCCGCCTCATTGGCAAGCAAATTCGGGGTGGCAGACGAGAAGCAGCAGAAGTGCAGTAGGGCGGGTGAGGTGCTCGGGCGGGCTTCTGCGGCGCAAGGCAGCCCAGCCCAGCCCAGCCCAGGGCATGTTTGCTGCTGGCTGCGGGCCGCACCTCAACTGCAGTGGCTCGCCCGGGCGCTGGTCCTTCCCGCAGGCTCCAACAGGGCAAGCCCCAGGTGTCGTGTGCACCCGCCGTGGTCGGGGCGGTGGCGCCGGCCAATCACACCGCGCCAAAAGCGGCAGCCGCCGATCCCAGGGAATTGGTAGGGCTGAAGGCTCGCCCTGGCTCGTGTCTGTGTCTCCAGCCAGCGCGCGCAGAAGCAGAAGCAGACCTAATAAGGCGCCACGGACCAGACGGCAGGCGGCGTGAGGTGGCGGTACGCACTGGCCCTACCACCGCAAGTCACTTTTTGGCGGTGCGCTCTCCAGGCGCCCCAGTAGGCGCCTTGGCTTTCAGAAGGCACCTGCCTGTAACAAAATAAGCCCACGATGTTCTCATGTTAGTCTTAATAATCGAATTGCCTGATCGTTGTCTTGGCCTTGTCGGGCATTTCCCTTTCTGTAGCCAAGATTCCCAATTTCGGGATATATGTTTCGAAAAGTCCACGCCCCCGAAGTCCCCTATTTCTGGTACTTTGGCAGCGGTAGGGCTTAGTGAGGTTACTGCTGCTGTTGCTGCGGAATTCCCCTGTGCCGCTGTGCGATGGATCTCGCTGCGACGGTGAGAACTAAGATCCGGACCATTTCATATCATCGCTTTGGCAGGGCAATAGTGCAATCCTGTGCTTACTCCGGCTCCAACGGATTCGGGAGCTTCTGCAGCCTCGGTGCCGAGCTCGAAATCTCATCTTAACTTTGCAGAGAACTCCTTGGTCATGGTCGCCTAAGCCCCTCCAAGCCCCCTCAATCCGCCTCCGGGGTACTTTGTCAGCGGATGAATGCTCTTCTTGTGCAAGTGCAGCAGACATGATTGAGGTCTGGCTCGGTCAGCGAGTGGCACAGTACGGCGTAGTCTTGCTTGAATACGCCGTAAACCACCCAAAAAGGGGGGGGCCATCCATCATCCACCTCGTTTACAGGACTCTCTTCGGGAACTGCCCCTCCCAATCCGCGGAAAGATCCTTTTCTGGAAGCGGATCTAGAAGCAGCCAGGAGTCGATTGGTTTGTTGTCGTTGCAGCGTTGGATTTCGCCTGCAGCCACCGCGGGTAGATGGATGTGGAATCACTCACCTTGACTGGTTCGCTCTGTGCAGGGTCCGTGAAGCTGCATCTGTCGAGTCGAGCCCAATATAGACATTCCGTTGTCTGCCCCGAGTTGCTGTGCAAAAGATCCCGGACCTGAGAGAAACACCGGGTCAGTAAGAAGTCTTCTGGATGTCTGTTCTGGGCGGGGTAGAGCCCGGAAGAGCAGGGTATCGCCAGCATTCAATATCGAGATCCCCCACGGCTGCCACTGACATCGGATCACATCACAGACACATGCGCGGACCGGGACATGAGTCCACGTTGAACGCACCGTCACCTGAGTGAGCCAACAGCGAACCTGGGAAAGGTCCGGGATGCTGGAGATGGCCTCCTCATGGTCGGGTTTCCAGAGCCGTTCTAGCTCTCATGCCCGTGTCGATAATCATCCGACCGCAGAGATTGCCCAGCCCAGTAAGGCGCTCGCGATGATACCAGACGATGAGCCTCTTGCAGCTGATCCACCCTCCAAAAAGCCAGAGCAGGGACCAGACCGAAGTCCATCGTCGATTTGTCGTGCGGCTGCGGATGGGCTGAGGTGGAGTCATTGTGAGCAAGTACGGACCCTTAGCCAGGCAGATTATCCAGTAGGCACAGTCGAATAGATAGAAATCAGACGTGTTATTTACCATAGTGTCGGGAAGAGGCGTGGGCGTTGTTAGAGGAGAAAGGGGATTGGACGGGTTGCGAGGTGCATCAGCCGAACCTGCCACCCTCTCGGATCCGGCATGTACTTTCGAGAAAGCGTGTTGGCTGAGTCTCGTCAGTCTGTCAGTTGAGGGGGCATGGCCCTTGAGCCGAGTTGGTGATGCGGGTTTCCGTGTGTTATGGGCGGGGAGGAATAGGATCACACTAGCATGGCTCTTTAATCCTGAGAGCATCATTCTTGGAACCAAATATGAAGATCCCATGACCTGAACCAACAAGCGATGGTATAGGACTTTGGAATCCGTTCGTCTAGAGAACTATAGCAACCCACAGCCTGAGTATCCCATCTCGCTCAGCCACTTGCTATGTCTACGTACGTATGGTACTCCGTAGGAGAGGATCCCAGGGGTCCGGACCGCTCTGGAGTCCACGAGAGGTCATCCGGCGTCACTCAGCTCACCCTGCACATCCGCCGACAAGATGCCGTATCGTGGCATGGCACGGGTGCGATATGGCCAGACGCTGTCGGTGGTGAGCGACGAACCCGTCTCGAAGCCCGAGAGTCGGTTCCGGTGTACGGACTGCACCCTCCGTAATTTAATCCGTACGTATCGGTAGGTCATGGATGGGAGATCCTGGCAACTGGTAGATCTGGGCGCGGGGGGTTCCCTCTCAAGCCGGATCCTATTCGCCCTCCGCACTCCACTGCCCTGAGAGTGAAGCTGCGTTCCTTGGATGGACGGCGGGACATTTGCGGTGAGAGTTAGCGGAAGAGGGTTCGGCGTTTGCGATCCTGGCCTGGATGCCGCCATCTGAGCAATGCATCGTCGCCCTCTATCTCTGGGTTCAAGAGTCGTCGTCAGCTTCTCATAGTCCCGATGTCCCCCCTCCGGAAGGCAAATTAGACGTCGACCGGATTGTGGGAGGAGACCCGGTGACTGGACGGCGGCAGACGAGACAGGCTTCTGAGGCGAGTCATGATGGGCGGCTTGTAGTTGGCCACTTATTAACAAGGCCTGGCGTGGTCTGAAGCGT
This sequence comes from Xenoacremonium recifei, assembly GCA_012184525.1. Lineage (NCBI taxonomy): Eukaryota > Fungi > Ascomycota > Sordariomycetes > Hypocreales > Nectriaceae > Xenoacremonium > Xenoacremonium recifei. The sequence goes on along the minus strand of WOFQ01000013.1, from coordinate 236,085 downwards.
GCTATTCGCGCGGACGGAGTGACATAGCGGGCTGAGCCTAGGAGGGGTCTGAGGCTCTTGGCGCGACTCCAAGCAAGATTCCGATGAGGAGAAGGGAATGAGAACTGTTGCATCAGAAGAAGGGAGGAGAGAGAGGGCGGCAGGGAGGTGAGGCGGAATGAGGCCCAGAACGGCAGTCTCACGGCACCTGTACAACACCTGACCGGGAACCTTTGAGACGACTGCCGTCGATGCAAGTACCAACAGAGTGTTGCATTGTGTAGAGGCTTATAGAATTCATTGTTAAGAGAATGTGCAGAACTAACCAAAGTGCAGGACGCCCAGCACAACTGCCTACCTGCTTGTGGCCTATCCACCGACGGGGAGGCTAACAAGGCACCATGTTCGTTCCCACGTTCCCATAAGGCAGAACACGAACTCTCCTCTCCCGTCTCTGACATACATGCCGCTCCGGTACTTCAGTCTCTGAGGCTCTCGAAGGCGTCCGGCAGGGCTGTGTCCTTGTGGTGCCTGCCTGACAGGGCTGTTGCCGAGAGCGAATTGAGGCTTCTCTTGCTTCGCAAAGGGCCAAGCCCCCGGTGAAAGGTACTTTCGGTGAGGTGTAGTGCTGCCGTCATCAGGTGTATGTAATTATGGCTGATGCGAGCGTGCGTGCGAGGATTGCGAGGATGGATCGCGAGAGCGAGGTGAGCCGTGGGACGGACGAGACAGACAGACACACAGACGGGAGCGAGAGACAGGAGGAGGTACTTGCGCTGAGGCCAGGCACAAGTATCTTTTCTGCAGCCACGCCTCCGGAGTGCTCTCCTGCTCCCCTCAGCGCTCTGTGCAACGGTCGGCCCTACACGCCCCCTTCCTTCCTTCCCTTGCCCAGGTCTCCTTCCCCCAACTCCTCCCCTTCCCTTCCCTTGCCCCCCCACCCCTCAGCGACCGAAGGCCCTAAGACCAGTTTGAGCCAGCAGCCTTCCTGGGCGCTCCCAAGGCTGGCTGCAGGGCTCTCGAGGCCCCAAGCGGGCCCTGTGTGGGCGGGCGGAGCTGCTGGAGACCGCTGCAGCGACCCACTCCTTACACCCCCGGCCCCTGCAAATGCTCTGGCAGGGTCTCAAGCAACAGCCGTGCTGGGCTGGGCTGGGCTGGGCTGGCTAGCAATGTACGGAGTCCCGTACGTACCAGATTGGAGGCGTCGTCAACATTGTCGTCGTCGTCGTCCTCGTCTTGCGCATCGCCTTGCTCAGAACACGCCCCCCCGGATATGCCTGGGTCCGTCCAATCCAAGCCAGGTTGACGACGTTAATTAACTTGCACTGGCGCTGGTTTACATACAGCCGGTGATGCGCACTGCACTTGCACTGGTGTTATTGCGACTGCGCTGCTGCACTGCACTGCATTGCTCCTGCCAAAAGTCATCCATCCTATCCCATCCCATCCATCCCCAAAACCAGGCACACCCCCTCCTTCCCGCCTTTCGTCCTCGTTCCCAAGGCGGTTGCATCTTTCATCTTCTCTCCTTCTGTTGCTTCTTCGGCTGTTTGTATTTCTTCACACCACTTCTTCTTCTTCTTCTTCCCCTCCTTCGGTCTCGTCTTCTGAGCTACATCATCCATCCGCGTACTCACTCATAAGCTCCAACGCCATCGTCAGCTCAGCAGTCCCCGACGCACCGCAATACGCACCGCATCTCGCTCTCGGGTCTTGAGCTTTTATGCTTCTAAGCCGCCATTCATCCCTAGTGACCGCGCGAATCCCCGCCCATCGTCGTCGTCACGCCCAGGCTTACCGATATCCGCCACTCGCACACGCACAGCTGCCCGGTTGAGGCTTGTCGCTCACGCTCCATGACTAGTAGCAGAGCGACAACGTCAACCACCATTAACAGCGCCTCCCATCTCCGAACTCGTTTCCCCAACTGACACGCGCGCATGCCCTACATAGCGCGGCTCCGTCCCCGGCCTTGATTCCTTTAAAAAAGAGAATTCGCCTTTTACGCTCTGCGATTCGTCGTCTGGCCCTTGTTGTGTTCTTCGGCATTGGCGGCCCCAGCCGGCTACTGCACAGGACCTTGCATACCTGCATCTTAGACGACGGAGAACCCGAAGCCATCTTGCCACAACCAGTCTGACTCTGGCCCAACGAGGCACCAAACAGCGGCGCGAACGAGCCTGGGAGCACTGTCGAAAAAAAAGGGTTGCACCGATATACCACCTTGTCTATGACGGCGTTGGCACCGTCATCCTGGTATCCGTCGCTCCAACCTCAGCTCCCGTGGTCTTGCCTCGTGCTGCTCGTACTCCATCCCTCAGCTTGAGTCGTTCACCCCCAGCAGTAAACGACCAACATGGCCTTTCCGCCACAGTTCCGGGAGCAAGCTCCTTCGCTCCCAAGTATTAGAGTCCCTTCGGCCGATCGATTTCGAAGCCATGCGAACCATCACGACGCCCCCTTTGGTAGGAGTCCTGCCATGTCAATACCTGGCATTGAGACTCCCAACGACGTACCGCCCCCTCTACCTCCTCCACGATACCTTCCCGGCACTGTCGACCTACCTCCTCACCCGGAAGACATGAGAGAAAGGAGAGACCACAACGGTCCTGCCTCTTTTGCCAGTGGTTACGGTAGCATGGGCTCGTCCTTTGCGGACTTTGAACGATCTGGTTATAAGGGGAGAGAGGGTTTCAACACTATGGGCGACAGAGATGAAGGATATGCCAGCTACTCGTCAACGGACAGGTACGAATTGCGATCATGGGGCCTGCCGCCGCCCTTGACCAAGGCTTCTACGCGCCTCTTCAGTCTCTAACATTAGGTTTATAGGTCTGTCCGCAACACCGGGTTTGGCATGGGACACAACTCTTTCCACTTCAAGTCCCCAGCAGAGATTCACGGCGACAGCATGAAGATGAAGCTCATCCCTAGCCGATCAGTTGAGGTGTCACCACCTCGTCTGAGTGCCTCACACAGCGACCTCCTTCCTCGAAGACCTTCCGCCGCCGATAGTCGCTTGCCTCAGCTCAGTCTCCCGGTCCAGCTCCCATTCCATACTCGGTCTGTCCTCGATTCTCCAGCTCGGTTCACAGAGACTCCTCTTGTTTCCGCAATTTCTCCTCGTGCCGCTACGTTCCACTACGGGGATCGCTCGCCAAAGGAGGGTTCCGATATTGATTACTCCCCACGGTCCCGGTCGAGAAGAAACAACAGCGATGATGCGACTTCAACAAGGAGCTACGAGTTTGGCAGTGCTGAGGACATGGAAATGGAAGAGACCCCGTCATTGAAGCGGCTACATATTGACGACTCATACCGTGCCGGCGCACAGAAGCGGAGAGCAGCGAGTCCCCAGGAGGACCTCCTTCCTGCAGGCCAACCAGACATGCTCCGTCGTCAGAACATGGGTTCTCGAGGTTCCCCTACTCCCCGCCTTAGCACCATTCCCCAGGGGACGTCAATCTCCTCGACGGCCTCACGATCGAACTCGTACATGTCGTCAATGTCAATACCCGCGAGCATCACTACGGCGAACTCGTTTGGTCGCCGATCGCCCAATGGCTTCTCTCCAGGTGGCATCTCACCTACATCCTGCAGCTCCCCTTACAACACACCCATCTCGCTCAACCCTAGCCCAAGAACATCAATCTCAGGTCGGGTGCCCACACATGCGCGGACCGTCTCGGGCGCCAGCCCACGCAAGATTACTGAGGTGCAGAAACCTGGCGGCACCAAAATGCAGGGGTTCTTCATGTGCGAGTGCTGTCCCAAGAAGCCCAAGAAATTCGAATCTGAAGAGGAGCTACAGTAAGTATTGATACATGAATTCAGATCTCTCCTATTTTCGCGATTTGAATTCCCATGCTAATGAGATTGAAGTGCACATGAGGCGGAGAAGCAGTATGGCTGTTCGTTCTGTGGGAACCGATTCAAGAACAAGAACGAAGCCGAACGCCACCAGAACTCACTCCACGTTCGTCGCCATTCTTGGTCATGTTCCGCCCTTTCCGGCTATGATCGGGCGTTCCATGAATCGACGAATCGGCCCGGGGAGGCTGATACATGTGGCTATTGCGGTGACGAATTCCCGCGATCGGGACGAGGTCCAGGCGCCGGTGCCCTCAACAACGGAAACGCACCAAAACACGCCACAGAGCAAGATTGGGATGAGCGCATTAGGCATCTCCAAGATGTGCACAAATTTAGAGAATGCAACTCGTCCAAGAAGTTTTATCGAGCCGACCACTTCAGGCAACATCTCAAGCACAGCCACGCAGGAACCAGCGGAAAGTGGACCAACATGCTTGAAAACGCCTGCATGTTGGAGGAGGACCCGACACCAAGGTGAAGCCAATACCAGATGGGTTGGCTAGCACCGAATCATGACTACGAGAAATGCACCATAGGATCCGAGGTGGAATGACATAATGGTGGTCGGGCGTTGTTGCTGAAGAGGGTGGACGGGGACAACAGCGAGTGGAGGATCCAGCTGAAGGCGGGGTAGAACGGACCGCCAAAGAGACAAATATCATGGGGCGCCGAGTCCGAAGAAGCTTCGAGTCAAGAGGGGGAAATGTGGCGGCGAATGCAAGGAGCTTCCGAACTCGGCCGGGACGATGCATCGAGCGAAGGACACATCTGACGGCTTGTTGAGAACATCAGGCGACTCAGCATGGCCCGTGGAAAAAGAGCGGCCCTCGATGGAGAAAAAAAAAAAAAAACTTCTCTGCATTGGGGTAGCATTCACGTCCGCCATGGATGTACGACAGCTGCAGATGCATCGAACGCAGACGAATCATCGCCCGGCTAGCCTACGCGCGCTGATCTCCCGCACTCGAATCGGGGCCCTCCGCGCGCACCGCCAGACACGCCCGCGTGCCTCAATCGAGAGCATGGTTTTCCTAGATGCGTCGGACAGGGCGATGATGCCACAACGTCGTTCTGCCGTCGTTGATCGGCGACGATTGCATCTCTCTGGACCCCGGTCGGGGACCAAACGTTCATCCGGTCTGACAGCTGAGAGACGGTGCAAAGAAGCGAGAGTACAGCAGCGAACCCTCGACGACTTCGGTGTGCCAGCCAGCAAGGGAGACGACGCTGGCGCTTTAGTCATGCAGCATGGGTGGTGACACTACTTGCTGACTGGACTGAAGATCCCTGCTGCTGGTGCTGGATAGCGCTGGGGTTTGTCGCAGAACGATTATTACGGCTCGAGAAGCGAAGATGCAGCAGATATCAGCCAAGCCTATTCAAGCTTGATGATGCGAGGTTGGCATTTTATTTGTTTTGTATGTATGTCTGTCTATATATCCCCAAGAAAGGGGCGTCATCATCATCATCATTATCATTGTCATGGACCGGGCTCTGTTTGGAGACCATGGTCATGATGCGGTTTACGGAACAAAAGGAACTGGGATGGCACGGCATTGGTTTGGGACACGGGATCGGGATCGGACAGCATGGGAAAGGCAATTCAAAGAATCAGATAGCGATAGTAAAAAGAGAAAAAAGAAAAGAAGAAGAGACGATATTACTATTACAAAGATGACCGTTCAAAATGAGCTGACGAGGATGAGCTGATGAAGGGTGCGACTCGGTGTGTGTGCGACGATGAGCTGACTACACGCACCAGGCTTGATAGATGCTGCTGAACCGCTCATTCGGGACATGAGTGTGAGTGGTGAGTGAGAGATCAGGTGGTCGATGAGCTCAACGACTGGCTGCGATGCACCACCAAATCTCCCCTTCCGGAAACTCGTGTCGTCCCCCTCAGCTGAAAACCGCCCCAAGCGAGCCAATCCGTACTAAACGGGCCAGCCCAGAGCATCACCGATTCCGAACCATGGCTTTTGGGCTTTTGTCTGGATGCCAATTGCGCCGCGCGTTGAGCTGAAAAAGGCTCCCGGTCATGCCCCCCCTTGTTAGGTTAGGTTAGGTGGAGAGAGCTGGTGCCAGCCACAGCGGAGGAGGACGGACGGGTAGGGCGTCACGTGGTCAGGGCGAACGGGTCCTGCTTACGCAGCCCTACGGCGCAGGTGGGGGTGGGGCCTTTGAATTGGCTGGGCCTGGGCCTGGTGTGGAGACAGATGGAAGGGAGGGAGCCGGCTTGTGGCTGGTGCAGCGGGTGTGGCTGGTGGCGGGGTAGGATCCCGCGCGTGGTGTGGCTTGCCGAGGAGGGGCAGGCAGGGCTAGTAGGGGAAAAGTTTGGCTTGCAGTTTACATCGGCGAGAGAGTCATCCATATTGGCCAGCGTTTTCACGAGTCTACGGCTTTCATTTAATCAGAGGCATAGAGCTGGCATAGAATCGGGGCTGGACGAGAAGTTTACACTGCATCAAAGAACGGGGCAATCATTTTCATCACTTGGAGCTTCCCCTCTCTTCAGCCGAGGCACCGACTCTCGAAGCAGAAAACACTTCCGAGGCTCGCATTACGGCCTATCCCTTGCAAGTCGCAAAGGTGGCGGACCTCGACGACTCCCGGCCCCAGCAGTGGGAAGAGTTTGGTCATCAGTTTGCACCTGGCGAGTTGGAGACGCTCAAGCGCAGCATTGTCGAGATGGCTCTGAACAGAATTGAGGGGCAAGACGAGCTTTTCGTTGGCGGGTAAGTGAGCTGCTATATGCAAAATTTGACACAACAAGGCTGACCTGATACGTGCAGCTTATGGGCTCTTCGACGCTCTGACTCCCTAACTGAGAGACGCATAACTCATGTACTCTCTATGATTGCGTTTGACACCGCCAATATGAAGAATTTCAAGGATGAGTCGTGGACAGAATATGGCAAAACATTCAAGCATTTGAGTATCGACATCGACGACATCGAAGACGCCGATTTACTTATTGAGTTGCCGAAAGTCGTGAAGTTTATCGATGAAGGACTCAGGGGAAATGCTTCTTCTGTCACCCCTGGCCAAGTCGAGGACCAGGAAGCGGGAGGCGTCGACATCACTGGCGCCGTCAAAGACCTGACCCTCGACGATCAGAAGAAGGGCGCAGTCTTTGTTCACTGTGCAGCTGGAAAGTCCCGCTCCGTCGCTGCCATCATCGCATATCTCCTCTGGCGCTATCCTAACCGCTTCAACCCCAACATCACGCCCACCGCCATTACCGATCCGACACACGCCCATCCCGGACCCTCCAAGCTCCGCTCTCGCAAGGAAACTGCTGAAGAGGCCGTCCACGCCGCACTTACCTTTGTCCGCCGCTCTCGGCCGATGGCGGAGCCGAACCCCGGATTCATGGACCAGCTGGCCCTGTGGTGGGAGATGGGCTGCCCTGACGACGTCGAGGGCCACCACCTGTACCAGCGGTGGGCTTACAAGCGTGAGGTTGAGCTGAACGTGGCCGTTGGTCAGGCACCCAGCAGATTACGGTTCGAGGATGAAGAGGTCCAGGCACAGGATGAGTCTGGCACAAGCCTGCGATGCAAGAAATGCCGCCGCACTCTGGCAACTTCCGCTTTCATAGTTGCTCACAAGCCCGAGACCCCAACGAAGGAGCCGTGTCCACACTTCTTCGTCGAGCCGCTGGGCTGGATGCGCGGAACACTCGAGCAGGGAGAGCTCAACGGCCGACTCATATGTCCCAACACGAAGTGCGGCGCCGGAGTTGGGCGGTACGACTGGAAGGGCTTCAAGTGCTCCTGCGGCGGCTGGGTCACGCCGGCGTTCTCGCTGCAGCGGGCCAAGGTAGATGATGTCGTGAAGAGGGCAGTTGGGGTTGGAGCTGGAGCGAACTTGGGCATCCGTATGCCGCCGGGGGCTCGCGGTGGTAACCTGTAAGGGATCGGGGATGGGGATAAGGCAGCTTCACCCACGCACACGCACGAGGCTCACTACCGCGCTGTGCTTCCGTCGTGGAACTGAGATCGTCGGCACTTGCGTCCTCCCCTTGGCCCTGTCAGCGGGATCCTCGAAGGCCGACCGTTTTGGCCAACCGCCCGTTTCTTTCAACCTCCGTATCCGTGTCCGTCTCTCCAGCCGCTGCCGAAACGTGCACCGGGCCCCGACCTCGGCCCCGCGATGAGACAACCGGGGCTTTTCTTCATCAGCAGTCTGCAGCAGCAGCGGAGGGGAGCCTCGTGGCGCTCAGTTGACGTCTCTCTAGGGCGTGGTGTGTGTGTCTAGGCAGATTGGGCAGAGCGTCGTTAGGGCTTACGGGGAGGGGCATGGTGGCTTGGGCGGGCAGCAGCAGCGACTGTGAGAGCGTCTCGCCCGGTGAGAATGAGGGGCTTTGGAGATGAGATGATGGCATGGTGGTGACGGAAGTCCAAGAGAGAATACCGTCAGACGGCGAGGATGGATGCACCGGAGGTTGTCTCGTCCGTCATACGGCATGATCGGGATTGGCTCGCTCGCCACTGAGATCGGGACGAGGTAATCGAGCCGGCTTACGGGCACGATTTGGCGAGGCGAGGCGAGGCACAGAGCTCTCACGGAAGCGTCGGCCGCTGTTCGCAAACTAAGAGATGTCTGTCATCAATACTTGGACGCCCGATCTTGGCGATGCCCCGCGATAGAATCTGCTCTGTACAAGGCCATGCTCGAGGGCAAAGTCCCCATGCTCGAGATACACCTCACACCCCCCGTTTGGGCTAGCCATGCGAGCGAGGCACGTCTCGGAAGTCCAGTCCAGTCCAGAGCGGTGACCTTAACATTATTCTTCCTCCCGCATCCCTCAGGACGTCACGTCACAGCACCAGGAGTCCGGTCGAGACCAGCAACACCCATGCACACTCGCAGCGGCCAAAGCACGCACGCACCGACAACACAACGCCTCTATTCCCTCGTGGGAAATGCCCGACTCTGCACGTCCTCAGCCATCTCCGCCTGGCATCGGTGGTCGGAGGGGACTTTGGCCGAGCTAAACTGTAGAGCGTATCAATACTCAATAGACGGTCTGCCTGTGGTGGATACGCGAAAGGACGCCGTCTCACGCAGCGGCTGGGGTCGTAAGGCTGACGGGACGCCGCTCAGCGGGGAGGCTTGAGAGCGTCATCTCGCATCAGGCTGAAGAGGCATACATAGCAAGGGAATGGCGGCGGTGGCTGATTGGCAAGCAAGCAATTCCGCGCCGCAGAGCGGAAAGGGGGGAGTGGATTGTGAGATATCACACCCAGGGAGGGAGTGAGTGAGCGCTTCACGATCGACCGGGGCAGCAGCAGCAAAGGGGAATTCGATAGTCCCAATCGATGGGCAAATTTGACAATCCGTTCGGGGACTTTGACAGGTCACAACGCATAATTTGCCCAGCACCACGCACGCGCGCGATCGAAGTGCTGACACCGCGCCGACATCCGGGGGGCGGGATGGTCAGCATCTAGACGGTAGACGACAGCCTCACAATTTACCCCGAAAAAGCAAACAATCCCCTGGCATAGCAGTAAGCCGCGGTAGTTCGATGCGCCGAGGGAAGCCCATTTCGGCCATTTTTCGCGCGGGAGAGAATATCCGTCGGTGGGCAGTTGTAAGATGTGCCTTCATTCAGCGTTGTTTGTTCAGAGTGTTGATCCTTGTTTGGACTTTGGTCTGACTGCCGGATGCTCACTTCTGACAGGGCTGGTGGGACAAAGTACTGTGGCGAGGGTTTAAGTCCTGGCTGGGTCTTACTCTACACTGTTCCATTACCGAGGACTTTGGCAATTGAACGGCAGGAATTTCTGCCGTTGAAGTATTAGGAAACTATTTTGAGAATCACAGGGTATTGTCGAGTTTAAAGACTTAATTAAGCAATAGGCTGAACATGACAATTTTGGGCAAATATGCAGAGCAACTATATGCCAAGAAGGGCAATTCATCAACTCTCGCTTTGTATCACCACTCACTCAGCAATAAACCACAACTCTGTCGTAAGTCGTAAACAACTCCGTCATCAATCATCAACAACTCCACTGTTGATCGCAATAAGAGTCTCACCGCAATGCAGTGTTTCATGCGAGTGTGACATCACTCACACTCCGTCAAAGAGGCAATATGACAGGATTCATCGACCGCAACTGCATTAGAACTTGCACCTCCAAAGTCTCAAAGACGTCGGGATTAACCACAGAACCCCCACAACATCGCCAATTCTCTCTTCTCGCATTCCCCAAGCCCAAAGTCCTTCGTCATGCCTTAGTCTTCTTGGCAGACGCACCCTCAAAACTACCGATGTGCTGCCAAAACATGCTTGCCATGGGACTTTGGTTTTCCCTCGTCAACTCGCTGCTCGAGTCTTGACACCGCTTCTGGGGAAAGTCCGACAAAGAAAAGCAGATCGGGGCGAGATCTAGAAGGCTTCCGCGTGGCTTTAGCGTCGAGACGGGCGTGCTTTGCTCGTGGGGCGGGCGGGATATCGGGAGGGATCATGGATTTGCGTGTCTGGCTCGCTGACTGCATTGGCACCACCACACCATTGTTTTCTGCTCTGGGCCTGGCGCGGAGGGTTGCGATGGGGATGAACTGTGAGATGCGATGGGAGGGCGATGGTCCGTTGCAAATAGTCTGCAAGCTGGCTCGTTTGGATGATAGGGGGTGGGAGTAAGCAGCATCCTCGTCAGGGCATCAACAACCGCATCAGTTTTTTCCAGAACGATGCTCGTCATGAGATCCACGCCACCGAGCACAGTGAGGTCATATCACACCCCCTCGGCCGTTTGCTATATCGGTCCTAGATGGAGAGGGGAACCCAGACGGCCGAATGCTGATCTCCCTTGTTGGAGGTCAACTCTGGGTCGGCCGAGTCTTAAGACCGGGAGCAGTGAGGAGGTCGTTCCGCGTGCGTTCGCTGCGGCGTGGGGTTGTATCCGGGTAGCTTTGGCGTCCAGGGGGGGTGAGCTCTGTAGGGCAGAATAGGGGTACAAAGGGCACAAGTACCCTCTAGTCTGACGGCAGATGGCGGTCTTGCACACCCCCCTGGAGCGTCCCCTCGTTCCTCTAGAAGCACACCGCATGTGCGAGAGTGACAGGCATCAAGGGCAGGGCAGGCTTCTGTTTCGAGCAGGGGAAAAGGCGGTTCGTGCCATGGATGTTTGTCCATCCGTCGACGCTCGAGCAAGGGCTGGCTAGGTCACCCAACCCATCAGCCATCCGTCTGGAGTCCCATCGATTCCAGCCACAGTCTCATCCTAGTCCAGAGGCTTGTCGCTGTGAGGCTGACCGAGCGTGGCTGTTGTCAGCGGCGCAGATCGTGTTGAGTCTCATCATGGGAATTGTAAAAAAGGCGATGACTTCCCGAGATACATGAGATATTTTCCAGCACAAGTCGACAGCACTATCACCAACACACACCCCTCTTGGGGCCGTCACTCGTGCTTCCGGATGTCACCTTGTTAGCTTCCAAGTCGGTCGACATACATGTCTGCAGAACGCTGACAACGCAAGGGAGTGTGTCTCTCCCAGCCGCCAGAGGCAACGGTAGATCCGGCCAGTCGGTAGTTGAGGCTAGCGTCGACTCGGCCATAACGTCCTACGGACTTGAGGATGACGTCCAGGGCTGTTTAGGGCTCGGTCACATGGGGATATGTCAATGCGAAGCGTCAGCCGTAAGTGAGCTCTGACCTCTAAGGCTGACCGCACGAGATTCATGGACAATAGACCGCAAGACTGTCTTCGACTCCCTCAAACCGTGAAGAGGATGTATCGACCAAAATCACCACAATGTTTACCGAGAAATCAACGCCAAGCTCAGTCGGCGTGCGTTGGTCATCACCACACAGGGCACTAGCCGTCCTGCATGCAGCCCTTCTCAAGCCCGTCTTGGTGCAGTCATCATGGGACGTTGGGCGGAGCGATCTCCCGAGCAGGGTATCGTCCTGATTTGCTGAGATGGTCTCGGTCTCTGCAACCCGCGGCATCGTCGTTAGTCTGGCTCGCCCGAACTTGATGATTCCCGCTGGTCTGCTGACAGGGGCCGGCAGGACGATGCTGGAGTGTTGCTTCATAACATTGCTGTAAGCAGAGACTACGCCAAGTGCGGCCTCGAGACTACTGCTGGGACAAACTATCACCATATCCCCGCTCGGAGTTCCAGGGCATTGTTTGCTGCTTCAACTCCGGACGGGGTCTGAATCGGCCGCCGGGGAACGTGCCAGAGAAGGGATCACCACTGCTGCGGAGTCTTTACCTCGGGGATGCCGTGCTAATCGGGCCGCAGAGGTTGTTTCATGGGTATATCCAGCTCGTCTGGGGAGGATTGAATGTCGGGGATGGACAGTTTCGTCCAGACAACGAGGGCAGCATATCAAGCGGCATGGCCCTCACCATGTCTCCCGCTTATTATGACAACTCTCAATTGTTCAGCCAGCCATCTGCCTTGGCAAGAGCCTAAGCCAGCCACATTACTTGAGAGAGTGTGTGCTAGACGAATAATATGTCCGTCGTGTTTCTAGAGGTCGAGGGCAGGTGTTGAGGCACGTAAGCACTAGAACCCATCCGGCAGCTCCAGCAGTGCACCAGCGAGTCTCAGGCGTTCTCTCCGGGCATGATGTTATTCGATCCTTTGCCCTATTCTTTCTCTGAGTTTAGTGGACTGCAGTGTCGGGATTGGGTCATGTTGCCATCGATAGTTGAGGGGGGTGTGGGCGAATCGCGCAGGGAATGGACAGATCGTGGTTGGATTCCGGGCTCGATCCAAGAGGAATCTCGCTCGGACTTCAGTAGGCAGCATCGAGGACAAGGACCTGGGTCCCATAGGGCGGCTGACGGGACTTGGGTGGCGCCAAAGCGCAAGATACGACCATGTTGAGGACAGAGCCTCATCAGTTAGGATGCTGGTCTGCCTCGATTGTCATCACCATAAAGAGTGACCTGTAATGTATCTCTAACTATGACTCGAAACAAGAGACTCCATAGACTGACTTGACTGGGGTCCGAGTGGAAACGGAGGTTCCGTTGGATTTGGGGGCTAGTCTGGTTCAGCCCTGCCAGGCATCACCATCCATCCCAGGGATTGAGAGATCTGATAGGCGTTGAGACGAGCCACCGGGAGTGAACCAATGGCTGCCTGTGCCCCGTTAATGAGAGATGCAAAAAAAAAAAAAAAAAAATATGCATCAACTCCGTCTCGCTACCGGATATCCTAAGTCCTTCGGTGGACGAAAGAGCTTGGATGAGTTGAGTGACATTGATTGTGGAGGATCTGCTTGATAGACACGGGGACGCCATTTTCCGACACCATCGGAGGGAATGAGAGGGGACTTTGGAATCAAAAGAGAACTTTGAACTATGAGACCAGAGTGCAAGAATTTTTTTTGTCCCATGAGGAATCTTGACACGTCGATCCACCACTCGGAGACGCCGTGGGCTAGTGATTTTCTATCAATAGGATGGAGAATTGGTGAAGATGGTGTGCTTTCAGCAGGGTCTCGAAACGTGCTGCGTCCTGCCCCAGGATTGATCGACTTACAGAGACAGATATTGAATTCTTGTCTCTTGTACCTTGTACCTTGTATGTTGAGACCCGCGCCACTGTTGAGTTATGGAGTTAAGGTCTTGACTCTTCAGCCTATGGTCTTGTCGTTGTCCATCCTGTTGCGTTGAAGTTTCCGTCACTCCGAAACTGTAGTCGTGACCGCCGCTCCTTCTGAACCCCTTCTTCGTCATCGAATCCATCTGTTGGGTTGGAACTGTCGGTAAAACGACAGCTCTCGGCAGGCTGGACAAGTTGTCCTCTGTTTCGTAGCTCTATAGAGGCCCTTCCAGGCTAGAGACATCAGAATGACCCAGCTCCTATCAAGCCTCGTCGGAGGAAACACCTGCAGCATATCATCTGCCGGGGAGATCTGTAGGGACCGACGGGAAGTAGCCCGGCTGAGAAGCACGTTCTCTATCTCGCTTTGCAACTTCGGCTTGTCGCTTCTTCATCAACCGTTGTGAGTAGAACGAACTGCATCTTTCAGCATGAGTCCAGAGAGAAGGGGGCAGCAGTAACAAACCTCTTCAACTCAAAGACTCGAGGCTCCTCTGGTTCTGGAGTAGACTCATCTTCACTCTTGTCCTTGCCCTACAGCCGTCAGCGTCATTCACCACGGTAACATTGGTGAAGTGGGATGGACTCACTTTGTCCGACTTCTTGTCATCATCCTTCTCCTTCTCTTTGTCCTTGTCCTTTTCATCGTCCTTGTCTTTGTCTTTGTCTTTCTCTTTTTCCTTCTCCTTCTCCTTCTTTTTCTTTTGTTTCTCTTCGTACTCCTTCTTCAACTTTGCCTTCTCCTCCTCGAGCTCCTTTTCTCGCTTGGCTTTCAACGCATCTTGATCAATCTTGGGGCTGCAAAAGTACTGGTCTTTCAAGTGTATCGGGCAGACGTAGAAGAAGTCCTTGATAAAGCGTTAGATGTGAATCCGAAAAAGAAGGCCCTCGAGTTCTTCTGCACCTTTTTGTCCGGTGTAATTAGAACCGACGTGCTGGACTTGTAGCAGATATCGCAGGCTTTGGCAGATGCTTCGGCCACGCGGCGATGGTGGTAGATGTTGGGAAACGGCGCGGACATCGAATAGGGGTTTCGTGACGCCCGAGGAGATAATTTGACTCTATAGGAGTCCCGGGTGCAGGCTTCAAAAGGACTTCTTCGCTGTCGGGAAATGCAGCGAAGGTATCGCGGGGAGCATCAACTGACGTCAGGCGCCAACGTCCCTGAAAGAGCCCAGCGCCTGCTGCATGGTGACTAAGCCAGCGCCTTTCTTATCTTATCGCCCAGCAATGACGATGGCAGTCTGCTAAGGCTGCACTTTTGAGGCCAACAACATCGACTTTTCCCCTGGAAAGGAGAATTGCCCTCCCGCTCGCCATCGCCCAGTCATCTCCAGCCAGATTTTCCTCGCAATGAGCGCGCCGCTCGATTCCCAGCGGCTAGGCGCCATCTTCCAGGCCCGACCAGATATTCTCGATGGCATCAAGCGAGCCGCTGGTATGGCCAGCCCCTGATTTGCAGCCGCGTCATGAGAAGAAGACTAATATGTGATTTCAGACTCTCCCGGACGAGTCGCTCTCTTCAACGAGATTGCCAGTCACATTTTCGATCAGTACCATCTCGAGGACCAGCCAGCACACAAAAAACGACGGGTCGATGTTGGGCAGCCTGGTGCGGCTGTGAACGGGAGCAGCAAGAAATCGAACGCCGCAGATGAGACCGTCCTTCTCGAGATCAAGGAGATCTCAGTCTCTGTCCCGCAGAGGAAGAAGTTTGAGCTGTGCTTCACCGCAAACCACATCTATGCCAGAGCCCCGAACACAACGACTCCTGTTCAAGGCATCTCCCATGCTTGGAGTGATATTGGTAAATAAACAAGCCCATGCTGTAATACGAACTGGTGCTAATAGGCTCCCAAGAGTACGCGTTCTGCCTGCCAGTGCCAGAGAAGACGCAGGTTCAGCACAACTATTTGCTTTTCCCGAAGGGCACTTATCTACCTTCGAAAACGAATCCCCCGACCGTCGAGCCGCTGGTCTTCACGATCCCAGCTACACCACCCAAACAAGGCACGATCGGGGGTACCGATGCCGGTAATGCAGCCGCAGTATCAGACTCGTACAAGACGCTCTTCCACTGGGCTTTAAGCAGACATCTCAAGACGGCAGGGAACAATGTCGAGATTGTCTCTGCCAATCCCAACAAATTCCACAGCATGGTCCGCCAGCCGCACAGGCCCAACGAAAAGGCTGTCCATGTCAAGGCTTTCAGGGGCTCCAAAGACGGGTACCTGTTTTTCCTCGAGAACGGCATCCTCTGGGGTTTCAAGAAGCCCCTCATGTTCATCCCCCTCAACCGCATCGTCGCGACCAGTTACACCAGTGTGTTGCAGAGGACATTCAATATGGTTGTCGAAGTCTTCGCTGGCGAAGGCGATGAGACAGAGGAGCTCGAGTTTTCTATGCTTGACCAGGAGGACTACGGCGGTATCGACGACTACGTCAAGCAGAACCGTCTGCAAGACCGCAGCATGGCGGAGCAACGCAAGGCTAAGCTCGAGCTGGCCGAGAACCGCGGGCCGAAGAAGGGTGCTAACGGTGCCGAGGCCGATGGCGATACAGCCGGTAATGTGGGCGAGGACGGCATGACGGAGCTTGAGCGGGCACACGTCGAGGCTGAGCAGCAGTTGCAGGACGAGGAGGATGAGGACGAAGAAGATTATGATCCTGGCAGCGATGGTGAGAGCGAGGGGTCTGGCGAGTCCAGCGAGGAAGACGACGATGATGATGACGATGAGGGCGACGGCGAAGAAGAGGGTGAGGAAGGCGGAGAAGAATACGATGAAGAGGGAGGCGAAGAAGAAGGCGAAGAGGAGGAAGAAGAGGCCGAGGAAGAGGAGGAAGAAGAGGCCGAGGAAGAGGAGGAGCCTGCTCCAGCGCCAGCCCCTGCCCCCGTGAGAGGAGGCTGGGCGACGATGAACTCGCGTCCCAGCAACGCTATGGATGTGGACGAGGCGTTTGATGTTGTGGGATAGATGGTATGACATTTGGCAGAAATTCTAGGCCATGAAAGAGCCCATATTATATAGACGGAGTCAATGAGGTTAGCAGAAGTGCTTGTCAGAGCACTTCCATGTATACAGGAACCAATGTATTCCCCACGAATGATGGATGGTTTAAATAAATATCATCAAGGAATACTCCAGAGGTATCTCGATCAGATCACAAAACAACAAACTAATATCCCACAGCTTTACCACCATTTTTCAGATTCCATGACTCCATATTAACCAGCATAGCACATCACCTCCGTCCGGCCACTGCGATGATATCTCGCGAGAGGAACTCCGCACTATAACCCGTCAGTCTCTTCTTCTAGGTCAGGACGCAAGGAAATCTCAGGCGCACCTTTCCGCAACGATGGTGGACGTCCTTCAGGGAGTTGATGCAGTACGGGATGCATCCCAGACAAGTCGTAAAGCACACTGCAGCCGCAATGAAGCTGGTCCAGTCAGTTAAACTCTCGCAGAACATCTTACTCTTGACTTTCACACCCCGCAGAAAAGGACCTACTGAGTAAACCCTCCCGCCTCCGGCGCCGTATCCGTCATCGCCCGATTCCCGCACTTCGGACAAATCACCGGCGCGCTCTGCGTCTGCAACGCCGCGAGCGGCACGCTTGTTTGCTGCTGATACTGCGGCTGCTCTTGCAGCGGGATGCCATCCTGAGGAGGATAGTAGCCGCCCTGCTGCGGAGGGAAGCTGTTCTGCTGAGGCGGGTAGAAGGCCTGCGGAGGGGGCGAGCCAAGAGGCGTATCGCGCGAGGTGCTGGCTTCGTAGTCCGGAGGAGGAGCTTCGCCAGGTTGCGGGTCTTTGGGAGGTGCTGGGGAGTGTTAGTCGGATGCTTCGGAGGCGCTGGGAGAGGAGACCTACTTGGTTTCTCCATGTTTGATGCCTTGTCGTCGGTTCTGATGGAAGGCTCGAAGTTTAGATAGATCGAGTATTAAGAAACGAGGGAGAATAAACTCTCAAGCATCAAAGTAAGAAACCTGGAAGCTTATGTACAGCCATCCCTCCCTCCTACACAATCACCCCCAACCCTGTCCCTCATCACACAGCATCCCCTCCCAACCTATCAACCCTTCTCCGCGTAAGCATAGCGTGCCATCCAAGCCTCCCTGGATGACGAGGTCGCAGTTCGCAGGTCAGGTGATGTCATCTTTGCTCGGACTCTCGCTCTCGCAAACGCGTATATCTGACATTGGCTGCAGGGTTTCGTGGCAGCGATCGACGGGTTTTGCAGGGAATTGGTGAGTTGGGGGGCTCACGCACGTTTTGGGGCGGTGCGTCAAACTTGATGTGGCGGATGATCGACAGAGGAGGTTATAGCTATAAATATGTATTGAGGTTGATATTCTTCTAAATGGCTTAGGTGATTTGGTTGAAGGGTTGCGAGGATAGCTACTCCACGGTATTAACAGCTTCAAGTCGCAGATTCAAGGAACTAAAGATCAAGGAACACTCCCAGATAGTTGTATGCGCTGCCATTCCCTACCATGCTCTACCTTACAATACAGCACGGCCACAAGATATCTCTCAAAAGAAACGAACCATATATAATACACGAACCCTTCAGCCTCCCGCTGTGTGTGCCCTGCCCTGCCCTCACTCCATCATTAGACTCCCTGCCGCATTCCCTCATCCATGAACGTAACCATGACCATGCCAGAATGCTGCCCTAGACCACCAGACTTCCCGCGTCTATAGCCGGAGAGGCTTCTCAAATTACAACCTCGTCGTCGTCAGGATCCTCTATGCTCGTCCGCCTCTTGGCCTCCTTGACCTCCACGGCGCCCTTGCTTTCCTTGTCATCATCATCCTTGTCGTCGAATCCCGTGAAGTCGTCGTCAAAGCCGAGCCGCTCTCCGCTCTCCTTCTCCTTCTCGGCTTTGGAGAGGCCAAATGGCCAGAGACCGCTGAGGCCTCTGCTTCCGCTGCCCTCCTTTGCGGGGTTCACGGCGAGAGGTCGAAGAACAAGCTTGTCTTCTCCCCCTCGCTCATCCTCTGCCATGGCGAAGTCTCCGAATTCATCGTCATCATCATCTTCGGCAGCGTCATCGGAATCATGACCATCTTGCTTGCCCCTTCTCCGGACTACGCCACGCCACCAAGAGCCTCGGTCGTCATCTTGAGCGCCGTCGTCGTCATCATCAACATCCTCTTCTGTGTCCGCAAAAGGATCCTTGCCATCATCATCGTCGTCGTCATCGTCATCATCATCTCTGTTCTGAGTCGACGAGCCTTGCGCAGCCTGTTGCTGATTCTTCTGATGCATCGCCAGACGGGCAGCGAGTTGTAGTCTTGCCCGAGACGGAGGAATATTCAGAGGCGGTGGAGGAGGAGGGGGAGGCGGAACTGAAGGGGGATCTAGCGATCCTCCCGAGTTGTTGAGAGGATCAGTATACGCCCGGAACTAGACGCGGAATTAGTCTCCCAGACATCGGTAGTTATGAGACGACACAAGGAAAGACGAGTCCGCAGAGATCAAAACCCCGAGTAAGCTCTGACAAGCCAGCCATCTTCAAAGGCCCTTGCCCTTATGACGTGCGCTCTGATACATGAAACCCCAACGCTCGTTCCAACCTAATTCGCTTTCCATCATACAAAGTCCATCATATCTTGATGCACACCCATTTGGTGTGATAAAAGAAGGGCTAGAATTGTGCAAAGCGGAAGACGAGCCACCAGCAGATCAAGGTTGCGCTGCTAGATACGGTGACGAGAAGGCAGCAGACTAACTAGAGTCTACCAGGACACCTCAAGAAGTCCATGTCATGATCCCAAGAACTATCGTCGGAATGCGTGACATCAAAATCGTCCTCGTCTCCGGGATTCCCATTGTCTCCTTCCGTCTCATCTCCCGTAAGGCCAGAGACGCCTGGAACTGCCGGGGTCTGTTGTTCACCAAGACTGGCCTCTCTCTGGGGGTTGTCTGCCGGCCTAGCGGCGGACTCTACCTGCACTGCGTCGGGCATCTCCTCGTCCTCGTCCCTGCGGGGTGGTAATGAGATCCCCTCACCAAAAGGGGCCATCTCCTGATTTCTCTGACGAGTGCCAGAAGTTTCGGGAGATCCCATGACGACGTCTTCAGGAGAGTCGGAATCAAATCGTTGCCCAGCAGTGTTCGCACTCGTATCCAACCCGTGATCTCCAGGAGAATCATTACTCACCTCAGAATTGACATCCTCGTCGTCCCCATCGCCGTCTTCGTCCTCTTCGTCACTACTGCTGCCGAAACCAGACATAAGGGTACCGGCACTAATGGTAAAGGGCCCAATACCGTTGCCATTGTTCTCGCTCAGCTCGATGCCTCCGTTAAGGCCAGCTTCAGCCAGAGCATTGGAGCCGGTGTTGGTGTTGGTTAGACCCGACAAGCCGACGCCGCCGAGTCCGTTGCCACCCATGCCCCTGTTGCCGAGCGCAACTTCAGGTCTCACGCCGCCTAGGATAGCATTATCCCGCTCACGTGTCTCTGCAAGTGCGCCCTCGACGTAGTTGATCCAGTCCTGGCTCATCACCCTCTCCATAACAATCTCAGAGAGCAGCTCCGGAGGATGGCGTTCGGTAAACTTGACCACTTCCTCTGCAATCAAGGTTAAGTGACCCATGTAGCCCATTCGGGTTTTGGTTCGGGCCTGTGACTCGTCACTGGCCTTCTGGCCGTTGATGATGGCGCTGGTGATGTCTGCGGCCTCAAACAATGAAACTGCCAGCGTCGGGTTGTATCCGCGATCCATCGGTCCGTTAAACACTTGTTGCACGATATCGTAGACGACATTGTGCAAGAAGTTGTTCCATGGATACGCGAAAAAGAAAGACTATAACAATTAGTCCTCTACCGACATGGGTGAATGCTAAAGTCAACACTTACAAGAATCGTTGGCACAACACGGTACTCAACAAACTGCATCTTGAGGAAGTCTCCCACGACAGGTTCCATAGAGGCCGCGGCGGCCTGCTCCTCCTCCGCTTGAGACATAGCATCCGAGGCTATTGAAGTGTTCCCTTCGTTAATGGAAACATCGCTCGCAGCCACGTGAGGTTGGTCGGCAGCCAGGGGCGGTCGATCAGCACCTGACTCGGGAGCAGGGGGTGCAGAGAAAAGCGGTGCGGGAGTGTCCTCAGGGTGAGGAGAAAAGTTTCGGAGCTTGTCATCAGGCTTGACTTCTAGTGTGTCTTTCGATCCCGGTTCGGAGGCTGCGGGTGTGAGGATGACAGACGAATCTGATGCTGAGCTGGACGGTGGCTCCTGAGACTTGTCTTGACCAGAACCGTTCTCGACTTCACCCTTGGAGATCTTGGACTCCTCCAGGTTGGCCGGTTCATCGACTGTGACTACAGGCTCGGCAGGCTTGGGCTTGGTCGGGGATAGAGGCGCGACAACGAGATCAGGCTCCTCGAATTGCTGCTCGTTCAGCTTGTCCGCCGCAACAGCCAGGCGAGGCGAACTCAACGGCTCGTCAACAAAGTCCTCCTCGTCCTTATCGAGAAGAGACGCTGACGTGATCGGGGGAATGTCATCCTCCGCCTTGACGAACTCGTGCGAGGTGTCTTCACTCATTTCCTTGCTAGGCTCAACCTCCTCAAAGCCGTCATCGTCAGCGGCATTAGTAACCTCTAACCGCCGGACTTCCTCCGGGGCACCATGGGACCTGCGCATAGTCAAATCCTCCGCCGAGGGGTCTTCCTCCTTGAGAGGAATCAACTTCCCCTCGGCTCGTAGTCGTTGTCTTTCGGCATCTCGGACAGCGATCAGCTCCTCCGAGCCCAGCTCGTTCAAAAGTCCCATGTTGCTGCAATGTAGCAGCTCAGCCATCAGTTCGCAGGTCTTGAAGCGGTCAAAACCAAGGGGCTCGAGTTTCTCGCCAAAAGTCGAGTTGATCTTGTCCTTTTGTGCGGGGGTATCCATTATCAGGCGCATGAAGTTGGGCACATTCTGGGCAAAAAGTCGGAGGAGAGTGCCCAAATAGATGGGATCACGGCTTGACGGTACAGCGCTCGCTTCGGTTCCCATGTCCGGATCATAATCAGAATTATTCTTGCGAATGACCTCTATGACGATGCCAACGCCCACCGTCAAGGGGTTGCCACCACCCAGCATGTATCCGATAAGCTGCTCGACGCAGGACTTCGACACCAGCTGGCGGGTGAGCTCGTTGGGACCAATGCATTGTTGCTCGTTCTGCGAGGCATTTGCGGATATCGTAATGATGGCCTTGATGAAGTCGCCAGCGGCTGTTTGTACGACCCAGTTGTTCTCGGGGCTCAAGCATGAGAGCAGTTTGGGGATGATGTCTTTCGAGTAAAGCCACTATAAGCTGGTTAGAGATCTGGTACAAACAAGGCTGAAGGAGGGGGGCTGAATGCAGCGCATACCTCGACTACACCTTGACCACCCTCGTTGCGATCCAAAGCGATGATCTTGAGGAGGAGATCCATGATCATGGGACACTCGACGTGATTGAGCAAGTTGGGTACGGCATCGGGAAGGGACATGAGCAACTCCATCATGTCCTCCGTCTTCTTCTCAAAGAGGGATTCATTGACTTTGGTGAAGTAGCTCGCCTGGAGGGGGTCAAGCGGCGTGGGCCGCGACAGGAAATTCCAGAAATCCCGTATCAGCTGCCGGTTCTCTGTGAGGGCCTCGTAGATGGACCACGTGTCGGAGCTGAGAACCTCGCAGGCCACAAAGGCGTAGCGATTGCGCCGCTTCTCCTGCTCCTCCTCATCGTCGGTCTCGGGCTCGGTGGCGCGGGAGGATGCGCGTGGCCGCGAGAATGGTAGTAATCGGCCCTTGCCCTTGGTATCGTCATCGGTGGCGGCGGGCTCTTCGGGGGTTTCGACGACCTCGAGCTTCGGAGCTA
This sequence comes from Xenoacremonium recifei, assembly GCA_012184525.1. Lineage (NCBI taxonomy): Eukaryota > Fungi > Ascomycota > Sordariomycetes > Hypocreales > Nectriaceae > Xenoacremonium > Xenoacremonium recifei. The sequence continues at coordinate 213,789 of WOFQ01000013.1, read as the reverse complement.
CGACATATTCGAGCAGGCTTTGCAGGATCTTGTCCTCGCGCAGGTACTCGATAAGCTTGGTGTTGTGCTGCTTGAGCTCCTGGATCAGATCGCTCTCGTCCAGCAGCTCCTCGAGCGTAAAGTCGGGCTTGTCGAGGATCGTGTCGATGGTGGAGATGTTGGCGTAGCCGCCAAACCTCCAGAACATGGTGGCGGCTGTGAGACAGAGACTCTGCGACGGCGCCGAGGCAAGTCGCACCGGGGATGGACGAGGATCGAGGAGATGCGATCGAGATGGATCATGAAATTCGGGCGCGGGTCGGGGTCGGAGGATGGGATGGGCGATTCGACGGACGGCTGGCGGGTCGACGGGAGGGACAGGGGAGGGGGTTTGTTAGCCCTCTTCGCAGTTCCAGTGGTGGAGGGCGAGGATTAGGCCGAGTATCGCAGACCAGACCAGCAGGCGACGGGCCAGCAGCGAGGGAGAGACTGTGAGCGACTCTGACTCTTGACTCTGATAAGAAAAGGAGGGGACGACGCAGGCGTCTAAACCATGCCGGTGCTGCTGAGGCGCGGAGAGGCGATGCGGCCGGCGGCTGTTGATACTGTCTGTTGATGGATGGATAGATGGAGGTTCGAAGGGGGAGTCATCCAGAGGGGATGGATGGAGAGGGACGGGATGGACTGTGATGTCAGCTGGGAAGCCGCGGAGTCCAGGCGCTGAGGGCAGGCGCTGAGGCGCTGAAAAGACAGTGACCAGGTGCCTGGAAGTGCCTGAGATCCAGCGCTGGAGGGCGGCAATGGCAGCGGCAGCGGCAACGCGCCAAATCAGAGGTCACGGTGCGGCACTAACAGGGCGGGCGAGACAATTGCACACGCGACACTGCGAATGACCGAATTTTCTTTGCTTTTTGTGACTGTTGTTTCTATTTTTGCTCTCCATTTCCATACATCGTTCTTTAGGTCGAAAATGGTCAGATGGCCCAGCCACTCAGTCCATAAGGGTGCCTGAAATACTCCGTTCTGCTGGACGGATAACGAGATGGATTATTAAGACTGTTGCGTGCTTGCTAAGTCAAAATTGATAGAGCAGTCCGCGTGTGATAGGCCGAAGTATTGAGGCCTTCCTGAGCCTCAGATAAGAAAGTCACTTCTCTCCAAATTCGATCAAGATTGCCCTCCATCCATTTGTTCACTGCAAAGCATTACCTCTGAGAGTTGTTTTTCGTGTGGGCGTCTCCTCTGTAGGGCTGTTAGGCTTCCTCTGTTGGGCTCGGTTTCCATGGTTAGGCCGCGCTGCAGAAATCCAGGACTCAAGGACTATCGGAGCTGAAATCGGAGATGATAGAAAAAGATTAGGGGGGCAGTTCAGATGCAACATCTAGTCTACACTCTGACTTTTAAGATAAAGCGGAACACCATAACAGCTATTTCAAGCTCGTTAAATTTGAGACTCATGTTTCTTCCAAGTCAACAAACCCCCACAAAGTCAACCATCAGCCAGCCAGCCAGTCACGATGCTTCAGTTGGAGTGGAGTACACCACTAACAGATTTCCACTGTCTCACCCGCAATCGACGATAACCCACGTGAATCTGTGCCAGACACCAACAGGGGTCAACTCAACTTCTTGTTAACCTGTATCATCACCATCTTCATGGCCAACCTCGTCATTGATGCTTCTTAAATTCTATCACAGCCTCCCTCGTCATGCCGCAAGTTCCATTCTCCGTATCAGCCTCTCTCGTCATCCCGTGCCGCTCCAGAAACCCCCCTCCCCCAAAGTCAATCCCAGTGTCATTTGTATCCCTGCCCTCCATTACCGCCTGCTGCCTCGTGGCTCAACCCCGAAAAAGGCTGTCAATCCCTTCCTTTCTCCTCGTGGCGTCTTGCCCTGAGCACCGGGGCTGTGGTTGTGCCGCGAGCGGTCGGCAGTTGTGCGCTGACGACCTCATCAGCCGGTGCTGGAATGCAGACCCCCAGAATTCTCGCCCGCGGCATCCTGAGTTTATGTCATGATCGTCCCGCCATCTTGACGCCTCGTCAATCTTGCTTGAGTCGCAGCAGAGATCTTCCCGGATGCCCAAGCTCTCTCGGGCGGACAAACTCGCCCGGAGGCATTCCTCTAGGCATGACTCCGACTTGTGTAGATTTGCCCGTGAGACCCTGTTCGCTAGGTGATCGACGTTCCCGTCCTCCCGGCTGACGACTGCGTGCTTCCGCTCTGGAATGTTCCGGCTAGTCTCGAACCCGCACCTCGTACGCGGCCAGCCCATAGAGTTTCGCAGTAGAAGGCCGGGACAGCATCATAGAACCATCCTGTTGGGAATCGACCTTCTAGACGCCATCGGATGCAGGGCTTCCTCGTAAGGTTTCTTGGTAGAGTGCGGTTATGCCGCCCGTTGGCTGTGCTCTCCGTGAACCCTCGGAACTCTGATCATGCAGCCACACTCATCATCACCTGAGACAGTTTTAGGTTATTGTAATAGGCTTCTATGTCCATGTGTATTCTTTTTGTCTAAATCCTGCCCACCGAACTCAATTCGATGCCTAGAAAAGAATGAATCTAGGTAGTATGAACCCGACCAAAGGCACTGCCCCGATCGCAATGTGGTGAATATGCCACCTAAATGCCAATGCCAAAATCAACCGAGAAACCCAAATCCCCAGAATTAATGCTGTAATTACATGCAGATTGATACAGAGACAGTCCATGCGTCTGCATACCTCGTCATCAAAGCCCCTCATTTATCGATGCCGATCATCGGGCATTGTAGGCCAGGTAGTTAGGCGATCCAGTCCCCAGACTTGAGCCCTTGTTCTTCGTAGCGAGATACTTAATCCGGCGCGTCACTTGGGCCGGCGTCGTCAGACCGACCTTAGCTCGGAGCAGCAAGGCGATGCCAGCGACGTGTGGGCAAGCCATACTGGTGCCGCTGAGCGTGGCCGTGGCCGTGGTGCTGCCGATCCAGGTGCTCTTCACGCTGACTCCGGGCGCAAAGAGGTCGACCAGCGAGCCGTAGTTGGAGAAGCTGGCCCTGGTCCAGGTGCTGTCAATGGCACCGACGGTGATGGCGTTGGGCGCAGAGGCGGGCGAGTAGTCCGAGGCGTCCGCGTCCGAGTTGCCTGCGGCCACGACAGTCAGGACGCCCTGGGTATAGGCGTTCTGGATTGCCGTGTTGAATGCCGTAGAGACGCTACCGGCAAGGGACATTGAGATGACAGACTTGTAGGTCCGGCCCGAGCTGGTAATGTTGTTGACAGCCCACTCATAGCCATCCAGCACGATATCAGTGGTTGACTGGAAAGGGTCAGCGATGCCGTCAATGGTTGGACTCTGCTTTGACTTACACTGCCAGTATCAAAGACCTTGACAGACATCAAGTTGGCCTTTTTGGCCACCCCGTAGGTCTTTGCTCCGATGGTTCCAGCAACGTGAGTTCCATGCCCGTTGTTGTCAACGAACTCGGTGTTGGGATAAGCGTTATACCCCAAGAATGCTCGACCTTGAAACTCGGTATTCTGGGTGTAAAGGCCCGTGTCGATAATGTATGCCCACATGCCGGCCCCCGCATGGCTATCATACCAATATGAAGTGCTGCCGGGGTTGTTGCGAGCCGAAATTGCTGCCAGGTTCCAAGGAGCGTTTGCTTGGCTCAACTTAGTATTAGACAGAGAAACCGTCATGACGGGTTCAACCGTGACAACCTTGGTAAGATCAGTGTGATGTTCGGAAATCGTCCAGTTTCACTATGACGACTTACATGCTCGCTATCGTTGATCTTCTGGATGGTTTCATCGTCGAACTTTCCGGAGTAACCCTTGAAGTTGTCTGTCCAGACCTTGTCAACGCCGGTGCTGCTATCCAGGAGCTTCTTCAGCTCGGTGTCGGATGTTGTCGCTGCGGCACGACGTTCAATGCTCTTAGCATGTAGGTCCCGGACGAAGCGCATGTGGCTGGTGAGGATGGAATCAGGGATATTCTGCTTGAACGTGATGATGTATTTGCCCGGCACAATGGTTGAATCTTCGTCCCTCCGCTCTACCTTTTCCGCGGTGGGGAGGGCCAGTGCAAGAGGCAACAAGGCCAAGAGATACTTGAGAGAGACCATTGTGAAGTTGAGAAGGGGGGAGATGTGGGAAGTCTAGAGTTGCGTCGTTGCGATGAGCACCCTTGGGATCTGAAGAGAGGAGGCTGGGAAGGCATGGGAAGCCCAAACTCTTATACAAGTCGCTCATAATACGGATTGGGTTCGTGGGAAAAGAACCCCGTCCTCTACTTACTCGCGGCTCCAACGCCATCCCGTCTAGCCCTTCCCCGTTCGCAACTTACTGATGGACGCCTCTTCGCTAAACATCTCGATCCTGGCTTTACATCGTAACTCCCGAATCATGAAGCCACTGGCATCTGCGCGCGCGCGGCCCAGATCTGATGAATCGCCAGAAACCCAATTCTCGACTCACGGATCGACACTCGGCAGGCTCTGTTGGGATAGGGGCCGCCTGCCAGAGCCATGATGTTGCTCAGCAAGCCACCATGATTCTCTGCGCACCCCGAGGTCTGGCCCGACACGGGTTACACTGATCTGGCAAGGCGCACGGCACGCTCCTAGCGCATGTCAGAATGATTGACAGCCGCCTTGAGCATAGAGCGTCAGGGTTAGCGCCAGGGTTGTGGGCGTCCGGATCAGGGTCCAGCGCCGACGGGATCGGGCTAGGCCTGGGCGCCAGACTTCGGCTAGGACTCGGAGAAGAATCGCCAACGACGCAATAGAGTTCTCGCAACGCCGGCGTGGCCTGCGACGCCACCGCGCTCCATTATTGGCAGTGACAGCGCCTTTGTTGGACGGGATTGGACTGGTTGGCTGGCCGCCTCGAGGCGTGGCGAGATCCTGGGCAAATTCCAGCGCCGCGGAATGGTCTGCCAAATAGCACAAACTCAATCCCAACATACCAGCCAGACGAACAATGGCCGCGATTGTCTAATCCTAGACCGCGGCCTCGAATCGGATCCTGGTTCACAATGAGCGGCGAGAATCAAAATGGAACAAGAGAAACTTCGGTTGCGAGCCTCACGCGTAGAAGCATAGAACATTCGATACAAAATTTCCACTCAAGACACGCGCCAAGCCGATCGTCAGGAGTATTGGCATCTGCTGCTCTAGCGCGCGCCGAATAATGAATCAGTCTTAGAGAACAAAGAGAATCGATGGGTTCAGTTGGTGGCTCCCATTGTTGGACGCCATCACGAAGATAGATTGAGACAAACTGACGTTGCCGGCGATGCCCTAGTCGCGGAGTGGTAAGCTGAGTGCGCCGTCGAGCATCCGTCCCGGCGTAGTCTGCATGCTCCCGTCAGTCTATGTATCGTCTAGACTCTAGTCGACTCAGATCGCGAGCCCGGTTCCCCCAACTTCGCCGCCTTCAGCCGTGCTCTCGACCCCGGTGGCCGACTTAAACGTCTCCCGGGGTATCGGATCAAGCTCCTGCAACCGCCTTTGCCATCACCCGTAGTCCCCTGTCAAACTCAGTCTTGACGCCTCTAGTCTCGGAAATCTCCACCGGCAGCACGCCTTTCCACCAGCCATACCAGTCCGCAACCTCCCCCAGGTCGGCTTCTTCCAGGCCTAGCCACTCCTCTAGCTTGTCGTGCCACATGGGAAACAGGTGCTGGAGTAAGACCTCCTCAATGACCCGGGATCCGAGCAGCTGAGTCCACTTGAGAATGCCGGTCAGGACAGGAAGATACGGACCCTGATCCGCAGGGTCCACGCGAAAGTTAGCTCGCATGTACTTGCCCATAGACGGCAGAACATGTGACATGATGAGAGGCCGCCATTGTTCGCCGAGGACATCTTGCCACTGAGTGAGCCCTGGAAAGAGACCTCGCTCAAACTCCCACACATCGATGAGTTGCCGGAACTTCCTCCGAACGTCGGCAACCAAGCCCGTCCCTTTCGGGTCAAGGTGGTAGTGTGGCATGTACTGCAGCCAAGGGAACAGCCAGATGTGTGGCAGCTTGTTGCTTTGCCGCTTCTTCCTCGGGTTCCAGTCTGAGACAGCTTCTTCCAGTTTCCGGGTGATATTATCCACAAACTGCGCGCGGACAAAGGGGGGCAATAGATCGTTCCAGCTCTCCATAATACTAAGCATGGGTGTCGGCTCAAAGACATCCCACGCCCGCACCGCTGCAAGAGCTTTCGGTAGCCAAATCTTATACATCATGCTCTCGTATGGAGTCGTTGCTTTGTGGTGCCGTCGATAGATGTCGTCAACGTTGGCATTAGTGGAATCCCACGTGCCAACAGCCCGTCCCGTGTCCGATTTCATCAACAACCCGGAGAGGCTCTTGAGTTCCGCCGCAAACCGACTAGGCTCCGTCAGGGGTTCCCAGTCTGGATCTCGCAAGAAGGGGTAGATTGCTGCGACAGCTATGTCTGCCACCTCTGAATGCGTGACCTTGAGCTCGACGGCCTTTTGCAAGGATGCGATGGTTTGCTCCCAATCCGCTGCCGCCAATTCGTTGCTAACGAGGACCGAAAAAACCTGCATTCTTTCTAGGTCGAGTCTGAGGTCGTCCATTTCCTGCTCCTTCTCCTTGAGTTCCAGGTTGATCCAGGTCTTCCGCTCCTCCAAGCTCCTCCACTCGTCGGAGAAAGCAAGGAGATCGGTCTGTGCTCTCTTCACAAGTTTCCGGGCTTCTATCACTTCAGCCGTCTCAGGTGTTGCGGTCCCCGTTGTTGGTGTCATGATTCCGCTGGTCGAAGTGAGCAGCTTACTGCCCGGGCCCGTCATATCGAGGATCGGCGCGAAGGCATCGGGGATATGAAGACCCGGAGCTGTTGCCTTGAGTTCTTCTGCGGTCAGATATTTCGTCTTTTGGCGTCGTGGAGTGCTTCCGGCACTGTCGAATGCGCTTCCGATCGTCTTGTTCTTTGCCTTCTTCTTCCGCCGTTGCTTCTCTTCCTCGTCGGAGTCTACGACAGCTTCTCCGCGTAGCTTTGCCTGTCTCTTCTCCTCCTGTCTCTCTTGTTGCGACTTCTCCTTGACCGCGCCCAATCCAATACCTTGGGGACGGAGGTTCGCTTCGATGATGATGTTCCGACCTTGCCCCTCTTTGCCCAGACCCTGACCCTCAACGTATCCCATCTTCGCCATCATGCGTGCACCGAAGGACTTGGCATTGACCTTGCCTTTGGGCCCAAACGCACTAGGCTGAGGTTTGTTGGCAGGCGGTTTGCTAGCTGCAACATGTGGTTTAAGCTCAACCTCTTCGACCTCCTGCGCACCTGTCGACACGAAACTCATGCCTTTGTTGCGCAGGGTCTTCCTCTTCCATTTGCTTCCAGGACCATCATCCTCGCTGTCGGAGCCAAAGATTCCCAGCGCAGCATGTTCCTTATTGTTGCCGCCGACTCGCCGTCGTTTACGAGGGTTGAAATCTGCAAAGTCGTCGTCTGCGCCAAGTCCTGGCATTCGGAATTCATCTTCGGATTCGTCTTCGGAAGACGAGTAGTCGGCGGCGGAAGCTTTCGTGAGGCGGGAGGGGTCAAAGGAGGACCCCGTTGAGCCGTTCATGGTGTACTGCGAATGCGATGCTGGCGACTCGGGCGCAGCGCAATCTATTCGAGTTTGGAAGGGCTCTTTCGAGCCTTTTATAGTGAGCGCTTTCGGGTTGTTTGCGGCTGACGGCGATTTTCAGCGACTGGAAAGATGCCTGTCTGGAGGTCGTGCTGCCTGAATGAATGAGTCGCCGGCACACTGACTGCCTGGGAGGCTGAGGCCAAGGGCCATGAGAAAGAACTGCCTGGAGAAATGACGAAGTTGGGTCTGGGTTTATCTTATCTCCACGTGATCTCCCCAGGCTCAGAGCTACCCTAAAGCTTCCAGTCGGAAAGAGTTGGCTGTAAAGTGCCTAGGAAAATATTCTAAGCTCATGATGTGAAATAAATATTAAGATATCGCTATAAAGTAGTAGGATTCAGAGTCTACAAATGCCTGGATTACTTGATGTTTCTCTTGAGAATATTGGAGAAAGCTGTGGTTCGGCTGTAAGTGTGGCGTAGGGACCTTTTGACTGTTCCAAACATTTAAGGCTCTTGTGAGTGACACAACAATACCAAATGTAATAAGGCGCTTTTATTCAAATATCACCATCGCAACATGTTACCCAACAACTTTTACTACAGAGTAGAAAGCTCATTTTGGTTTCCAGTCAACCAAGAAAAGCACAAACGTTATGAAGAGATTCTGCCCGCGGATTGGGCGTTGGTTTCTGTGGCAATGGCGGGGTGCCGAATGGGGATTGGGCAGCGACGACAAGAGCGCTGTGCTTGGAAGTCAACACACTGAAGCCGGGACCCTAAACTTCGCCAATCCGCGATAGGTGTATCGCGATAACAAGAGTTAGTATTCTGCTGTAAATCAATGTCTTGTGCTGCTACACGAAAATTCGAAATCAGACATTCAAAGCCTGTAGTGACATGGGCTTTCATGCCGGTACTTGACTTGCATTGCATTTGCATTGAGCATCTGCTGGGCCTTTCTTCGTTTGACAGCTGCCCGCAATATCAGGTGACGTTGGGCTTGTTGACTTCCCCCTCCAGGGTCCACTTGCCTTGTCCTGACAACAACTGGAACTGGACGTCCCAATCTGTTTTAGGCGCTCTTTCCACGCCCACCAAGCTTGCCTGTCTCCTTCCCGTCTTCACCTCTTGATAACCCTAAAGTGTCCCGTCGCGCAGCGCATCTCTAACAGCAGGAGCGACCACGTTTCTTTGTTTCCCTGCGTGTCGCTTTTGCCCTGCCCTTGACGCCACTTCTTTCTTTCTTGATACCCTCTCCCTCTCTCCCTTTGACGCATCGTCTCTCCTGGTAAGTTGCATCGTGGTTCTCATCTCGAACAACCCCCGATCCAGCGCCTCCTCCTCGTTGCGCCGCTCTGCTCTTGCCCCGCCCTCGCCCGGCGGTGACCAGAGCAGGACCAACCATGGATGCCAGACGTCGCCCAAGGCCGTTCCGGAAGCTGATGCAGAGAATAGCTCGTCTTTTTAGACCCAAGGACCAGAATCATCCCGCCTCCGAACGATACCCCCTCTCGAGCTCTAGTCGCTATAATTTCGATCCTCACACCGCAATCATGGCTGATCAGGAGGAGGACTTCAGCTCCCTCCCCATCTCTGACCGGTTTACTCACAAGGTGCGTCACGCGCTGGAGCTTTACTTCACTGTACACGACTAACCCCTCGGTTCAGGTCTGGAAAGTAAGGAAGGCCGCCTACGAAGACGCCACAAAGCAGTTCTCCGCATCGCCCGACGAGTCCGACCCCTGCTTTCGACCATTCTTGAACGACCCTGGCCTGTGGAAGTCTGCCGTGACCGACTCCAATGTTGCCGCACAGCAAGAAGCCATCATCGCGCTCTGCGCGTTTCTCAAATTTGGTGGTCGAGACTGTTGCTTGCGCACACGTGGGCATACTATTACGCCTATGGTTGAGAAATGTCTGTCTTCAACACGTGCCGCCACCAAGCAGAACGCGATAGAAGCTCTGCTGCTGTTCATCGAACTTGATGTGTCTGCCCCAGTGATCGAGGACATTCTACCAGGTCTCTCGAACAAAGTACCCAAGAACGTCGCGGCAACGCTGCATGCCCTCACACAGATCTTTCATAACTACGGATGCAAGGTCGTCGATCCGAAACCTGTGCTCAAGGCACTTCCGAAAGCGTTCGGTGCCGCCGACAAGAACGTCAGAGCTGAGGCTACTGGCCTGACTGTGGAGCTGTATAGATGGCTTCGAGAAGCCATGAAGCCTATGTTCTGGGGAGAACTGAAGCCCACACAACAAACAGATCTGGAGGCGCAGTTCGAGAAGGTCAAGGCCGAAGCACCCCCAAAACAAGAGCGACTCCTGCGATCACAACAAGCAGCTATCGAAGCGGCCCCCGCTGGCGGAGACGATGGCGAAGACGTCGGCGCCGAGCCCGAAGAAGCCGAAGAGATGGATGCTTTTGACTTGGCCGAGCCTCAAGACGTCACCAAGAAGATCCCACCCAACTTTTCCGATTTGCTTGCCTCATCCAAATGGAAGGATCGAAAAGAGGCGGTGGATGGACTCTACCAGGCGCTCAATGTCCCACGAATCAAGGACAACGATTTCAACGAAGTCAACAGAGGGCTTGCCAAGTGCATGAAGGATGCCAACGTCGCTGTCGTCACCCAGGCCGCGATATGTATTCAGGCACTGGCCACAGGTCTGCGCAAGAGCTACGCCAAGTATCGAACAATTGTCATGCAACCCATCATGGATCGCCTAAAGGAGAAGAAGGCGACTGTTGCTGATGCTCTTGGTGGGGCTCTTGACGCTGTATTTGCTGCCACGGACTTGACGGAGTGTCTGGAAGATATCACAACGTATTTGGGCAACAAGAACCCCCAGGTCAAGGAGGGAACTATGAAGTTCTTGATCCGTTGTCTCCGAACAACAAGGGATGTTCCCTCTAAGCCAGAGATTGCTACAATCTGCGAGTCCGGAAAGAAGCTCTTGTCAGAGTCCAGCCCTGCTCTCCGAGACGGTGGCGCAGAGATCCTCGGTACCGTCATGAAGATCATTGGCGAGCGACTTATGACGCCTCACCTAGAAGGCCTCGACGACATCCGTAAGACCAAGGTCAAGGAGTTCTTTGAGACTGCCGAGGTGAAGGCTAAGGAGAAGCCAAAGCCCGCACCCGCACCCAAGGCAGCCCCCGCGGGACCCAAGAAAGTCATGGGCGGTGGAAAGAGGCCAGTAGCCAAGAAGGCTGCCCCTGCTGCGGCTGCACCCGCTCCAGTAGAGGCACCTCTCGCGCCCCAGCCTACGTCCCGTGCCGCTCCAGGGAGCAAGCTGGGCATGCCTAAGCCAGGCGGCCTTGGTGGACTGAAGGCTCCCCAGAAACGATTGGGTGGCCCTGGTTTGGCTTCCCCGCGCCGAGCCCCTGGAGCAGCCCCTGTCATGCCTCCGGAAGACGAACCAGCCCCTCCACCACAGCCTCGACTCGGCTTGTCCCGTGGACTGGCAGGAAGGTCACTTGCAAAGCCTGCTGCCGCGCCTCCTCAAATGCCGCCCGCCTCGCCTCCGCCTTCAAGCGGGTTGACTGCTGTCGAGCGAGCCGAGCTCGAAGAACTTCGCGCAGCGAACGACCGACTTTCTCGACAAGTGGATGAGATGAGACAAGAGCGAAACAAGTTCTTGTCCGAGATCCAAGAATTGAAGAACCAGAACGCTGGCTTGATTGAGGACCATACACGAGACGTCCTGAGCATCAAGGCCAAAGAGACGCAATTGGTGCGGGCAAGGAGCGATGCTGAAGCCACGGAGCAGACCAACGACCGCTTACGACGCGAGCTAGAGCGCTTAAAGAGAGCCCTCAGCCGTGCCGAAGGGCTGGGCGCTTCTGCCAGTGGTATGCAAAGTCCAGGCCTGGCATCGCCGACTCATGATGACGCCGGCATCTACCGAGACACCAACTCCGCATCTGCGAACCGTCATAGAATGAGTTTCACGAGCACGATGTCGGAGGAGAAGGAGAACGGCGAGCCGACATACCCTAGGAGCAAGCTGAGCCCTGAGATGCGGTACGCTGGCAGCAACACCTCGTCTGGCCGAGGATCGCCTGCTAGGGGCTTCAGGGGAGCAATGGCTTACCGGGACGAAGACAACCAGGGTGCTTCTCAACGGTCGACATCCTCGCTACCCCAACCAGCAGGGGGTAACGGTGTTGAGAGCTGGAGGAGAGCGGCCGAGGTGACGAGTCAACTGAAAGCCCGAATTGAGCAGATGAAGGTATGTGCTTCTGCTTGGGATTTCCTCGCTAAGTGGATGATAACGCTAACGCTGTGGCAGGCTAAGCAGGGATTCGCCAATCGACCATAAGGCAACTAATGCTTTGAGACTGTGTAATGGTTCTTTTCGCTTATTTCCCTTTATGAAATACCGATGGTGTCTTTGAGGACGTCACGGAGGATGGGCCGGGGTCTGGGGCATTTTTCACGGCGTTGGTTTATGGTCCTGCGTTGCTTCGACGGGGTCCATAATGATGGGTGGACTGGCACAGATTTATTCGAGGGCATTTGTAACGACTATGCAATACCCGGAAAAGGGGGGATTTTAGATACCTTGCTTTGCTAATGGGATGAAGATGAAGTCTCAGGTCTGCCGTCTGTTCGTTGTTGCCATTTCCACCATCTTCCTGTCTTTCCTCCCTTTACCCCTTAATCACTTTCCTTCTTCACATCCTCTGGCTCTGGTTCTGCCAGCACTTCTTCTGCGAGTTTTGTATCGAAGTAACCCCGAATCTCGACAACCACACCCTCATCATCAAACCGCATCAGCCAGATATACTCATTATTATACGGCTTGCCAGTGTTCCGCATCGTCTCACCCCTGGTCTCCACGCAAACCCACCACCCATCCTCCGACCTCTCAGCGTCCACGACAACTCGCTGGACGACGAACTTGATAGGGGCCCGCAGGCGAGTGCCGAGGCGATTGAACGTGGCGTCGATATGGGCAGCCAGCGAGGTGTGTGTGCCGGCGAGGGAGTGGCTGCTGCCGGTGGTGGTCCAGCGGACGGAGGGGGAGATGAAGTTGAAGAAGGTGTTGCGGTAGGCGAGGTCGCTTGTTTCTTGGAGGGGGACGAAGAGGGCGAGGATGTGGGATTTTGTGGGCTTGAAAGGACTCATGATGTTGGCTTGAGGTTTGTGTCGAGGTTGCTGTGAAAAGGAGGCTCAGAGTCAATGGAAGTCTTCCTATGCGTGAACTTGTCTGTTTGGATTGAGTGATTTTGAAAGCAAAACGGACTGTCCTTTTATAGCAGTCGCACACAGCAGAAAGGATAAACTCGTTCCGTTGTCTGAGGGTGATTGGAGAAGACAAAACTGCAAGCTCCAGCTTGTGAGACGTGAAAGGCTTTGATGAGCATTCAGTACGTGTAAGTCACACGTCGTGAGATTGCCCCCTGGATTAGGACTGCGAGTATCAAAGAAAGCCCTTAAATTCATGACATAGGGAGCTATTGTACTCCAAGCCATAACGCCGAATGATGCAAAGCCCGCCAATTAAGATACCTGAGAATGACAGTTCCTTGTCCCAGCCCCCTTTTTGGGCCAAAAGTCTCTGATTACCGGATCGTCAATCAGGGGCTCACTTCTTCTCCTTGGTGTCATCCTTCTCATCAGACTTATCGTCTTGCGAGTCATTCTTATTCTTTTCATCCTGGGAATCCTCTTTATCTCTCCCTTCTTCCTTCTCTCCTTCCTTTTCTCCTTCCTTGTCCTCTTCCTTGGATTCCTTACCTTCCTCATCGCCCGCCTTTTCCTTGTCGGATTCGTTCTCTTCCCCTCCCTCATCTCCTTTGGGAGTAAACTTGGCCATATCACCACCCTTCTCCTTGATTACTTTCTGTTGTTTTTCCTTGTTAGCCTTGGCTGCAGCCTTTCGCTCGGCCTCTTTCTTTGCTTTCCGGATCCTCTCCTTTTCCTCTTGCTCCAGCTTGGCCCAGTCGGTAGTATGATCCGCGAGACCTGACTTAGTCATGCTATCCTCGGTCAATTTGCTGCTCTGGTTGATTTTGGTACGCCCGACCAAAGACACGAAGATAGCGAGGCCGACCATAGCGGTTAGAAGAAATCGGTAGGTGCCGTACCAGCTCGGTGCCCATCCACGTGTCGCAGCTCTAGAGTCGACAAAGTAGAGGGCGACAAAGGCCATGAATTGTGTCGTAAGAGCGTACTCGATGGGCATGAGAAGAGTTGGCCAGGCAATGACTGAGGCGGCGAGTCCTATGCCGTATCGAAATCGCGTTCGTTCGCGCAACGGCTTCTTCTCGGCGTATTCGAGTCCCTGATTTGAGTCAGTCTCGCAGGATCATAGGGAGATGACAGTCGAGATAAATACCCAATGGATAGCACCCAAAAACGAGATAATGACGGCTCCATATCCCAGCTGCAGGGGCTCGATGACGCTGAGCAAGTATTTCGCGGTCTCGTGATCAATGAGAATAGTGTCGTAAAATGAGTTTCCCGTGGGCCACGTCTGGTTGAGATCCCAAGCGAGGAATATGGTGGAGAGCGATGTGCCAACGTAGGGGATCGTTCCAGCGAGACCTAGGATGTGTGATTCGCGCGGAACGTCAGAGAGCCGGAAGGTGTCCTTGACGATGTCCTGGATAGACGATTAGAAAATTTTTGACAAAGGGAATCCATGAGCGTACAATGTCGTGTTTGAGACCTCCTGAAAGCGCAACATCATCTTTGGGCGGCACCAACGCTGAGGGTTCGAAGACGCTCCTGACTGAGCTCTCGGCCGAGACATGCTTCGGATCACTCTTGAGAACTTCTTGGGCGACCTTCTTTTCACGCTCGTGATCGGTCTCGTCTATTGGAGGCGGAGGGGGATCATCGCGCTTGGTAGCAAAGCGAGCAATCTGGAGTATAGGCGAAAGATTTTGGGATGGTTGCGCATGTTGGATGCGAGCGAGTGGATGGTAAGGACTCGGTTTGCTAACAGCAACTCGGGGCGCAAGACGAAGTATCGTCTTTGAAGCTCGAAACATGGTCGCGTAAAGGGAAAAGCAAGAGATACGCCGCGATAGCTATTACAATTGGTGGACGAGGCGAGGGCGAGCTGAAGCTATCGCGCATCGACTCTGTATAAGCTGGTAGCTCTTGAGCTGCTCTGCGCGCAAGGAATCACGATGTTGATGCAAATGGGAACTGTAGCTTCGTGAAAAGGACTCGCGACACCGAATTGAAGAAATCTAAATTCCAGGGCTTGCTCTGTCACCACGACATCATCTTCCAGAAGCTGTCCAACCATCCCTCCTTCCCGTGCCGGATTCTGTCCTTGATCGGATCGGAGCTTGAAGCTGTTGCGATCGAACAGTGACGTAATGTCCCACTGATGGAGCTTGGTCCTGCCCATTTTGCGAGGGTGGACGATTTTCTCCGGGGCATGTTTAATGGGAAAGCGCAATGACGCAAATGGAAAGGGACTGTGGCTGGTGCGAGGCTGACTGAGAGGAGTCGGCAGTATCATGCCGAAGAGCAGGCAGACATTTGGAGGATCAGGATGGCTTCTACGATATCGTCAAAAATGTTACCTACATAGGTAGGATTTTAGAGAGTCTGCAGCAACAGGACGCGTGTGTCGGGGCAGGCACCGTCATGACACCTCAGGCGCCGTCTAGAAGGGAACCCCGCTAAGGAACAGCGCAGAACGCACTAGCCACGAGCCACGACCTTGGCTGGGGGGAAGGAAGCTTGGAGCTCGAGGTGGATTCCCGTCAGAGCTGACGGTACTTGACGTTGTGCTGCCAACGCCATAGCCGGCCCAGGTACCTCTTGTCTCGAAATGGGGGGCAGCCATCGTCATACAAACGCCACAGCCACAGCAGCCCGCGCTGGTTCCTGCTTTCCCACTTTTGCTCCGTCACGGGCCTATCTCGTCTTTCGCCGCGGAATAGCTACACGTCCATGAATCTCGCCCTGAAACCCAGTCCTTTCCTCCTTAAACCTTGCATGATACGAACGCTGTGATCTGCGACCTCCACGAGCCAAAAGTATCAGGCCGGAGGAGCTGGAGCAAGTCCCGAAGCTCCAAACCTATCTGCTTGAGACTCCGAGACTGAGCCTGAACGAGACGAAGCATCTGACATCGCTTTCTGCCCTACCACTGCCCAACGTCAGCGCGGAACAATATCGCCGAGGCCTTCGAACCGAGCAGACCAAGAGTCGCAACTACCTACCGAAATCCTCGAGCGACTCGATCCTCCCCGCCGACGGATGGCCATCGTGTCTTACAGCAACACCCAGATGACGCCTCGATAGAGCAACCTGCACTCCGAATAACCTCTTTCTCCCTTAACCCCCCGGCCAGGGTTACGGCTTCAACACCGACACAATGCTCGAAGGTCTTGTCGCCGGGTTGCTTAACCGCTTCCTGGGCATGTATGTCAAGAACTTTGACCCTACGCAGCTCAAAGTTGGCATCTGGTCCGGCGATGTCAAGCTACGCAACCTTGAGCTACGCCGCGAGGCCCTCGACCAGCTGAAGCTTCCGATTAATGTCATGGAGGGGCATCTTGGCGAGCTCACCCTCATCATTCCCTGGTCCAATCTCCGTGGCGCCCCGGTCAAGGTTTTTATCGAAGACGTTTTCCTGCTCGCGAGCCCTAAAGAGGAGGCCGAATATGACGAAGAGGAGGAAGATCGACGACAACAACGACTCAAGATGGAGAAACTGGACAGCGCTGAGCTGCTCAAGGAGAGGAACCAGGAAGGCATGAGCCAGGAGGAGCAAAAGAAGAGCCAGAGCTTCACCCAAAGCCTGGTCACCAAGATCGTCGACAACCTGCAAGTTACGGTCAAGAACATCCACATTCGATACGAGGACTCCATTTCGGCTCCTGGTCATCCTTTCGCGCTCGGCGTTACTCTCGAGGAGTTCAGCGCTGTCAGCACCGACGGCCAATGGAAGCCGACGTTCATCCAGGATTCGACCACTGTGACGCACAAGTTGGCCACTCTAGGTGCACTCGCCGTGTATTGGAATACCGACTCGGACCTTCTTGGCACGGGACGTGAGGCTTCGACGCCTTCGCAGGAAATGATGCCCCATGATGAGATGGTAGGCAAGTTCAAGGAGTTGATTGGCAAGGGCCAAGACACAGCTTTGCCTCACCAGTTCATCTTGAAGCCTGTCAGTGGACAAGCCAAGATTGAACTCGACAAATCTGGCGATGTCAAAGTCCCCAAGTTCAAGGCAAATCTACTGTTCGAGGAAATTGGTCTTGTGCTCGACGATGACCAGTATCGAGACGCCCTCATGATGGTAGACTTATTCCATTACTTTATTCGACACCAAGAGTACAAAAAGTTCCAACCCAAGGGTGTCAAGCCAAAGGAGGATCCCCGTGCATGGTTCAAGTTTGCAGGAGACGCAGTCTTATCCAAGATCCACGACAGGAACCGCCGTTGGTCATGGGACTACTTCAGAGAACGACGCGACGACCGCAACCGTTATATCGAGCTGTTCAAGAAGAGGAAGCAGCAACAACAGCTGACTCCCGATGAAACAGACGACATAAACAAGCTCGAATGGAAGCTTGGGTACGAAGATCTCAGGTTTTGGCGATCCCTGGCTCGGAACCAGCTTAAGAAAGAGAATGCCGAGGCACTCAGGAAACAACCACAGCAGCAGGAACAGCAGGGCTGGCTCTCCTGGGTGTGGGGATCTAAGCCTCAAGGCGCGGTTGAGCAGAACGAAGAAAACACTCAGATGACAGAGGAACAACGAAAAGAGCTGTACGATGTGATAGACTGGGATGAGAAGAACGCCCTTGCGGCAGAGGTTGATATTCCACGAGAAGCCATCAAGCTTTGCCTCGAAACATCCCTTAGCACGGGTAGCTTCACGCTCAAGAGAGGTCCTCACGACGGCCCGACGGATCTCCTCAGTCTTCATTTCGATGTCTTCAAGGCGAAGGCCCTCCAACGGAAGGATTCATTCCTCGCCAATATCAGCCTTGGCGGACTTCGTGTCAACGATGGTACTACTCCCGACAGTCTGTACCCCGAAATTGTTCGCGTCAAGGATGCCCCCGACAACAACAAGCGCAAGCGACTCTCTTTGGCAGAACTGGAGAGCAGTGAAGAAGACCCCTTCTTCCAGTTTGAAATAGAACAGAACCCGATTGAGCGCGAAGGCGACATTGCTATTGTGGGCAAGATGAAGCCCTTAGAGGTCATCTGGAACCCGAACTTCGTAGTCGGGATTGCAGATTTCTTCCGCCCCCCAGAGCGTCACATGGAGTCAATTGCAGCACTAATGGAAAGTGCTGGCGCGACAGTTGAAGGCCTCAGGGAGCAGACACGAGCTGGTCTCGAGTTTGCACTGGAAGAGCACAAGACCATCAACGCTGAGTTGGATCTTCAAGCACCCCTCATTATTGTCCCTGTCAGCATCAACACCAAGGATTCAACTTGCTTGATCGTTGATGCCGGTCACATCCATGTCAACAGCCAGCTCGTCGACCAAGACACCATGAAGGAAATCCAAGCCAAGCAACGGCAATCTTACAGCGAGGAGGACTTCAAGCGCCTCGAATCCGTCATGTACGACAAATTCATTGTTAAACTGACATCGACACAGGTTCTTATTGGCCCTTCCATTGATGAGACCAAGCTTCAACTCGTTGAGAAGGATGATGAAGCGAGACTTCATGTTGTTGAACAGATCAATGTCGACTTTGTTGTAGAGACTTCCATCTTGCCCAAGGCACCAAACCTCACCAAACTGAAGGTGTCGGGACACCTCCCTATGCTACATGCTACCGTCTCAGACTCTAAGTATAAGAGTCTTATGAAGATCATTGACGTGGCGATCCCCAAGTTCGGAGGGCCACCTCCTCCCGAACTTCCGTCTCCAGACGAGTCAGAATCACCTTCGCGACCTCGCCTTGTCAGCAGCGCTTCAAACCGGTCTCGTACAAAGTCACGGCGCCAATCGACACCGTTCCCCTTCGTTCAGTCTACGGCTGTTGTGCTCGATGACATGGATGAGGATGAAGAAGACTTTGAGGACGCTCAAGACGGAGCAGCAGGAGAGCAACTGAAGATCCAGCAACGCAGCTTCGAGTTCAAATTCAAGGTTGACACGCTGAAGGGATCGCTTTATCGGAGCGATCCTGACAAACAAAAACCTGATGCTCTCCTAGTAGAACTTGTTGCTGAGCGTTTCGACCTGGAGTTCTACACGAGGCCTTACGACATAGCTGCAGAGGTCTCCCTAGGCTCGGTCACTGTCGACGACTTCGTCGATAACCCTCCCGCGGAGTTCAAATCGATAGTCTCTTCAGGAGACAGCGAAGATCTGAAAGAAGGCCGGAGTCTCGTGCATGTCAAATTTGTCAAGGTCAACCCATTGTCTCCCGAGTTCATGCCCGTATACGAGGGTGTTGAAACCAACATAACAACCGTCATATCCACGATCAATTTGATCGTGACAAGAAAGACCCTCTTGACACTCCTAGACTTCATTCTTATCACTTTCACTGATGGGAACAAAGATCAACCAGCTGATCAACCGGCCCTAGCAGACGCAGAGGATGACGCAAATAGCCTCGACGTCGCTGTGAACTCGCCTGCCCAGAACAACCCCAATGCTGGTTCTATTCGAGTCAAGATCGATCTCAAGAGTATTCGCCTAATCCTGAACAACGATGGAATTCGTCTCGCGACCCTGTCATTCAACCATGCTGACGCGGGCATTTTCCTTAGAGGAAAGACTATGCGCGTCTCAGCTAAACTGGGCGATCTGTCTCTGGTTGATGATGTGAACCTGGGCGTCTCTGAAGAGTCAAACCTCAGAAAACTGGTCACCATTCAAGGCGATGATCTCGCCGACTTCCGATATGAAACTTTCGATTCTAGCAATGCGAAGGCATACCCGGGTTATGACAGTTCCGTCTTTCTACGGGCTGGGTCTGTTAAGGTCAACTTCGTTGAAGAGCCCTTCCGCAAGATCATCGATTTCTTGGTCAAGTTCGGTAAAATGCAAGCGCTCTACAACGCAGCGCGCCAGGCTGCCGTCAGCCAAGCCAACCAGATGCAACAAAGTCCGAGCCGATTTAAGTTCGACGTGATTGTGAAGACACCCATCGTTGTCTTTCCTCGTGCAGTGGTTCCTGGGCATGTGAAGCGTGACCTTATCACCGCATACCTGGGAGAGATTTATGCGCAGAACAAGTTCACGCCTCTGGACGACAGCGAAGATTCCGAGATCGCAATGAAGATCTCTGCGGGCATCCGAAATATTCGTCTCACGTCGGACTTCCACTATCACGATGACACCTCAGAGGAGCTCGAGATGATCGATTCTGTGGATCTTGGGTTCAACATTACTTACGCTGAGCACAAGAATGGTGTCAAGCGACCGGACACTGAAATCGAAGGTACCATGTCGGACATTAAACTTCGAATTACCCAGTACCAACTGAGGTTCCTAATGGAGATCTCCAAGTCTGTACCAGCAGCATTTGCCGGAGAGGGCAACGATAGTGACGAGGCGGCTGCACGAGCCGTCGATGAAGGCACTCTTCAAAAGGCTCGTACTGCGAATGCGAACGATGGCCAGGGTGCTGATCAGGCCCTTGTTGACCTTGGCCCTGAACTTGGCTCAATAGACCAGACGTGGACTAAGCTTGATCTTGTCTTCAACGTGAATACCGTTGGACTGGAGCTCATCATGGCTGACGAAGACTCGCCGGTCGGAGATTTGAACAAGTCAAGTCTTTCGAGATTCTCCCTTGATGAAACTAAAGTCAAGACAAGAATGCTTTCAGATGGATCTCTCGAGGCCGAGTTGCTCATTCGATCGTTTACTATTTACGATAGTCGGCCACGGGAGACAAACAAGTTCCGGCGCATCATGACTTCGTCTAACAAGGATGTCCAACAATTGATGGCCAGCGTCACGATGTCAGGCGGCAAGGAGAGGAGCTTGATTGCTATGGCTACGATCGATAGCCCTCGTGTCATCTTTGCATTGGATTACCTTTTTGCTATTCAGAAGTTTGCAGTTGAGGGCTTGACTGTCGATGAGTCCAGTCCTATGGACGATGAAAGCATTGCAGAGACGCCGGACGAGTCTGACACAGACTCAATGCAGGTGACCTTCACTGGGGCTGAGTCTGGTCGGGCCAGGTCGCAGCTATCAAGGCAACAGAGCCAGGAAACATCAAAGGACAATGAGGAGAAGAACGAACCGACCATGAGCATCGCTTTCCGGGTTAATCTCGTTGATGCTCAGGTTATCCTCATCGCGAACCCCCTGGTGTCCAACTCAGAGGCGGTTGTTCTTGGTATTCGCCAAGTTCTGCTCTCGCAGCAGCATGCCCTGACCTTCCAGGTTTCCGAAATGGGCATGTTCTTGTGTCGTATGGATAAGTTCGAGACATCACGGCTGCGAATTATTGACGACTTTTCTATTCAGCTGAGTATGGACAGTTCAAGACCAGAAATTAGCAGCATTCACATCGACATTGAGCCTCTGATTTTGCGTTTGTCACTGCGAGATATCTTGCTTATATTGCAAATTATCGGCAAAGCGAGCGAACTCTCAGGAAATGAGCCGAAGCCAGCTGGTGAGACGCCTGCCCAACAGAAGGCCCGAGAACTTCGCAATGCTGGCCTCAAACAGCGATCTGCGAGCGGCAAAGGGCAATCTACGATCGCTGGCAGAACCAGAGTCACAAGAGGAACTGCGGCCATCGAAGCAAAGCAACATTCTCAACCCCAGC
This sequence comes from Xenoacremonium recifei, assembly GCA_012184525.1. Lineage (NCBI taxonomy): Eukaryota > Fungi > Ascomycota > Sordariomycetes > Hypocreales > Nectriaceae > Xenoacremonium > Xenoacremonium recifei. The sequence goes on along the minus strand of WOFQ01000013.1, from coordinate 192,475 downwards.
AAACTGTTTCAAAGAGATCTGAGCAGCTCTCTGCGACGGTCGAAGGCGTGCGAGTCGTCCTGATAGGTGACCTTCACGAACTCCCTATCCTCGATCTTGGCGTCAAGAACTTTACTGCTACTGCAGAGAATTGGTCATCCACTCTCAAAGCGGAAGCCGCCATCGATTTGTACTCGAACGTATACAACTTCTCCAAGTCTAGTTGGGAGCCGTTGTTGGAACCGTGGCAAGTCGGATTCGGCGTGGCAAAGGAACCTGTTTCTGGCCTTCTGTCCGTGGATGTTGCCTCTAAGAAGACATTTGATGTGACCATCACTACTGCTACTATTGCGCTCGCGTCAAAGTCGTTCGATTTCCTGACTACCGAGCAAGACGTGTTGGATAAGCCTCGAGGCGTCGAAGCTCCCTATAGGATCCGAAACTACACCGGATTTGACGTCGTCATCCACTCGAAGAGCCCAACTAGCGATGAGCCCATCACCCTTCGACTTGAGGATGGCAAGGACGGCCCATGGAGTTTTGAGCATTGGGAGAAGATGCGAGAGAACCTCCTGACCGAGTCGAACCAGAATAATGTGAACATTCAGCTCGAGGGCAGCGGATTCGATCCTGTCAAGAATGTGCGATTGAACCGCGAGGGAGAGTTCTTGTACGGCTTGCGACCCAAGACCGACAACGTGCTGCACCGACTGTGCGTAGAGGTTGAACTTGGCACAGACAACGTGAAATACGTCACCTTTAGGTCGCCTTTTATTGTGGAAAACGCAACTCAGATCCCTGTTGAACTGGGTGTGTATGATGCGCAAGAGGGCCATCTCCTCAAGATTGAGAAAATTGCTCCTGGTGATGCCCGACCTGCTCCGGTAGGCGCTGTATACGAGAAGACTATTCTTGTTCGCCCTGACGGCGGGTTTGGATATCAATGGTGCGACGACCAGTTGTGGTGGCGAGATCTCCTCAAGAAGCCTACGAGGCAGGTTGTGTGCAAAGGAGAGAACGGAGATCCCTTTTACTTCCAAGTCCATGCTCGCTTCGACAAGTCAAATCCACTGAGCAAGTGAGTATTAGCATTGCTTCCCAATCAGGCGTTGAGCTAACACGTATAATTAGGTCCTACCCGTACATGAAGATCAAGCTCTCTGCCCCAGTTACTCTTGAGAATTTACTCCCATATGACTTCAAGTATCGGATCTACGACAAGAACACCAAAAAAGACTGGGCAAACTTCTTGCGCAAGGGAGGAGTGAGCCCTGTCCACGTCGTTGAGCTGTCACATCTGCTTCTTCTCAGTGTTGATATGCAAGACACAGTTTTCAAGCCGAGTGAATTTGCCATCTTCAACTCGGGCTACAACGAAGACTTCCGCAAGGAGAGCAAGATTGTTGTCAAGGACGAACAAGGACTACCGCTGAACCTCAGCCTTCATTACTTCAAGATTCCCAACAGTGGAGGTGCTTTCAGAGTGACGGTCTACAGCCCGTATGTCGTTCTCAACAAAACTGGTGTCGACCTGAGAGTCCGTGCCAAGAGCTTCCTGCAGGGAGCTAAGCCGGCAGCTGGGCAGTTCCCTTTGATGGACACATCAGACCGAGAGCGTCCGAAGGCTCTTCCGTTCATGTTCTCTTTCGGCAATGACGACCATCGCAACCGAGCTCTTCTGAAGGTTGCGGACTCTGAATGGAGCAAGCCTCAGAGTTTCGATGCTATCGGTAGCACCTCCGAGGTGGTTCTAAACTCACCCGACAAGAGCAAGGAAATCCACGTCGGCATCACAGTCAAGTCTGGAGAGGGCAAGTACAAGATGACCAAGATTGTTACTCTCGCACCGCGTTTCATCCTGCAGAACAAGCTTGGTGAGGAGATCCTGATTCGAGAATCAAGCTCGTCTGGATACATGACACTATCGTCTGGAGGACTCCAGCCGCTGCACTTCATGCAGAAGTCGCCGGTTAAACAGCTCTGTCTATGCTATCCTGGCGTGAACAACCAGTGGACCTCGCCATTCAATATCGCAGATATTGGCACAACCCATGTCAAGATTGCAAAGGCTGGTCAGCGCCAGAGACTTGTCAGAGTGGAAATTTTGATGGAAGACTCAACCATCTTCCTGAATTTCACGATGGAAACAAAGAACTGGCCGTTCTCAATGCGAAATGAGAGTGACACCGAGTTCACGTTCTACCAGGCCAACCCGAATGTTGACGAGGACGGCGTCGAGGACCGAAGCGGATGGAAGCCGATTAGATACCGTCTGCCACCGCGAAGTATCATGCCGTACGCGTGGGACTTCCCAGCAGCGAAGTTCCGGGAGATTGTTATCTCTGCCAACAACAAGGAACGGCACGTCAAACTGGCAGAAATCGGGAACCAATTCCCCATGAAGTTTGGCACGCCTAGTGGACAACCGAAGATCATCGATATCAACGTGGCTGCCGACGGTCCAACGCAAACCTTGATCCTGAGCAACTTCCGAGCCAGCAAGAGTATGTACAAGCCAAAGGCTCTTTCTAGGACGAACACGGGGACCGATGCCTTCGAAGTCAAAGACCAAGATACGGGAGCAACATTCCGGGCACAGTTGAAGCTCTCAGGGATCGGAATTTCCCTGATAAACGCCCAGATGAAGGAGTTGGCGTACCTCACATTGCGAGACGTTCAACTGCGCTACAGCGACTCTCCTTTAATCCAGACTGTTTCCATGGCTATCAAATGGATCCAGATCGACAACCAATTGTACGGCGGCATCTTCCCAATGATTCTCTATCCAAGTGTTGTGCCCAAGAAAGAGAACGAGGTAGAAGCCCACCCGTCATTACACGCCATGGTTAGCCGCGTCAAGGATGACTCGTACGGTGTTCTGTATATCAAGTACGCGACAATCTTGCTGCAGCAAATGACAGTCGATCTGGACGAAGACTTTGTGTTTGCCTTACTTGATTTCACGAATGTCCCTGGCGCCAGCTGGACCATGGTCGACGAAGAAGGCAAACTGTGCGATGAAGATCTGGACATTCCTGAACCAACGCAACAGCAGGCGGGCCAGGACATGTATTTTGAGGTTCTCAACATTCAGCCCATGCAGATCGACCTGAGCTTTATGAGAACGGAACGAATTAACGCGGAGGACAAGACGTCATCTAGAAATCCCATCATGTTCTTCCTCAACGTGATGACGATGGCCATAGGGAACGTCAACGACGCGCCGATCCGGTTCAACGCTCTTATGCTCGACAACGTCCGCGTGTCTACGCCAGTTCTGATCCAGAATATCTCCAGCCACTACAGTCAGGAGGTTATGTACCAGATTCACAAGATCCTGGGATCGGCAGATTTCCTCGGAAACCCCGTGGGTCTGTTCAACAACATCTCATCTGGCGTGACGGATATCTTCTACGAACCTTACCAAGGATTAATTCTTTCGGACAAACCGGAAGAATTTGGACTTGGCATTGCAAAGGGGGCAGCGTCTTTTGCCAAGAAGACGGTGTTTGGATTCAGCGACAGCTTCTCCAAATTCACGGGCAGTCTTAGCAAAGGCCTGGCAGCAGCATCGTTGGACAAGCAGTTCCAGGACCGCCGGCGCATTACGAGAGCGCGAAACCGACCGAAGCACGCGCTATACGGTGTGACAGCCGGAGCAAACAGCCTGTTTACCAGCGTTGCGTCTGGCGTTGGTGGACTCGCTCGCAAACCGCTAGAGGGTGCCGAACAAGAGGGAGCTCTGGGTTTCTTCAAGGGCGTTGGAAAGGGTGTTCTTGGATTCGCCACGAAGCCGGCCGTCGGCATTCTCGACATGGCGAGCAACGTGAGTGAGGGTATTCGCAACACCACAACCGTGTTCGACGGCTCGGAGCTGGATCGAACACGATTCCCTCGGTTCATACCTCATGACGGCATCGTGCGGCCGTACAACCCGCGAGAAGCTCTCGGACAGTACTGGTTGAAGCAAGTCGATAACGGGAAATACTTTGACGAGCAGTACATTGGGCACCTGGAGCTTCCCAAAGAAGACATGGTGGTCATGGTCACTTACGCAAGGATTCTGCTGATTCGGTCGAGGCGGCTGACGAGTGAATGGGATGTGCCGCTGAAGGATGTCCAAACCATCGCCAAGGAGAGGACGGGAGTCAGCCTTGCGTTGAGGGGAGGGGCTAACGGACCATTCATCCCAGTGGGCGGTGGCAGCGAGAGGGGCTTCTTGTACAAGATGATTGGTGTTGCAGTGGAAGAGTTCAACAGGCGGTTCAGAAGTGGCGAGTAGCGAAATGATGGGAGAATGCAAAATGGCTGCTGGGTTATGTTATAAACCTGACTGGGAGTTTGGGGTGATTGTATGGGAAAGACGGGAAAACACAGAAAAGAAGGTGTTTGTGTAGCGGATGGCATTTCTTTAACGTGGTCCTTGAGTCAGACAGTATTAATGAGCATATGTATATTGATGCAGATCTCACGGCGGATTGTGGAGAGTGAACGATGCGCACCCGATCACCCGGTGCATCTCGTGCTCGAGATGTTGACACAGATAATATTACAGGACCAAATCCCAACGCGGCCACGAGATGACGAGAGCATGCATATCACGGACACATGCTGTGGGGAAGTTTGGGCTCGGGCAGTCCGGGGACTAGAAAGCGAATGCAAACTGCTCTGGCGATCAGCTACACTGAGAGAGGAAGGAGATTTGCAAGGCAGCGTGGAGACTCCAGGAAGATGATACCTATCCGGGACAGAGATACGGGAAAGTCTTGGGGTTTCTTGGCGAGACTCAAACTCTCGAAATTGATTCAGTAGATTGAAGCTATTCGACTTGGGAGGTCCCTTGGCAGAACTTGGCACTTTGGGTTGGCACGGAACAACAAGCTTAAGACGGGATAAAGGCTGGCTTGGGGCTAGGCAATTACAGTAGTTGGGAGGGCAGGGGTTGAGCGCGGCAGTGAACGGGAGCTTATCATCGGTGACATCCATGGCCAAGAGATAGCCGCGTAGCAGCGGTGATAAGCATAATAGTCTGATATTTCGATGGTGGTGGACGAAGGATCATGTAAGTCAGGGAATGGTGGTTGGCATGCTGGCTGACGTGCAGGATGACACGTTCCGGACCAGATGCCAAGCGAAGATTTGACAAAAAGTACCTATAACGCGATATGGACTAAAGTGCCCTAGCTATGGACTGGCTGGAGTTTTTGGGATGTTGGTAGTTGATGATTAAGAGGGAGCATATCGCAACCAACAGCTCACGCGCGGCTCGAATGGCCTGACAGAGGAGAGCAGGCAACCACTTTTGTCCCCAGCTCAGATTCTATCTTGCAAAAAAGCGATAAGATCCTAGAAGAAGGGTCTGTTTCTAGATTCCGGGGACTGTCCTCGTGGTGACATTCAGCATGGTCCGGGCCTGATGAGGTGAGGTCCATCGTTGCTCACAGCAAATATTTCTACAGTGGGACCGGGACCAGTTAGTGGGGTGGATCACCGCTAGAAGCCACTGTAACCCACTGGAGCCACAGTGGCCGGTGCGCTGTAGCACGATTGGCTGGGCGGCGAGGCAGGCGCCGGGCGGCGTTCCAGCAACCTTCCAGAAGAGGATGTCGAGCCGCACCTTCCACCTGGGCAGGCGGGGTGGCGACGGGACTTTTTGCGCCTGAGGACCTAAGGTTAGGTAGGTACGTACCGCGGATACCTGGCCTTGCCTTGCCTGAGATTTTCATTCGTTTCCACCTCATCGCAACGTCCATCCTTTGCCGCCGCTATACTCTGTCCACCAATTCTCAAGTCACGGCACTCCCCGCGCTGCAGGATTTTACGTACGGATATGCTGCCGGAAGCCGAAGGACAGGACTTGGGGCCAATCAGCGGGCCCAGAATCGCATGACGTCGGGCTTTCACACACCGAGCGACAGTTCTGGCTGGTACTGTACCGTCAGTTGCCCAACTCGACGATGGATCGACTGAGGGAAGCCAAGATGGAGGGGGGATGCCGCTTATTGACCAGGATCGGCTGACCCGATAAGCTTTTGGGGCCCTGTTTCGAGCTGTGCTGAGCTTGCGCCTCGTGCGCTGGTTGGTGAATCCATCCATGAATCCATGCCATGAGACAGGACCATCGCTGACCATCCCATCTCCAGCAAGTGACCGCGTGCAGCCCCAAACCGATATCTCGGGCCCCCTCAATGGTCGAGACGCGGTCCCGGGGCCTGCATGTCTATCTGATAGCTAGTATCCTCTGCCCCGGCCTCTTCGCGGTGCTACCATTACTCGCTCGAGGGAGAGCTTAAAAGGTCCGGTCCGCTCTCGACCCACGACGACCCTGACTGACTGACTTGACTTGCGCGTCGTGCGACCGTTGAGAATTTTCTGCCCGCGGGTTTGTCTCGTCTGACCGGTCTCAGGTCGACTTGTCTGGTGATTTTCTCTCTGCTGAAGTCGTCGTCGAGTTGTGAAGTGGTCGAGCCGAGTTGACGTTGAGGCCGAAGTCGTCGAAGCTGAAGCTTACAAGTCTTCAACGACCTCCAACCTCCCCAACTCCAACTCTCCTTCGCCAGACTTTAACGGGAGCTTCAACAACCCCCCTAGTCCCTCTGTACCTGGAACCAAGGCTCAATGGCTGAACCTGCGACCTCGCCGGCCCCCAAGGCCGACCCCGAAGTCTCGGAGCCCCTCCGTCGCAACTCGGACCCGGCTCTCGAGCCTGCGCATCAGCACCACCACGAGCACCTTCACCATTCGCCTCGAATTGATGCCGACGGCCACCATGATGATGCTACCTACACCAAGGACACGACGCTAGACCCGACGGCCGTGCCTGCGCAGAGCTCCCTCCACAAGCATGGCCTCGACAAGGCGCCTGTGGCGACGCCGCCCGATTACAGCGATCACGAGAAGGCCGTGCCGGGCATTGTCGCAACTCCCGAGGAGGGCGGTTCGCACAAGTCTCGTGGCAAGTTTGCCCTGGTCTACCGCCATTACCGGATTATAGTCCACCTGTTCATCTTCCTGTTGTTCACGGGTTGGTGGATTGCCTCGTTGGTTGTCCATCACAGCGACAAGAACTGGGTGGTGCCGTTCCTGCTCTGGCTTGCCATCAGCCTTCGTCTACTCTTCTTCCACGTGCCGATTCGCTATGTCTCGGGCCCTATCCGAACCGTCTGGCAGCATACCGCCGTCAAGGTGTACGATCGCATCCCGGCCAAGGCGCGCACTCCCCTGGGCGCGCTGGTGACTATCGCTGTCATCTGTATTGGGTCCTTCGTCTCGGAGGAGGTGGCCGACAACACTCGCGAGAACCGCGCTGTCAGTCTTTTCGGCATGCTGGTGTTCATCTTCGTCCTCTGGGCCACGAGCCGGGACCGCAAGCACATCAACTGGCGCACCGTCATCGGCGGCATGCTCGCCCAGTACATCATCGGCTTGTTTGTCCTACGAACGGGCGTCGGTTACAGCATCTTCAAGTTCATCGCGGACCGTGCCGGCGACTTGCTCGGCTTTGCAGGCGATGGTGTCACCTTCCTGACCTCCTCTGACGTTGCGGCGCTTCCCTGGTTCTTGATTGGCGTCGTGCCAGCCATCATCTTCTTCATCTCGCTCGTCCAGATCCTGTACTACATCGGGTTCATCCAGTGGTTTATCCGAAAGTTTGCCATCTTCGTCTTCTGGATGCTGGGAGTGTCTGGCGCTGAGGCCGTTGTCGCTGCTGCTACGCCTTTCATCGGTCAGGGTGAATCTGCCATGTTGGTCCGACCCTTCGTGCCGCACATGACCAAGGCCGAGATCCACCAGATCATGACTTGCGGTTTCGCTACCATCTCGGGTTCCGTCTTGGTCGGATACATTGGTCTGGGTCTGAACGCTGAGGCGCTGGTGTCGTCGTGCATCATGTCGATTCCGGCGTCGCTCGCAATCTCCAAGCTGCGATACCCTGAGACGGAGGAGACTCTCACCGCTGGCCGAGTCGTAATCCCTGATGACGATGAGCACAAGGCTGAAAACGCCCTGCACGCGTTCGCCAACGGAACCTGGCTGGGCATGCAGATTGGTCTCACCATTGTCTCCTCGCTGCTGTGCATCATTGCTCTCGTCGGTCTCATCAACGGTCTGCTCACCTGGTGGGGACACTACATCAACATCAACGACCCCGAGTTGACTCTCCAGACCATCCTGGCCTACATTCTGTACCCGGTTGCTTTCCTGCTTGGTGTTCCCCGTAACGGCGACCTGCTCAAGGTTGCCAAGCTCATTGCTGAGAAGGTCATCACCGTAAGTCGACACTCATTTCTTAAATGTAACCTGCCTTGCAAGTGAATAACACCATATATTGTAGAACGAATACAACGGCTTCTCTGCCCTCGCCAACGACGCTTACTACTCGGACCTCTCCCCTCGATCCCAGCTCATCGCCACCTACGCCCTCTGCGGTTTCGGCAACATCGGTTCCATGGGTATTCAGATTGGTATCCTCAGCCAGATTGCGCCGTCCCGCGGCGGCGATGTTTCAGGCCTTGCGTTGTCGGCGCTGTTCTCGGGTGTGTTGGCGACGCTGACGTCGGCGAGTGTGGCTGGTCTGGTGGTTACGAACCAGCTGTCGCATTTCACGACGTCGTCGTAGGAGAGGAGTTGGATGAATGTGCTGTATTCTTGAAAGATAGTGCGCACAAATGAATAAGATGTATGACGCTGAGATCAGTGGTGCTAGCATGGGATGTTCAGGGGCACACGCGGCTTAGGCATGGCCTTTCACGGTCCGGCCCGCAAATTGATGACGTTTCATCACTTCACAGCACTATACTTCCAATTGCAACAAGCTGAGCAAATCTCAGCAATTATGACATTATGAGCATTACCATTGTCTCTATCGTATATCATGTCATGCCATCGTCAAAGACGCTCCCTCCTTTTGACACTTCCCTTCCTAGAAATCCCAAGATGCTTGCTCCTTATGCTAATATAGGTATATAACAACCATGCGTGTAAATGCAGCACCGTCAAAAACACCAGACGCTAAACAGACATTAGTTCAAGGAGGGCTCCTTGGTCAATTTATTCCGGTCCTTCTCCTGAGTCGAATCGCCATCCACGGGCGACGGCGACGACGACGACTCGCCCTCGTTATCGCTCCCATGCTCGCGACGCCGCCGCTCCTCGATGTGCCGGATCGCATCGCCGGTGAGTTCCTGGCGGTCCAGCAGGGCCATGACGTCCTTCTTGCGGGTGCGGCGGTCGCCGATGGTGATGACGAGGCCGGCGGTGATGTTGCAGGTGATGCTGACGCAGAGGATGACGGTGGTCAGGGCGAAGGGCCGCGTGTGGTAGTCGATGCCCCAGGTGCAGGCGCCGAGGGAGATTTGCAGGCAGGAGTGGCAGTCGAGGAGGACGACGATGGCGATGAGGAGGTCGAGCGGGAAGGCGTGGTGGGTGAAGGTCTCGTGGGGTTTGTAGAAGGAGTGCGATTTGGCGAGCTTGCGCTGGTGGTGCTCGAGGGAGCGCTGTTGGCGGGGGGTGAGGTAGGCGAAGTCGCATTCGGACTTGGCGCTCTCGAGGTCGGGGAAAGGGTCGAGGTCATCGTCGTTGGCAGGAGGATTGAGCGTCGCATCGTCTTGTTCAGTAGAGGCGCGCGGGTTGGGTGGTTGTTGAAGTGGGTGGTGGTGGTTGTGTGTCGGGACGTGGCAGACGATCTGAGGCCCATCGGCTGAGGCAGCGCGCTCCATGCTCTCGCGGACGTCGAGCGGGATATTGCGCTTCTGAAGGCGCGAGCGCGGGCGTTTGCCCTTCTTCGCGTTGGCGATCATGCGTGAGTAGCGGGCGATGTAGATCATGTGGTAGGTGTCGACGGCGCGGAAAGGGGCCAACCCGTCGCCCATGACGGCGAACAGCGCGACCAGCACGCTGTCGATGACGTGGATGGCATAGACCTGCTTGGAGCCGACGTAGATCCAGCCGATGAGGAAGAGCACCCAGGCGAGGCCGAAGAGCGTGATGAGCGTGGCGTAGAGCGTCACGAAGAAGCCTAGCGGGCGGCGCACGTACTGGCCGAAGCCCTTGAGGCGGCGCTTGAAGCGGGCGCGGCGCGAGTGCAGCAGGTGGCGCACGTGGTCGTCGAGCTCGCGCTTCTCGGCGGGCGTCCAGCCCTCGAGGTTGGTGCCGTGCGGGAGAGCCGCGTAGTGCGACTCGGTGAGGCGCGAGGTGATGGTGCTGGAGCGCTGGATGGGCGGCGCGGAGGGCTCTTCGGCGTCGGCGGGGAAGGGCGGTTCGAAGGTTGAAGTCTCCGGGAGTTCCTGGGCGACGGACTGGCGCTTCTCCTCGGCAGCCGTGGCGCGCGCCCATTGCTGTTCGACGTCGTGTTGGGACAGGACGTAGGTCGGGCGGCGGTTGATCCAGTTTCCGAGATCGGGGACGAAGAGCGAGTTCTGGACGTTGGTAAGGGTTGAGAGGGTTTGCACTTCGGGGTCTGTGATGGTGTTAGTGAGAAGGTGAGCAAGGGACAATTGAGGCTTGTAGCTCACCGATGACATCGAGCCAGTCCACCAACTCTTGTGTGTATTCGTCCTCGTAGTTGGGTGCCGGAGGGCCAGTTTCTTGGTTGCCCTGTTGTTGCCGTCGATGGCCGGGCCAGAACATGCGGCTGATGGCGCGGGCTCGCCCCATGCGCGAGGTTGCAGCATTGTTTTCGAGGTCCTCAGTTCGACTCGTCGTGTTCTCGGGAAGCGACAGCGTCGGGGACAGAGGCGGAGAGTCATTCTCGACGCCTAGCTCAGCCATTGTTGGTCGTGCCCCTTCCTCCGTCAGTCGTGGCATCGCAACCTGCGGCACCCGGCGGGAGTGACGGGCCAGGGCACTCGGATCTGCGGCCACCCGGGCCCGTTCAGGCTGGGAGATGCTCCGCGGTCGACCGCCTGCGAAGTCATCATGATCGCCGGAGAAGCCGTCCGAAGTCGAGAGTTGCGAGTTTCTCTGCGAGGAGAGCGAAGCGTTGGAGACTCGGCGCAGACGGATGCTTGGCACACGACTGGCCTCGGAGACTGCAGACACAGGCCGTTCGGGGGCGGCTTCAGACACGCTGGAACGGCGGAAGGACGGGAAGACGGAGAGGCGCGACCGCGTCGAGGGCACGGAACTGAGGCGCTCGAAGTAGTCGTCGTTGTTGTTGGCCTCGCTGCTGGCGGCAGGCGTGGGAGGGTTCAGCGAGATTCGGGATGATCGGCGAGATGGCGATGGACTCGCACCCGGGCTGGACGCCGAGGGGACCTCTAGCAGGCCGCTCGAGGGCTGCTGCTGAGGCTGTAGATGGGAGCGATCCATGGGGACAGCATCGCAAGCGGAGTGTGAGAAGGACAGAGTCGAGAGAGAATTTGGAGCGTCCCTGTTTATGATATGGAAAGCGGCTCGGGTCAATCCTGGCCTACCGTCGTCATTAGTCAGGCCAACGTCAAGACGAAAAAACGGGCGCTAGATGATCAAGCCATGAGCAAGGCAAGAACAGGGTCGATGGTGATGGGTGGGCCCTTACGTCACTTGAGCCGACTGGCCCAGGATCTAATCGGAGGAAGCAATCAGAGAGAAGGGCGAGTTTGCAGACGCCGATGCTGTCCGGAGAGCCCGGAGGCAGAGGGAGAGAAATCCCCGGGACAATCCGAATTGCCGTGGGAAAGACAAAAAGGCGAGGCGAGCAAACTCAATTCGGGTCCGGCCAGACGTCCGTGGAAGACGGGCGGTCCGTGATGACTGATGTTTATTGATTTGTGAGTGATGAGGAGATCCAGAATTCCACTTCTCCCGCCCCGGCTCGCCCTTGTCTCAATCTGGGGAAGCGCCGGAAATACGATTCTCCTGTTTCCGAGACCGACCTCCAAGGCCATTCCCAACCAGGCAAGCTGCTCTTCTCCCAAACTACAGGGGTCCAGGGTCCAGGAGCTCGACTCCAGGCCCAATCGAATTCCCCAGACTGAACGCCTCTGGCGCACTGCACGAGAATGCGCTGCTTCAGAACTCAGCCGCAGCAGCGGGAGCTGAATGAGGCGCTGGCCGGGGGGTTAGGCCGCTGTCGGTCCAGACCGAGACCCCGCGCCATGGTAGGGCTGACTGACTCTCTCTGCTGGCACTGGCGATGCATGTCCCTCATCTTTTGTCCCTCGTCTCTGTCGTCTCCAGAGCTTTGAATCAGCTGCGTGATCTTCGCCAGACTACTGCCCAGCATGGTCTTCTACTTCTTCGGGCCCGACGCCTCGTCATGGGCTATGGGCAACGAGAAGTTCGGGCTTGCGTGCGTCTCCATTCCTCGTCTTGCCAATCCAAATGTGCTTTCTTGGCTGACTGGCTGGCCTTATCCAGGAATAATCTTCCTCTGGCCCTCCAACATACCTGGGACCAGCTTGCCGAACCCTTCACGGACAAGTCTATGGCTGGGACTCTGATCGACTGGCTCTCGTCTTGTCCGGATGGACGCTTTGCCCTCATGACCCGGAAGGGTGACTGTGAGATGCTCTCATTATGAACGAAGCCCGTGTTCTGGAGTTGGGAACTGATATCGTATTAGTAATCTCTAATGCTAATGATATGCTGGAGGTCGTCAAGTCACAGCTGAGTCTCAATCCTGGTTCTAGAATAGATCACGTCGCCTTCTCTCCCCTTGGCGGGTGGTTCATCAGATACTATGACGGGACTGTCCAGCTCTCTGGCAAGTTCCCCGACTCTTTCTACACCCTGGCCAGCAGCTATCTCGATATCACAAGCACGGCTCGCCAAGTATCCCAACTATCTTACGTCGTCTGCGGTTTCCAGGGAGCGGTCATCTTGAAGGCTGGTAGCACTATCCATTGGAATGGCATACCGCCCAGCTTGGCCAAAGCCATAGAAGAATTTCCGTCTGGCGGTCTTTATCATACTGGCCTTACTCTCGGAAAGGCCAGTGTCCTGTGTCCGTGGTCCACGAAGTACTACTTCTGTGCTGGTATGCCAATGCTTCTCGGCGGAGCTACGTATCCCTACGTCTTGCCAAGTGTCCCATTTGGTACTGAGTTGCTCAACAATTTGGCCTCGAACGTTAGCCCAGCGTCGAATTTGATCCCCAAGATCACTCGGCTTCCGCAACCATCGCTCACTACCACTGCTCCCACACCCAAGCCTTCTACCCCGAGCGCCACAAAGCCGACTCCTCCTGTTCTCCCTCCGAGAAACCCGAGCTCGAGTTCAAACCCTTTTCTCCAACTGGGAAAGGAGAATGTCGATTCATCTGGTATCTCGACAGATGCAAGGAAAATATACGAGGGCCAATTTGATGCACATTCGAACGGGCGCTTGTTCATTACTGGGAATGAGGCCGTAACGATAATGATGGGAAGTGGACTCGACACGAAGACGTTGTCAGAGATATGGGAGCAAGTTGACCTGGACCGGAACGGAAAGCTGGATAAGGAAGAGTTCGTTCGCGCCATGTGGCATATTGATCAGCGACAGGGAGGCTCGTCCTCGGCGGTCCGCGCTACCAAGGGCCATCTCACCTGCGACGGATGCTCTCGGGGGATCTGTATTGGAGAAGAGGTGTACTTTTGCAACATCTGCAACAACGGCGACTTTGATCTATGTACTTCCTGCTACGAACCACCCTATCTCCACGGCTGCAGTGTCAGTCACAACCCCAAGAAGATGATGGTCGAGCTTCTGGACGAGCCTGAACCCCGAGAGACCCCTCAAGATCACCGGATCTGCGATGGCTGTGGAACGAAAATACTGGTTGGAGACCTCTTCTACTGGTGTGAGACATGCAGCTTTGGGGATAACGATTTTTGCACGGCTTGCTGGAAAGCTCAGCGGACATGTGGCCATTCAATGGTTGTGCGTCGACTCGTCGCAGGAGCCGAGTCAAATCCTCACGGGATGCCGCCGATGAACTCCAACTTCAATTACAACCAGAACCAGAACCAACCCTCGACGCAAGAACCCGACGAGATAGACAAGCTCAGCAAAAAGTTCAACGATGCGAAGCTCAAGGATGCGTTGATGAGCTCTATTCTTTCCGAGAAGCCTAACGTTAAATGGGAGGATGTTGCTGGTTTGGAGTCTGCGAAAGCTGAGCTTCAAGAGGCCATCATCTTTCCTATCCGCTTCCCGCAAATGTTTCGTGGTAAGCGACGGGCTAGACGAGCTTTGTTGCTGTATGGACCTCCTGGCACTGGCAAAAGTTACCTGGCTAAGGCTGTTGCTACCGAGGTTGATCATACGCTCTTCAGCGTCAGCAGCAGCGACATCATGTCAAAGTGGATTGGTGAGAGTGAGCAGTACGTTTGTGAGGTAGTCACCGAGAGATAAGTGCACTTGCTGACTGAATCCAGGTTGATGAAGCAACTCTTCGAACTTGCTAGAGAGAAGAAGCCTTCGATCATCTTCATTGATGAGATTGACGCCCTCTGTGGAAATCGGGATGGCGGAGGAACCAGTAACGAAGACACATCGCGCATGAAGACGGAATTCCTCGTGCAAATGGATGGTGTTGGAAACAACAACGACGGAGTCTTCGTTCTGGGTGCTACTAACCTTCCCTGGTCGTTGGACCCCGCCGTTAGGAGACGGTTCCAGAAGAGAATCCATGTGCCTCTACCGGATGAGAGTGCTCGCCGGGAGCTGTTCAAGGTGCATTCGGGGGACATGGCCGCCTCGCTTGGGGACGTAGACCGTGTGTTCTGGGATCTGGCAAGGAGAACAGAGGGGTACTCTGGTAGCGACATCGCCAATCTCGTCCAAGATGCTTTGATGATGCCGGTCAAGAAGGTCTATTCGGCAACATACTTTCGGAAGGTAAGTACTCCGGACACTCGGTTGACGTTCATCGGCTGACTCCTGAGCAGTATCGCGACAGCCAAGGCGAGTGGTATACGCCATGTCAACCAGGTACTCCTGGAGCAGTGATGATGAAATGGAGCAAAGTGCCTGGGCGACAACTCAAGGAGCCGCCTTTGACGGTCCAGGATATGTATGAAGCCGTGGAAAAGACGAAGAAGTCAGTGGGAGAGGAAGAAATACGCAAGTGCAGCGAATGGACGGTGCAGTACGGTCTCGAAGGAGCATAGAACGACGAGACGAACGACGCGCAATCTTGATCAAACACAATGAAATGCATGAGAGACCGCTCTGATCCTTAATATGATGCTATATGAGAATAGATGAAACCACCTTATCATACGCCTCCTTAAGCAGTTTGAGGGCGATATCCATGTCTTCCCTCGAGATATTCAGGGGCGGTGCCAAAATGATGTGATCGCCCACGTAGCCATCTGCTGTGCCCGAACCAGGATACACTGCCAACCCCATCTCCAGGGCTGTTTCCTGCACTCGAATGCCAAATTTGAGGTCCGCAGGAAACGGCTCTTTGGTCTTCTTATTCTTGACGAACTCAATTCCCCAGAACAATCCTCCGCCGCGGATATCTCCAACATGCTCGACGTTCCCAAAGACATCCCGCAGCGCCTTTTCGAGCACAACACCCATCTTGGCACACCTCTCAACCAGGCCGTCCTGTTCTATGACTTTCTGGACAGCCAATGCCGCCGCACAGCTCACGGGATGTGCTTGATACGTATGTCCGTGATTGAAGCCCCCGGTTCCTCGCTTCAGCACATTCACAATCTTCTCGTTCGCTAACACGCCTGCGATGGGCGCATATCCTCCGCCGACGCCTTTGCCGAGGGTCACCAAGTCGGGGCAGACGTTGTGCGGCTCGAAGGCGAAGTACGTGCCCATACGGCCGCTGCCGCACATGACTTCGTCGAGGATGAGCAAGATGCCGTACTTGTCACAGACGCGCCGTACGCCCGCCAAGTAGCCCTTCGGTGGCATGATACACCCAGCCGTGGCGCCGCCTATCGTCTCAGCAATAAACGCCATGACAGTCTCCGGCCCAACACGCTGGAACTCAGCATCCAGCTCCTCGACTAGCCGCGCGCCGTACTCCTCCTCAGTCTCACCTTCTCGCTGACCGCGGTAGGCGTACGCCGGACTTACAAAGCTCACGCGGCGCTCGTCAAGCAGCAGAGCGTCCTCATAAGGCGCCCGCCGCGTAATGAAACTTCCCACGCTCATGGCGCCGAGCGTGTTTCCATGATAGGCACGTCTACGCGCAACCAACCGCACGCGCTGCGGCTCGCCATTCTCAACATGGTACTGCCGCGCAAGCTTTAGCGCACTATCCGTCGCTTCACTCCCGGAGCAGATGAAGTACGCGCGTGTGAGCCCGAACGGCTTGTCTTTGAGAAGACAGTCGGCCAAAGCCTCGGCGCTGGCGGTGGTGAAGGCGCCGGTGTGGACGTAGGAGACTAGGGATGTTTGGGCGAGAATGGCGGATTGCACGGCGGGATGCGCGTGGCCGATGACGGCAACGGCGGCGCCGGCGCAGAAGTCGAGGATACGGCGGGAGGAGGTCAAGGTGAGGTAGCTGCCGGAGGCGGAGGTGACTTCGAGGGGGCGCTCGTGGAGGGAGCGGTGCATGAGATGCGGTTCTGGTAGGGGATAGGGGGCATTGTCAGGGGGGATGAGATCCTTTTGCGTCATCTTGAGATTCTGGGAGGGAGTTGGTGTTTTGAGATGGTGATGAGTTGAGACGCTCATGAGGCTTGTTATCATGAACTTATCTCTTATACGGCGCGATCGTGGAGATGTCGGGTTCGGGTTTGGCTGATCTCGGGTTTGGAGCGAACCCGATCGCTCGGGAAAGGGTGGACTCAACTTCCCATAGGGACAGACTTGAACGACATGCTGATCGTATGAGAAAGCCCTGAGAGAGTCATCGTAAAAGAGGGTTTCCTTTATCGTTCTGATGAAATCCCCTATTGTCCACCATAGTCGCTGAATGTAGACAGGAGATGAGGGTCGTCCCAGAACGACCACAACCGCCAACTGTCTTCATCCATGAACTCGTTATCGATGGTAGGCAGACCTTCGAGAGGCATGTTCTCTTGAATATCAGCTTGTGTAGATGGACCATTTGCTTCCAATCCCGCTGCGTGAACGCCAGCCGTCTCATTCTCAGTAGCCTCCTGAGGATTCGGTACGGGGTGCACCAAGCTCGGACGAGGCATGCCCTTCAACGGTGCCAAGTGCATTGAGTCCTCCAGCTCAGGGTAATCGTACCGCGACCTTCTCACAGTACGGCCGTGAGTCGCCGAGGTGATTCTATTGAACAAGCTCATGCCCGTCTCGGCAACGTTGATCCATTCCTCGGCGATTCGCCATACTTCCCCAATCCTTTTCAGTTCAGACATGCTCTGGTCTGCCTGCTCTTTTGCAAAATCGGTCTGGGATTCGTTAAATCCCATGAATGCTGGAAATGACGCGGCGTAGTAGCTTAGAATGGCGGCAGAGAACGAGCAGAGCCCTGTAAAGGGCGTTTGGATGGGCACTCCTGCAACGCGGAGGTCTTTGAGGATATTGGATATTTGAGTTGTACAGTGAAATAGCTGCGCGGCGTTCTGGACCCAGAACTCTGCTGGTCCGACGTCTTTGAGCAGAGGTCGCTCGATGGGACCTCGAGGACGGGTTTCGCCCACTGGGGCGAAGGGTATGTACTCACGACAGAGGAACAAGTAGCTGGAGAAAGGAGAGTCATTAAGAGAACATGGCATTGAAGGCTGAGAGCCGTAACTCACCTGATGTAATAGATGAGATTGAGATATCCGAACTTCTCGGCCTGTCGCAGGTGGACGTGGACCGCCGCCTTGGTTTCCGGATATTTGAGTTGCGGCTCGTACGAGTTCCTCCAATCCAGAAGTTCTTCCCTCATGAGGTTCCACTGCGATGTACTTCTCCAGGGGCACTGCTCGGGCTCTGCCATGCCTGGTAGCCGCCTGCCGCCTTCTCCAACCCAGGTGTGTATTTTAGACCAGATGTGAAAGCCTCTAACAGCAAGGAGGAAGTAGTCTCCGATCCCATACAAAGCCTGGACAGCGTAAGGACCCTGCGAGTGGCTTGACCCATATGCAAAGTCCATGTCGTTGGATGGAAAGGGAAAGTCCATGGTTTCGAGGTGAAACATGGGTTGTCGTCGTTTCCCGCAGCTGAGGAGCTTGTCCATGATGAAGCAAGTCCAAACGGTCCTCTTCTCGACCTCAGAGAGGGAACGCCTCACTCCGACTGACGGGCTGATGCTGAGAGTACCTAGAGCCATTCTCGCAGCAGCTCCGGCGTGCATCCAGGCGCTGAAGCCTTCGCCTTCGCCCCAGTCGTAGAGCGAGAGGATGAGAAATGCCTGGATGAGGTTGACGCCAGGGGATGTGGTGAGGCGCTTGTGGAGTTCCGACGCAGCGAGGGACGCATATTCTCGACCTGATTTGGGAGACGATGTATCCAAATACCGATAGGATACTGCGAGGATAGATAGCAATCGCAGCATTTGGACTGCTGTCATGTCATCGACCTGGTAGTCCAGATCATTGGGATGGATAAAGCCAAATTCCGGGAACTGCGCTTGGAAGATGGCCATTGCCTTGGCGAGATGATCTCGAGGAACTTCTTCAAAGATGAGTTTCACCGTATCGACGTCGCTCGCAGTCTGCTGGGCTGGATGTGTTTCCCGCTCAGTCGGAGGTTTGACATCGCCGCGAGATATTCGCTTCCTTTTCGCAACTCTTGCTGGCGTGCGAGGGCTCTTCTTTTGGCCATCAAACGGCCCGCTCAAGACGCAAGTTTGGGTGTTCCCACTCTTGGAGCAGCCAGCACAAGGAGACTTTCCATTGTGCTTGCATTTGATCTTCGAACTCCTATGACAATGTTAATGCCGACTTCGGCCAATGACATAGTATCGAGCTCGACTAACCTACAGCTATCGGCACACAATCAGCATAATGAATGGCTTTATTATAGTCACAAGCCTTACCGCTGACAAGCAATCGTCGTCCGCATTGCGTGGAAAGGGATATCCCATTATTCGGGTTTGAATACGGAGGGAGAAGCGGGGATGTTTTCGGCCATCTTGACCCGATAAACAGCCCCAAACCCGAAGGAATGTGGTCGAGTAATGGCACCGAAAACCATGCTTCTTGCCGAAACTGAATAGTATGAAACTCTAGGAAGTAGATAGGCTCGCGGATGAGACCCGAAAGAGAGATATATTTGCCCGAGGATAAGTATTTCACCCAACTGAGGCATCTCGGTGAGACAAGGAAAAATGAAGATGTTCCGGTAAGTCACGTGATCGCCCCGATTTACAGAAGGGATTCTGATCAGGAGGCTTCTTCTATCCTACTCCCAGACACAGTCATCGGCCAAAATGTACCTCAAGAAAAACCATTCTGTTTCTCTTGGAACGTCCATAAGCTCGTTTCGCCAACGTCAAGAAAATTCTCTACATCACGCCGTGAAACCCACCGTTGCATCGAGGCGAAATAAGCTTCAAATGTCAGCACAATCCCAGTCTCGCATCCTCCCGAGCCGTTTCCGCTCATTCCGCATGCTCGCTTCTCCCCGCCAATAATTGCAAGTTTCATGCTGTAAATGGGGACGATCATTCCGGAAGCTGTTTCGTTGCCACTGGCGGCGGAAGACCCCTGCTTCGTCGATCGCGAATCTTCAATTCCGGAACGGACAACGCTTTGTTGCTTGTTCTTCGGCTGAACGTTGTACAATCCGGTCATGAACAGCACAGTCATGTTCTCATTCAGATTGTGTGGCCATTCTACGATTTGTTGCACGGCAACTTCTGGCTAGTAGCCAAACCCCCTATGAATCTGGCATCCTGGCTTCTGCGCAACTCCTTCCGGTACTGGAAAATTATGACAATGTCAAACTCGAGATTGGACCTTCCCTTTGAGGCGGATCTCACGGATGACTTGCAGCGCTTTCCGGGGACTCTGGAAGGTCCCAGCCGCAGCTCGTATATGTATGCTAGGCCAACTCACCATGCTTTGGGCAAGTCTCAAATGGGATGGATATGGATATTTTCTGCTCACGGATAACACGGCCATGGAAAATGCCTTACTCCTATGCGCTGGAGATCCTCCCCGATCGTTCAGCCCAGTTCTGGCCATAGAGTTACATTGAAGCTTGCACCAACAGGCACTTGTGGCGGAGGCGGTGCTTTGCCAGCGGGAAGAAGGGAGAGGTGGCGGATCTCGTGGTTTGCCTAGCGGATCTCTGCGCCTAAATTGATGTCTCGAGTTTTGTCGAGGGTCGAGTATCGTCGTTTCGAGTTCGGCGGGAAAATCGAGGCGAAGGAAACAGACGCTTTCAATCGAACACCGCAGGACTCTGGCTCACCCATTTTTGACATCCCTCCCGCTCTCACATGCCCAAATTTGGTGGTCTCCCCTCTAGACTTATATAATCTTTGATCACTTGCCCACGGGAACGCACTCCGGCCTCAGGACAGGGGTCTTTTCAGCTCATTCCGCTATCTGTGGGGAGAACCTCCATAGCGCGGAACGGCTTGCCCTCCAGAGCCGCCTCTGTCCAGCCAGGAGCCGGCAAACACGGCACTTTGGCATCCATCGCTCTCAAACCCTCTGCAGTTGGGCATCTCCCTAGGCTGAATCCCCTGCGGCGCCAACATGGGTCTTCGGGATGCTCCAGCAGCTCCGACGTATCAGGCTTCTCACCTCAAGAAGCAAGCTTGTCTCTAATGCCAAATTGACTCCACGGCCTGGGGTTAGCTCGCCGGATGCAAGGCGCCGGGCCTTCAGCTCGTTTACGAGGGCCCCTTTTGGGACTCGCGCCGCATTCTTAGGATAGCTTCAACGGGCGCCATAGGGGCTTTATAGAGAGCCACAAAGCGCCAAGTCCGCGTCCACGTACGACTCCCCTGGTTTCGTCAGTTTACGATGGCGCCTCTGCGGAATTCAGTGTCGTTGTTGGCCGTCTTGGCCTGCGCGAACTATGTTGCGGCTCAAACACTACCGGCTTGTGCTGTAAGTCATTCGACTACATATCGACAGGAAAGCTTCCGCGAAGTCTTCCCAAATACTGACATCCCTGTCTGTGGTTTAGGACGCATGCTATTATGGCTTCACGAGCAGCGGCACCTTGACTACGACCTCTTGCGACGCCCTAGATATCGACTGTATTTGCAAGGATGATGACTACCTCGACAGCCAGATTTGCTGTCTTCATGAAGAATGCAGTGACTCTGATCGGGAAGAGGCCGAGTCCTACGTGAAGAGCATCTGTTCGGCCGTGGGTGTCTCGCTTCCTGGAAATCTGGCTTGTCCATCATCACTTGCCTCAGCAACTACCAAGACGGCCGTTGCCTCAGCCACATCTGCGGATACGAAGGAGACGGTAACAGAGGTCAGCGGGGGTTCAAATACTGCGGGTGGCTCGGTAGTCACAGTGACTGCCGGAGGGGTTGTTGCGACTGTGACATCGTCGTCCGGTGATGATAGCAGTGGTGACGACAGTGGCAGCTATGGAGGAAGCAGCAGCAGCAGTCATAGCAGCTACTCGCACCACCACTCGTCTGGCAAAACTCTGAAGACAGCGTTGGGTGTGGCGATTGGTGTGGGCGTGCCTCTCATTGCCAGTGTCCTCGGTGGTTTCGCCTGGTGGAAGAAGAAGAACAAGGGTGCTGCCGCACCTCCAACTCAGCCCGCCGAAATCTCCGAAGCTGCTCCTCCCTCCCAGCAGCCTCCGCCATTTCAGCAGCAGACTCAAGCTCAGTACAACCAGCCGCCTGCGCCGAGCTACGGCTACCCGCCGCAAGATCAGCACTATCCTCCTCAGCAGCAAGGAGCGTTCATACCCCCCTACGAGAAGAACGATGGAGTAGTCACCGCCATGACGACACCCTCACCTATCCAGGAGCTTTCAACCCCGCAATACCAACAGCAGCAACACAACGAACTTGTCGGAACCACCCCTTCCCCTATGCACGAGTTGCTGCCGCAGCAGTACCAGCCGCCGCAACATAGCGAGCTCGCTGGGAACACGCCACAGCCGATCCACGAGATGCCTGCGAATGTCCAATATCAGAACTACCCGCCACAGCAACAAACTTATCAGCATCCTCAGTAAAAGCGGGTTAACAGCATTGGGGAAAGGAGTTGGAGGGTTTTACTTAGCTGAAGGATGGAGTTGGGGATCATGGCCAATTTTTGTAGCAGGGAATTGTAAACCGGCATATTTGTATTTTAAAACATACACGGAACAAATGTTGATTTATTGTATTTTCCTTACATATGCTCTTTTTTTTATTTTGTCTTAAGGTCTTGAGTTGGTTACTGTTCTTTACAAATTGCCTCGGCCAAAAAGTTGTGAGGCACTCCCTCCCTCTTATCTAATTATCAAGTCTACGGAGTACGTGTTTTGGCGGCAATTTTTACGATCACATTATTTTCAAGGATAGAAGGAGCTTAAGATAGAGACTTGGCCCGATACCTACGTTCATTAAGCTTAAAATAAGGTAACCAAGAAACGTTGCATAGCATACGTAATCTCTCCACCTTCCCACTCTCTCCCAGCTTCTGCCGCTAGGATATCTTGGCAACCGCTACGAGTTTTCGATGGGGGCCATAATTGGCTGCGACTATCTGGTTGCATGTCTTGACCGGAAATGGTGACTGCCCCATCTGTTGTTGGTAAATCCTGAAGGAGGTCGGAGAGAAACGAGTCATTCGGTGCCTTCGCGGTTGTCAGCCCTCACGACGAACGATTTGCGGTGGCTAACAAAACCATCACTGGCAAATTGGGAAAAAGACGTGTTTCAAAAGATATCTAAGGGAATATCGATTGATTATCGGGGTGCCTGGAATGGCCTCTGGCGTCTTCTACTTCTGATAAATATACATGTCAGCCTTGGCCGATGTCCTCAACTTGCCGCCAACGACAGCTCCATACGTGTTCCCGGACGTGGTCTTAGGTTCTGCAAGCGTTCCGTAGCAACCATTCGTAGCATTGGTGCTGAGATAAATAGCCGTGACAGCCTTATTTGACACATTAAGTGAGATCTTACTCGGCGCCCAAGAGATGTTGCTAGCTGCCCATGAATAGGTCACATTCTCGCCCCCAGTCAAGCTGACGGTGACATTCAGCGGCCCATTGAGCTTAGGCCCGGCATTCATTGTCGGAGCTAAGTTATCAGTGCGTTGCCAGACGGGGAACTCAAGAGTTGACATCGATTGTGGGGTGCCGAACTTTTGCACGACAGTCTGCCAATTTCGCACTCGGCAGTCCAGCTGATATGGTACAGGGGTCTCGGGGGATTCGGTGATGTTCTCCGCAAGCGGAATCTTGGCAATGGCTGGGCAAGTCATCGGCTTGATGGTATGGTCTGCGTTGAACTCGAGCGGGAAGAAGTAGGTGCTGGAAGCTGCCTGATGGTTGTCGGCGTGCCAGATCTTACTCTCATAGACTTGGTTTCCGGGGCTGGTCTTGTAACCTAAGTTACCAGCCACTACAACGGGACCCTTTGCCGAAGGAAGCACGTTGGCTCCCTTGTTTTGTCCGCCGCATCCGTCTTGGCTGATGAAGCCACCGTCGGTGTAAGGGCCAAGAGGGTTCTCGGCGTAGTAGTAGTAGATGTATCCTGGGCAGTTCATGCACGTCATGCCGAAGGTGATGTACCAATAAGAGTCATAGTAGAAGAAGCCACAGGCTTCGAGATTCAGTCCTTGAGCTTTGAGCTCCTCGGCGGTGCGAATAAGAGCCGAAGTCTGGTTCGTTCCAACAGTCGCGGTTAGGTTCGGAGCGAGCTCTTGGACCCAAATGTCCCAGACGGGTATGCCGTATTCCGTCGATTCAGAGTAGACGGTTGACCAGACATCGGACAAGATGTAATGAGTTCCATCCGGGCCAACGGCAACATCAAAATCATGGTTGATATTGGAGCCGGTCATTACCGATGGGGGATTGCTCCAAGGGCCACTGGGTGATTTTGACGTCGCGTAAAAGTAGTTGTTACGGGCGTTGCCGCCCATGAACATGACATAGTTGCCAGTAGCTTCGCTGTACCTAACGAGCGGCTTTGTCACGTTGGCAACGGTGATTGATGGTTGGTAAAAGTTCTCCAATGTCCAGTTCGTGAGGTCTGGAGAAGAGTAAGTCTTGATACCGCAGTTTCCGTCTTCTCCATAATCCCCCTGAGGGTAGACAGGACTCTCGGGATAGTTGATGTCGCTCATGATTGCGTATACAAACAAAGAGCCACCACAACCCCAAGTGGCTGCGTACATCCAGTATTTGCCCTCGTAGTAGCTCAAATGAGCCTCTACCTGCTCACGGCCATTGCCGTCAACGGTGATAGGGTATGTAGGCTTTCCGTAGTCCGGCAACAGGGGATGTGACGGAAGTCCATCGTCGCCATTAAGGATATCGTTGCTGGCGAAGTTGATATACTTTGCATAAGCGGTTTTCGCTGATGTTGATGGATGGGCAGCAGCCAGGAGCGAGCCCTGGAGGATGGCCCATCCAACAACTTGAAATTGATTGATGAACATCTGATTGACGGGATGGATTACCAACAATCTGAGGAGCTAGGCGTTGAGAACAAATCCTTCATGTATTTTTACATCATTATATATTCTTCGACATTATAATACTAATGAATGTCATCTGCGCTGAGTGAACGGCATCGGAACACCGACGAGATCCGTAGCCTCGGATCTCCAAGTTGCAATAACCAAGATATCCAGGGGGAAGAGCACGCTATGCGGGGGCTTCCCCATGGGGTTCCAATCAATAAACAGCTAGATTATATCTTAATGGGACCTAGATCACGAAGACTGGATGATGGATGATGCCATGCCGCTCGGAGCCCGACTGCCGTTGGAACATCCGGCGGGGGTTCGTCCGGGATTTTGAGAGTCTCGGTGCACCTTGTGATTGATAGATCGATGCGAACCCCTCAGTCTAACTCATTTCATTTCAATGCGATATAATTCCCAGGCTTTGACATTAGCCTAAAGCTTGCGTCATTGGTAAGATTTATCCGCGACTTTTCATTCTTCCATTGGAAACTAGGTGATCTAGGTCATGTTCTACCTTTTTACGATATATTTTCCATCAGTTCCTTGAACAAAAGTCAATTCACTGGAGTAAACAGAAAGCTTTCTCAACGAAATAACCCTTTAGATCCGGCCATGCATCGGGGTTATTTCCAGAGCTCCTCATATTTGAACTGATTCTCACAGTTGGTCCATGTGTATACGTATTTTATGGCAGAGAAATTTTGGCCAGGCCAAACGGCATATTTCTCGGCACTACTCAACGCCGGGGTTGGGTGAAATAAGTGACTAAAACCAATTACCTTTTATCATCATCGCAGCTCTCGTTTTGGCTACATATGAGCAAATACGGCTCTATTAGCATACTCTTCTGCAGGGTAAGTTAAATTGAGGCTTGAAGGATTCGCCCCACTCCAGAACGGTTCCGAAAGCGTACGTGTTTACCAACGTCACATCATCTTCCTTTGTCTGCCAACGTCGTTTCATCTTGAAGCCTCTTCACAGTTATCGCCATGGATTCTGAAGCAACGTCCGCTCATGAGCGGGCCCTGCAGTACATCTCGAACCCGCGCTTCCATCAACGTTTCGCACTTCCGGCTACTTCGGATCACGATGAACTCGCCGTTAGTTACGCAGATGTTGGCAGGCTCCCATCTGATTCAGAGCCGAATCCTCCGACTATTCTCCTTATTCCAGGCATGTTTGCCTCAAGGTATCTCGGGGTCTCGCTGCATGCTATTGCCGAGAAAACAGGAGTTCGCGTTCTCATTGTAGACCGGTATGGCACCTTACCTTTAGCAGCCCGATAAGAGCTGTTTTGGAGAGTCCCAACCATTTAGCTCATACTGGGGTGACTCGCCCTTGCTAATTCAGGTGCTCTTAGTCCTGGGATGGGCCATTCTACAGATGTACCTTTAGAATTCAGGATCAAGGTCTGGATCGAACTCGTACCACTTCTCCTCTCACACCTCAAGATCCCTCATGTCATCTTGATGTCCCACAGCGCTGGCACTATGTACATTTTGAACACTCTTTACCAGTGCAGAGAAGTGCTGCATCCTGAGAAACCCCTCGCTATCCTCTTAGGTAAGTCTATCTTCGTTGCAGATATGATCTCCAGAGTCGTAGCGTCTGATCGAAACTTAGCACCCTGGGTGGACCCGAGTTGCTCGCATAAGACGACATGGCAGATAGCGCAGTATCTCCCTGTTAAGGCTTTCAGTATTTGGCATTTGCTTCCCAAGTTCTTCATGTTGCAGGCTGCACCGGTACTTGCAACCAGTGGCTCGGTGTTCAACAAGGTCTCGAATGCGATATCACCCGAGGCAAGTGCTAATGACACTTCACTGCAAGCAAGGAACAGGAAGAGACTGGCAGAGGTGTACGGTCTAGACCAGGAACTGCAGGCAGAACTTGAGACACTAGTCTTCAAGACCATGTTTGACGAAAACACCGTGGGTGCAAATAGCGAAGCTCTGCAGTGTCTTCGAAAAGGACCAAAATGCACGTGGGAGAAGTGTGACAATTATCGAACTTTCGTCAAAGATTTTGTCGATCTTGAAAGAGGGCGACAGAGTTCCCAGCCCGGGAGCAAAGAGAAGATCAAGGTGATGTCTTACTTTGCCGAAACCGATGTCATGATAGGGAAGCAAGGGCAGGCCTACTTCGAAGAGACATGGAAAGGCAAAGGTCTTGGAGACATCCAAGATGTGATAGACTTCGAGACGACAACGGTTAACGGGACTGACCATGACAGTGTAATACAGTCTGTCGAACTTCTGGAGAAAATCTTCATAGCTGCTGGCGGAACAGGTGTTGACGCGAATTGAGGAGTATGGATATTTGCTTTTCTGACCCTAGAATCTGTGGTGCTCTGTATGGTTTGGTAGATAATATAAGTACGAAGTCGCTCACAATTGCTCTAACCTTGAGCTGAAATTTTACATAGACCGATGAGATGGAGCACCATCGCACATGCGGACTTAACGGCAGCTAGGGCTTAAGGCCGCCCAAAGTCTAGACCACATTCTCACGAGAATATGTCACTGCCAGGCGATCAGACGGGGCATTTTCTCGCCGACATGCCGACAAGATCAACTTGGAGTTTGAGAAATTGCTTAATTGCTCATTGAGACATGCCGGTATTCGGGCCTTTCGTCAAGCCCGTTACCAGCCCCCCAAATTCGCGTGGATGACGTTGAAATAGACCTCCTAGCTGCCCACCCTTGATCTCGGATAGATCTGATCCTTCCTTCCCATGTTTATACTGGACAATCTCAAGGTATTGACTTCCAAATTCCCTCCACTAAATGCCCAAAATGCCTTGTCTCGTAGGCAAGGAGATTAGCCAAAATGGCGTTGGTCTCGCCAGTGAGTCAATGTCTTGTCGACAATATGTCTTGCTTAATCTCACATACCAATAGACATGACTCGATTTGGCAGTCCTCTCTCTGACGAAGAGGCATTCCCCGTTCTGCGAGCCGCAGTAGCTGCTGGTGCCAATGTCTGGGCTGGCGCTGACTTCTATGGAACCCCGGACAACAACTCCCTGCATCTGCTCAACCGATATTTCACTGCCTACCCAGAAGACGCTGAAAAGGTCATCATATGTCTCAAGAGTGGCATCTTGGATATGAGAACACACTCCTTCGACTGTTCTCGCGAAGGCATGCGCAAATCTGTCGACAACGCTCTTCGAATTTTGGATGGAAAGAAGAAAATCGACATCTTCGGCCCAGCAAGGGTAGACCCTAACGTCCCTATCGAAGAGACTGTGAAAGCTCTCGCTCAGCTTGTTGACGAGGGCAAGATCGGAGGCATCCTCCTTAGTGAGATGACGGCCCCGACGATTCAGCGCGCAATGAAGGTCGCGAAGATTGATCTCATGGAGAGTGAAATCAGTCTTTGGGCCACCGATGTTTTCGATAATGGCGTGGCAGAGCTCTGCGGTGCAAACGGAATTCCAATGCTTGCACATACTCCGCTCGGAGGTGGGATGCTGACTGGCCGCTTCAAGAGTATTGACGATTTACCAGCCAAATCACACCACCGATTCTTCCCGCGGTTCCAACCCGATAACTTCCAAAAGAATCTCGACCTAGTTGAGGCAGTGAAGAAGATTGCCGAGTCCAAGAACTGCTCTATGGCGCAACTCGCATTAAACTGGATTAAGGCTCAGAGTCAACGACCAGGCATGCCCTTCCTTATCCCAGTTTCTGGATCGAGCTCTGCACAGCGCATGACGGAGAATACGAAAGAGATTAAATTGGCTAAGGAGGATTTATCAGAAGTCCAGGAGATCCTGGATACATTCCCGGTTGTTGGCGAGAGATACCCAGCCGCAGGGATGAAGTTGATCCAATGAAGGAAGTCATAAAGGCCAACATCAGAGGCTGCAGATCTCCTTAGGGCAGGTGGAATTTGGTACAAAATAATGGAACGAGAGATATATGAGTCACCTTATTTTCCGCCTGACCATGCTATCTAGGTTCTGGGTTATTATTCTACCATTGAGTGCAGACTCCTTTCATCAAGGACTCATAACTTTCCAGCAGCCCAAGTCAACGTAGAGTAGCACAAGAAGTCGTTGGGATTGACAGCCGGAACCTGCAAAGGCCGGTTTTCCGTCAACCATTGTTGCGTATAGGGCATACTCAAACCTTTCTCAGAGACGTAGTAGTTGAATGTGGACTCGCCTATGGGCTTCACTACGCCGCGGGAGTTGTTCGAGATCACGGTATAATCAATGCTCCCGCAACAACACGGATGCCACGTGGTGTCGAAAGGAACAGTGTTACCGAGATTATACTTGAAATAATACTCATACGCGAGGAGGAGCAGCGGCGTCTCGTTTCCATCTTGACTTACAAGGTCGAACATTTCTGAGTGACCTAGAAAAGGCTTGTCAGCTTAATCCTTCCGGAAAGACTGAGAGAAACCACCTTGATTGTAAGCAACACGGGCGGCCTCCTCGATCCAACCAATCTCGTCTGCGGAATGCCCTTGATCTCGACCTGCCTCGGCGCACTGCCCCGTAACATTTTGGATCAATGCTTGAATCCCGGATCCTTCTGTACCGGTGCAGCTGTCGAATGGTTGCATGAGAATCTCCAATTCGGCGTCAAAACCAGTTTGGTTGTTAGTGAAGATGGCGTACGACATTCCCGCGCGATGACCACCAAAAGCCTGATTTCCACCGGGGACCGGCTGGCTTGGAGGGTTTGCGGCCGCATACATGGTAGGCACGAAGAGGTCAGAACACATTTGCTGGGCCCGGGCGAAGTTGTCAGCCCCAGTTGGCCAGCCACCGTTGAGATAGTACACCAGCTCTGCTCCATTGATCAAATCCCAGCCGGGGAGAGTGCCAATAAAGTTGTCGCCGCCGGTGACTTCTTCCAAAGTCGAGGACCAAGCGTCAACTATCTCGGCCACCTTTTCAGCATTGGCAGCATCTCCCGTGATTGCGAAATTGAGGCCATTGAAATGCACAGCCAATGCGTCAGCATAGAAATTCGTCGTGGCGGTGGTCACAGTGGTGTCATCGCTGGTTCCGACCACGGACGCAGGACCTTTCATGGTGTAGTTGGAACTTGAACGACTATCACTCCGAAAGGCCGCGTATGTAGACGACCAAGGCTCATCGCCTACGATGGATTAGCAGCTGTTAGTGTTAAGGAAACACCTAGATTCTAGGATACCTGAGAGAGCATGTGCCTTGAAAGTGTCAATTTGTGCTTGATTATACATCAAGCCAGGATGGACGAAAGCTCCTTTGGCTCCGCAGCAAGCGAGAGCAGTTGCAAGAGCTAAGGATTGCAAGGTGAGGTTTGGCATATTGAATACAAGAGTCTCGACCTTTGTTAGGCAGGACTTGTCTCGTGGCTAGACACGAAAGACTCTACGTTTTATTTAAGTTAGAACTTCTTCCAAAACTCCAGCGGTTCCTCCTCGAAGAGAGACGGAACCCGGGGGATCGCCCGCAGATGGAGGCCGGACCCCAAATGATCACTACCACAGCATAGTCTGGGGTATTCTGAGCTACGCCGATCACATCGGTTTAGACCGAAACCGAAATGTAAATTAATTTGTGGCATCCTACGGAAGAGTTGCCGGAAACAGCCCGTCTGTTCGCTGACAGTCTGACCACAACCGGGGCTGAAGGAATGAGTAGATGTTACGTGGCCAAGGTAGAGGTTCCGTAACGCGTGTTTGGGAGACACAGACAAACTAACCCCTCGCCTTTAGCCTGAGATCAGCAAGAATCCTATAGTTACATCGTGAGAATGTGTCACAAGACCTTTTGGAATAGCCCGGCTATGGTTAAGCGGAGGAAGTCTCGGGAACTTCCCGGCATATAGCTACAGCAGACGGGAGGAGAACTATTTTGTCGTGATGTATCTGCCCGCATTTGTCCAAGAAAATAAGCCGAGTTGTCAAGATTGGGCTACTTCAACGGAAGCGGTGCCCTGCGAGGGTATTTACGCGGGGCAATTGGCGACAGCTTCATGTCCTATGTTGGGACACTTGATGCGCCGTCCCTGGCATAGAAAGGAAACAACCAAAGTTCTAGTTTCGTATGTGAAAAGATTTATTGTGTGCAACTTTTCTTGAAAGTTATCTTCCCTAAAGCCTCTCCTTTTCGTTATTTCTTTGGGTGTCGTTGTGCTTACTCCGCATATGTATGAACCGGACCTTTTTGCCCCGGTATTAGAAATCCCCGACAAAAGCTGGGGAAGTCGTACGGTCCGAAACCTCCACCTCAAAACTTCACCTACTGACAATTCCATACCGTCCTAAAGCCGCAACGGAGGCGCTTTCGGCTATGCAATCATGGGCTCCAAGACTTTCGAGCACGAAGACTATCAACATGATGGTACGCTATCTATCCCATCCCTTAGTGCGAGTGCTGACACCTGATAGACGGCCCAACTCCCTCCGGATCGAATGACGCCGGCGGAGCCCCGCGAGGCGCTCAACACTCTCGAGATGGCGATGGATGCGTGGGCAGTAAAGGCACCGCAGGCGGCGACGATGATGACGATGACGACGACGATGACGCGACTCCCACCGCTCCGCTAACAGGCCCTGCCTCGACTGGTACAACAAGCAAGAACAAGAAACGCCGGCGGCCCAAGAAGAAGAAGGCCAAGGGTTCCGCGACGAAGCAGTCGTCGCCTCCCAGGGTGTCGCTTGACGTTCTCTTCCCCTCCGGCGACTTTCCTCCGGGCGAATACATGGACCATGGTGTTCCCTCTGGAGATACAACTGCTAGGGCAAAGGCTGCGGAATCGCGTTCTTCCATCGCGCGTCGCAACTTGGAGGACGAGACTCTTCTCCGCGACTACCGAAAGGCCGCCGAGGTGCATCGTCAAGTCCGACGCTGGGTTCAGGATACAGTCAAGCCGGGCCATACGCTCACAGAGATCGCTCTTGGGGTCGAAGATGGAGTTCGCGCTCTGCTGGACAATGCTGGACTAGAGCCGGGCCAAGGTCTCAAGTCGGGCATGGGATTTCCGACGGGGTTGTCTCTTAACAACTGTGTGGCCCATTACACGCCCAACCCTGGCCAGAAAGACATCGTCCTGCAGTATGAAGACGTTATGAAGGTTGACTTCGGCGTCCAGATCAACGGCTGGATTGTCGACAGCGCTTTCACCATGTCCTTCGACCCGACTTACGACAACCTCCTGGCGGCAGTCAAAGACGCCACCAATTCTGGCATCAAGGTAAATGGACATAGTCTCCCACGATAGGATCAAAGACTGACATCTGTTGATAGGCTGCCGGTATTGACGTGCGCATCTGCGACGTCAGTGCTGCCATCCAGGAAGCCATGGAGAGCTACGAAGTCGAGATTCGCGGCAAGACTTTCCCTGTCAAGGCTGTGCGGAACATTTCGGGGCACGACATCAGGCCGTACCGCATTCACGGCTCTAAGACCATCCCGTTCATCAAGAACTCGGACCAGACCAAGATGGAAGAAGGAGAAATCTTTGCCATCGAGACTTTTGGCACCACGGGTCGTGGATGGCTTCGGGATGCTGTAAGCTTGCCTAATAACATTTGTAAGACTCTACTGACGATTCATGATAAAGCCGGGAATCTACGGGTACGGGTTGGACTATGGTGCTCCGGAGAGAGTGTCGCTTCCTCTCTCGTCAGCGAATCGCTTGTACAAGACGATCCGGGAGAACTTTGGCACTATCGTCTTTTGTCGACGCTACCTTGATCGTCTCGGATGTGACCGCTATCTAGCTGGCGTAAGCATCAAACTTTGAAGGAGGATAGAGGCTCTATGCTGACAACATAACAGATCAACAGCCTCGTGTCGAACGGGCTACTCAACGCTTACCAGCCGCTGGTGGATGTCCCCGGATCCTACTCCGCTCAATTTGAACATGTAAGTTCAAAGACCTGCGATGGAAGATAATGGAAACGACTAACTGTCATAGACTATCTTGATGCGAGAGTCGCAGAAGGAAATTATCAGTCGCGGTACCGACTACTGATACTCAGGCGGCCAACGGTGTGTGCAAGCGACAGCTCCAACCCCCAACTGGAGCCACGATAGTATGGCGATCCTTGGTGTGACACGGAGAAGCTTTTTACGAGGCGAGGATACATGAAAGCAGACTTCAACACTGCTGGTCTGTGACCAGACCGTGGTTTCAACACCGCAACGAGATGATCGTCAGTAAGATTCAACACACGACGACCATATATGGTTTCAACACCAAAGTCCGGATGGACTAAGAATATTTCCCTTCTAAGTGCCGATACGGCATCCAACTATTAGTCGAATTTAACCTTAAAGTAAAGCTGCTACTCTTCATGAAGTTTTTTTCCCTTACTCCAAGTGATTGTTCTGCCATTTGGTTCCTATGTCTTTTGCAGGTCCGGCGAGTCATATTTGCACGGGTACCCCCATGCAAAGAAGATCGAATCCATGGATGATTACAGGCCTGAGTAGCCTGCCTAAAATGCCCTGAGTAGCCTAACTCTTCGGGGCACTAGGCCTATAGTTCTAGGGCATTTAGGCCTATAGTTCGAAGGGAGTCTAGCCCTGGAGCTTATATAATAAGTTTTACCTTAGGCTGGGCAAAATCTCAACACTCACTTCAAGTGGACTCTTCGTCATCTCGAACAACACTGCTCCTGCAACAGTGCCTTGATAGCCATGTCGACCCTTTCAAAGACGGGAGAAGCCCCTGTTTCCGATCCTGCCTCAACATCTCATTCTCCACAGACAGAAGATGGGCGGCTGAGACCGCGACGACAGCAAGCTTGTGTTTTCTGCCAGAAGCGCAAGGTGAAATGCGATCATAACAACCCTTGCGCAATGTGCGTCAAGAATCGCATTCAATGCGTGCCAGCGAACCAGATTCAGCGTCAACGGAAGCGTCGTTTTCCAGAGAGGGAACTGCTAGATCGTATTCGCAAGTATGAGGAGATTCTCACCAAGCATAACATCAGCTTTGAACCGCTTCACCCGCGAGATCCTCGATCCAACGTGGTAATGCAGAGAGAGCTTCCTGAATCTGAAGATGAGCCAGGGACAAGCACTGTATCTGTGTCATCACCTGCTACGACCTCTATCCTGGAAAGACCACGGGCTCGCGAAGCTAAGTGCGTGTCGTCTTGGAGTACTGGACCAAATCAGTCTCTGGTCAGCTGACTTATTCCAGACGTATGTTGGACACTATGAACCAAGAGGTAGGCCTTCTTGGAATGAGAGCCCTTAGAAATACAAGTAATAACGGAAATAGTTCCGCGATCGCACAGATGATGATTCCTCTGATGATGAGGTGCGGGGCGTTGTCTTTAAGAAGGCCTGGGATCAAACGATTGCAAATGACGACCACCTCCTATTTGGGTTTGGATCACAGCAGACAATTATCGACATGTATACCTTGCATCCACAGCCGTTCCAGATCTTCCAACTCTGGCAAGTCTACCTGGACAACGTCGACCCGCTGCTGAAAGTCACCCACACTCCCAGCTTGCAGAGGCGAATCATGGAGGCCGCTGCCAATGTCTTGACGATTAAGTCAGAATTAGAGGCCCTCATGTTTGGAATCTACTGCATGGCTGTCATAAGCCTTACCGATGATGGTTGTCAAACGATGTTTGGGTCGTCAAAGTCAGATCTCCTTGCGAAGTTTCAACTTGGATGTCAACAAGCTCTCCTCAAGAGCAGATTCATGCGCAGTGCTGATCGCGATTGCTTGACAGCTTTATGCCTTTACTTGGTAAGTATTCTGACTCAATTTTCTTCGCATGTTCTTATAAGCATAGATGTCCGTGAGGCCTACGACATCTCCCCAGTCCCTATCCTCTATGCTTGGGATCGCCGTTCACATCGGCCAGCGGATGGGCATTCACAGCGAAGCAGTCTTGGCTAAACGCACCCCTCTTGAAGCCGAGATGAGTCGCAGGATCTGGTGGACGCTGCTGCTTTTCGATAATCGCATCGGAGAAATGGCTGACATGCCTGCCACGTCGCTTCTTCCAACTTGGGACTGCAGAGTTCCTTTGGCAACCAACGACCCAGATCTCCGAGAAGAGATGAAAGATCCCCCACAGCCCCAAGGAAAACCCACTGATGTCTTGTTCGTCGTATGTCGCAGTGAGCTGGCAGATTTCGTTCGTCATGCCAAATTCCACCTCGGATTCTACGGGCCCGGTCTCAAACCCATTGACACAGAAGCTGGGCAGGACGCACACGAATCCGAGATGGAGAAATTTGCAAGTGCGATTGAGGATAAATGGCTGAAAAATTGCGACCCAGATAACCCTGTTCACCTCATGACGATCTTGACGACACGAGGACATGTTGCGAAATACTCCTTGATGGAGCACCACTTTCGATACTCCGGTTCACCGTTGCATCAAGCCGAGGATCAGCGAAACGCGGCTCTTTCTCATGCGCTGCGCATGTTGGAGTGCAATACAAAGCTGATGGAATCACCTCTGATCAAGGGTTTCAACTGGATGGTGCAGTCCTACTTCCCATTCATAGCATACGTTCAAATCGTCCAACATCTGAAGTGGCGCCCACTGGGTGCCCAAGCTACTGAGGCTTGGAAGACTATGGACCAAAACTATCACGCTGTTCTGCAGACGCTGTCTGTTACGGGCACATTCTTCAAACTCCTGACAAACATGATCCTTCAGGCATGGGAAGCCAGGGAGGAAGCATGCAAAGATTCGGGGGAAGCTCTTGAGACGCCGCCGCTCGTAACATCAATTCAACACAGCCTAACACTAATAGCGTCTGATCCGGGCAGCTTTGGTCAGGCATGTGCTGCTGCTATAGACCCCGCGTTTACCGACTATCCGACATATTACGACGTTGACATGAACCATTTGGATTGGTCTACGATGGATTGGGACTTGGGACTGGGCGAATTGCAGGCTGTGAACTCGAATGCGAAGGGAAATAGATAATGCAAACCGTAAGGGATTGACTATCAAGCACTCCCTTTGCATTGTCAGGTCAGTGTGAATTAGGGTCAGAATAGGGATTCAGGGTTTAGTTTAGGGTTCGGATTATAATTAGGATTTATACGATATACATTATAAAAGAATGATCTGAAATACACCATATAATTCCTATTTGTTTCAAGATTCAGGCTCGATATTGTTCTGTAAAGTTTACAAATTTTGCTTGGGGTGCTGGCTTGGGGTGCTTGTTAGTTAGACCCAACCGTAGAAGCTCTAGTCACATCATTTCGCATAATTAGGGAGGGAGGAATTCTGGAACGAATAGCATCAACTCTCAGAAGTGATTCTAGGTTACGCGTCAGATTACAAGAATTTAATCTGACCGCGTCATCGATCTCCGTTCCGCTCCTGATGTTTCTGCATAGTGGTTTATTGAACGAACAGGAAGTTGTGGGGTCCATGTGTCTTCGACTTCAACGGCGTTTAGAAACCTCCGTGACGGTCTTTAGTAATCTCCGTTAAATATCACGAAGACGCTAGATAGTAAACACCGTTAACGCACAACAGTAAAGAAAGTTTGTATAGAACTGACCGTTTAAGGTGACGAGGAGTTTATTATTAGCAGCCATAGATTGTATATAAGTGGAAGTCCGAAAATAAGATATCCGTGTTGATTCATTCCAACCAAGTCAACTGCGTTCACTAGCCATCAATTTTAACTTCCCGACCAAATATCGCCCACAAAGATGCTCGAGAGAGAAATGGAGTCACAGAACCCATCAATCCAAGACCACGACGCCACTGCGTCGGGGCTCAAGACAGGTCAGGACGATGAAGAGTCTCACCGCAGCGGCGAAGAAGTCGCAAAACCAAACGCAAGCCAGGTCGAGGATGATACATTTCAAGGGCTCGCAACACCGAGAATTATTCTTCTGCTTCTCTCGTCTATGTGCAGCATGATGCTGGTTGCTCTTGATAGAACGATTGTGACGACGGTATGAGACTTTTCAGTTTCCCTAGGAGTGCCATCCGCTAATGTCAACTGAGTAGGCTATCCCGGCGATCACGAACGAATTCAACTCTCTTCCGGATGTTGGCTGGTACGGAAGTGCTTATCTCATGACTTGCGGTGCTTTCCAGCTTTTGTTCGGGAAGCTCTATACCTTTTACAAGGCGAAGGTTGTGCTTTTCACGAGTCTTCTACTGTTTGAGGTTGGCTCAGCGATCTGTGGCGCGGCGCCCAGTTCAGCAGCATTTATAGTGGGAAGAGCCTTCGCTGGTGTTGGCGCTGCTGGTATTCTTGCGGGATCTGTTAGTGAAAGTGAAAGCCTTTGTTACTCGAGCTCTGACTGATACGATCAGATCGTGACGATAGTGTACTCTGTCCCACTGAAGAGACGGCCAGCAGCTCAAGGTCTACTGGGTGCTCTATTTGGCATAGCTATTATCCTAGGTCCCTTGATTGGCGGCGCCTTCACCACTCACGTTACGTGGCGATGGTGCTTCTACATCAACCTACCCATTGGCGGAGTAGTGATGCTTCTCGTTGCTGTGTTTCTAAAGATCCCCAAGAAAGAGAGCACACAGCTGCCATGGATGGAAAAGCTTCGGAGACTAGATCCCTTGGGCACTCTATGCGTCGTCCCTGGTGTGATATGCTTGGTACTTGCGCTTCAGTGGGGAGGCTCAACTTACGCTGTAAGTCGTCCACTGTTTTCAGAAAACTCTCATTGACAGACTGTAGTGGAACAGCGCCCGTATCATAGCGTTGCTGACTATTATGTCGTCGTTAATCGTCGCTTTCGTCGTAGTGCAAATCCTCTTCCCGGAGACAGCGATGATTCCTTCTCGAATCTTCAAAATCCGAAGTATCTGGGCTGGCGTGTGGGAAATGGCGTTCATCGGAGCTGGGATGTACATCTTCAGTAAGGGGCATAATTAAAATTGCTACGGCTTGTGACTTACTTAGTCTTCAGTTTATTTCCTTCCGCTATGGTTCCAAACGATCAAGGGAGACTCGGCAATATCATCCGGGGTCAAGCTATTACCTTTGATGCTGGGACTCCTTGTCTCCTCAATCCTATACGGAGCAACAGTTGAAGAGACCGGATATTATGTCCACGCAGGGCTATTCGGTGCAATTGCCATGGTCGTTGGTGCTGGCATGCTGACCACACTCCAAGTTGATTCTGGCAGTGGAAAGTGGATTGGCTACCAGGTTTTGTTTGGCTTTGGCATGGGCGCTTGCGTTCAGACGCCGAATCTGGCAGCTCAGGTTGTTCTAGCAGAGAAGGATGTTCCAATTGCGATGGCTTTGGGCTTCTTCGCCCAACTCATAGGCGGCTCAGTATCGGTTCCTGCCGGAGAAAATGTCCTGGATAGTCAACTGCTAAAGAGACTAGGTGGCATCCCGGGCTTCGACCCCAGTCTTGTTACGTCTGGAGGAGCTACCGCTCTGATCGATTCTCTACCTATCAGTCTGAAGCCTACGGTTCTTCGAGCATACAATGAAGCCATCCGTCATGTTTTCCGAGTCGGTCTGATCCTGACAGCCTTGATTCTTGTCGGGGCAGTTCTACTGGAGAATAAGAATACTCGCCGCCCCCCGAAGAAAGACAACGAAAAAGAAAAGAAGAGTGGCGACAGGGATGGCAATGAGAACGAATCGACGGCCCCCTATTCCGAAGCTGCTATCACTAAAGCAGAATAACCGATTTTCGACAAGATGAAACCTAGGTAGACTGAGACTCTCACACTGATTCCCCATGGTGTCTTGATCAGCTACTATCGGTATATCGGCGACGGATTTCACCTGGAAGAAGGAGAAATGCACATCAACTGAGTGCCTGAAGCTCTATTAAAGTGTACGACTATATCAAGACTTCATTGGCATTGTATAAGCTAGTGTCGTATTGTTGCTCACACCTCACGTTCTTTTTTTGGGGTCAGGATTGCCAAGATGGCAGTCAATGGCCAACATTTTTCTTATTTGTCTTTGTATTTATAGATCTATAGAACGTGCATCTCCACTCCTTTTGCTTTGCGGCAAGGAACTAGGATGCGAAGGTGTTAACAAAGGTTGAAGTGGTGAAGCGTGATCCAATGTTACGGCTGAAAGCCAGATCTATACATCTCTACTGTGCATCGCCTACACCTGAACCTAACTTTCTTATATCTCTATGTCTAAACATCTTTAATCAGTTGCTTTTGAAAAGGTCTCGTGGGGAACCAAAGCCCCCAAGGCTCGTCGCATACGTGCGTCCGCAATTTTCAGGCCAGAATGCTTGATGTACTGTCTCACTTTGCCAATATACAATCGCATGCCTGCATCTGTCCAATCACCCGATAGCCCATGAATTCATGTGTTATCCTTCCTGATAGTGACAATTGACCCTGCGTCCACTTAGTCGTGAATATGTATCGCAAGTGATTGTTTCTTGTCACCATCGTGACATCTAATACACAACCAGTTCGTCCTTCAACGCGAGATTCCTACTACTGGCTCCTACTTCTACCACATAACCACCCGCTTGCAATAACCATGCTTGTTGCTCTGTGTCCCAGATGCTCAAATCCCTTCGCCTGATGTCGAAAGTTACTTCGATCGACTGTCCTGGAGGAATCTTGTTCTTGTTGAAGCCGCGAAGGCGCTTGAAGTTCTCTGATGGTAGCGTGATGTAGAGTTGTGATACCTCCGCTGCCTCCGCATCTCCAATGTTCGTTATGGTGGCATTTACCGTTGCGACGATGTCAAAGAGATCTTCATGCCCCCCAGACACAATCTTGCTAGTCGGGTACTTCCCGAAGCCGTGTTTGTACAGACTCTCTACAGAAAGCTTGGAATACTCAAACTCGGAGTACGTAAGCCTAAACCCGAATTCAAATCTAGGGGTGATATTTTTGGCGTCAAAGTGATGGTAGTCGATCAAAGAGCCTTCTGTGAAATCAGATTGTGGAAAATACTTGAACCGTCCTTGGGGAACATCGTGCCACAACAAATGCTCATAGTCAGATTCATTCTTTGCAACCGTATAGGGCAGTCTACCGCTGGGGGAGGTATCACCATAAAGGATGTTGACGAGTGCTCGGCCGGAGTCTTGACCGGGTAAATGCGCGTAGAGGACCGCCGTCACGTTTGGATGATCGATCCATTGGTCGACAAGCCTCACACCTGCGTTGTGAATCACAACGATGGTATTATTGCACTTGGATGCGATATCCAGCACTAGCCCATCAGAAAAGTCATCTCTAAGCGCAGGGCGATCTAAACCCTCAGCAGCGAAGCTATTGAGGAAGACGAGACACGCGTCAGACCCCGCTGCTACTTCTCCGGTTGAGTTGGTGTTTACAAAGTCCCAAAACAACGACGTCCCGTCCGAAGATGCGCGCTGCTGAATTGCGTCAAAAGGTGCATTATAATACGCGGGCGTATTGGCACCGCTTCCTCCCCCAGCGATGATGGTTCCATTATAAGCAGCGGGGAGGAACGGGGGGCAGTCGATCAGCGGGCCGGTGAAAGCACAGAAAGCAGTAGCAAAGTCAGCCGACTCAAAGCCGAGTCCAAAGCCCAGAGCTGCTATCAGTTGGTCGATGTTTGCGGGGGTGAGGTTGTTTGCAGTGAGGGCTGGCAGCGCACCCTTGGAGTCGAAGGTCCGTGGAGCGATACCGTCGTAGCCGAAGAGCGACAGTTGCTGAGGTTGTCGAAGCGGGAGGGCCCCTCGGATATTCTTGACTAGGACATGGCCTTCGATGGCCTGACGCAGTCTGGCTCCTTTCGATCTTGGATCCTTTGCATTTACTGGCGTGTGTGCCTCTAGTAGGTTGGGAGGTAGTCCAATTCCGGGATGCGGGTAACCCTCTACATCTTGGCCAGTCTGGTACCATGAAGCAATAATCCGGGTAGCCATATCATCGATACGGTACTCAGGTACGCTCCCATTCTGGACTGCGAGAGTGAGATTGCCACCCCAGAGCGCATTCGAGGGCATCGCCATGTCGAGACCGGCTAGGGCACTCGCGACCCCAGATTTCTGTGCGCCCCTGAGGCATGAATTAGACGTGCTTTTAAAAAGGAAGAAAGTCGAAGGGGATTGAAGCTCACCAGTCCGAAACGACAAATCCTTGAAACCCGAGCTCATCTTTCAGGAGCCCGCTCAAGACCTTGCTGTTCTGACAGCCATAGCTGTTGTTGATCCGATTATACGAACACATGATATTCGCAGCCCCTGCGTGTACGGCATCGGCAAAGGGCCACAAGTATGTCTCGTGCATTGTTCGATCGTCAATGTTAGAAGAAATTGACTCAACTTTGCCCTTGGAAGTAATTACTGGGTTTCGATGAAACTCTTGCTCGTTGGCGATCAGATGCTTTGGACCAGCAATAACACCAGTTGACTGGATACCTCGGATAGCTTCGCCAACTAGAATACCACTGAGATAAGGGTCCACGGAATAACCCTCCCAGGCACGGCCACCTGTCACGACTCTACCAAGAGGTCCAATAACCGGGCCAAGGAAAATATTCACGCCTTTGACACGAAACTCGTTGGCCATGTGTCGCGCCGCTTTGGCCGCGAGAGCCTTGTTCCAGCTATAGCATTGTTAACTGGGCTCCTTGAAAATGGATAGGGAATAAGGTACCTAGACCCAATGTGAACACCACTCGCGTAAGCATTGACTAAGTCTGTATTGCGAACCCCCGTTGGCCCATCTGAGAGGCACAGGCCCGGAAAGCCCAGGCGCTCGATTGGAGGGATAGAGCCGGAACATCCAGTGGTAGGCGTTACCCCGGCAGTCAAGTTGACTTTTTCTTCGAGCGTCAGCTGCGACACGAACAACCGGGCTTTCTCATATGAGGTTTCCCATCCTGCAGTCCCTAAAGCTACGGGAGCATTCCCAGCCGATGGAGACTCTCCATAGAAGTAGGAGTCACTCCTGATGACTTTCTGTGTGAGTGCCAATGGCAGAAAGATGGAGACAAAAACGTTCAAGTAACTTGGCATGGTAGCAATGTCCTGAGCTCGCTGTATGTTATAGGGGTCAGAAAGAAGAATTTCTTTGACTCTTTTAGATTCCGCGTACCAGAGTTTGGAAAGGCGATGAGATGAGACCATATGTAGATGGGCTACTACTTGTTTATATACTTGAGTACGGTCAGAGGAAGCTCATCAAACAGGTCTGGTGACGTGAAGGTGAGTTCTTTAAACCTATGATTTGTAGCCGAAGCTAGTACACAACTAAGAGGGGCTTCTAATGACATCTTGGCTGAGCTACAAAGCCCCTGCTATCGGTCCGATCCCTCATCTCCTCAATAACCTAACCTGTTGCCATTAGTAGTGTCCTCGCTGATGAGCTCTCCGCAGCCATCGCCGAGTGTTGGCATCTCCCCCATTACTGCATTGATCATGTAAAACGCTGTCCAGTCTAATGACTAGTAATAATCTCAGAGGGTCTAGAACGGTGGAAATTCTCGAACCGGTGAAGCTTCATTCTTGGAACCCGAGCAGTTGTAAATTCTTTCGTTCAGCGCGCATTTGAGGTGGTAAGATCCAGCGGACTGATTCAACGGAAACGTCACCTATACAATTGCACTCTTAGGTCCTATATATATTCGATATTCATTTCCTTATTTTGCTCTTGTTTATCTCCGGGCCAATACTGGGGTAGCATCCCCATTTGGATTTTCCTTGCTGCGCCGGTAGTACCAGAGCAGAAACGAAATGCGAGGCAGATAACGGTGTAATCAGGCGGCTCTATGCCAACCAGCCCGAGTGAAGAATCTAGTACAGTCTTAAGTTCTGAGCTCCCTAGAACGGTTTCAAAGAAGCGTCGGTCAGTTTACGGTCGTATTCATAAGGGCTAGTGATAGTCTTGATTCTCTGCGCTCTATACGCGTACTTTGTTCGGATGTGTTCGGCACCCCGCAAACTTGATCCGTCTGCGGGGCTAGTAATTCTGGGGGTGGAGATGCCAGGTCTTTAGTACTCCCAGATTGTCACGCGATGCTTCGTCGGTTCTTCCGTATAAGGTATGGTGTAAGCAGTTCGGTTCCCATTATCAGTTCCGGCTGTATGAACATGCGGGGAGAATCTCGAAGCAGACGATTCCAGTTCCTAAGTTTGATACGCGTATGCAGCAGGCAATAATACATCTTTCCTACATAGGAAAGTAGGCGGCGTGCTCTGTCACGAAGAGTGGGAGCGAGGGTGGATTTACCAACGACACCGTTATCAAAGAGCTGAGGTTATAGTTGATGCGAGTTAAAGTGGCACTTGAGAGTTCGTGCTGAGGAATCCTTTTGAAAGGGGATTGTTAAAAGCCTATAATTGTGAACTGTGACTTAAGATGGTGTGACAAGGCTGCAGTACCAAGCGGCGAGATGACTTGTCGATAGATAGATGCGAAGATTGAAAAGGGCTGTGCAAAGTACTACAGAAGGTTCGGTAATGACTTTGGCTCCGTCTTTCTTATTTATGTACGGCCAAGGGGGCTGTGGAGTGTCGGGGTTGACTTCACTGCGTTACAACAGTCCAGAATCGTTGAAAAAAAAAATATTCATGAGCCAAAGCACCAAGTTTGACGCCTTATCAGAATTCAATTTGAAAATGGAAATCTTAATGGTGTCGGTTTCTTGGGGTTCATATAGGAAGGCCCCAAACCGTCGAAATCAAGAGGTTTCTTGCTTCAGCGGATCGACCAGCATCGGCACTTCGAGAGCGGCGGCAATTATGCCGCTCCTGCTCCGCGATCCTTGTAAAGTTACTAGTCTTTATTTAAACATGGATACTATACTAGGAATGCTTATTAACGGATGTTTGTCCAAGTCTTACCAACAAAGCTCTCTATCACCCGCTTGGTGGCGCGGGCTATTGGGGTTGGATCGGAAGGATTCAAGAACAAACAACACGTCAGTCAACTTCAATATTTCACAGTGTGTTGGTTTCCTTGCTTACGTAAAGAGGGTTCAATTTAGCCGTCATACCCGAGTTTAAAAACCCTCGACCTATCTCTTCGACGAGACGTTATGAGCTAGGCTCTGCCCTCTTTAAGGGCTCAAGGTTTTGCGATTTCATGATTATAAAAATAGACCCTACTCTTGAAGCCACGCCCACTATCTTCTGGATATTAGATCCATTGACAAAAGTCATAACTAAACAATAATTCAAAACTTTTTGGTACAGAAATACCGAAACACCGGCACCATCTGACCAATCGCATGTTCAAAAAGAAGCGTTTTCACTGCCGAGCTGAGTAGTATTTGGTTTCTAAGCAGTTAATATCGAGGACCCAAGAATTTATAAAAAAAAATAAGTTTCAGTGGTATTCATTCAAGTAGAAGTAAAATAACTCTAACACTCTTCCTGCCCCTTATTATACTCTTTCGCCGCCATTGGAAGTCTTTTGTCCTACTTTACAAGACCGACCTCTCCTCTCAGAGAAAGAACAGAGAAAGAACTCATGAGTTTTACAAAATGTGGCTGGCCAGTGAAATTTCCGGAGTTTACTCAGAGGCTCTATAGGTATTATGCAACCTTAGTTCCGAGGTCCTATACACCGCTTCGTGCGCCAGACAAGGTAGAGATAGTCACCACCACGACCGCGGTTAATGTCGCCTGACATGTGATCCCATTCATTGTGAGGGCGGTCTTGGGAGTCACTGGTTCTCCAAAGAGCCACATCGGTGATGAAGCTGTAAAGTACAATTAGCTTAGAGAAACTAAACCAGAAAATGGACACCTACCGGCCAGCTCCCAGATTGTTCGACCACTGAAAGTAACGGTAGTCCCCACCTGCACCTTTGCCAAGATCATCATCGCGGCCGAGAATTGCATCGGATCTGATGTCGATCCAGATTTTGTCGACTATCATGCTAGGCTTGGGGGCCCGGCGAACGGTAAGCCATACATACCTGAAGTCTGCGATCAACCTTTCTACCCACTTTCGATTTCCGCATGGGGTGTACTTACTTGCCGCCAAAACCTTTATTGATGTCAGCGGACTGGCCGTTGATCTCATCGATACTTCCGGCAGGCTTGTCATCTGCGTAAGAAGTCTTCATTGTCACGTTAGGATAAGGTTGCTCTTGAGGAACTGAAACTGACCTCAAACCAGGAGAAGAATTCTCCAAAGTTGTCAGTGGAGGACATGACGATAGCCAGATAAATTTGACTTCGTGAACAGGTGATATGACTTGTATGTTCTAAGATGATGCGAGAATTGGGGAGTCAAGTTCTATCAAAGGCAGCGGTCGACGGGTATTTATTTTCCTATCGTTCGAGCCGTCTTGCAAAGGACAATTTCTATCTTGGCTAGTACAATTGGTAGTGGCTGGCTGAAGTGATGATTCTAGACCTTGGGTATC
This sequence comes from Xenoacremonium recifei, assembly GCA_012184525.1. Taxonomy (NCBI): domain Eukaryota; kingdom Fungi; phylum Ascomycota; class Sordariomycetes; order Hypocreales; family Nectriaceae; genus Xenoacremonium; species Xenoacremonium recifei. The sequence goes on along the minus strand of WOFQ01000013.1, from coordinate 147,766 downwards.
CCACTAGTCTCTTGTCTATCCCGGAGAGCGCAAGTTCTAGGATAGGGACATAGTGAGAAGTCACGAGCTAAGAAACGGGGCGATGATGGCAAATGGAAGATTCAGAATTAACGCAGACGAGTGTCTGCGCATGAAGACGGCATTCATTCAATACTTCAAGTGTCAGGTTAATACGAAAGAGGGGGGAGAGCAGTAAAAAGACAGCTCAACGTTACGTCGGAGTGATTAGGTGCGAAGGGTTCGCGACTCAACGAGGCCAGCCTTGAATCCCCGCATTTCACTTGCGGGTAGCATTCCGAATATGAGTTATTGACGGGCTGGACCGCGGCGTGGCGTGGCGCGGCGCGGCAAGGTTCGGTAGGGAATCATCCCTGCTAAGCATGTAGATGAAACGAGAGTCTAGACTGAATGCCAAGGTGATATGTATCAAGCCACCGCTAACTCCGATCAGCTGAAGAATCATGAGACGCTCGTGGCCTTGGACTATTGGATAGCAATGCATGGACTATTGGCACATAGCTGAGACAAGACCCAAGCGCGACGGAGCTGTTGATTAGTGAATAAGCTAGTTGCGGTGAACCAGGCGTGTTCCGAACCCCGGAGATATTTCCAATGAGTACTCCATAGTCAATTAATAGCGCCTTTTCAGAGGCCTAGAATCTATTATTGGTTCTGTCATAAAGGATTTTCCGTGCGAAGATGAGCAACTAAGCCTCCTCCATGGCGTAGGTTATTTGTACATTGCCTAACCCACATTCACCGCTCAGCCATGTACAACTAGCTAAGTCAGCAAAGTCTCGACTAGAATCCAGATCCTTTTTCGGAGCAAACTGTCCTAAGGACAGCTCATCACGAATGTCCATGTTAGGAACGCTCACCAAGATCCATTGGGTGTCTTCAGATGCGCTGGCTCATTTGTCAAAAATGACTCGACGAGAATGGTTCATTCACATTATGCTTGGTTGGACGACACTTTGAATATTTAAGCCTCGTTAATTCTGTTGCAAGCTTCTTAAACTTAGGCTAACTTATGTCTGGTTCTCGGTAGAAAGAAGCTCATGCATTATTACTTCTCTTGTCGTTCCGTAAAGACGTCGGCTTTGAACTTGTCCTCTGCGGCTTGTGAGCTATAGACATAAGCCGCAGCCATAGCCCGCGGTTAGACTGGGCTCTAAATTGGCGCCGTACTATTTGAGCTTGTTGATGGAACAGAATCAACAGTAATAGAGTTCGCGGAGAAGCAGTCCTCGTTCTATTTGTGCAAATAGTCTACTAGAGACGCTATAATCTTACCATGACCCTTTCAAACTTAATGCGATCTCTGAGCGAGCCTCCAACACTTATCCTACATCCTAGTCATGACTTGTAGACTTCTTCATATACTGGGCGGAATAGAGACCTCATTCGTCATATCTATGTTAGTCATAATGGAAAAGCCCTAAAAGCAGCCAGAAGCGACTCTTTGATCATTGATCTTAAGACTCTTCTTTATAAAATGCTAAGTTTGGAACAAATCAACAGTGCGAGGTTTTCATTGCCTAATTGTCTCACCACGTCAGGTGTCATCCTGTCAGCGGCACAGCTCATATGCAATCCTGCGGTGGTGGCAGTTGCCAATTACTTCCTTCAAGTCCTTTCTCTGAGCCCAGACTCCATTCCGAGCTAGGAATCATCCTTCATTGTATGAGTTTATGTCAAATACCCAGAGATGGAATAATTTTTTTTTCGAAGAGATACAAGGTCTCGAGCCCACTCTACCAGGCTACAGGAAAATTTTCAGGTAATTGTATTGAAGTCCTTGATTCTCTGATGAAAGTAATAGGATAAGGAACACACTGTCAAACGTGTCCCCTTGAAGGGACATATTATTGCATTGTCGGCCGCCTCTATACCGCAGTCTTGGCGAATAACGCGCTGATTGACATCATTGGGCTTGTGTCAGTGGGCTGAGTTGACCGCTGTCAGCACGTTTCGCCACTTAAGCAGTAAAGTTTCGAAAACACGGCGTGCTTACTGGTTAAGAAAAAGATCTTCTGTTTACCCGGGAAGGGTGACTGCCGGTCAGCATTTGGGGCCAAAATTGGAAATTGGTTGTGCTGACATGCATAATCAGCCTAATAAAATGAACCCCCCCTGCACCAGATGAACTATCCTCAATAAAAATTTTATTTGTTCGTTTCTTGAGCAGTCCAAGATGGTATCTCGTGTCTTTCTCTATGTCGCTCTAGCGCTGTTGATGGTCGTCTCCATCATCGAGCTATCCTTCATATCTGCGACAGTTGGATGGCTTCATAACACAGCCAGCGGCACATTCGCCTTTTCCTTCGATGGTGCAAGCCATAATCTCAACGGAGAACCCAAGAACTTCATTCTCGATCAAGGACACACCAGCAACGGCGCCTCTGGGACAGCTTTCATCCTCATCGGCATCGGCGGGTTCCTCGTTCTCTGGCTCCGCTCTCGATCCAATGCCGGCAAACTCGTGATCACGCTCTACTACGCCTGGCTTGTCGTCAACGTGCTCAGCCTTCTTCTCGTTCTAGCAGCTCTTATCTACGTCTTCGCTGTCACGAACAAACACAAAGGGCAGAGCATCGATCCCGCCGTTGCTGCAGGCCTCGGCGGTCAGGCCTATCCATTGCAGTCCTGGACACCACAAAACTGGTTCGCTGCCGTTCTTGACCTCGACTTGGTCAAAGCGAGTGTTAGGAGCGACATCTCCAATCATTTAAAAATCATGCGGGGCTGGCAATACAACCTCATTCCCTTCTTCATCATTCACCTTTGCGAGACAGGCCTCGCGCTTCATGATGCTTTCCAGAGACGGAAGCCAAATGAGGTGTTGCAGAAGAACCAGATATGATCATTTATCTTCTCAGAAAGGCTATGCGGGGGCTCGGAGGACTATGGAAACAAGATTGAGTACACAGGATTAGGCACATTGGAGGCTTGACAGTGGATGACTTAGGAGTTCTAATCAGTTGCTTGCAACCATAATTTCAGTTTTTCTCCGTCTGATTAGGCTGCTTCCGAATTTTATCGGGTCTGTGACGCCTGAAATGTCATCCAAAAACTCATTATGCTAGTCTTTCGTGAGATGAGGGAATCACACCACAAGGCGCAGCTGATAGTCAGCCGCCATGGACGCCACGTCATACTCCATCGGAAGTCTATATTCTTTGAACCTATGTGGCCAAGCCTCTATGGTTCTATTTCGCTGTACCTCCACAATAAATGCCGCCGCTGGCGTAACGGAGGACGGGAGGATTCTCGCCTGTAAGCCTGCACTTTTGAAGCATCTCCGCAAATGACACAAGCTGGGAAGAAAATTGCAGTGTTTAGCCTTACTATATCAAGATTTATTTATTATGTATCTATACTGTGAGTGCCAAAATATATTTCAACAGCAGGTATAGCCATTAAAGAAGTGACATGCATAGACAAGCCTTGTTCCATCTGCATCTCATTCCGCCTGTATTGTAAACTAAGCCTCACTCTGTGCCCCCGCGTGTAACCTTCCTTTAATCCTGACGCTCCTACCACGTCTTTGGCAACCAATTATGTATGACTGATCTCTCAATGAGAACAACAACTTCTTTAGATACCGCCTGACAGGATCGCAGCAATGCTGAGTTGAATGAGTATTGAGAATCTCCAAAGCTCAGTTCTAGGGTAGCTGTAATGTCGGTGAGTCTTCATTCCACGTGATCCCAGGGTAGATCGCGTAGACTCTCACCGACTCTGTCTCTGCTTGTAATTTCGTAACCTCATCTTGGGTTAGAATCGATTCAAAGCAATCCTGTCCTTTGCATTTGTCGAAATTGATCATGCCTCCCGCTTCCGCTGTCCTGGCCCTAACACCCCGCCAATGTGAGGTCTGCCATAAAAGTGATGGCCGCTTTCTCTGTTCTGGTTGCCAGGCTGTCTACTACTGTGGACGAGCCCACCAGACATCGGACCGAGGAGGCCACAGGAAGAAATGCTCTGCCGTCAAAAAGGCACGGGACACTCTCAAGCGCGAGGAGGACACCTTGAGAAACATGCCCGAAGACGAGTGGAACCTCTTTGAGACAGGGATCGGCCATTTCTGGCGGATTCACGAGACACGCCCATACATGCGCGCACGGTACGAGGTCGTGGACAGACTGCTTCGCGAGTTCGGCACTGCTGGTGGAAAGGTTGAAGCTGTTCAACGTGCCCTTGATCATCTTGTGGACATGTTGCGACTTAGTCGCGGCGACAACATGGGCGTCCGCGATGTTGTTCCGCCGCTGTTCATTCGGCTGGGCCGGGACCAGGATGCCTACGACTTCGTGAAGTGGTATGCAACCACTGGACAACAGTCAGACTACGATTGGGGGAATATGGATCTGCCGTTCCTGGATGTCAAGGGCGCCGATGTGCTTGAGCCGCCTCCAAAAGCGTGGTGCAAGGAGTGGCTCTCGTTGAGCCATGCGACAGCTGCGGTGCTGATCAAGATACGAGTCCTGATCGACTTACAAGCAATCCAAAATGTCACTCGGTCCCTTCAAAGTACCACATCTCAGGAGATCACCGAACTCGTTCGCGGCCAGCTTGTCGGCAGCATCGTCGACGCCCGACCCGAGCTCCTCAACGGCACCGCGAGCCACATCAAGACGATAAAGGACCAGATCGGGTCCCTTTATGTTGCCGTCGGCTCTTACAACAAGGACCTTTGGCCCTCGCTATTCAACCCAGCCGATGCCCTCGCTTCCAGGCCAGCAATGTACTCACCAGGCTCGAAGCAAGAGGCTCATTTGATCGTCAACTATTCGTACGCCGCTTGGGCTGAGACCCCTGGAGCAATTGAGACGCTCAAGAGCATCGTTAAGGCAGTTTGAGCGTTCCTGGGTCCATAATTGCCAAAAATGCGGCTCGGGGAAGCGGGCAAGTGAAGGAAGGGTCCAAAAAAGGGGAGGGTGGTCCCGGCAACTCGGAGTTCGGGTGAGACACTTCGGCGATGACATTCCTGATGAAGATATGATTGGAGATCAAAGTTGCGCTGATACGGAACGATCATTGCTCATATTTCGAGACCTGGTTAGAAAGGTCTCGAGTAAGTCATTCCTGGCTGGGCGCTTCATAAGTTATCTTATTGGTTCAAAAAGCCCCAAGGAGAGAGGCAGGGGACTTTCAAGTCCGCTCAAAAGCACGCTGATTCGAAATTGAAATGAAGAATCCACCTCTTCGATGATACCTAGTCATAGTGAAATACTAGATATGTATGGATCGCCTCAACAATTTGTTTTCGGTGGCCAAGCCGATGTCACCCTTTCGGCATTTTCGTATGTATAGGTACACAATGGGTCTTGCTAGAGATCAAGACCTGCCGATTTTTGTTATACTTGGAATACGTACCATACTAGATAGGTCGCGATAAGTAAAACTTTGCGAGTGGCACAGTTATGAAGGAGCACTTTCTCCGTATACAGCGACAACTGAACCTTTGACCTCATATTTGGACCCTGAATATAGGGTCTCCAACCCAGGGGATAGGGTTTGAATTCCCAATGTCTCGGCGAAAAGGAAGGTCGCGTTCCTGTCTTATCCCCGCAATCTTAAACCACCTCTTTAGACCACAAAAGCTGCCGAGATCTGAAACACGGCGATCTTGAACATCTTCTATACAGAATAGGTTCCGGCTTGACGGTTCCAACTACTATAAGAAGGCTTCAGTTGTTCATGTCTGCAGCTACTCATCAAGCACTGCATTTCTCACTCAACATCTATCCTAAATACTTGACATAACAAAAGTCAAAATGAAGACCTCTTTCGTCTCTGCTGTTGTCCTCCTTGCCGGTGCCGGCCTTGCCGCTCCTGTGGTATGTTTCCAAGAGTTGGACCAGTAACACAATTTGAACGGAATTATTAACATATCACCAGCATGAGGAGAGGGCAACTGCCCAGGCTTCCAGCAACGTCTTCAGCGACATCTTCGATGGTGCTTCGTGCCTTGTCAGCACCTTCTTGGGTGGCAACAAGCCCCTGTGCTTCGGCCGCAGCGACGGCTCCAACCTCAAGGGATCCTCGTCTTCGTCCTCGTCCTCGTCCTCTGACGATGGTGATGACAGCAGCGACGACAGCGACAGCGACAGCGACAGCTCTGACAATGCCTACTCCTACAACTACACCACCAACTCTGACGGCACGTACAAGATTGTCATCACTCCCGACGACAAGGACAAGGACTCTTGCACCTACAACCTGTCGTCTGATGGTAAGAGCGTTGAGGACCTGGTCGACGAGGCTGCCAACAAGTGCCTCGACTAAAGCGCGGCACGCCGAATGATTTGGATTCTGTTAGATAAGAGGATCCAGACTTTAAAACTTTGGGAATCGAATAGACTGGCAGTGAAGGCAATGGAACCAGTTAGAAGTATTTCACCCAGAACTTAGGAATGAATGACATATTTTTAATCTCTTAACCAGAGTAAGGCCCCGGAAGTTTCTCTAAGGGAACGGCCGGTCGTACTTTGTGTAAGCTTATTGCGATGGTGTTACATTTTGTCATCTTAGATCTTTGCCATCAAATCGGAGCTTTTCCTGCGCAGATTCAAGCAACCAAGAGCGGGATTGGCTTTCGTGAAATCTGACATCAGGTCAAGGAAGGCGATCTGCACAGGCATCACCCGCCATCACAATGTCGATCTATATCAAAATGAGTTTTATCATTGGCCAGCTAAAGGTGTAGTTACGTATACGTATGTCACAGATTACACTCGGTTAAAAAGATTTGAATCTGAATCAACAGCTTCATGGCTACTTGAAAGCTCTGTCTCAGTGCTATCTATATTCTCCCCCTACGCTTTTTAATTTCCCCTGCTTCCGGAGCTTTAAGGCAGTTCCCGGCAATAATAATCATGTCTTACACGTAAGTGTTTTGACGTCAACCCCCAACTCCTATAACATCTCGATCAACTTCGCTAGTGCACTTTTCACTCCTTCAAGGTCTTGCAAGATCATCTGGTGGCCACTCTTTAATACAACCACTTCAGCTCGATTTCCCATTAATCCCGCGAGGTCTATGGATCGTTGAGGCGGGCTGATGACATCCTCATCGCCAGCTACAAAAACAGCTGGACATCGGATGTTACTGTAATCGGGATCATAATGGTTGTCGCTAGCAACCACTTCTGCCGTGGCCGCATATGCCTCTGCTGAGCATGATCGCACGGCTTCCCGAACCTCTTCTACATGTGCAATCTCGTTTTCGCGACTAGAAGGGAAATTTGTCTTTACTGCAATCTCACTAACTGCCATAATTCCCTCCTTTCGTGCTGTAACAGCAAGATTGCGCATTCGCTCTTGTGCTGGTGGTATCCCTCTTATCGAACGGCCTATGCCCAGGAGAAGAAGTCCTGTCACTTCGGCGGGGTACTTGGCAGCATAATGCAGGCTGATAATACCACCGAGGGAGTGGCCGATGAGAAGAACAGGTTCGTTTCTACTGCTGGTTTCGAGCCCGTTGGTTGCTGGCGCATTGGTCGCTGTTTCCAAGCTTGGAGAATGTTTTTGGACATGTGTGATGAGATCGTGTATGTCGAGCACATATCGCTCAAAGGAAAGAGGTTTCTTTGGGTTGAGAGGTGTGTCTCCAAAGCCCTCGATGTCAACGTTGATGATATGGTAAGAAGAAGGTATCGATGGAACAAGGCTATGGAAGGTCTGATTCGAGCCTCCTAGCCCGTGTAATAAAATAGCAAGAGGGCCTTGATTCTTTCCAGAGGAGATGTAGTGGATGTTGGTACCCTGACGGGTCAGGTAACTTATCGGCCCAGTGCTCATGGTCAAAGATGTGATCAAACACTATGATTCGTAGGATAAATCTGTCGTTTTTTTGCTCCTGCTGGGCAACGCAAAAGCACACCGGTTTTAACAATACCTTACTATAGACTGAGAAGATACGTTGGGGTTATGAACTTCGGCCGAGGGAGATCGGCCGGTCTCAAATCGCTTCGGCCGACGCACAAAACGCCGTCTTATCAGACGGAGACTTTCGATGGACTCTCCTCTGACCCACAGCCTTCCAATGTAATACCTCGGCCGATGCCTGTCCATCGAGTAGTAGGCATTAGCGTTAGAAATAATACATCTAGAAAAGAGGTTTGAACGAGACCCTAACCTCGAATCTGCAAGATCAAACTATCGCAACGCTAAACTTTCGCCGCGATGGTTGTCGAAGCTCTCACAGAAGTCATCGCCCCAGAAGGCGTTGAAGCCAGGCTCATCGCTACTAGAGCAGGAGACATTACTCTCCCGCATGCCACAAAGACCAATGGACGAATTGTTCCTGTTGAACATCCGGCAGAAAGCAAAGTCGACTTTGGTGCATCAGTCTACGGGATTGATCTTAATAACCTAACTGATGCCGATTTCGAATTCATATCCAACGCTTTGCACAAGTACAAAGTCCTGATCTTCAAGGAGCAGCCAGAAATGCTGCTTCCCCAAAATCAGTATCTCCTTACAGCGAACTTTGATCCCGAAGAGACGAGCGGAGGTTTTGCACATGGTGCTGATCCCTTCTTGACATTGCACAACGGCGTCAACATCTACGGCATCCCTAACAGACCAGCAATCCCAGTCCAACCTCAGGTGCATATTCTTGGCCGAGGAGAGGTTCCCGAGAATCACTATCAGTTTCCTCCCGGGTTCAAAGTCAAAGGCATCGATCACTATGACTTTCATCTCCCACCTCACATCCCCAAAGAGGAGCGTGACAAAGGAGCCAGCAGGTTCTATCAATGGCATTGGGACGGATCTTTATATAATATCCCACCACCGAGAGTCGGCTGTTTGTTGGCTGTCAGGACTCCCAAGGGTCCAGATGTCACTGTCCGCTGGGAAGATGGAACGGGCACCGAGATGAAAATACCACCAGGAGCCACCGCATATGTTGCTGGCTCCAGGGCGCTCGAAGTTCTTGACGAAGAGACCAGGCAGCTTGTTTCTCACAGTCGAATCGAGTATGCTCCACATGCCTTCAAATGGATGTCGACAGCGCACAGCTCTAGACTCGGCCACATTCTAGAGACCGAAGGTCTAGAACTCCCTCGAGAGAAGCTCCCACCGGTGGACGAGAGCAACATCTGCATCTACCCTATGGTTTGGACAAATCCTAAGACTGGTGAGAAGTCTTTGCAGGTTCATGGACAAGGTGCAGTGAAGCTGTATCTTAAGAGCAGTCCAGACGGGGAGGAGACGATTGTGGACGACTTGAAGGAGGTCAGAGCTTTTATGCACAGGTACTGTTCTCACTCAATGATAAGGCAAGCGTCGCGATCTAGTTGACTGATTGAGCGGCAGGATCATGCGACCGGCAATTTCGCCGGAGAACATATATGCCCATCGCCATGAGGAGCAAGATGTCGTTCTTTGGTATAATCGCGCATTGTGGCACAGTATTGTAAGTCGATGGCGCCTTGGGATGCCTGAGATCTTTGCTAAAAATGGATTACAGACCGAGTTTCCAGAGTCTTACGGGCCAAGAATCATGCATCAATGCAACATTGCGGCTTCGGATCATCCGTCGGGATAGGCGTACAGTAATCTTAACATGAAGCCATGGGAAAGGATCGTTGGAAGTGAGATAGGCATCATAAATACCGTTGTAAAGATACAATATCGAAATTAGGGTCAATAAAATTAGACTGATAAATCTGAGTCGATAGTCTTGTGACTTCGAACATAATCAAGTGCGCCCGAGATTCTAAAAAGCGGTACGAAAATTCCAACAATGTTTTAGATATTCATAGTCCCAGACCCTGATTGGCTAATGAGAGCAAGTAGTCGAGTGTCTGGCTGTCCTGTGCATTGCCGAGAGGCATGTTATTCAGCCAGTTCATATCTGGCTGGAAGGGGAACAGCTCATCGCTAACTTCTGCCTCCAGATTTTCCTCCACCCTTCCACTGCGGTGGTTCTCTTGTGTTACAGGACTCAAAAGTTGTGGCATAGTTGAATCTGCGGCATTCTCATCTCCTACATCGCTGAATGATCGAGCAAATTCTGCGGCATCGAATCCTCGATGTCTTTTTCTCGGCGATGTGCCCCTGGAGTGATTGGAAGGGCGTTTGCGGGTCTCGGCCCTGTTAGTTATCTGTTTTTGCAATGCATTTAACACCTTGACCCCTCGAGCGGCGATCATACTTCTAGATCGACACAACTGTAGGTGCGCAAGCGTTTGATCTATGAGCTCGTACTCATTTGAAGTAGATTCCGGCGAATGAAGTTCATCGAAGCATGCGATGATGCAAGCTGCCACTGCAAATGCCTGATGAGTCCACAGCATCGGACTAGACTCATCTCTACTGCTAGCAAGGAACTCTTTCATAATTGTGTTCGCGGCAGCCACACAGGTTCGACGAGTGAAGGCAAATGCGGAATTCGTAAAGCTAAGGCCGATGAACTTCCTATGAATCATGATGATTTTGTGCGCGGAGCTCATTGTTATGGCACGACGTGCCCATTGTATGTAGCAAGGCCAATTTTCGTCGAAAGACGTATTAGCGAGGAAGGCAGGTCTACCGGTAGCCAGTGAGCGCATCTTCTTGTCGTAAGTCAGGACAGCTGAGTGCTTAGTGTATAGAGTATTGGCCAGCGCCATGGCGTCTTGAAGAGCAGGCATGATAGCAGCAATCTTGGCCAGAAAACGGGAGAAGCTAGTTATTGTCGGTTCTGACTCAGGAAGGACGGCCATATCCTCGTTGCAGTTTTTGGGCGGAAGAGACATCGAGTGCAATGGGTTGATAGAGTAAGACTCAGAAAAGGAGGTACCGAACCAATCTTGGGTACAAAGTTCCTGCCAGACTCGACGCCCTGTTTCGATCTCGATATCTGTCCCGCGAGCATCCGCATCTAATCGGTGTAGGCCAAGACTTTGGGCTATACGGACTGCAGATGCGAGGAGCACCGATTGGGTGTTGGAATGCCCTAACATGTGTGCGGTATGTGTCAGGACGGCTATTGCTTGGACTGAGTACAATGAATGCTGTGCAGAGAAATTGGCGGCATTCAACGATACAACGACTGCTTTGTACCACTTTTGCGACAATAACCTGGCTTCTCCATCGCTGAACCCCCATTTTCTAGCCTCAAACACCGGCGCTGAAGCCATGGCCCCTGCCATGATAGAAAATAACAAGGCGACCCATTGGAGGTCGACGCCTTGGGAATCAAACTTTCCTAAATGATCGGAGTAGAAAGAGGCAAGCTGACTCGAGAAGGATGGGGCGAAATAGGAACCGTGAAACCAGAGAAGACATTCGTTGTGGTATTGAACCAGTTGAAGGACCTGGTTTCGCGAAGGAAACAGTATTTGTAACCAGGTGAAGAGATCGATGCCGGAGGTGAACCCATAATCCAGTTCTTCGTTTTGCCCGCTGTCAACAATATCCTCGTGTTCAGAGACTCTTAGAGCCTTGGGTGATAGCATTGAGTTGTTTGGATCCTTCATCCGACCCCATGCCAAGAACTCGAGTACAGTGACAGCATCTTGGACATCGGAATCTTCGCCCGGCAACGCGGGTTGTATAGCTACCGCAGGACTGCTCTCAATGCCTTGATCCGTCGTTGGCCTTGGGGTAAGTTCTGGAAGCGAGCTTGTCCGCTCTGCGTTCGCTTGTTGAAGAGCCTCTTCGAGTTCAGCGACGCGGTTTCGCAGAGCATTCAGCGTTGCAGCATCGTTAGTCTGGTTGTCACCAGTGGCTTTGTCCAATTGTAGGTTCGCTTCCTCAGGTCCATCACGTTCACACTCCGCCGGGGTTCCCCTTCTCACGCAATTATGGCAGGGAATCTTCTTGTCGCATTTGACCTTGCGGCGGGTGCAGAGGCGACAGGCAAGTCGTCTCCGGTGTGCAACTGAAGTCGTGCCGGGACTTTTTTCGGTCATCATGGTTACGGGACCAATCGAGCCCTCGAATGGAGCACTTCTTCAATTAGCAGGGAAGAGGTCACTCTGACTGGAATCAAAGTGGGGAGTTCTGGCAGGGCGGGAGATAATGGCAACGTTCTGGGAGGGATGAGACACGCCTTGGGAGCATTGCTGAGGGTGTTGCCCAAGGAGTCAGTCACAGCTTCATGCTGACGTTTCCCTTCGATGTGAATGGCCGATAAAACGATAAGCAACAAATCAGATTGGTTGGATAAGCCGTCACCACGTAAAATTGAGGTAGCGTGAGGGACTTGACTCGACCCGTAAGAACGAATGCCGGCGGGCCCCGGTTCAGAGTTGAAGGGCGAACAGGATGATAAGCGGAGCTCTCCGCTGCGATAACAGCGTTCCTTCGCCTCGGCCGAGCCCAAGACTCTAAGCCTGGGTTGCCACTAGTGGAAGTTGAGGGTGTCGTAGGTGCATGTCGTGATAGGGAAAGGATGGCGTTCAGTATAATTTATCCCGTTTATCACACATTCTCAAGGGCAATCATCGAGAACAAGTTCGAAGACTCAAGACATCATGTCGCCAGCTGCCCTCTCTCCGGAACCCTCGTTTCGAGTGTTGCCGTATGTCAAACGTCCAGACCAGAAGTTCAAATTCGGGGCGGTGGTACGTGGTGTTGATTTGAACATCATTTCAGGTTAGAGCTCCCGCGCGACATGCATGTACAAAGGTGTTGACTTGCAATGGCAGATGAGGATGTCCTCAAATTGAGAGAGGCCATTTGGACACACAAGGTCATTATCGTCAAGGGCCAGAAGGGTCTTGACCCCAAAAAGCAATGGGAACTGGTCACTCGGTTTGACCCCGATGCCTCATCTCAGGTCCACAGCCACGGAGACATCAAGACCTTCCAAAAGAAAGGAGGTGTACTGTCCAAAGCCCGTGATGTTTATGGGATTCCTGGAGCAGAGAATGTCCGCTTGATAGGGAAAGGGTTTATAGGTATGTATAGCTATGTATTTCAGTCCAAACCTCCAGGGATTGAAGCCTGGCTAACTTGGTCATATAGGAGAGGACCATTACGGACTGAAAAACCTCAACATCAAAGGTCTGTCAAACGATTTTCACGCAGACCCCCCTAACGAAGAGGAGTTCCAGCAAGGCATTACCCGCTTTCAACGATGGCACCTAGATGCACCACTATATGGACGTGATCCGGCCTGGTTCACAGTTCTTCGCGCCGTCAAACTCCCGACTGGTCCTGACCTGGAGATCAGATGGGACAACGGCTCAGGCCTCAGCATGAAATCGCGACCTGGGTTGACGGCTTTCTTCAGCACTTCTGAGCTCTACGAAATGCTCAGTCCCGAAGAACAGCAGCTCGCAGACCATAGCTGGGTGGAATACGCGCCTTACCCTTTCATGTGGATTGAGAACTGCAAAGCGCCCTCCACCGGCCTCGGGCTCAAATGTGAGGGCAAGGAGCACACGCTGGAGGAAATCGGCGATTATGAAGAGAAGGACATCAAGCGAGTATGTGTGACCGACTATTCACCCCTTTTAATGTTTTGCAGCCGCTGACTATCTATCCCAGTATCCGCTTGTCTGGGTCAACCCCCTCACGGGTGAGAAAGCATTCCAGGCGCATGGCATAGCTGCGCGAAAGCTCTTCCTCCGGTCTTCAGTAGATGAAGAGCCGAGGGTTATCGAGGACTTAGAAGCTATCCGCTCGTTCTTGCTAGATATACAGATGCGCATACTTCGCCCCGAATACATCTGGTTGCCCGAGGTGGAAGAAGGCGATATCGTGATGTGGGATAACTGTGGTACTTTCCACACGGCAGTTGACTATCCGGTGGAGAAATATGGCTCTCGTGCAATGCATCAGGTAAATATTAGCGGGAGCAAAGGTCCAGTTGGGCCTGTACCGATCCCTGCACAGTGAAGGGATCGGATAGTAAATGAAGCAATAAACAGCAGAGTCACCAGCTTGAGCTATAATTCAAACAGATCTTAGTGTCATAAACCAGAAATTTTCAATCTTTCCCTCATCCCTTGTATGATCTCTTGTCCAAAATAAACTCAATACTCTCGGCGAATGCTCAAAAGCTTGACATGGACAGGTAGCATGCGCAATAGATTGAGGATTCCAATTAAATAGCTTTGCCAGGACTCCCTTGAAGAGATGAGTAGCTCCCTATACTTTCAGGTTCATACATAGCATTAGATGAATAATGGAGTAAATAGTATTAAACTCAATAAACCTTGACCCAAGACTGCTGTCGCTCAGACCACTATCATATTCTGTCATTGTCAATCAAACACACTCCCTCTTTACACAGCATACACAGGCCCCTGCGGTCTATACTCTTCCGCTCGTTTGTATGATCGAATAAATTGCTCTTGTAAGAATTTGGCAACGGAGATTGGCTCATACGGCTCATCGGGTATGGTTGGGCCGTATTTTCTCGCAGATGCCAAATGTGGCCTTTCTTCCAAGCCCGGGATAGTAGCCAAGACATGTTTCGCATTCCCGCTATAAAAGAATGGAATTGAGTAGCGGTCAGTATCGGAGAAATTCAACACTCGGTGCGTGTTGGATGTGAAATGGTGGTTTGTCCAGCGCGCCATCAAGTTTCCGAGATTGACAACGAACGCACCAGGAACGGGATCAATGTCGAGGAACTCGCCAGTTTCCTCATCTTGCACCTGTAGCCCACCCACAGAATCTTGTAGAAGAAGCGTAATGCAGCCAAAATCGCGATGAGCGCCGCATCCACGGTCCAGCTCAGATGTTCGCGGGGTTGGTGGGTAGTGGATCAACCGAAGAGTCGCAGCTGGATTGCTTCCTGTGAAATGATCGAAGTAGTCTTCCGGGATGTCAAGAGCTGAGGCAAGTGCCCGCATCACGTCTCGCGCCAGCATCGTCACAGCGGCAAAGTATTCCATGCATGTCTCGCGCCACTTAGGGCTCAGGGAAGGCGGATACAAGTTTGGACTGCAGCCATATTCGCCGTTGACGACGCGAGGGTGATCCAGGAGGAGATCCTCGCCGAGATAAATTGATTCCTTGGTGTCTGGTGCTGCTCCAGGCTCCAGCATCTGGCCGCCTATTGTCTCATAACCTCGCCCGCTTTTGCCAGGAACCAGCTTCGCTTTCAGCTTTTCCTCGAGAGGAAGCTCGAAAAGCTCTTTGGCAGCCGCAAATATACTCTGCTGAAGCTCCGCCTCCACGCCATGGTTTGTCAACTGGAAAAAGCCCTTGTCACGGCACGCATCGCCGAGCAAGCGGAGAAATTCAGCCTTGGCTCCAGCATCACATCCCCGGAAAACTACAGTCTGAGTCAATAATTTTATCACGACATTTCTATAACTGTTGGACTTGCCTGAAAAATCAAGGACGGGCGGAAGTCTGCTTCGGCTATCCATTGAGCTGAGGGCGCGAGGATCGTGGTTTTGCCGCCTTGAAACTCGATATTGGAGATCTTATACGGCCGAGTTGGGAAATTTGAACTCTGCGTCGTTCATTCCCTGAACCAATTATGATTCATTCAATTGCCAACTTATGCGAAGCGATTCCCAGAGCCTCTTTACCTCGGCCGACCACGGCAGGTTTAGCCGATGGGGGCCAACGATGAAGAGTGACGATTCGAGATAAGGCCTCGGCCGAAGACCGCTAAACTATCTTGTGCTTTCAGATAGTGGCCTTATCTAACAGAATAGCCCAAGTTCGCCAATCTTTGCTTTGCTATTCCTGATTCCTGCTGATTTGATTGGCGATGATAAGACGCCGCATTTAGCTTCCTCGCCTGTCAACTCCTGGCAAGCCAGGCTAGACATATAACAGACCCTGTAGATGATAGAAATTGAGTGCGAGCCTTGACCGACACAAGACGTCTCAGGGCACAGCAATGGGCTTGCCAGCCAACGTCATGGAAAAGCTTCGCAGCAGATTCCAGGGCTTCCGCCATGCTTTTACAAGCCTGGAAGCATTCGTGAAATATATTGAGACGAAGCCCAATGCCCTCAATGAGGAAAGCGCAGTCCGCAACCAATGGACGAACGAGGATCTTGATGTCAGTCCGCCAAGCCACTGCACTTGGACTTGGTATGACTATGCTTTCTTCTGGCTCTCGTATGGTTTTTCTTCGGGGACATGGTACCTAGGAGGCGCGCTTCTTGCTGCTGGACTCAGTCCAGGCCAAGCACTAGGTTGTCTGTTCCTCGGCTTCTTCTTCGGTTCAGTGGGCATCGTCATGCATTCCCGTGCTGCGGCCGTCTATCATTTTGGTTTCCCTGTCGAGACTCGGATGGTATGGGGTCTTTGGGGATCTTACTTCCCCGTCCTCATTCGTGCTCTGTGTGCACTCATTTGGGGCGGCGTAACTATTGCCCAGGGCGGGTATTTCACTTCAGTCATGCTGCGGTGCATCTTCGGAGATAGTTACTGGAACTTGCCCAACCATATTCCGGCAAGCTCCAACATCACTGTCCAACAACTCATAGGTCTGTTTGTCCGCTTTACAGTTACCAGGTTCAAGCTAACAGCAAATGATATGGTAAGGGCTTCTCGTCTATTGGGTTATGACATGCTGGACACTCAATGTTTCCATTCCTAAGCTTCGTCGAGCCTATGAGATCCAAATGGTTTTGAGCCCTGCGACACTAATAGGTACCTTCCCTATCAGTTTTCTTGAATGCGGAAGACTATCTTGCTGATCAAACCTCACGAGCACAGGTCTGTTCTGTTTCTGCATGGTCACAGGACGAGGGCATGCCCATCAAGATCTCTACGACACCGAGCCTCTACATGGTACAGCTCTATCGTGGGCAATGGTGAGGAGGTCGATGCGCATCGTCTCAGAAATGGTACTAATCCTTGGTTGCGATAGCTTTCAGCCGTGAACTCCGGCCTAGCCAAAACAACCACGCTCATGGTCAATCAGCCCGACATTGCACGATATGCCAAGAGCAAGATGGCCCCGGTCTTCTCGCAATTGATAGTCTTCCCGCTAGCAGGCACAGCTTGTGCGGCGATGGGCATATACGCTACACAGAGCATCTATAACGCGTGGGGGAACATAGATTGGAATCCGTGAGTCGCCAATCATATCCCACTCTGCCGAGCCGACCCTTAATCCTCCCGCTCGGGTGAACTGACAAATGGCCCGGTCTAGGTGGACTCTAAACCAAGACATGCTTGACCACAACTTCGGCCATGGCCCACGGGCAGGTCTCGCCATCATGAACCTCATCTTCATCTACAATAACGCCTTAACAGAATTGGGAGCCAATGTCATTCCATTTGGAGCTGACTTCATGACCCTATTTCCAAGATGGCTGAACATCAAACGAGGCATGTGGATGTGCTACATCCTCGGAGTATGTATCTGCCCGTGGCAAATTCTCGCAACAGCTACGGCTTTCCTGAAGTTTCTGAATGGGTATAGTATATTCCTGGGACCGTTTCTGGGCATGGCCCTAACGGATTACTTGGTTATTCGTAAGGGAAATGTCTTCGTTCGTGATCTATATGAAGCGCGGGGCCGGTATTGGTACTTCCATGGGGTGTCCTGGAGGCCGATTGTGACGTGGATCCTCTCCATCAGTTTTATGGTAAGTGTGATCTTGCAAGTCAATGGTATGAAGTGCCGATACTGACTCAAGCGCCCACTACAGCTTCCCGGGTTTGCCGAGACCTTCGGAAGCCAAATCTCGCACGGCAGTGGCTGGTCTCACCTGTACGCCTTTAGCTGGTTCTATACCTGCACGATCAGCAGTGTCATATTCTTCGCCCTATCATTCATCGGCGACTATGCAAGCGAGGAAAAAGCAATGCCTTTTGAAAGTTTGGCTGGAACTGTTGGAGAGATACAGGGCGTTGAGCCCGAGACCGACGAGTTCGACATCCCTATCGAGCAGAAAGTCTAGAAGGGGCCATGATCTTCGCGATGGTATGCGACATAATGGCGCAAGATGGCACGCTGCTTAATACATCTAGTTGCAGTTTGATCAGGGAATAGATACAATAATGGATGGGATAGGCTTCTAGGAATCTCTCCCAATTGGCTCTGGCATAGTGGTCATGGATTAGATCGTTTCGCGATCAAGTGCGACATAATGGCGCAAGATGACAAGCGCATACACACCCCCGTTTGGTGACGCGATCGCTGGCGACGATGAGCACATGCCCGTTTCAACGCGGATATAGTATACACTACCGAAACATATCCGAAGATATAATGTGAAGGTTTCTAAAATTTTATTGGATTCCAGCAGTTGTTTCTCATTTGCGACGCATACGCCTAAAGTGTTTCCGAAGCATGGCAGGATCATCGCCAGATCGCAAATCCGGCCAGGGCAGCGGAACGTATGCCCACGACGTCGAAACTACTTCCGAGAGCTCTGGCGAGGACATCGTCGTAAAGCCGATCCAATCCTGGAAGGGATACCTGTGGGATACTTGGGAGCTTCCACCAAACCAGCGCTGGCTGCTCTTCAAAGTAGACGCTTTCGTCCTCTCGTTTGCGTCTGTAGGCTACTTTCTCAAGTACCTCGACCAGAACAATGTCAACAATGCTTTCCTAAGTGGTATGGAGGAGGATCTTTCCATGTACGGCAACCAACTCGTCACAAGTAAGTAGTCTCATATGCTCGGCTGGGTCAACTCTGTTCACTTGTCGGATACTAAATATGTTGTCAAAGGCACTTCGATCTGGACAGTTGGCTATGTCATCGGACAGATCCCATCTAATCTGCTACTTACTCGATTATCGCCGCGATGGGTCATCCCAACTCTCGAACTCGGTTGGGGCGTCGCAACTATCTGCACTTCGTCGGTCAAAAACTACCATGCTCTTTATGCGCTTAGATTTCTTGTCGGGCTTTTCGAGTATGTCTCCCCCATGTTTTGTTGAACGGATAATCGGCGGTTGTCTTGCTTGTCGAATGATAACTGACCTCATCTAGGTCTGGGTTCTATCCAGGAATCCATTACATGCTCGGATCATGGTACACGCCGAGAGAAATAGGAAAGCGGGCCATGATATTCTGGTTGGCTGGGTCGCTAGGCACCATGTTTAGTGGTTTCCTTCAGGCAGCTGCGTACACCAATCTCAACGGCGTGAATGGTTATGCTGGTTGTAAGTGCCGAGTCCTCCAATTCTCAATACTCTCAAGTTGGATCTGACTGACAATTCCAGGGCGCTGGTTGTTCATCATTGACGGGATCATCACTCTACCTCTCGCTGTCGCAGGTTACGTTTTCTTTCCGAACCTTCCTCATGACGGCAACAAAACTTGGTGGATTACCGAAGAGGAACGTATTATCTCAGTGAAGAGAATGGAAGCTGTCGGGCGAAAAGGAAGACAACCGTGGACTAAGGCCAAGGCCAAGAGAATCCTGTTCAGTTGGCACACATATTTCTTACGTGAGTGAAAGTCTGCAACTCAAAACTTACAAACTAGTCTGACCATTGACACAGCGATGTTATACATTCTTTGGAATAACGGAGCTCCTCAGGCAGCCATGGGATATTGGCTGAAAAGCTTCAATAAAGATCCTCCTCCTGTTCCTGGAAAGTCATACACAGTGGCTCAAATTAACGACTGTAAGTTCATCTTTGTGTATCAATGCTTACCATCAAATGCTAATGGCTACCCTATAGTACCCCTCCCGACTACAGGAATTTTCATTGTGATGGCACTCATCTGGGGCTTCCTCTCTGACGGACCACTAAAAGGATCCCGCTGGCCATTCATTTACATTGGTGCCGCCCTCCAAGTAAGTTGCTTCTTTCAGGTAGTGTACTATGGTTCTCAAGTTAACCACTGAAAGATTATCTTCAACGTCTTGCTCTTGAAGTTGCCGCTTTACACGAATATCAACGGGAGAATCGCAGTTTATTGGCTCAGTAACATTGGTGTAAGCCCCCCCCCCTTCTTTCATCGAGTGTAGTGGCGTCTGACAGAAGTTCAGAACGGTGCTGGTCCTCTCATTCTCAGTTGGATCAACGAGATATGCTCAGATGACACTGAAAAGCGGGCACTACTGGTGGCCATGGCGAATGATCTTGCCTATGTTGTGCAGGCAGTGGTACGTGGCGGCGATCTTCCCATCCTTAAACCTGGTCTAACGATTCCTAGGCCCCTAATTTCGTCTGGAAGACCACTGCGTTCCCTGCAGCCCGGAAGGGTTACACTTGGTCCACCATCCTCCAGGTCTTGCTGGGTAAGTCGGGGTGTTCGAGTACTCCGAGCATGTGTGCTGACAGGTCAACAGTCGTGGAAACTCTAGCCATTCAGCTTCTGCTATGGAGGGATAAGAGGAAGGCCGCTAAGGCGCCCATCATCGACGACTTCCCACCTTCCGAAACAAATCTGGATCAAGCCGAGGATGCCGCGGCCAGCAAGGGGAGCCAAGCCAGTCACGTAAAGACAACCAGCATCGACTAGCGAGATAGCAACGGCCGACTGAGAGGAAGCGGGGGAGCGTTCTTCTGTCGGAATAGCATCACGTTGCCCGGCTCAAGTGCAGCGGACGAAGAGATGGATGGATGGACAGAAAGAGAGCTCTAACTCGGACAAAGATCCTCTCAGACTTTGGCGCAAATAGCTATCGTTCTAGAAACGCAATGGAAGCAGGGACTCCTGCCCCGCAGAGTTGAGACCTCGTCAGGCAGTGCAGAGAACACACGTCCAGAATCCCCAACGTAAGCTTGCAGTAAGCACTCCTCCACGGAACCCGGCAACGCTTGACGCCCGGGACTGCAGCGAATTGTTCGAGAAACATTCGAGAAAACAGCCACTCCGAAATAAGGTTAATCCGCCACAGTCTGGGGCCAATTATCAGCGAAAATGACACACTCTGTCAGAATTATGGAGAGGATGTATGGCCGATCAGTTCCTATCACGCCCACATGCATTGATAGTGGCGGGGCATGACACTCGTTTAAACCCCATCACATCTGACGAGCAATCAGCTTCCTTTTCGATCGGCATTGACAAAGGGGCCCATTGAACTGACTTATCTCCCTAGACCCGGAGGAAGTCAGTGTCGGGACGCGGGACGATCGAGCGGCCTTGCCCATGGTTGCCATCCCATCCTCTCCTCTCCCGGCGTGACTTTTCGTGGCAGATTCAGGCCTAGTGAGACGAACTGCTCCAACGTCGGGCGAGGTGCGGAGTAAGGCTCCATTCCGTCGCGAGGGCTCGTGCTGCGGCGTTGCTCCTCTCCCCTCTCCTCCCCTGGTTCAGGGCTAACCACCCTCCCGTCAGTGCGTAGCCGCCGCGTCTTCAGAACCTCCTTTTTATGACTAATAGTTACCCCAATTGCACGACGAGAAGCCTGGTCAACTCCTCCTCCAGAGCCACTCTGCGAGATGCTGTCCGGGGAAATGGAGACGGGAACTTGTGGAATCAGATTTGAGATGCCGTAAAGGGCATTGGAACCTTAGATTTGCGAGCTCATTCTCTTTCTAGAGAGTATAAATATGCCTGGCCTTTTGATCGGCGGGGAAGGCGTTTTGGGGGCTTTTGGGGATACCCGGCTGCCGCCCCCTAATCCGCCTAGTGACTCGCCCATTCTCCGAATTGCGCGCTCACGCACCCATGCTCAAGCACCAAGCTGCAAGGTAGCACTCGCGGTGAGGGGCATGGAGGCAATGGGATGTTACGGCTGGTCCGAGTTGAAACCAACAAACGATGCTCATCTCAGGTAGGGACCCAGGGTACGGACTTCACCGTGTCAAGGGCATGTATCTAACATCCACTTTGGGGAACCTCTCCACTGCCCACGTACTTCGTCTCCATCCTTCGTGGACCGTATTTCCTGAGTAATTCCCTGCACGGTACGATTCCCGCAGGCCAATGAGGCACCACCGCTATGAGAAGAGTCGACGCGCTACGGCTACCGCGTGCGGAGAAGTTTCCCCTTCACTGTCGGTCCGGCTATGTCTCAAAGCCCACGAAGGTTTTGATCGTCGACAAATTACCGCAAACGCTCTGCAGAACCGAGACGGAGCCAGATTTGCCATGTTATCTCTTGTTGGGTGTCTGCGGAGAATCCCCCTTTGGAGACGCTCACGGGCGTATTCTGTCTCGCCTCTGCGTGATCTCTGCGTGTTGGTCCAAAGGCGATTTGGAGGCCAAGCCGCTAAGCAGGGATTCTCCACTTCAGCTGTTGCCTCGCTGCTTTTCCTCGACGGGCCCCTGCCGTCTTTTCCGCCGGAACTTGGTCGAGAAAGCAAGCTATCATAGCTTGTTGCAAACTTCATTACGTCTTACGTCGATCCTTACGCCGAGCACCTTCCCTATCCATCTAGGCACGAGATAGAATACTACTGCGAATCTATTGGTCCCTGGAGACGAGCTGGCGCCCCTCATACATGTCTCAATGAACATATATCTGGGCGAGGGCGCCGCGAGATCTGCAGAGACAGAGTCGAGTCGCGTCTCCAGAGTCATTCCTCAACTCCAATTCCATTTCACATTGGACTTCATTCACCATGGCGTACATTGAAGCCAAAAACGAGCGCCTCGAGCCGAACACCACGGCGCCTACCAGCGATGAGTACTCTGGCGAGCAGCAATACACCGAGGAGAAGAAGTCCTGGGCTACTCGCAATGGACTCACTCTGTCCTCGTTCACTCCTCATGAGGATAGTGCCACCGGCACCGTCGAGCTGGAGCGTACGATGAAGCCTCGCCATCTGAACATGATTGCTATTGGTGGCAGGTGAGCAACTCCCCCGCGCGACGCAAACACTCTGCGACCCCGGCTTGCTAACATGACCATAATAGTATCGGTGCTGGTTTCTTCGTCGGTAGCGGTGCTGCCCTGCAGACTGGAGGCCCCGGATCTGTCCTGATCGGTTTCATCATCATGGGTGTCATGATGTTCAATGTCGTCTACGCTCTTGGTGAACTTGCTGTTATGTACCCTGTCTCTGGTGGTTTCTACACGTGAGTCTCAGACCTCAATTCTGCAGCCAATGACATAACTAACGAATAACTGTAGATACTCGAACCGGTTTATTGATCCGTCCTGGGGTTTCGCCATGGGTTGGAACTATGTTATGCAATGGGCCTTTGTGCTCCCCCTCGAACTCACTGTCTGTGGTACCGTCATCCAATATTGGGCGCCGGACACCAGCGTCGCCATCTGGATTAGTGTACGTGAAAGCTACACCTAAGTCAATGGGCTTTGCGCTGACATTGAATCGACAGGTCTTCCTTGTTCTGATTATCATCATCAACGTCTTTGGAACGCTCGGATACGCCGAAGAGGAGTTTTGGGCCTCTCTTCTCAAGCTGTCCGCCACCGTCATCTTCATGATCGTCGCCATTATTCTCGTTTGCGGTGGCGGTCCCTCTGATGGCATGTACCACGAGTACTGGGGTGCCCGCCTCTGGTACAACCCCGGTGCCTTCCAGCACGGGTTCCGAGGATTCTGTGGTGTCTTCGTCACCGCCGCATTCTCCTTCAGCGGTACCGAGCTGGTTGGTCTCGCTGCTGCCGAGTCCGAGAACCCCGCCAAGGCCCTCCCCGGTGCCATCAAGCAGGTCTTCTGGCGAATCTCTCTCTTCTACGTTGTTGGTCTCCTGCTTGTCGGCCTTCTCGTCAGCTCCACGGACGACCGTCTCCTAAACGCCAGCAACGATGACCCCAGCGCCTCTCCTTTCGTCATTGCCATTGCCAACGCCGGTCTCAAGGGCTACGACTCCTTCATGAACGCTATCATCCTGGTTTCCGTTCTGTCCATCGGTGTCTCTTGTGTCTACGGTGGTAGCCGAACCCTTGTCGCTCTGGCCCAGCAGGGCTATGCCCCCAAGCTCTTCGCCTACATCGATAAGTCCGGCCGCCCCCTCCCCGCTGTTCTCTCGATCATCGTAATCGGCCTCCTCGGATACATCAGCGTAGACGGCAAGGGCAGCACGGTCTTCACTTGGCTCCAGGCTCTTTCGGGTCTGGCTGCTCTCTACACCTGGGGCTCTATCTGCCTCTGCCACATCCGCTTCCGCAAGGCCTGGAAGTACCACGGCCACACCCTGGACGAGATCCCCTTCAAGGCTATTGGTGGTGTCTACGGCTCATGGATTGGCCTGGGCCTGAACATCATCGTTCTGATTGCCCAGTTCTATACCGCCATCACTAACAGCGACGGCTCTCTCGGTACTGCTGAGGGTTTCTTCGAGTCTTACCTTGCTTTCCCTGTAGTCATTCTCTTCTACATCTGCGGCTACATCTGGAAGCGACAGAGTTGGGTCAGCATCAAGGATGTCGATCTGGACACCGGTCGCAGGGAGCATGATTGGGACACCATCAATGCGTACCGCGCTCAGGTGGCTGCTCAACCCGCCTGGAGACGCATCCTTGGCATGATCTTCTAAAATGATACCCAAACATAGTAGCTGGACCTACAAGATGGAGTAGTGTGAGCAGGAAAGTTGGAACCTAGGACTCCATCTCTAGAATTGAAGCGAATTAGTCCATTTGATGTCACAAAATTCACATTTTATCAAGTCATGTCAGACAGAAGAGATCCGCTTGTGACAAATCCTATCATCACCTGTGCGTCGGGGCTTGCCCAGTTGGTTCCCTTCAGCAGCAATCTCTGCAGAACCAGTACTGAACGGGTGAAGGTATCCGTTGAACAAGTCACGAGTCAGATCGCTGCTGTTCAGCCCCACCAGTGGATGCGAGAAGCTGATCGGGATTGCCGATGCAATGAGACAAGCTTGTTTCTAGGTAGAGCAAGGCAAAGGAACTGTCAGTTGTCGGTGGAGATTGAGCCTCCCAGTGCCAAGCAAGTGACAGTTCATGTCTTCAAAAGCTTGCTTGTTGTTCATGACGTTCTATGAAGAGCCCGACGAAAGCCAAGAGATAAGGTGGCTTTAGTTCTTCATACCATCTGGCGCTATCCGCCGAAACCTGGAGAGCAGCGTATTCTAAGGAGGCTCATCCCAACGCAAGCTACTCCCACTATACTGCATAAGCTTAGGTATTCCCACCCATTGCGCATCCTCCAGGGCACCGTCGAGATAAGAGCCCAGGCAATGATGTAAGAGGCGTGATCGGCTGTAACCCTTAGGCGGCTTTAGAGGTAAGACGGGGCGGGCGGCGCGTTATTAGCGTCCCTCGACGCGAGTTCCCTAATATGTCTGGGGTTTGGGGTAACCATTGCGGGCGTAAGCAGCTTGTATGCACAAGCTCGAAAGAGACACCCGATCCATGCTCCGATGTGCACTAAAGGACTATCACAGAACCCAAGAATCCATTTGAGCATTGCATTCCGCGACCTACGCCACCTGTGCGGAATACAGAGAACGAAATGGGACGCTGATGGAGAGGGGCTAGCTCTGCCTGTAGTGGACATGGTTGGGACTCCCAAACGCTATGACATCGATCCTTCAGTGGGACATCCCCCAGAGTTATTGAAGCAACACCACGGTTTGCTAACAGAAGGCCTTAACGGTAGGGATAGTCTCGGCAGCATGGGTTACAGGGGCAAATGTCTTGGAATATTGTTTGACCCGTGCACTGTGCAGTCTATGACGAAAAGTTACGAAGCATCTACAAATTACAAAAAGTTGCGACTCAAGTTGTGAAACTTGAAAGCAACATTACGTTCGAGAATCATACATTCAGCGCTAACGTTTAGGAAACAGACTTGCACGCAATTGCTGAAACTTATTTTTGTATGAGTAATTTCCAGATTACCTGGGCCGATTTGGCATCTTCTCAGGCTATAGATCATTCCTATTGTCAAATCATTTATCATCCAGGTCTCGTCCACGCGTCAACGACCGACAGAGGATCGAACCATGATCTTTCATTCGTGAATTCATTAATCATTCAGACTTCTTGGGTCTCATATTTACTTCAATGTCGTGCCCGAAGCAGATGAGGATTTCGCAAGTGAGGTGGATGTCGTGGTAGTGTTTGATGTAGTGCTTGTTATTATAGACGTGGAAATAGTTGTTGAAGTGAAAATAGAAGTGGTAGCAGATGCAGCAATATAGGAAGTCGTGGAAGAAGTCATGGAGGTTATAGTAGTGGTACTGGTAGTACGAGAGCCAGAGCTGATGCTGGAGGACCTCGTTTTGGTCGATAAGGAGGATGGTGTGGTCTTTGTAGAACTAGATAAAACCTCTCCCGCTGGCGCGAAAGCTTGAGCAGTTGATGTTGTCGTAATCTTTAAACTTGACGATTTCGATGTCTTCTTCAGTATCAAGGTAGAAGTAGAAGTAGAAGATGTCTTTCTAGTCGTTGTGGCCGGCAAGCTTTTTAACTTCGCTGTGGAAGACGTCTTCTTAGCTGATGTTGAGGTCTTCGTTGACGTTGAAGTGGGCACCTCGTTTGCTACCATCTCGATCTTGACTTTCTGGGACGTTGTAGTTGGCTTCACTACTACAGCCTTTGAGGTGGTGGTGGTGATGGTTGCCGAGGTCTTTTTTGCAGAAGTTACAACCTTTCTTGTCGAAGTGGTCGTTGTCGAGGTCTTTTTCGCTGCAGCTGCTGCAGTGAGCTTCGTTGATGTTGTGGTTTTCTTCGAGGTTGTGGTTGGCGATGCTTTCTTTGCCTCTGCGATCGCAAATTTTTTGGTCGTTGAAGTCGACGTCACCTTCTTGGCTGACGAGGTCGATGACTTCTTCTTAGTTGAAGTGGAGGTTGTTTTGACCAACTTCGAGGTAGTTGTTGTTTTCTTAGATGTTGTCACAACCACCTTCAAAGCTTCTGGCGTATCGGCGTTTTTTGAAGTCGTCGAAGTGGAGGAAGTTTTTGTTGTTGTCTTCGTAGTCTTAGCACTTGTCATGGTACTCGACTGCTTTGACTTGTATAATTTGTTGCTCCAAACAGAGATGCGTGAGCTCCCGCCGCATATTTCAGAAGAGTTTCCCGCACAAGGCATTCTGCAATCACCCTCACTCGTCAGAGTGGCCTGCGTTTTCGTTGCAAAACCACAATAACATTGCGAAGCGTACTCCATGCCAAACAATGGATAATTTCCTTTCTGGCAAAATGCTGCGCACGTCTCAAGTGACATAGTTGAGCCACTGAAAGAGGCGCTGGGCAAAGTCCGTCCTCCATCAGCTTCATCGGTATAGCAGCCTTCATACTCAACAGTCCCTCCAAGAGCCGTAATGGGGGTTGTTGACTCCGCTGGCAGTGTGATTTGCCAGACACTCAGCTTGCTTCCCGCGCCACAGTAACTCAATATGTCTCCAGTACACTTCATAGAGCATTGAGTGAAATGAGCAATTTTTGTGCCGGCGTTTGTGTTCCCGCAGTAACACTCTTGGGAATATTCTGTTCCGGCATATGTGTAGCCTCCCTTGGTACAGAAGGCTACACATAACTCATTTGTCATGCCCGTGGCATTAACAAAACTGTCTGACGAGAGCGCCCTGCCGCTGGTGGCCTCAGAAAAGCAGCCCTGGTAAGTGGCGCTGCCATCAGCTATCTTTGTCGATCCAACAACAAGGGTCTGAGGTGGCTTGTAGGACGTGTCGTTCCAGACAGTGAGCAGGCTTGGGGCTCCGCACCATTCAGTCTCGTTCCCAGCACATATCATCTTTGATGCTGCCTTACAAGCGGCCGCCTTCATGTACGAAGTGCCCTTTGTCATTGTAGCTGCGCAGTAGCACTCGCGAGAGTTCTCTAGTCCAGCGAGAGGAAGTCCTTGGGCCTTACAAGCAGCCGTGCAGTATTCAATGGTCATAGAGTCTGAGGCGGTAGCGTAAGTGCTCAGAGTCCGAGGAGAGCCATCCACCGCACACCCAAGGTATGCCCAGGTGCCAACTTTATCTCCGACAGCGGGATTAAACATGTAGGTTCCAGAGTCTGTTTCCTCGTTGACAGATGGCTCGACAGCGCAAATTTGCTGTGGTGCTGCAGCAGGACCGCTAGTTACGGGATTGCAACCTGGAAGTTTGCTTAACATTCCACTGACCGTTTCGTTGACGATTGGCGGCCTCTCTGGACAGTTTGTGCTATAGTAAGGGGTTTGCGATGCGGCCAACACTGGACACAATGAGATCTGACCATTTATGCTGTCGTTGTTGATACAGTTCTTGATCGCTTTAGTGAGCACAGTTGTGTCCCAGCCGTTCAAAAAGTCGCCATGAAATCCGTATCCAGTTGTGTCGCCATTGGCGAACACGAATCTGCCACCCTTACTCTTTTGGATGTTATTGACGCTGTAGATGACCTCGAAGAATAGATGTGGGAGGAGATGAGGATGAGTAGGTGGACAGATACCGTTGTCGATCTGTGACATATATGCGACGTGGCTCTGATCCGACTGATAGGCATCTCCATTCCAACAAGATTGGAACTGAATTTGAGCTCGCATGCCGTTATCACAGTCCGTCCGGAACATATACTTCTGTTCAGCCATCGGGCCAGAGCTATCCAGGCATGCGAAGCTGACACGATCCGATTGAAGCCGTCCTGGGTATGCGGAAGTGCCGTATGTCATTGTTGCGGCATCATTTGACCGAGCAGAGCTGTCTCCGGATAGCATCTTGAACCCAGGAGGAAATGGTTGGATGGCTGTTCTGTTGACACCGCGGCCGAGATAGTACACGACAGTGCCACCATTGGGAACCATTTCAAAACTTCCGTTGGCATGCTCGTAGTAGAGTTGCGGGGTCCAATACGCGGACTTATCGTCTTGTATCTCGCAGGATGTGCATCTTGAGGCCTGGAGGTCGCTGTATGATGAGTCCATGCCGAAGTTGCTAGCCCCTGACACTTTGTGAACGTGTCCCGAGACTTGGCCAGGGCTAATGATGGGATCAACGCGCCCGGTCTGGATGAGACTACATGACATTCGCCAAAACGCGTCGACAGAGGTAGTGATCATTAACAACCCCCAAAGGGCCTTCCTGTGGCGAACCATTGTCAGCGGGAGATATGACCGTTAAAGCTGATCAGGGACTTCGTTACGAGACCGAACCTTAACGACGATAGAGGCATGATCGTCACAACATGAGCTGAGATCATCTTACATATACCATCTTTAGAAGAGTGAGATTCCCGCATCACATCCGACATACGGCTATGTATGGAGTGTAAGGTTCTCGGAATCAAGGGAGGCACCTGGCTCAAGCCCACTTGTGGGGATCCTTAGGGTCGATCGAGGTGCAAGACAGCTTATTTGGCTTCGGACAGATCATGCTAGCGGGAATAGCTTCACTCCGCATTCCAAGCCTAGGCGCCAGCATCGCGTGGTCTACAGGAATCAGGGTTCCTGTCGGGCTTGACACCCTATGCCGCCGTTGCGATCTGTCACTATGTCCGATATCCCTGACGCCAAGTTCCCTGTGGACATCTCTGCGCTGACGCGGAAGCCCAGTTAAACCCACAACCATGTCATAGTCCAGAGGAAGTGGTAACTAATTGTGAACTATGAGAACCTTAAAGCTACAGCCGCTACGGGACGCACGTAGCGCGAGACATACGATGACGTCTAGGAGGGACGAAGAGCCTCATCTCGAAAATTCGCAGTTCTGCGGCTTGTTCAGTTGACGCCAGAGATTTCTGACCATGCACTAAGAAGCTTCCAAGCACCAAGTACAAGACCGAGACCGTTTGATGCAAAACATCTTGTCTGGTGCACACTGAAACGTGCGCGAGGGACTTCAGGAATGTGGGCAAGCCGTAACCAACGGTGGCGAGAGCGCCACAACACCAGATCCGAACAAGGATATGAGTGGACCAATTCGTAAACTCAAAGACCTTGTTTATCGGGATTATAATGTAGAAATCGTTAGAGGACCTACATAGACCACGAATCCGAAGGGCCAACGAGATGGCTATCAGTTTAAAGCAGTCAACGACACGGGACAATCCAGCCATCAGGTATATTCAAGTATATTCAAGGATACATGTTCGGCTCCAGGGCCATCTCGATTAGGGTCAAAGTCGTATTCCTTGCTTTGCAAATGCTCTTGACGCTCCCGACTTCGTGGCCCTACCACTAAATGTTGGAACTCAAATGAGCCTATCACGAGAAAGCGATCTCCGACTAACGCTAAGCTGAGTCTTAAAAGAAAAGGCTCTGAAGTCAATCGAGCTAGATAGCTATTGCGGGACCTCTCAGACAGCCCCGATGCCCTAGGCACCTGATTCTTGCAGCCATGTTTGCCCAGCCTAACATATCAGACCCGTCCGTCTATAGTCTCAAATTAAACTCCAGGGGTCCGGAATACTGACGCCTCAGTCGTCATGTCGGACCCTGGCCGATGACCCTGATCTTTGAGGAAGCCGGTATCTTGAGGAGTTAACTCACAACCTAACGGCCAACCTCTTGTCGCCGCGACTGTCCCTCCACTGATTCGTTGCTTCGACCAATTCTCGACACCCTTGGAGCAAGAATCCCCACTTCCTTGCGAAGCTATCCGTCACCTCCCAACCATCCTGGCTCCATGGCTCACCCCATATCATCACGCCTCTGTTTTCAGTGTCACGAAAGCCCTCAAACAGACCTCCATAAATATCATAGGCCACCTCTTCCATATCGTATGAGCCAGCATACATGATCATGTTGTCCCGCACTATAGGGAAAGGAACCGAGTCGATGAAAGGATCATGAATCGAAGACACTTGGAGTTTTGTGGGAACTAAATCTGGAGGAATATGTAGTGGAGGTGACAGGGTAGCTTTCTCGTGAGCAGGGTTACTGTGCAAAGTTCCAAGAATGGCCATATTTGAGAGGAAAGCCCGCTTGACGTTGAACTGAACCAGTGTTATGAGATGATGGTCTGCAGACAGCGGGAAAGCCTTCTCTACCGCCAGGCATGGGTATTCAGCTGACCAAGGTTTCTTCATCGGGATCAGTGGGGGTAAAAGAGGACTTTGGTTTCTTTTGTGAGGCTTTCCCAACGGCTGGGGTTCGTCGGATGTGGAAGGTGTAAATGGAAAGGGCGCTTTCGACTCGTCAATCTGCACTCGACGATCTGGTTTGTTGAGAATTAAGACACCATAGCCTGTCCACTTCTCTGGTGGCAGTTTTTCTGTGTTCTTTCCAAGAGCAGATCTCTTTCTTTCACCTGAAGTAAGGATTTATTATACTTATGCCGTTGCAGAAAGGAGAGAACATCATACGCCATGCTCTTTGATGTAGGCGATTTTGTATTTTCCGCCTCTCCGATCGGTCTGGGACGCTCGACCAATCGTCGCAGTTATGCTGAGCCTAACTGAAATTAATCCTAGAGAGGAGGCTTGGTAAAGGAGCGCTTACCTTCGAGTTCGGAAGATGCATAGGATTGTGGGCAGAGTCTAGATTCTCCGTGGTGTTGTTGCGAGGCGGACGGCAAAGACGGGCGAGGGACTGAGGAGGATTACTTGTGCTCGATGGAGACTGCGCCCAGAGAGGGCAAGATGTTGGATTTCAACGTAAATTGCTTATGCCGACTAACCAGATACGTGAAAGAGCAGAATATGGATACCGACAAGGATTCTGCCAAAGCATTGGCTTGCCACGATGCTTACGCACTAACACATTTCGGGGGCGTGCTAAACATCATGAGTCCCCAAAGCTTGACCCGAGGAAACAAATGATACAAATGCCTGACAAGACCACATGATTGCAGCTAAGCCATTATCTGCCTTCCAACTCGTAGGCGCCTCTTCAATCTCCATTCTCTGTCGAGACTGGCCATCTCCTCCGCAAAATGGCAGCATTAGCAGGATTCGTCAACTTCAACCCAGACAAGGAAATACCACCTTTAAAAGGCAAAGTCATATTCATTACTGGAGGTAAAAAGCACAAATCACCCGCCCATAGCACTTGATGTTCTGGATTTAATGAATAAAAGGGACTGCCGGCATTGGAAAGGTCTGCGTAAAAGCCTTCGCAAAACATGAGCCGGAGCATATCTACTTCACGGGTCGAAACGCCACTGCCGCCAAATCACTCATCAACGAGATCATCGCCGACCATGCCGGGCTATCATTGACCTTCATCCCTATGAATCTCTCATCTCTGGTTGACGTCAAATCAGCAGCATCTCGCTTTATCCACGACCGCCTGGATATCTTGATTTGCAACGGCGGCGTCATGGACGTCCCTCCAGCCGTCAGCGCAGATGGTTTTGAGATACACATGGCCGTCAATCACCTTAGCCATGCGATGCTAGTGCGTCAGTTTCTACCCGTAATACAGCGAACGGCCGACCTCCCGGCATCAGATGTACGGATTTTGATAGTAAGTTCGGCGGGATATGAACTGTATCCCAAGGAGGGAATCTGGTGGGACAAAGTCAAAACGCCTATGGCCGGATTGCGGGAGTCGTGGGCTCGATATGCGTGAGCAAAAGAAAACACTTCTCGGACATATCCATCACACTAACTTGATGATGCCTTTAGACAGAGCAAGCTAGCGAACTTGGTTTACGCCGCCGAGCTTGCCCGCCAGTACCCCAAGATCCTAAGTGTCTCAATCCATCCCGGCTTCGTCGCCACCAATTTAATACACAACTCCACGCTATTAGCGAAGGTTTTCATGTACGGTCGACATTGGCTCAGGGGAAATACGACCGTGTCTCCGGAACGGGGTTCACTTAATCACTTGTGGACTTCTGCTGGGGTAGGAAGGAGTCAACTTATCAATGGAGCATATTATGAGCCAGTGGGTGTCCTTGGAAAGTTGGATGGACTGGCAAAAGATGGGGAATTCGCATCAAAGCTATGGAAATGGACGGAGCAGGTCCTCGACGAGATATCAGTCTGAGTAAAGAAGCCGCCATGCAGCATCAAATGTCGCACCTCGCAGAAATGGTCCCGAGATGTGTCACTTTGCAAAACGACAATTTGACTTTTCACACGGCGAGACAATTCCCTAAATCACAAAGAGAGAATGTTTAAAATAATTGAATCGCTGGAAGAGCCAGTTTCTTGTTATACATGTTAGAAAATCGTCATTATACCATATCTATCCAGTCCCAAATCCCTATAACCCTATTAAGAATGAATTGAATGTGGGCCATCTGGAATACCCAGAGGGTGAGGCCAGGGGCTCAGCACGTTAAGAGTCCACAAAATTACCAGAAGAATGATCATCCGGACTTGCAGAGAGTTGAAGAAGGGCTTCACAGAAGCCAACATCTTCATGGAGCCGTCAAAAGTTGATCGAGATCGGCTGAGGAGCCCTGTTTTAGCCTGAGGCAGGAAGGGCTCGTCATCGCTCTCATCATCCTCTTCCTCCTTTTCCTCCCGTTCGCGAAGCGAAATAGCAGGGGCTGCGTCAGGAGGTGGTGGTGGAGGAGGAGTGGTGGCGAGAATCATATTTGAGATCTGGCCCGTGGCGTGCGCCGCCTGTGAGCAGATCCAGAGGAAGAATGGGACAATCAGCAGAAGGGACTTCCAGCGCCCCATGATAACTCCTTCGCCCTGTAGTCCCGGGACGACGAGCACGCCGGCATAGTCAGCGGCGAGGTAGAGATGGGTCTGGAGGATGTAAGTCTCCAGTGAGCATTGGCCGAGCCAGATCATGGCTCGGGAGCTGTAGTTACGGAAGAAAGTGTTCATGTTTCGGAACGCCACAAAGCAGAGGATCGGGATGAACGATGTGTATGGCGTCCACTTCTCGATCCCACCCTGAGTGTTGAACGTAGTACAGAAGTACCAGTATCCGAAGAGGCCGAGGAGGCCACCGAAACCCAGGAAGTATCGCGTCGTTTGCCTCAGAGGCTCCTTGGTGTGAAGGTTCGCGATCGCAAGCAGCATTCCGAAGTAGACAATGAAGATGTCTAGATCTAGTCGATAATTCGCAGCCCCGGCATTCCACTGGATGTTGAAGATCTTGCCGAGAATGCGGAATGACCATGGGAAGATTGGCGTCTCAAGGAAGACAAGAGCGACAAGAGCAGCTGCAACAGCTATCTTGATGAGAAGCATCTGGAGATCATCATTGTACTTTCTGGCGATAGCCAGCGTCGCGTATACGACGATGAACCAGAAGCTCGAGAGGGGAGCGAAGTAGTAGAAGAGGTAGTTCATGTTCATAAAGAAGGCCAAGGCAACGGTTAGGAGGTTCAGTCGAAGCATGACAGCGGCGAAGCGCTTAAAGGAGAAATCCTTCTTGACCAGGAAGAAAGTTGTATGGTTATATCCGGTCTGGAAGAGGTAAGCAGAGACGATGACTCGGATGAGGGCGTAAATCTCCATTCTCGGCGAGTTAACGGCCTTCGTCCAGTGCCACACAAGGATGATCCATTGCATCCATCCCTTCCACTCATCGGTCTGGTCTCGTCCGAGGAAAGGCTGGTCGAGGACGACGTTGAGAGCACCAGGCTTCGGGCGGGGAGGCTTCGACTTTCGAATCGTGACAATCATAGCGAGAATCCAAGGGGCGCAATAGATGGCGATGTCCTTGTACGAGGCAGAAGACCTTGTGCCTTTGCCCATCATCTGCGTGCGGTCGAAGTAGTAGGACAACAGGAGGGCAAGGATGAAAGCACCTGTTCCCATATTGAAGATCTTGAAGCGGGGGGCTGTTCGCTTGGCCAGGAGGTCCAAGACCTCACAGACCAGGCAGACGACCAAGTAAGCCAGGCCGGCATACACAACGCCGAGTTGAACGGCAGGCTTGTTGCCGTAGTCGCTGCAGCAGGTTCGGCCGTAGTTAGCAGCTCTCATGCGGTCGAGCTTGGCGTTGCATCGGAGGTTCAGGAGAATGTTGGCCTTGGCCTCGGCAACGGCAGCGATCACGTTGGGGCTGTTGCCCTCAGGATGGTCCCAAACCTTGGGCTGGCCGTTGACTAGCCCCTGGTAAGACCAGAGCATGCGGAAGTTGAGGTGATCTTCAGCCTCGTGAAGCCACTTGTTCATGCTGTCGACCTGCTGCTGAGCTCCGTCCTTCTTCAAAGCATCGGGATGACGGCCCAAAGGAGGGGCGAAGAAGACCTGGTTGCCGACGCCGTCCCAGTAGTCCATGGGAGCTCGCCACCAGTCCTTCTGTTGCCCGATGAGTTCAGACATGTTGGTAACGGCGTTACCATAGTGCTGGATCTGAATTGGGTTGGGCTCTTCTAATAAACGCCCATTTCCAAGCATGACGAGAGCAGGTGCGTTCTGCTTCTTGATAGGAAGAGGGTGTTGAGATTCGTGGTGGACCAGTTCGAGCTCCTTGATCATCATCGCCTCATCTTCAGGGCTCGCGATTTGGACGAACGTAGGCTGGTGCCTCTGGATCTCGACTCCATGATAAGTCGCGGTAAAGGGTAGGTCGGGGTTGATACTATCGGAATCTTTGTTTGCTTCGTCCCGAGAAAGCTACACGACAGTGTTAACGACTCCCCTTCATATCGACGTCGACCGTGGGGCGTCGGAGCATGTAAACACTCACCAGACGAGCCACTCCCCAAGCCACCTGTCTGGAAGTCGAGTCGCCGCTGAAAATCATATGACGACCCTGCATACAGAGTCGAATATCCTCGGAGGAATACTTATGAAGGATACATCCATCGGGCTCCCAGAAGTGGAAGGGAGGGCGGTTGCCGTGTGCATCGGGGGGATCAATCCATCGTCCTGTCTCCAGAGCGGCACGACATCGATAAGGATCGTCTCCGGGAAAAAAGTGCTGAATGGCAACGCTGGCCAGGAGTATCACTCCAACCACAACGAGGAGGATCCGTGACACTAGAGAAGCCATCTTGACGTTGGGTTGCAAGAGTGTCGCTACTGGGACCAGGCCACGGAGCAGAAACGAAGGACACTCGATCACGAGAGAACGTCGGTATTTACGACCGCCAAGATTCCAGATTCAGATTGAGTAGTGGATGCTACCTATCTAATAACCATGCCACCGTGCTCACGCCGCAGGCTGGGCAGCCTGGGCAGCCTGGGAATGCAATGTGCCCGACCCTCACTCAGGAGGGGTCCCCATTCTGCTGGTCCCGGCCATAAGAGTTCTAGTGACAATAGCCTGCAGTGGCTTGGAGATTGATGCCAATCGTCAAGCGCCTTAAAAGTCTTGGCAAGTAAGACTGCTGGCCCTAAGCAGCAAGGAGAATGCATTTCAAAATTCGCTAGTCTTGGGAGTCCAGGTCAGGACCACCCCTGGCGCTAGGCGTGAGGGTGTCGCCTCACCCAGCATTGCAGTGTCTCTCCCTGGCCGGAGAAAGGCTTGGAATTAACCTTAAGACTAAAGTGCCTTCAACGGAGTCTTTCGAGCCGAGCGGTCAGGGGGGTGCCCAGGAATTGCGCCTCAGACAGCGGCCTGCCACGTTTGAAACTGGGCGGGCAGTGCTCCCATGGGGCCATCCGAGGCATGCAAAGCGAGGGAAGAGAGGCCCCCATTGGTCTTGATCCGCGTTGACGATCCAGCCGCCAAGAGAATTAGGATTTTAGCTCAACTGCTCTGTTGGCTTCGGTCGGAAGAAAAGGACACCAACGCAAATCCACTAACCCGATGAACACATCCAACTGCCAGCCCTGTTGCCTATTTTTCACCCGGAGCACTCTCCTTTCTGCAGGGCGTTGAGGTCTCAAGGCCAGGCCGGGAGCTATTGCTCAGGGGAGGGCGGACCAAAAGTCGAGACGGTCTCGAGAAACGGCAGACAAATTCTCACGTCATCTCGCAGTTAACTCCACTGTAATAATCCCCTCGTCCATTTCTCGGATCGTATTCTCAGGCCGCCCCTTCATTCACCTGTCATCAGCCAACAATCCTCAGAGATCCCACCCAACAGTCCGGGGGGGGCTCCTTTCCGGCGGCTGAACCCTTGTCTCCTGGGTGGCTTGCAGTCGCTAATCCATACGAAGCGGATTCGGCCGCGGTTCGGCAGGCCCCTTTTCACAGTCAGTCTTCAAAAGCACCCTCCCCTGGTTGGTGGCCAGCGATCCTTTCGGATCCTCGGTCTTGGCACGTTCCCCAAAATTCCTTTATGAGGATTAATGTTGCAAGAAAGACGGGGGTGATCTGACGGGCCTTTATTGGCTCTATGCACAAGGTAAGCATAAAGTGGCGCTGTGTCTTATCGCTCACAGGGTAATCACGAGGTCCTGCCCCTCCAGCCGATGCGACCTTATTATTACTCCGTGCTTATGAAGCTTGGTGCATTCTGCGTTGTTGATCGGCTCAACCCTTTCTATTATTGGCTTGGGCAAGGCTGAGTTAGGCCTGGGGAGCGGCCCTGCCCCTGGTGGGGAGCAGGACACCTTCCCGCCTGGTACGGAGTGCTCCGAACCTTAGAAAGCATTTCCGTCCGGAAGGATTCACAATAGGGCTGGATCTGCGGAGTACGAAAGACGCTGTGTCAATTCCTCCCTGCCGTTCCCAACACATGCTAGAGGGGGCTCGCATCGCATCGCTCACGTGTCAAGTCTCAGGAGAGATGGTTGTCTTACTTTGATGATGGTCTCAAGATGCGGCACTCGGTGCCCGAGATCCTTCTGAGCTCGCGGGTTCTCACCACACGCAGCTAGGAGGAGTATCTCCGCGCCAAGTCGCTACATATGTCTTCACACAGAAGCCGTCCTACTCCTTCGCCAAAATACATACTTGTTGTATGATCGCGTAGATGCGCCACGGTGGCACGGGATTTCAAGTGCTGTTGCCATGCGGCGCCAAGGAGCCTCATCCTCAGGGTGCTACGTTGTATGTAACGAGTATAGAAAGCCGATCGTGGCCTGATCTTGGCGCGACTCCCCAGAGAGAATTATCATCGTAGAGCATCAATATCGATTGTTACTGTTAAGAAGTTAGCTGTCAACACAAAGTCGCAAAGATGCCTACCGCAACTGACTATTTTGGCTACACTCTCACCAACCTCGGCCCTCTCACATCGACCTTCACGCCTGACGCCGCCTGCGCAACATCATCAGCCTACTACGCCATTGCCGACGCCGAGCATCCTGTGACACTCATTGCTGGGCAGGAGATATGCGGATACTCGACATATGGAACGGGCTGCTTCCCGTCAGGCTCGGAATACGACGCAATGGTAACAGCAGCGGCCAAGTCTCTTGGCCAGGGCTACATCCCGTACTTCTCGCCCGCGTCTGACTGCCCCGCTGGCTGGTCCACGGTCGGTCTAACAGTGGGAGCCAGCGCGACCGCCAACGCGTCTGGCATCTTCACAGAGGACCTCTGGCCGTACGCAACGCAGTCTGATGTTGTAGCCGCTGCTCTGCCTGTAGCTAACGTTGAGGTTCACGTACTCGGAGCCTCGGAGACGCTTATTTGGTGTTGTCCCAGGTATGTCTTGGCGCCCCTTGCCCGGAGCACCATTCCGAACTAACATTCCATAGCGGCCACGAGGCAA
Source organism: Xenoacremonium recifei (assembly GCA_012184525.1). Taxonomy (NCBI): domain Eukaryota; kingdom Fungi; phylum Ascomycota; class Sordariomycetes; order Hypocreales; family Nectriaceae; genus Xenoacremonium; species Xenoacremonium recifei. The sequence continues at coordinate 109,595 of WOFQ01000013.1, read as the reverse complement.
ACATCTTCGGTGGATGTGTCTCATCGGTTGGCCCGCTCTCATCATATTCCTTTAGCGATGTGTGCATCATCGCGTGGCCGACAGCAGATCTTGTGGATGTCACGAGTTTCGACGGGTCGTCCTGGTCGCCGTTACTGATCTCCATCACGCCCGCCGTGACTGAGTTAACAACAATCACAGAGACGATTGATCCAAGCGATGTGAAGTCATACATTGTAGTTCATACGGCCCCCGTTGTCGCCCTTGTCCATCAAGAAAGCGCATCATCAGGAAGCGATTCATCAGGTGGGAAAAAGAGCGACGGTGCTGCGAGGACATCCCTTCTCCCGCTAGGACTGCTGGTGGTCGGTTTCCTTGCAGGAGCCGGACTCGTCTTTCCTTGGTGATTTTTTAAGTATATTTGATGTTCATTCTCAACAGCTTGGATCGTGTCAATTCGTCGCACCCTTACGCATATACACGGACAATGCGGGCATAGCCGTTTTTACGTAGTATTAGTAAATACTCATTGTTCGCTCTATGGAATAGATCGAAGTATTCTGTACAAGTTTTGTTACAACGAAAACTGTTGAGAAATAATTTTGGAGTTTATTTGATAATGTGAAGGCGGGGTGTTACGAGCTGGAGCGGTCTTCGGACGATTTTGTACCTAATGCATCGTTGAGCATGTACTCACGCCTACAGGTGCTGAAAAGGCGGGTTTTCAAGTCAAATTGGAAGCGGCATCTCATTTTATAATATCTGATGATAGAAATGGCACTGAAAGTCCCAAACCCTTGCTTCAGTGCAACTCGAAGCAGCCTTCTTCACGACGTGTTTGAGTATAGGGTAGGTACCGTATCTAACCGAGATGGCCGAGCTAGCCGAGCATCGCCTATTTGCTTCAGCTCGAAACTCGGATTTCGGATCAAGACATGATCCGTCCCCAGATTCTTACTCCTCCGCATTGAGGCTAAGCTGCCTTAGTAAATCCCCATTTACTGGTGCGCATGGCGCGCGTCCAAGTTTCACCCGTCAAGAATATACCATGGAACATGTTGGACGGCCATTGACCAAGCGGCCGCGAGCGCCTATAGCCTGCAATGATTGTAGGACAAGTAAGTCAAAAGTGAGTCTGCGCGCAGTTTGGAGGATCCCTGCAAGCCATTGCATGGATGTGCTGACAAGGCCCAATAGTGCGACGGCCAAACGCCGACCTGTGAGCGCTGCGTCAAGCATGGGCTCCAGTGTGTCTACTCGGACACGGGGCGAGACAAGCGCATGAGTCGCCAGACAGAGCGCAAGTGAGTGGCCGACTTTGCGACGGTGGATGACCGCGTGCTGATGCTGGAGGCAGGGCCAATTTGGATCTGAGGAACAGGGTGAGGGAGTTGGAGGCGAAGCTGGCTGCCTCATCGCAGAACGCTAGCCAAGCACCGGATGCTCAGCGCCAGGACGACGACGCCAGTGTGCAAGCAATTGCAAACGCGAATCCCAGTGAAGCCGAAGTGTCTCGCCGGCAACCGAGCCACAGGGGATCTCTGGATGCAATTAGCAGGCACTCGGCGCGAGCATCCTCGACTGCCGAGTCGCCCGTCGATGTCTTGGCTGCCGGAGTGTTCGATCATCCCTCTGCGGGATACATCTGTTACTTTGGTAAGAAGGATCCTTCGACTTCACACCTGGGGCGGTTCATTGACATCAATTACCATCAGGGGCTACCTCCAATCATGCCCTGTTCTGGTCTCTCACTGCGAGCATCGCCAACCTGGGGCATCGCAGCAGCCGGCTCTACCAAGAGCCATTGCGCCCGGGGCAGGCCTTTGGGGGACCTGCTCAATTACCCATTCCAGCTGCCTCTGTAAGTTCTAATGAGTGCGATAGAGATCACAGAAGGCGATTGCTGCCTGCAAGGGACAGTGCTGTCAAATGGATCACGCACTTCTTCGACACAGTAGGCGCTGTCCTTCCATACGTTAGTGAACCCGTGCTGCTTGACAGCCTGGACACCATTGAGAAAACAGCGGATGCCCAACAGCCCTCCACTAGGGCCCTCGAGGCACTTCTCAACATCGTTTTCGCACATGCCCTTTCTACTCTCGAAGAAGGCTCTCCGGAGCCCTTCTACCGCCGAACCTTGGGTCTCCTCGACCCCAAGACACTTTACGTCTCGAGCTTAGAGTTGCGTAAGAACGACATTCCCATTTTACCACGAGCGGAAGCCTCTAACACATTTGACAGTCCAGACGCTTCTCCTTCTCAGCATCTACCAGCAAAATAGCCAACGCTCAACAGAGAGCTGGACTACCCACTCCTTGGCAGTAAAAACTTCATATCAACTGGGAATCCACGCGCCCTCACTTTACGAATTTGTAAGAGTACAAGAGAAGGAACTCCGATCGCGGTTATGGTTCGCTGTGGTGAACCAAGACAGGATGCTGAGCACTGCCCTGGGTCAACCATGCCTCGTCCCTTTGCAGCATGTACGGATGGACATCACTGAAATGCTGGTAACTCTACGTCAAAATAGGACAGTCGAGATGTCCTACTCCAAGGAGAATTTGACATACTTCCGGAATTTGATGTCAGTGAGGACTGCCCACAACCTCAACGTTCTACCTTGCTAACGCTCCTCAAGTGAACTGCATGAAATTATGGGAAATACAATGGACACAATCCATGGATCCAATATCAGCCCTTCCAGGAGGCTACCACTCACTGACCTGGTAGCTAAGACTCTGGATCTCTCACTACAACTTGGCCAGTGGCGTACGACTAACGTACCTTTCGGGCTACTTGGATCGAACATCGATTTTAGCACATGGTCTCCCTCCGCCTTCGAGGCTGAGAGGAATGCCATTCTTATCTCTATCTTCTACTACCGCACCGTTATGCTAGTGCATGGGTCTTTGCTCATGTTCGCGCTTGAGCTGGCCACCAACGGATCTGCGGAGATATCGTCTGCGATCATTCAGGACACCATCAGGTCTCTGCTTAAAACAAACTATGTCGCCGTCACTGAGTTTCACCATATAATACGAGGGATTCTGCAGTATCAACGGGCATTTCTTAAACGAAACGCAATTTGGTGGACGTGCAATTACGGAGGTGAGTAAAGCTTCACCTACTCTGATTGATCACGAAACTGAGGATCTGCCAGCTCTTACCCTCTGCTTACATCTATTCGGACACTGGGTGGCAGCTAACAGCGCGGAGGCAAATTTTGTTGCCCTCGGCATGGATGCCGCCAAGCTGGAAGGCCAGCTACGCGAGGGACTGGATACCTTGAAATCTATCGGGGTTGGCAGCGCGATGAGCGTCAAAGCACACAGATGCCTACATCGCCACCTTCACTTCCTCACCAGTGCTCGTAAGTCCCCCGGAAGTTTTCGGCTTCCCCTTAATTTAAGATACCAAACCCCGCACTTTCGATTGGATGCGTACCGGCTAACTAACACTGCTCAGCTTCCGTGGTTACCGAAAGCAACCGACAGCAAGAAGAAGTTGCTTTGATCCCGGATAGGATGAGAGACTACCATGGGCCCCAATTCTTTCCCACCGACGGTCATCATCACGAAGGCAACGCGGACTTTCCGCCCAATCTCGCAACTGACTGGTTTGGAGACCTTAATGTACATGATTTCATGGGGGCAGACCCCCTTGGCTTGGAGCTTGGAGTCAGCGACTTCGATGCTACTGGCCTCATATAATCAATCTCTCTCCTGGAGACTTCTCTACTTATTGTGATGCATACTTCTATCCCATTATTTTCGTGATAATGGCTTTCAGACGGATCTGAGGGTTCGTAGGACGAGATTGTGTGAGTGAGTATCTGAGAAACAGTTGCTAATTGCTACACTAGATGAATGACCTCGCTCCCCCCATCATAATGTCCATCTCATTCAAATTGATGACGGACTTGGCCTTAATCTGAGCATGTGTGATACAGGACGGATTGGCTAATATATACATGGATTCTTTCGATCAGCAGCTTTACAGACTGGCATAGAGCTCATCGAACTTCTCCTGCGCCACCTTCATACAATCATGAGAGTAGATCATCTCCTGGACTTCCGGAGAAGCCCACTTATCAGGAACCTTTCCACCGTTGGCTTTCGCCGCAGCAAACTGCTTGTCTCGCTCCGCCTTGGCCTCGCCCTCACCAAGGTGCAGAGTGCGGCCTGAGAACGCAGCGAGGTCGACGAGGGTGATGGTTCGCTCCTTACGGACAAGCTCGTAAACCCTGAGGCACTTGTTGATGGTATCGGGAGACGTGTTTGGCGCTTGGGCGAGCACTTCCGCCAGGACCGCGGCATCTTCAATTGCTTGCGCAGCGCCCTGGTTCAGGTGAGGTAGAGTGGGATGGCACGCATCACCGACGAGCGCAACGGAACCATGAACCCAGGTTGGGAGCGGCTTGTGCGAGCGCAACTTCCACTCGCAGACCTCGCCATCTGGGACGAGGTTGAGCATTCGCTTCACAAGAGGACAGAAGTCGCCGAAGACGTTTAGCATGGCATCCTTAGACCCTTTAGTGGTGTAAGTGGCTGATGGCGCCGCGGCGAAGTTGGTATCGGGCTGGATGGAGGACATGTTGTAGATGGTGCGTGAGGAGATGGGGTAGGCAATCCAGTGCCTCTTCTCTCCGATCCAGCGAGTGACTTGGTTGCTGTCGAGGAGGGCCATCATCTCGGGATCAGAGGCCATCTTCTCTCGGGGCAGCAGAACTCGGTAGGCAGCCTGACCGGTGTCCTCAGTCTCCATCTTAGCACCAATTTGATCTAGCAGGTGAGTTCGGGCGACGGACTTGATGCCATCTGCCGCGATGAGGATGTCCGACGTGACCTGGTAGGCCTCGCCTTCACGGGGCTTGATGGTGAAGGTTGATTGAGGAGCGAAGGAGTCGACGCTCTGGAGGGTGCAGCTGAAGTGGAACTTGATAGCCGACTCTTTCTTGCAAGCATCATACAGACCACCTGCTAGGGAGGCGCGGTGTCCAGTGCAGTGCGGATATTTGTACTTCTTCCTGATGTCAGGCATATGAACATGAGCCAGCTCATTGTTCGAGGCACCATCTGAGAAATGTTAGTTTTGGTCTCAGATACAGATTAAGGGCGATGAGATGACTACCTCTGATGCTGGTCTCGAGGACATCGGTGGCTTCAGCCTCGACGCTGCTCCAGCATCCCAGCCGAGTCAGGATACGGACCAGGTTCGGCGCCAGCTGAATGCCCGCGCCGACAAAGCCCAGGTCGGAGGCGTTCTCATAGACGGAAACATCCGCGAACCCCTTCTTCGCCAGGGCCAGCGCACAGGCGAGACCTCCCATGCCTGGAAACCAAGGTTGTTAGTGGACAGGACATAGGAGTGGGCTTAGGAGGCGGCCTTACCAGCACCAATGACCGCGACGCGGAGCTTCGTCGGGTCTGACCTGGATGCTTCCTTGACGGCCATGATTGGTTGCTTCAACTCCCAAGATAGCAGATGGACAAAGTGTGATGGAAGAGCGAAGGCTCGGCGGCTCCTCGAGCTGCAGCAGACAGATCACTCGCTTAAGTGCGGAAGAAGTGCAGGCGTCGCGATTGGCGCTTGTTTGAGAGCGTGCAATGGCTCTTCAAGGCAGGCGGTATTAGATCAAGCTTTGGTACCGTTCCGGAGTAACGAAGAGGAGGCGGATCACCACGACGTTGCTTTACTTATTATGGCCGCGACTCCCGCATGCTAGGCTTTGCCGCGTATAAGTCCCGACTCTCAGGTGGCGCCGCATCTTAGTCGGCGGTCCTCCAGCACTGCTAGACTCGGGATGAGGGCCTCCATCCGCTGTTCAGGCGGGCATGGCAGCGGCAAAGCCGGCCACCAGGCCTGGGAGGTTACGCACTCAAGGGAGACATCCCGACCAATCACGGAAGGGTTACCCGGAGGCGGGACGCTTCCCCACGGGCAGCTTGGGCTAGGAGACCGGGGGCTGCGAATCGGATTGAGTCTCGATCATCTTCAGGACGAAGTCTGGAGCATTTGGATTGGCGTCTTTATGAACTATGGAGTGTTCTTGATTGGGTTCTGGATGTAGCCGTTACCCCGTGACCCCTCGATCGGTCAGCTACCAACTGTGAGCTAGCCTCCCGACTCCGGAACAGTGCCCAATCGTGCTCAGGTTCCCCGGATTTTGGTGGCTGCAAAGGCGCAAAACTCGGGATATCCGTAGTCAATGTGAAGTGTCAGCTGATTTTAAGGCAAGAGATTCACCCCTAAGTTCTCTCGCCCCTGGTGAGAGTTCGACTTGTTCTGCAATTGATGAATAATTCACCACCCGGAGCGGGTTCTCGACTGCCCGCCAAGCACACGTTGGACGACAACAAGATCCTTTTCGCGGGGTAATGGCAGTTTGGACCCTCTTACTCGGGTATCTCTGATTCAATTCGAGATCATGGAGAAATGGCATGTTCAATGTTCACAATGAGGCCACTCGATCGATGAGGAGGCGGGAGAGAGATAACCGACGGAGATTCACCCGACACCACGGCGAGTAATCGAATCACCGATAAACGGACATCGAGAAAGCCCAAAGCGCCGGAATGTTCTCCGAATTCATGTTTCGACAACAGGAGGGCTTTGATAAAGCGGTGCAAAGAGGGAAACCACAGTGCGTGAGCCGCTGGAAAGTAGCCCGTACGTAAGACTTGAGGCGAAGCCTAGCATAAGCCCCTGCCTGGCTAGAGGTCAATACCATGCTAATCTCGCTTCATTGAGGTGGCAACATGAGGCGTTGTCTGGAAATAGAGTCGGATGTACGGAGGCCGTCCGGAGTACGTCTGGGAACGACCACCGATCCTTCGGACGAATCGAAGAAAGAATGCTTTTGTCTATTTCCTGGAACGGAGACAGAGGATCAACGCCGGCCACACCTCCCCGACTTTTAGGTGTGCAGTCAGTGGACGCAGGAAAGGACACTAAAAGCTATTACATGGCACACGAGCATGACAAGAAGCGACCTTGACGACGAACATGCGCATCGTACGGAGTACCATGAGATGGCGCATCATCCTGGTGGCGATGCTCGCCTCAGGTTTCATTTTGGTGCACAAGCTCGCAGTGCAACATCCGTCGGATGCAATCTGGGCATTACATAGGGCACCTCTCGCTTGCCTCGGCTGGATTTGCTCGTAACCCCGGTCTCCATCTTTGAACATTGGCCCAGCCGAGCAGCGGCTTCAAGGCATCTCAATCGTCTCGGTCGTCTAGCCCTCATATTTGTGATGACAATTGATGACGGCAAGGGCAGTGGAGAGGAACTAGGCATGGGTTGAAGTCGCAATGCCGGACGCGGTGCTATTCCGGACTCCAAGGACCAATCGGACGACAGTTAACCGCGACACTTCAACCCCCTGGAGGTGACAGCAGAGCCACCTAATCTTACAGCACAATCTATCAGGTTTTGTGCTGCGAGGCTTTTTATTCGCTCTTGGTCAGATCTTCAGATCCAGCTTGGGGTGGTACATACGGTGCCAGTGGCCCTTTGTGTACATGGGCTGCCACACCCTCTGGCGCCACATGATGATACATCTCCTCTTGTCTTTGTATTCCCTTTGGGCCGCATTTGAGCCCGGGACACGGGAGTCCCTTTTTGGAATTGATTGGTACTGATCTCGGAGGTGTTCAGCTGATGATTGAGTTTCCATCTAACATAGTCATGGTCCATCAGCGGAAGAGGCGGCTCAAAATGCTTGGCTGGACCTAAACTATCGCATCCGGGCACGGACGAGACACACACAATGGCAGGGATGCTGCCAAGCTACGACCCCAAACATTGCCACATCACAAGGCTTCGAATTGAACGCAGGAGGGCAAAGAGCCTGAGATTTCCATCATCTCGAACCATAGAGATCCAAGCCCTGATCTGATGAAGGAGGCGATGTCGATAAGACCAGAAATGAGCTTAGGTCATTCTATTGAATCGTGATTATTCTTTTTACTCGGCAGATGAATGCGCCGAGAATCCTGGATTGCTTAGAGCGACCTAGTGTGTTGCAGTTTCATTCGCCTCATCCGGCGATCACCCACATTCCGCTACGGATTAATCTGGACTGGATTCTTGGATATAAGAGGAATTTTGCTATATCCTGAACAACTGTGCATGATACTTCTTCTGTTCGTTAATAGAACACGTTTATCACTTCAATGACATTGCCTAAGATTCCCTGTATGTCTAGGTTTCTATGTCCTTGTGGCAGGTATGACAGCACCTAATGCTAAGACCGAGCCTCATTCGGAGTTGAATATACCGACATATGACATATATAATCCCCTCAAATTAGTGTAGAAGGCAAAGAACAAATTCCGCAGGTCTCCAAGTTCTTGCGCCCTCGGCCCGGAAACCACGACGTAGCCTTCGCCTCGAAGCTGCATATTGTAGAGCGAAACATCCATTTTGCCGAAGGATCTAATATATGTGCCTGCAAGAGAATATATGAGCCGAGACCGGGGGTGAGGGTTTTGGCCTGATCAGAGTCGAGCTTGGGATTTGTATCGAGTGTAGAATTAGCCAATGCAAAGACAGGCAATAAGCCAGACATGCTAGTTGTTCCAGCCAAGAAGTGTCCCGCGTACGATCTGGACAGAGACCCCACAAATAATGACTCGTTTCTCTTGTTAAAATGTTCTGGTACGGAGTATTCGTGAGCGAATTACTAGGCTATCTTTCGCCGAGATAAGTCACGCCAAGAGGGGTGAGGCATCACCACGGACCGCACGGGTGAGCTTGCAGTTCCACAATAGATGAATAGCTTTGTATCTAGCGAAGGGTCCTGGACTTTTCAGCAGCGTCAAAAGATCAAAGAAACAGGACCGTTGAAGCCGTGATGGAAGCACAGAGTATGATGTCTCTAAAGGCAGGTAAGGTGAGGCTGAATGTAGAGCTACTCCGCACGAGATTTGAATGACAGCAGCAGACCAAGCCTAATACGTAGCTACTGGCGGATCTCCAACTGAGTAGTCTGTACATTTTGGTCTTGGCTTCGTGACTTCGTTGACGTCGCTCTATTGGGGACATTTGGGAGCAGATCGACTCAATGCCGCCGTAACCGGGGCCCCATCGTGTTATCTCCACTGTGAATACAGAAGGGATTATTTTGAGCCTTGCCCGATGTGACAAGACGTTGAGCTGAAGATATCTCCAAGCCTGCCGACTGGTAACTTGATTCCTATGGGCTGGGAATCACGTAGATGTACACCTCGCCACTGCGCCGTCTAGGACCACTCAGGCGTGGGAATTGCGCATAATCAGTGCCGCTGAGACGCCACGTAACTCTTGGCTCCGTTTCTGCGACTCTCTCAGATGGAAATCTCGCTCACGAGGGGTTAGAACCTGGGGTTTGCGGCCACAGGTCCGGGGGATTTGTGGGGGATGCCATCCAGTTCGATCTGGGGAAAGACTCGTGAGCGGCTCACCGATTTCCGATAGGTCAGCCATTGGCTTTCCCCACGAGCTCCTCGGAGGCACCCTGTAGTTGCAGGTGGGGATGTTGGAGTCAAGCCCTGGAGGGAGGTCTCGACTTGGGGTTAGACTGGCCGTGGACGAGTTGCACGGCCCAGGGATGAAACCCAAACAATCTGGAATGGCTGGCTTGTGATAAATCCCAGGTCGCCGCCCTCCATCCAGGGCTTGTGACATCGCAAGCTCTCATCGATCGACAGCAGTCAGTCCAGTGCTCTTTGCTACACCGCGACAGCCCAAAACTCCAGCAATCTCGCTCCATCCCCTGTCTGCTTCCTCAGTGCGATCGCCCCAGATCTCGTCTGCCCGTGTCCAACATGTCGAAAAGCGACGTTGGTGACGACTTCAAGGTCGAGCATGAGGTAAGTCGACATGATAAGGTGACAATGCATGCCTCATGTTTGTATTTCAAAAGTCGACTCTCAAGCGGGAGACTCGGCTAAAGCCTATCTATCAACCACGAGTCCAGTGCTGACGCGTCATTGAAGCAAATCGAAAGCGGCGACGTCCACATCTCAGAAGAGCATCGCCAATATCTCATTGCCCGCCATGGAACCGTTGAGCTCGATCCCCTTCCGCAGATGGACGATGCCGATCCGCTCAACTGGCCGCAATGGAAGGTTCGTCAACTCCCTCGAGGTCGACATCCCTTTCGTTTTGACTGGGGCTAACTCTATGATACCCCAGAAAACCAGCAACCTCGTGCTCGTCTCGTTTCATGCCATGATGGCCACCTTCACAGCCGCTTCTATCCAATGCGCTTTTGTAGACATTGCAGCAGATCTAGGCGTTAGTATCCAACGATCTAGCTACCTTGCCTCGCTATTCATCGCGATTCTTGGCGGTGCGCCACTCTTCTGGCGGCCTCTCTCCCACCATTACGGACGACGTCCGATCTTCCTCATCTCCCTGATCTGCAGTCTCGTCGGGAACGTGGGATGCGCTGTCAGCCCATCGTTTGGTACTATGGGTTTGTGCAGAGCCATTACTGCATGGTTCATCTCTCCCGCTGCGGCGCTAGGAAGCGCGGTTGTCTCCGAGAGCTTCTTCCGCAAGGAGAGAGCCCGATATATGGGTGTGTGGACCATTATGGTCACTCTCGGCGTTCCCGTTGCCCCATTCATTTTCGGCTTCGTCGCATTGCGTGTTGGCTACAGGTGGATTTACTGGACTCTGGCTATTGTGAGTCGAATACTCGTTATTCATGGAGATCTCGAACTGACCAGCTTTTCGCAGACGAACGGCGTTCAGTTCATCCTTCAGGTCTTCTTTGGCCCTGAAACCCGATACGTGCCCTCAAACACTCCTACGAAGACGTCATCCTTCTGGAGGGAATACTTGAGCTTCCGTCGAATCGATCCCACACCATTCTCTATCCATGATTTCATTCACCCTCTGAGCTACGTCTTCCGACCCAATGTCTTCATCTCAGCATGCGCGTATGCCATGGTCTTCCTGTTTGGAAGCGTCATGACTACGTTCGAGATCCCTCAGATCTTCCCTGAGAAGTTCGGCTTCAATACGCAGCAAGTCGGCTTGCAGAACATTGGTATCATCATCGGAACAATCATCGGTGAGCAGTTTGGAGGAATCGTCTCTGATAAGTGGATGTGGCAGCGAGAGAAACGAGGATTGCCGCCAAAGCCTGAGTTCCGTCTTTGGCTCAGCTACAGCGGGCACTTGCTCACTATTTGTGGCATCGTCGTCTTCCTGGTGCAAATTGTGAATGCTTCGGATCACTGGAACGCCACTCCGATTGTCGGAGCCGGTATTGCTGCAGCTGGCAACCAACTTGTGACCACAGTAATGGTCACGTACTCTGTCGATTGTTACCCCCAAGATGCCGCAGCGGTTGGTGTCTTCATCACCTTTATTCGTCAGATGTGGGGTTTCATTGGACCCTTCTGGTAAGTCTCATCGTTTCGAAAAGTAAATATGATAAAGGCTTGAAATACTGATTGTGGTGTCTCATCAGGTTCCCCGATATGATCAACAAAGTCGGGTTGGCTGAGAGCGCTGGCATTATGTCGGCTTTCATCATTGCTATTTCTACCATCCCCACGATGGTGTTGCAATGGAAGGGTGCGGCTTGGAGGAAGCGTCAAACCCGGGAGTAATCTTTACTGTTCTACGATTCTTCCAGCAGATGCCAGACTGCTTGACTTGAAGTTGAACATCTTCCATAGCCTCGTTGATTAACGACAGAATGTAACACTTTGATGACAGCTTGGCGTTGGGCAAATTTGATATTTTGTATCTATTTTGATCTTTACGAAGCTACAGACACCACCTACGTTGTACATTATCATTTAGACTCTTGGCGTCATTGAGCCAGCTGATGACCCGGTAGAATGGGGTCATCGACTTCCACGGGCGACGAATCAATCTCCTTACACATGCCACTCTGACGCCCTCGTCTTGCTCAATTTGTTCACCGAGTCCTACTTATTTTCCAGCTTTTGAGAAATTTAAAGAGGACTCCTACAGCTTTGGCCATGCCAAGATATCGCCCCTTATCAGTCTAGACTCTTGGCGAAATAGGACATGATGCACGCGACTTGGGCCAGCGTACGATTGGGTGGGTTTTGGGATGACGTGCTCGGTCTGCGAACGGGGTATAGTGGCTTTCTTTCGGTGACGAATCGACCGCGGCGTATTAGTCTTGAAACCACTCGACACAGCCGCGGGGAATTGCAGCAGAGGTGGTTATGCTTAAAACAGCGAGCCAATCACTTCTAGAAGAAACTAGCTCTTCTTTCTTAGTGCAGCTTTTGCGCGGTGAGGGGTCATGCGACACGCGTCCTATCTCTGGATATTTACCTATCTATCTTCATAGCGACTTTTTCGCAGGAATTATATGGAAATCTTCAACTAAAACTAGAATCTCTACGAGAAGCCGCTATTTTCACAGAAAAAAAAAATTATTACTTGTTCAGCTGTGCCAAGAGTCCTCCATGAGCATGATTCGGGGCATCATCCCCTATGGGAACTCCCGCGCCGGGTGGCTGTGAGAGGTCTCGAACTCTAAGTGACGCGTCCTACGAGGGCAAAGTCTGAGGCTCTACACGTGGTAGTTATTTCAATGCTGATAGGGGCCAAGAAGTTGCCAAGTTGTGGCCAAGACGAGGCCAAGATAAAGCTAAGATGCGGCCAAGAAACAAGCTTCAACCTGAGCACGCCTTTGGGAGCCATCGATGCCAAGACAAGCTGGGATCTTGGCAGTTTTTGGAAGGAGAATTATAGACTATGCGAAGACCCTGTTGAACAACAGAGAATTTGCAAAGTATAAAATGCATGCCCGCCACCTCATATTTACCAGGAGTCTGCTGCTGAGCTGTTCAAAGCAGGCCCAAGATCAACATCCGCCAAGATGACGCTTCATCAATATGATTACATTTTTGCCATTGGCACTTTCTTTGCCATGCTGGATGCCTACAACAACGGCGCAAGTGAGACTCACCGCCTTTGACCGATGAAGACCGGCACATACTGACAGATTTACGCCTAGATGATGTGGCGAACGCATGGGCGACCAGTGTCTCATCGAGATCGGTCACATATCGACAGGCCATGGTCCTTGGTACGGTCTTTGAGATGCTTGGTGCTATCACAGTCGGAGCGAGAACCGCCGAGACGATTAAGAACGGAATCATCCCTATCACGGCTTTCCAGGACAATGCCGGCGTACAAATGCTGGCCTTCACTTGCGCTCTTGCGGCGGCCTCGTCCTGGGTGATGTGGTGCACTCGCCACTCTGCTCACGTCTCTTCAACGTACTCCCTCATCTCTGCGGTTGCCGGTGTTGGCGTCGCCACTGCTGGCGCTTCAAAGGTCCAATGGGGATGGAATGAAGGCAAAGGCCTTGGTGCCATCTTCGCTGGTCTAGGCATGGCTCCTCTGGCCTCGGGATGCTTTGGTGCTATAATATTTATGCTCATCAAACTTGTCGTTCACATCCGAAAGAACCCGGTACCATGGGCTGTCTACTCTTCGCCCTTCTTCTTCCTGATTGCTGGTACAATCTGTGCTCTGTCAATCGTTTACAAGGGCTCTCCCAACCTTGGACTGAAGGACAAGCCTGCGTGGTATATCGCCTCTGTTACTCTGGGAACAGGAGGCGGGCTCATGCTGCTCTCGGCCCTGTTCTTCGTCCCGTTTGTTCACGCCAAGGTCATTAAGAAGGACTATACTGTCAAGTGGTGGATGTTTATCCTTGGGCCGCAGCTGTTCAAGCGTCCTGCTCCCGAGGACGCTGATACAGCCCGAGTTCCCAATTACGCCGTGGTGCAAGATGATGAAGAGGAAGAGTCATCGTCGTGCAATGTCTCTGAGAATCCTGAGAACCTCGAGAAAGGCGTAACACCCAAGAATTCGACGCCCCTTACCGTTGGAGACGATCTTGAACAGTACAGAGGAAAAATGGCGGAGAGCGAGAAGAGGCTTTACGCTCGACTTCGAAACAAGCGTGGCCCTCTCGGATGGGCGTTGCGAACGCTGGATAACAACCCAATGGGCGCTGGCGAGATATACGAGATCCATAACCTGAAGATTATGCTCAAACGAATCCCAGCCAAGATTGTGTGTGGTCTGTTGTATGGCCTCAACTATGATATCCACGCTGCCCAGAGCGGTATTGCCGGCACTCCTGAGGGTGAACGCATGGCTCGTGTCTACGCTCATGCCGAAAAGTACCCCAATGAAGTCGAGCATACATACTCCTTCGTCCAGGTTCTCACGGCCTGCACCGCCTCGTTCGCTCACGGCGCTAACGATATCGGAAACTCTGTTGGCCCCTGGGCTGTCATCTATTCTGCTTGGCATACTGGATCTGCACAAGCAGCCAAGGCCCCCGTCCCAGTATGGCAGCTAGCCGTTCTCTCTGCAACCATCTCCACGGGTCTGATCACTTATGGATACAACATCATGAAGGGTAAGCCAAGCTTCCTAAGGCAACTTATAGAGAGCGCAGCACCGACTAACACTACGAAACAGTCATGGGAAACAAGATTACCTACCATTCACCTAGCCGAGGTTAGTAATTTGCTACATCACGGAATTTCCCGTGGCTGACCATTGCTCTTAGGTTGTTCCATGGAAATGGGTGCCGCCATCACAGTGCTTGTCTTCTCACAATACTCTCTTCCGGTCTCAACTTCTATGTGCATTACTGGGGCCACCGTTGGCGTTGGTCTTTGCAACGGAACACTAAAGGCTGTCAACTTTCAGCGAGTTGGGCTTCTATTGCTTTCTTGGGTCGCGACCATTCCAATTGCAGGAACCCTCGGCGGAATTCTGATGGGATTGTTCTTGAATGCCCCGCACTTTTTGTAGGTCGAGAGAGAACAATTCAGTTGGGTTTGAAACGGGTGAAGATGGAGTTTGGTGAGAAGTTGAGAAAGAAATTGGCATGCAAGGAGAACGGATTGAAGCAGACACTTGAAGGCTCAATTCACTAGAAACTCTTTTAATACCCGGATGAGAAAAAAGACGTGAAAATCCGGGAACTTCTTATGCTAGGAGAAGGGAGATTAACTGGACCGACAATAAAGTTTGGTTGGCGAACACTGACGTTGAAGGACCAGAAAGTCGATAGACTGTCAATTTACAAATCATTGAGATATGTTCTAATGATGTATTTATATTCACCCAGCAGGGGAGCTTGAGGTTTCGTGAAAGCGTGGGAAGATTTGGCTAAATGGGACATCGTTACCACAGAACCCGTCGCTACCGCCTGTCTTGCCTCTCGTCCACAACTCTCATATGACCCAGGTCCTTTCTATACTTCTTTTGTTATCACGAATTACCAGAAGGCAACGGTGAATGTGAGAATGAAGCCGACCGTGTAGATTCCGAGGCGGGGGCTAGATAGAGAGCTGGCCCCGGAGCCCTTGGATCCAGTGGCGCTGGCACTGGCGCTGGCACCCGTGGCACCGGCACTGGCAGCACTACCAGTAGCGGTGATAGTGCTACCCGAGTCATCTCCGCTGCCACTACCGGCCTTGGCACTCGCTGCAGAGATCGTGTAGACCTGGCTATCGCCCGCGTTTGTGTAAGTGAATACGGAGCCGCTCGCTGGGGATGTGACCGTTCCAGGGCCATTGGAAAGGGTTGCGGTTCCGCTCTGGGGAAGGTTGCTAGGATCGTAGAACGTGCTGGGGGCAGTGAAGCTTAGGTCGGAAATACAGTCGTAGCTGGACATGTACTGGCCGCAGGAGCTGAAGGGGAGTTCGTAGAGAGACTCGAGTTGTTCGACATAGGACAGCCCGACGAGGGACGGATCGGTATCGGGGCAGATTCCGTAGATACTATAATCAACTGTCAGTACGTCTTTCTGCCTCACAAGACGCCACCCTCTACATACGCTGAGAGTCCTCCGCTGATTTCGCAACACTCGCAGGCTTCGACCTCGTCCAAACCGCTTAGAGCATCTCTCCGAGTTACGGACGAAGCACATGTACCGCCTTGAATTACGGCCGACGCAAATTCCTCATAAACCTTGCCCAGATTACAGGAACACGCATCTTCGGCATCGTCGGGTGCAGGAAAGTACGGCAGGGGAAGGCTGGCCGTAGAGCATTCATCTAGGTATTGGACCACATATTTCTGATACTCGCACTCGTAGACTCGGTTCCAGCAGCTGGCTGCGTAGCAGTTGATGTTCTCGGTAAAGTAAACGCAGCCACAGGCAAGGGTTGCAAGCTCGCTACCTCGGGCAGCGTCTAAGCATTTCTGGGTCGAAGCGGATACCGAATCGAGACAGGTTTGGAGTCCAGAAGCATCCACACAGCCGGTAGTGGTGAGGTTTTGAGTTGAAGCAGCCAGAACGGCCACCACCGATGAAAGTATTGCCAACGATTTGAGCAACATAGTGACAGACGAGAGAACACACCAAACAGAGCAATCCCAGTACAGCAGCGGGGATTTCTTGCCAAGAGCCTTTTTATAATGAAGCCAAGACTTCAGCTGAAAGCCTAGCTATGGCAAAATCGTGCCGAGACGGCCGCGGAGAGGAGCCGTCCACGATGTCAAACGCCGGACATCAATCTTATTCGGGAATAAAGGGCTCCCACTTGCTGCTTCATCCAACTATATGGGGCCTCATTCCAGATCAGTGGAACAAAACGATAAAACTAATCATGGTTATTTCGCAGCCTAACCTAAATTAGTACCTCGTAACGGTTTAGGTGAAGGATTTAGGGACTGGATTCAGTTTGACCGCCCTCATTGGAATCGTGTTCATACAGCTGATGGAGTCTGCCCGTAGGAATCCGGTCCGTTGCAGCCGATAGGCCTTCAATTTCGCCGTCTGGCACAAAATCAGCCTCGCGCTAGGACAGGACAGGCTGCTCAGCGAATAGGCGCAGCATTAATTACCACGCAGGGCCTTCTTGTGGTTCAGCTCGCGGACAGCTGGCTGCAGTAGTGCGCATTCCCTCCTTCAGGCCATGGAGTTTCTCGTATTTGACCACCAGTCTCTTGATTCCACCCTAAGCTGAAGGTATACCTGTACTCTTGCTGTTGTACGCTTAAACGAACTCACATAAGTGATCCATTAGCACAGGCACTGGACGGAACTCTAAGGGCTTGAGAACGAGACAACATACTCCGTACACTTCCCACATTGGAGCCATCTGTCTGGGAGGTTGCACATGAATATTTGAGCCCTCTTCGAAGCTTCTCGACCACAACGCGATATGATAACGGAAGAGCTGGTGCTTCGCCACATTATCCCATCTCTTGCATCATCTTCCTTGGGACTTGGGTGCAAATTGTACCAGTATTACTAATGGCTCTGACTGAAACTCGAATCCTCTGTGCTGAGGATTATAAGGTCCCTAGCTATGCTCTTAGTCTGATTTGCCGGACAAAGTTGGCTAAACAATCAGATAGGCAATGGATGGGGGCCGGCACCACCTCTACTTCTCCTACTAGCTTTGAGCTATTATACATAGACGGCGAACTTTAAGCACTATTGGGATGCATTCGTCGACATCACCATACAATGCATTGGGATTGACTGGCCGGCTGGTGAATCGGACCTTGACCTGACGACCCCAAAACATTCGTAGCAGCCGCCGGGTTATCTCTCAACGTTGACAAGGTGTGGAAAGGAATAAAGGTATAGTCTGTCACGGTCATCCGTGATTCCAACCTCGATACTTGGTAGTATCGGGCCTAGTAGGTAAGTGGATTTCGCTTGCAAGAACGGACATTGAATGATATGTTAAATCTCATACCGCTTCGTTTGGACGCACCGCTTGCCTCCCCGAAAAGCGGAGAGCTTGGATTGAACTGGAACCGCTCGGGGAGTGCAACTATGCTCAGCTGAATCCCCACTGCTGGGCTTGATAAAGACTCAACATTGATGTACTCTAACTGAGCTGTTTCAGTGATTCTCTCTACTTTCAAGGACTATTGTACCCTGTCCACACGATAATAGCCTGAAATACTTTCTTTCAGCGAAACGGAACTGCATATCCGAAAGCTGGACACGATTGAGGCAGCTGTTCACCTAGGGCCTCCGCTTGTCCGGACTGGGGCTATGGAGCGGGTCTTTGAAAAGAGGAGGTCATCCCAGGTGAGCGAATACTGGTAGAGATTAGACATCATAGAAATCCTTCGATCCTCGAGCATAACGAATATGACTGCCACTATTATTGTCCTTTACCCCTCCGGTCATGATTTTGATCTGGATTACTATCTGAAGACGCACATGCCTCTTGTGTCATCGTAAGTCTTACTTTGGCACACATTGAGCCAATTTCCAGCAAGTGAGGAGACGTGAGGCGGGGTAATGACTGACTGAGGAATATGCAGGATTTGGACCTCTTTCGGATTGCAGGGTTGGGAGATTTCCAAGTTCGCCGACGGTCCGTATCAGATCCAGGCTGTTTTGAAGTGGGATAATTCGGACAGCGTCGCTAAAGGGCTCGCGAGTTCTGGCGCCCAGGAGATCCTCGGTGACATCAAGAACTTTACAACTGCAGAAGCCGTTATTATGACGGGCGATATCGTTGGGTCCGGTTAACTTGAGTTTGAGAATACAATAATTATTTCGACCGATTGAAGAGGCAGTTCAAATTGAGTACACAAGTCACGACCATCGTTCGTAGACGATTTCCAGTATCATAGCAAAATATGCGTTCATTTATTATTTCTTTCTCAAGCGATATCTTCTTATAATATTTAGAGGCCCGTGAAAGTCGAGGATAAGTCCTTTAGGCTTCATTGATTAAAGCCTCATGAAATAGTGCCCGAATTATCAGCACAATCGAACACCTTGCTGATAAGACCGTTTGCATAAGCATCTTTGATTGATAGAGCAACTCCGTACCTGTTGTTTGAATAGCTTTAGTAGGGTCTGGAAAAGACAGAAGGGTTACTTACGTCCCGCCTATAACCATGAAAAGGCCTACGAGGATGATCAAGATGTGACAAGCGAATTTGGTCTTCTCAAGACCGCTACCACGCATATATGCTCTGAAATCGTACATCCACAACATTGCTGGGAAGATGAGACTGAAGGGGGCGAAGCAAATAGAACCTGCAAGCCCCAAGAGGTAGTTCAGGATAGGGACGGCCTCAGCGATGATAAACCCGAGGATCCCTAGAATCAGATTTGAGCCGAGCCATGTGCCCCAATGAACAGCAGTATTCTCTTGCAAATGTCGGGAGTCGCGCAGTATCCGCACAAACATGTACTTGGCAGCCACGTGCTGATAGATGCCAACACCTATGACGAGACCAGGTAAGGAGATTCCGTAAGATATCTTCTTGAACAGGGTACCAGCACTTCCGAAGGCTGGGGTCGTAAGCCAGACGCCGCAGTACCGGTAGATAACGAGCGAAAAGGTGAGGTACATGGCACCAACCAGCACGCCGGTCACCAGAGCTGCCTTTCGATAGTCTTGGGGGCGTTTCATCTCAGACAGAACCGGCAAATACATGGACGAACCGCTGCCACTAATGAAGATATTCGCGCTTGCCGTGATACCCGCCGCGAAGCCTGGAGAGGCTATCGTAACCCATCCTAGGTCAAAGTCGCCTGTCTTTGGAGCTGCTGCCGGCCGGTCCTGCTGAGTCACAGCCACGACAAAGATGAATACGGCGATGAAGAACGTCATGAACCCGAACCAGGTCAACCATCCAAGACGAGAGAAGGTGCGGACGGACGAAAAGCCGGTAATGATTACCGCAGACACGAAGCTGAACCACACGGTGCAGGCACCATGCTCAGAGAGGGCATTGAACGCGGTAGAGCACGACACGATGCCAGCTGCAGTGATGAGTACTTGAGCGATCAAGATCTGAAGACCAACTAGCTCCTTGCCAATACGCCCCCAAGGTAGACCGCACATGTCCGCGAGAGCTGGAAGAGCCGTTAGTGGGATGGAAGATCTATCCAAGCCTTGGAGTACATACTGTGGCATTCAGGATGTCTGTTTCTGAAGTCTCCGAGAATCACGGCCGTGTCTACAAAAGACGTCAGCTTTGGTAGTGTCTACACAAATTAAAAGATACTAACATGTGTTCAATAATTCCCAGCCAACAATTGAAAGAGCTCCGCCAAGTGCACCTAGCGTTGCTAGAGAACCGGGAACACTCAAGATGCTCATGGCAAATTGTATCTTGAGGAAGATGATGGTTGCGCGCTGCCAGCTGACGGTACGAAATTTGACGCCATCGGCCGAATCCTTGAAGACCTCGTGTGTTTCGTTCATCTCGCCTTTCATACTGGGAGGCGAGCTGGCGACAACCTGGGGTTCAATGGTGTCCCCGCCAGCTCCATACTTCTCCTCGGTGGTGGCCATCTTGTGAGCCAAGTCGACAGGTAAGAATGTCTCACAGCTTGGGGCTGTGAAGCGTTTCCCTGTGATAGACAAATGGAAAGGGCGGGGAGAAAGAGGGGCCTTTGGCATAACTTATACGACCAGCAGCTCAGTAACTCTAGCCCACCATTGCACATCATGTCTCTTAAGGGTGTGATACCCGACGCTTGAGCATAAATATCCGACAATCGGACCAGGGGCCATGGCTGACCTGTTATCGCCAGAGAAGCGACCTCGGTTGCCAGATGATTGTACCACTTAGGCTCTACTCCGTATGTTCTCATTGGAGAAATCTGGGTCGCTATCATAAGAGGTATCTAGTGCCCATCTTAACCTTATCTTTGTGGATATTCTTGCCATCTGATACGGGGAAGTTCAAAGATGATAGGGTAAATTTGCCAGGTAGATACAGGCCGTAGGTCTGGATCACACAGTCTGAATTTTGACTTTCGGATACCGTCATGTCGCGTCTGTCTTATGTTCCTAAAACAAGGCATTAGGGAAGAGGATGCGATGGTATCTGACCGGATATACGGAGTTTGAAGTTAAGGCATGCCAAAAGCTCATGCGGACATGAGTGGCCCTGTATACTCGTAAATGGGCTGGGACAACCATAATAATGGGGCTTGAGTTGAGGTCCCAAACGTCAAAACTTCAGAGAGATTTGTAGGCACTATGGGGCGGAGGCCACACATAGCTGAATGTCGCTATGCTTTTAACTGCGAAGTACGGAGTAGTTTAAAAAAAAAAAAGCACTGATCTAAGATCTAGATGTCATGGAATACCCTAGCTCTGTCGATACGTTATATAATTTTCTATATTTATATGCACGCTTTCACACAGCTTATACTGAGGCGTACGGGTTGGTTTCTTTGCTTGGTCTTACGGGCGGACAAATCCCGGCTTCAACCGACAGTGTCGGCTGGAGTCGGCACCAGGGCGTTTAGGCTTCCACGCGCATCGCCACAATTTACGAGTCCAGAGATTCGCTGTCATCCAACGACGCGAGTGCATCGCCTCATTGACAGCCTCACATTTCCTTCTTTTCGCATTTATCTCCCAGTACCATGACTTTCCCGGCAAATTCTTCTTCGCACCTTTGCTGCTGCCTTCGCTCTCCGGATCCCCTCTCTCACGCCACTTCTGTCAATGTGGTGATATCTGCAATGGTCAGCTGCTCCGGCTCTAATATCGAAGCCCTTAAGCTAAATCTTTTTAAAGCAGGGTGTGATTCTGGACCCGGTTCGTCAGTATACGGTTCTCTGGCGATGTGTGAGTTTCGCTACTTTCTTGTCTCACTTATTTCGAAATCTGAGTCTTTTTTAGTGTCAATGTGACTGTGGATGGTTCTCAGTCGCCCTCGACGACAGGTGTCCAATGTGCCACCAACATCGGTGCAGCAACTGCACTTATGCTACCGCTTGACTTCACGACATTGCAACGAATCTGCGAAAAACCACATCTTATCAGATCGTGTTCCAGCGAACACCATCCTTGATCATGGGAACGGTAGCGCGGTTCGCTAACTTGAATACCGTCGAGTCATCTGCATACGATTGGAACGAAGAGTTCACAAAGGGTCAACCCCAAGCATATCAAGCGCAAAATGTGCCATATATTACAGAAAGGCAGAATATGCCAAACCGACGTGAATTCTCAAATATACCCAACGATGGCCCCAGAACCTGCAAAGATCTTATAAAAGAATTTCTAGCTGTGATGGGCGACACCGAATCACCCCACGGGCCTAGTATTTATTATCGTCTGGAGCTGGAGTCCTTCTGTGCAGTCACCAATTTAAGGACCTTGGAGAATGGGTTTGATGAGTGCGTCTCAAGATCACTCGCGCTTCTTGATGACAGATCCCGAGTCAGTAGCAACACCGTCCAGGTCACTGATGCTGGGTATCAACGAACAAATGTTGGTCCTTTGAGCGCGTCGGCCCTTCTGAAGGCACTCAGAAAGAAGGTATATTCGCTGCTATCTCACGATATTTTTGACCTCTTGCATGTAAACTGACAGCAATTGGTTATATCTAGCGTTATGACTGTGAAGATGAACCAAATGCTGGCAGACGCTTATTGTGAGCCACTTGTCATGTCGTGCCTTTGAGACAAGTAGTTGATCTTGCATAGATACATCACGGATCCCGACTGCTGGGTTATCTTGACCTTGGCAATAACGGCTTCACACCATCAAGCTCTGTTTCTAACCGACTTCTTCTACAAATATCTCAGCTTCAAGACGTCGCTTGGCATACATCGACCGGTTTGCTTCACCACCGATGAATATCAGCAACATTCTTGCTGACACATATCCTAGCCACGGGGAATTGCATCGTTCGCGCTGGAATTCCATCTATCATTCCTTGTATGGCGGGATGGTGGTCCTCTGTTCCTGGATTCACGAAGAAAACACAACGGAAAGCCTTTGAGGAGGTCTTACGAAATGCATGACCTCAACGTGGAAGACCTTCATCAACCCGTCAATGTCTACGTTTATGAAGCACAGATGTCGTGTCTTGTCACGGGTCTGGACCATGATTCGTGGGTTGCATACCTCTTCGTCGACACTTACTATCAAGGCGAATCATCTTCTGAAAGCGTTCACCACTACCATTCCGAAGCGTCTTTTCGTCCAGATCCCTTGATGGCTGGAACATCAGACGCTAACCTCCCTATTTGGACTCCTAGGGAGTATTTCCTTGCTGTCTATGAATGCCGGCTGAAACAGGTGAAGCATGCATTCCACAATCTTGTATCAAGGCTGCTACTGAGGCTTGAACCCTACGTAAGTGCCAGATCATGATTGAAAGCCAGGAGCTTTAGGATAACATGTGAAATACAGATCCAGGAGCCCGCGAGCTTTCTCCCTGCAGATCAAGAGAACAGCACAATATTGCTCAATCATCAGACAAGAATGCAGAAAATGAACGAAGCTTGCAGACTGCTGCGGACAACGATACACTCAATTAGTAAGATTATTGAAGTTTGGGACCGATTTAGTAGCGGGGACGCCGCATATCTAGCCGACATCCTCAGGCCAAGGATTAATCGTGTTGATTCAGTACCTCCTTTAACCGTGATCGCCATGATAGAACATCATATCAACGATCTGAGAGATCTCCAACGTCGCGCAGAGGAGCAGCAAGAGCTCTGCGTCGGCTTGGCACGTGAGGTAATTTAAGTTTAGACTTTAACATGATTTGTAACTACGAGCTGACGAATTTAGCTGGAAATCCAACTGATTGTGGAAGACAACCAAACCACTACAGATCAGCAGAAAACTGGATATTGGATGATGGTCTTAGCTATACTAGGAGTTGTGAGTGTCTTTTACTGCTTCCTGTGCTAATCTTGGCGACTTATTAAATATGAAAGGTCGTCTTGCCATTTCAAGCTACTGCATCATTGTTCAGTATCCAACCCGGGATACTACCAACTTCGGCATATAAGGGAAAGGTTTTTGCAGCATGTTGGCTCTCGTTGACGTTCGTCTTTGTAATTATGGGCTTATTGCTGAGACTGGTACCTCTTCGAATGATGGCTTCGAGACGGCAGCACTGTATGTCCGAAGCTCGACAACTCGAGATAGGGGGCCACCCTGCGCGGGGTTCTGCGCTTTCATTGATTTCGAGAAATTTCACAAGGCAGGATGGATATGAAATGTCTTCGCTGTCTAACAGCAATGAGGACGGTCTGAGGCAAACTTCGAGGACATTGCTGGACTAGGGATGGCGCAGAAGAATGACAGTCAGAAATCAAGCAATTGTTGAACTTAGACATCTCATGAATAGAATGGACATATGGAAGTGACTCTATCATAAGTCATCCGCAGCTGGGAATGATTAGTCTCAAGAGCCACACCGTAGAACTTAAAATCTGCTTTTAATATACGAAAAAGAAGAGACTTTCTTGCTTTGGTAATGTGCTTGTATAGAGCTGAAGAACTATTTGGCGAGTGCGCTCCGTAAAGGTTGGTGCAATTGAACATCGGGTTTCAAGTCCCGAGACTTGAAGTAATCTGGATCCGGGTCGTGAATCCCGAATACGATATGGGGTCGGGTTGTGAATCCCGGGGTGCCACGCCAGGTGCGGAGAGAACTTCCATGAGTGAGAAAAGCCTCATCTTCCCATATAAGGCAATCATCCCCTCGAAGGAGGAAATTCCCCCGCGCACACGTGACATATTGGAGAATACAAAATATGGGACAGTGGTTGGACTTTGTCTGGATAAAGAACATGTTTGTTTGCTCACTTGGCACAAATCATGCTCCGAACGAGTATACTGAGGTCCAAGGCCAAGCGCCTATTTGAGCTACCGTCGCCTTCAGCACTTGATTCTTTCGCGGCTACTTGTTCAAGACACGCCACCGCCGGGCAGTATCCACTAGCATCGGCGATTGAGAAAAATGTCCCGATATACAATCTTCAGCCATGGGCGTCTCTGGACCCTTCTCAACGCTCGGATCTCCAAGAAGAATGGTACACAGTTCTAGCGGAGGGTCCTGGTGTCTTCGTCACTAAAAACCTCTTCGATGACCATGCCCTTATAGACAAGGTCACAAGCGTCTTCTACCAAATAATCGAGGAGGAGAGGACGTCGATGACGAATCATGGAGACCATTTCGCCGCTGCTGGAAAAAATGACCGCATCTGGAACTCCTTTAGCAAGCATTGCATGACTGATCCTGCATCGTTCGCCGCCTACTATGCCAATCCATATCTGTCTCTGATATCTAGTGCATGGCTGGGTCCGGGATACCGCATAACCGCTCAAGCCAACAATGTCAAGCCGGGCGGCGCAGCTCAGGTTTGCCATCGCGACTATCACTTGGGCTTCATGACAAGAGAGAGATCTTCGCAATTCCCACAAGGCATGCATCTTGCTAGTCAGTACCTGACATTGCAAGGGGCAGTGGCTCACGTTGATGTGCCTTTGGAAAGCGGCCCAACTCGTCTTCTCCCCTTCAGCCAAACCTACGAAAGCGGATATCTTGCTTATCAGCTGGAAGAGTTCGATGATTACTTTTTTAAGAATCACGTTGCTCTGCCTTTGGGAAAAGGGGATGGCATTTTCTTCAATCCGGCGCTGTTCCACGCGGCAGGCAACAATCAGTCCACCGACATTAATCGTATGGTCAATTTACTTCAAGTGAGTAGTGCTTTTGGGAAGCCAATGGAGTCAATCGACACCTTGCCTTTGGTCGAAAGATGCTGGGATCACTTGTTGGGATTATTCAAGGCCGACGGCCTTAGCGATGAGGCTCAAGCGCTGATAGCCGCTGTTGGGCAAGGATACCCATTTCCAACCAACTTGGACAAGAATTCGCCGAAGGAGGGCCAGATTGCCCCGGATTCTGAGCAAGATATAATGACGGACGCAATTTGTCGGATGACAAAGAAGGATGAAATACTGCAAATTTTGAAGGATAATGCATCGAGTATGAGAAACTAGAAGGAATCCCTAACAACTTCCAATTTCTTCTTGATGGTCTTGTGTCAATTGAAAGTGGTTGGGTGATACTTGAAATGACATTTCTAGTACGTCTAGACATGCGCAAATTCGATCAGTGTAAAATAAAACTCATGTGTCAATTTAGTCGTGATAATGATAATGCCTGAAATTTTATAGAGTTGACTCAATCTTCCTGTCTTGGCAGTACTTCTGGACCTCCTTCTTCAGTTGACCTTTCTTGGTTATAATGTTGTCCAGAATCTTCTGCACAAGGATAAAGTCTTCCTCAGACAGGGACCCTCCCCCATTCCAGACGCCCTCTTCAAACAATGCCCAAAGGCCGGAACCTTTTGCGACATCCTCCATCAAATCCATGACTGCTGCCAACTGGTTAGGAAGCCAGGTGATGATCGGGCTTCCTCCAGTTGCAGTTGGGTGCAAGGTATGTTTAATGATGTACTCGCGCGTGAACATCCAGTGTCTCCATCTGAAGCTGCGAACGTGATCGAGCACCTTGAGATATAGAACGACAAGCCCAAGGTCTCCTGATTCGACAATGAACTTGCGGACACCGAGCTCTACAGACGTCTCTCGAACGAATTTGAGAAACTCGCGGTGGGGTTTCGGTCGATATTCTCGGAACTCGACCAAGATGTCCGTAAGAGGATTCGGTGGCATAGGGATCTCGCAGAGATGATCCAACAGCGGAATGATGGCATCATTTGCGCCAGACTCGCCGCGGAAGAACTGTGGCTTGTCTCCGTACTGGCCCTCATAGACAACGCCATCAGGAAACATGGACTGATTTGTTATACCATAAATGAATGTTCGATAGGTCATGTAGTCCTTTGGCCTGGAGTTTGTCCACATGCTCTCCATGTTGTCCTCAATGACGTGCATAGCGTCGTCAATTAACTGAAGGCTGGCCTTAGCAGAGGCAATAGCATGCTTCTTCTGGGATCCATTCAGGTCCCCATTGCGAACCCCGTTTTGGGTACCATTATGAGTACTATTATGATTTCCGTTCTGGATGCCATTATGGGTCCCGTTTTGAGTGCCGTTATGAGTTCCATTCTTGATACCGTTATGGGCGTTGGGTTGTGACTGCTCTTGAATAGCAGACAGGAGATCGACGGCGCCCTCAATCAACTTGCCTGTTTGAGCCACCATGTGAATGTGCGTGAGAATGAAGCCAGCCTCTGAAGACTTTGGATCAAGGCCTTTCTCAAAAGCTCGAACCAGTCGAATGTTTTCGTAGTCATCGTGACCTTGTTCGGGATGTACGAGATGGTAGTTGTATAGCGCGTACGACGCAGCATAAGACATGAATGCTGGTATGTCTAGTCTAAGATTTCAACGTCAGGCTTTCGTTCTTTCTAAGATACTAGGAGAGGCTTACATCTCAGCACACTTGACCAACGGACCGGCAATGCAAACTGGCAGGACTTGGCGGCCAAGCCCATAGCCGTTGTCCTTGTTGGCGCTATATGTTTGCCAACACGGCTCGAGGAGGTAGGATGATGCGACGAAACTGTAGTCTCTAAAAGCTGCAGTTATAGCAGCCATGTCTCTTTCTTGCGTTCCAGGAACAACAAGATTGTCAATCTCGTTGGTAAGGTCAGGCAAAGCCCCTTTGTCGATCAGAGGCCCAAGCTCGAAAGTGGCGAGGAGGCCTGGGGTGCCGTCCTCCTTCAAGATGGGCATATCATCAAGAATGTTTGATAGAGCATCGAATTGTGAAGGGAGTCTCTGTAGTGGAAGCTCGAAAGGTAGGTAACCTGTCCGTGTCGTGATTGTGAAAGGATCTGTGCCCTTAGGCAACTCTGAGGGATCCTTCTTGAGGAAGGGGAACACGCTATTGATTGAAGCCATCTTAGGATAGGATCAATAAAAACGTCTAGTAACTGTACTGAGGTTGTGTTCAAAAGAACTGACTGAGCTCTTGAGCGATTTCGAGGGAAAGGATTAAATATGTAGGCCGGGGCTCTAAGCAGAAATGGGTCTTGAAGAATCTTCTTGCCGGAACCAGATCAGAGAAGGGCGAGGCCGATTGACAGTCATCCGGGTGCCGGCTCCACGATAGCTAGTGTACTGTAGTTTCCAATGCAATCATTCGTATTAGAAATAATGCTCCATTGTGGATAATGTGTCCAAGAAAACTACCCGTGACTATCCACACCAACGCCAAGTCCATCCTCCTACTTTTCTACCCTTGGCTTTTTATTAAGTAAGATAAACATGAGCAACCGCCTTTGGATGTCTGGAATGTGTCGAATGCTACAGTCAATTGTGGTAAAGAGTCTGGAGTGATTTAGCTGAATTCGTCGAGGTGTTGCTCTCGTTCAGCAGATAAGCAGAGTTGGACTCTTTCCGTTCTAGAACTCATCGTTCCCATTCTTGGCAGAGTTCCAGATCCAAGCCAAATCCTCCATAAACAAAGATACCGGAACGGATGTCGTGTCTTGCCCGGCTAGCATATCACCGGTATGTGGGTATTGGATCGCGCCCTGGAACAACATCCCCGCCTTATTTGGACAGTATCGCGTCGCCTTAGTTTGACAGCACCGCCCTGGATGGACATGTGGGTTGAACTAACGTGTTAGCTTCGCCTTGTGTTGACACGTCTAGGATCCCGCCCGATAAAGACATTGGCGTCGTAAGCCGCTTAATGAAGCTGGATTAAGGAGCTGGAATCTCGTTATGGACTTTTGTTGTAATTGCATAAACATGATACTCCAGAAGATGGCTTGATGGGCTTGATCAACCGCTATTGAGATCCTCCTACCATTCTCAGGCCCTATTATAGAGGAATGATGAACCAGCAAGGTTCGAGCAGCATGGTGGATAATGAGGCGCTTCACCTGGAAAGATAACAACGAGTTCCAGAACCATAATCATTCATGATATCTGGAGAAAATATGAGACTAAGCGGTAGTATTGGAATTATCGCGTTCAATAGCTAAAATATTTGGGATAACAACGTTCATGGCTTTTGCGGTGCTCGTTGGAAGACCTTCTTCAACTGGCTGTCTAACCACTCAACATCCTCTGGATTACCGGGAGGCCCGCCGGCCCAGTGGCCCCATATCGAGGGGTAGACTTGAAGTTCTCCAACCCCAGGCTTCATGCAGGCCACTTCATACTCGGAGTCCTCGGGGCTGTGTGAAGTCAGCAGAGGCCAAGAAACACAACGCGGCACTTACGGGAAATATAAATCTGTCTTTGAAGGCAGAACCAGCGTCGTTGCCTTGATGCTAGCCATGGCTTCTTCGAAATTGCCGTTATAAGGCTCTTGGAGACTAACATCTCCGCTTTGCCAGGTATGAAGCATTACTAGTAGGTTTTCAGGGTCCTTGCTGAGGGCCCATTTCTCCCAAAAGTCCTTCATAAAGTCCTCGAGTGTGGATGCGCGGTAGAATTTCTTGAATAGCTCGTGTCGATAGAAGGCCTGAGAGAATCCCCAGCCTGCGTAGCCGCGTCCAAAGGCTTTGAGACCAACTTGCTTCTCATTGTCGGACCAAACTCTGACATGGCTTTCATCAACTTCAGTTGTGCCTGCACAACTTCCCGCGGAAGACAAGCCTTTAGCGGCCAATAGCGCAGACTTCACTCCTTCAAGGAAGACTTGATTGTGCAACGACGTCTTGGCAGAGCCACAAAACGGGACGCAAATGTCCATGAAGTCGGGAAATTGAGTTGCCCATTGATAAGACTGAGCGGCACCCATCGACCATCCTAA
The DNA here is from genome assembly GCA_012184525.1 of Xenoacremonium recifei. NCBI lineage: Eukaryota > Fungi > Ascomycota > Sordariomycetes > Hypocreales > Nectriaceae > Xenoacremonium > Xenoacremonium recifei. The sequence continues at coordinate 80,098 of WOFQ01000013.1, read as the reverse complement.
GACAGCGCGCAAATGGGAGATGCCGAGTTTCTCTGTGAGAAGTCGATGCTGGGCTTTAACATTGTCGTAGAACGTAACGTCAGGAAACCGGCCGATGTCTGAATTCGACGGGCTCATGGACTGTCCATTCCCGAAGATTGCGGGGATGACGATGAAGTAGTCCTTGGGATTCAGAGTCTTATCCTCGCCTACAAGCCATTCGTTGTCGAGTATTGCTCCCGAAAACCATGTGGGATAGAGAATGACGGGATTCGCTGAACTGCCAAACGTTCTATAAGAAATCCAGGCATTGGGTAAGACTTTGCCATTTTGAAGCTGGAAGTCGCCCAGATCAAACCGCTGGATTTCGGACATCTCGTTTGCGAAATTTGACGAAGGACTAAGCTGGGTGTAGATCAATAGCGAACGAAGCGGATATATCCCGTCAAGTCCCGAGGCAGCTGGCAAAACATTTATCTGGGAGAGTATACTCTCATAAACGGATAAATCGAGATATGTAATTCACGGAGGGCGGGCAACGTTCCAGCGACGCGATATCTGTGGATCATTCACCAGCGCTAACATTCGCCGGTTATCTACGGAGTAGTGTTCTTTGTTATCGCCACTTCATGTGCCGCTGCAAGATAAGTGTGCAGCCTGCAAACGCAGTAATCATGATCCGGGGGCATGGCTTGTAACCCTACATGGACAATTTGGGCGTAGATCAAAGATGTCACCCCCAGTGTTCCCCGGTGGTGTGGGTGTCAACCAAGTTCATAAATAGCCGCGGATACCCTTCGATTTCCATGGACCAGTCCTCCTCACCCGGTAAATCACAGAAGCCCAACCCCTCACTGAGCTTGGATGATCATGTCCCGCAGGATCCGTACCGCGCAAACTGTCTCGTTCGATGTGCCTGCATCCGAACAACCATATTTGCATAATAGATGGCACCCTGATAGTGTGTAGAAACTATCTGTCTTCATTTCTTGACTGACAATCGTCCAGTCCCAAGCATTGGTACTATTAAGCCAGGAGAGACGGTCAAGATCGAGTGTCTTGATTGGACCGGCGGGCAAATTGGAAACAATGACAGTGCAGATGATGTTCGCGATGTTGATCTAACCAAAATTCATTACTTGACTGGCCCATTCGAGATTGAGGGCAGTGAACCTGGAGATCTGCTGGTCGTGAACATCACAGACGTACAGCCTTTTGAGCACTCCCCTTGGGGCTTCACGGGAATATTTGCCAAGAAGAATGGTGGTGGCTTCCTAGAAGATCACTACCCAGAGGCTGCAAAGGCCATCTGGGACTTCGATGGCATCTACTGTACGAGCCGCCATATTCCCGGCGTTCGCTTCAGTGGTCTGATTCATCCTGGCATTCTGGGCTGTGCCCCCTCAGCCGAAGTACTGGCGGAATGGAACCGTCGGGAATCTGAGCTCGTGACGAACATGACGCGCACGTTCCCGGATAAGGTTTTTGCACAACTGCCCAATACGACAAATGCACATGCAGGACAGGCAAACGGAGATTTGTCCGAAAAGATTGCGAGTGAAGGAGCAAGAACAATCCCTGGACGGCCGGAGCACGGCGGCAACGTGGATGTCAACAATATTTCACGCGGATCTGTAACGTATCTCCCTGTTCATGTTCCTGGTGCCAAGTTCTCTGTGGGAGATCTTCACTTTAGCCAAGGCGATGGAGAGATCAGCTTCTGCGGCGCGATTGAAATGGTATGGACTTGGCTCTCATGGTCTGAGTATCTCGCTAATCATGACAGGCTGGAATCATTACCATCAAATTCGACGTGATCAAAGGTGGAATGAAGTCAAGAGGAGTGACGAGTCCCATATTCAAGCCCGGGGATATGGGCCCCTTCTATGGCCCCTCACGATATCTCACCTTCGAAGGTTTCTCAGTCGACGAGAATGGACTTCAGCACTTCATGGACGCCACGGTGGCATACCGTCAGTCTTGTCTCCGTGCCATTGAATACCTCAAGCAGTTTGGTAAGTCCCGCCGTGATCATTATCGAGCTGAGCTAACCCTCAAAAAGGCTACAGTGGGGAGCAAATCTACCTTCTCCTGTCATGCGCCCCCATCAAAGGCTCTATCGCCGGTATAGTGGATATTCCAAATGTATGCACGACACTTGGTGTCCCTATGGATGTCTTTGATTTTGATATTTCTATTGATAATGTGCCTGTTAAACGAGATCTGGGGGCTTGTCCAGTCTCCAAAGCCAAAGACTAGCTATGAGGAGGGTTTCCTTTCTCTTTCAACGCAGGAAGAATGAGGAAACATGATTTGATATTGTATGGAATGGATGTGTATCATGCTTCGCTCATGAGACCCAATTTCAGGACTGCTTTACTGAAAATTGATACTCTTATCGTTGGAAAGACCAATGTCTCGCTTGAATTCCGTGAGCCATTCATCATTATCGACAGGTGTCTGGTTCCAGGGATCATCCCTATATCAGATCAGTAAACAGGGATATCTGCAAAATGACTGTTCTCTTACGTGTCGTATAAGATCCACCTTGCTTGGTACTTGAGCTCTTCATCGCTAGGTATGTGGCTGTTGGGATTTTTTGCTGACATCGTGGCCAAGACGAACCTGGAAAGCTCTCTCTTGAGTCGACGGTAGCTATTGTTGTCGTTTATGAAGAAAGCCCTCGTTTGAATATTATCACGACTTCGTATGCTCGAGTCCGTGATTGCTAGTGAGCCTATGCCTCTCAAGAATGTAGAGTTGGACATTTCTGTCGGAGCAGTATTCCTGGAAGACAGGGAAATACCTGGACTTTGCTGCCCTCCAATCCCTATTTGATGCGACGACGGCATCTGAAGAAGAGACTGCCCTCGGGGCAACGATTGATATGGCCCGGTATGATGGAGGGATTGCCCCTCCATTAGAGGACTCCACGGATCATTTTCAATGCCAGCAAATATTTGCGGCCCGAAACCCGGCTCTAATTCCGTTGGAACAGTCCATTTATCTAATATGTCCGAAGAGTCAATTGGTGAAGTCCACGCTGCGTTGGCTAGACCAATCGAAGGATTGCTGAGGGCAATATCCGCCGCGCCCACGCTCCCATGCGCGGGCTTAACTCGGAGTCGCAACGGCATCAGCCAAATTGTAGAACCGTGAACCAGGCGCAGGAGAAACTCCAGGAATCGCCTGGAGGGATTAGGTGACGAGCTCTCGACGTGCTGAAGAATGTTGCTTGCCTCCTGCTGTAACTCCAGATCAGAGGGAACATGTCCCAGTGAGGTAAGGGTCTGTGTGTAATGTTGTAAAGCAACCTCTAGCTCGCAATGCTCAAAGATATTGCCTTTGCCGTTGATCTTGAGTTGACTCAATCGGGACTCTGTTAGTTTCGTAGTTGGACGCAGGCGCGCTTGATTGGCAAAGTCGCTCGATGACAGGAAAAGGTCCCGGAGCCACGAAGGTGAAGACGACGCAGGATTTGATGATAGCAGTTCAGCGCCTAGAAGGATGGAGCACCCCTCGATTTGAAGTTCCGAATCTTGAGGCGGAATGCCTTCGGTGTGGTGATAGTTCTGGGTCCAATATTCCAGCTCAAGTTTTACCAGCTCGTACGCACTCGCAGGCGTTTCCAATGGACCCTTTGTCGCGGCAAATGGCAGTGGTGAATTGCGCTCATAGTGTATAAGGTCTGTCGCTTGGTTAGAGCTGTTCGTCCGATAGTCAGAAACAACTTACAAGGAGGCATAGCGTTATCTATACGATCGAGGACGGACCGCTCAAACCCCCAGTCTCCTTTCCAATGCTCCATGGTGCAACCAGCTTTGAAGTGTTCCGCTAAATGATCGACTCGATCATTCCATGTTCTCAAGGTCGTGTTGCAAAATCCGCATCGGGATCGAATTTCCTGGCCCGTAACTTTCCATTGGTCCATTGGCCATTTCATGAATAAAGACGCGTGCACGAGTCTCAAGTGTTGCTGCAGGTGATCCTTACGATAGAAGGTTCGCTCTGCAAGTGGCCGTTCCGAGCAGACGCTCTGATCATGCCCATCCAGATGAGTCTTATCCGGATCTTTGTGTCCGCAAAACACACACAAAAGGCCCTTTTCGGGATGCACTGATGTCGGCCCTTCAGGAGAACATTGCCAGCTCTCCAGTGACAAGTGGAGGGACTTCTCGTGTCGCTGCCATTCGTAACGGGATTTGAAGGTTTCAGTGCAGAATGTGCATTGGTATGTGTCTTGCGATTGCAACAAGCTTGATCTCGCATTAAGATGGCGCTTTGCTTTGTTTCGCCGGCGCCGAGTACGGAAGCTGTAAGAGATATCAAAGGAAGACGACTTCTCTGACAGATTGGAGTATGAGGAGCTGCATGAACCAGAATCGCGACTAGAGACTGATGATCCTCTGCTGCCCGCTGAGGTCGCGGAATTCCTTCCCCTACTGGGGCGCCCTCGTGGCAGTGCAGCAAGTGCAGAAGAGACGTCGCGAGGGGAGACCACGTCGAATTCAGTGTGAGAGCTCTCCCATCTCTGCAACGGGTTCATGTGCTCGAAAGGGGCCGGAGTTGAGCGCCTGAAAATAATGTCATTGGGTGTTTGAGCGCCAGACGAGTTTCCGTCTTCCGCAGACTGAATGAATGGCGAAGACGACCGAGGAACGTGGATTTTTGTGCGCCTCCTAGCATTGGTGAACCAGTTAGTCACCTGTTGTCGCGTAAGGCCTGTCTGTCCCTGAAGGTCTCGAATTTCGTCATAGGTAGGATAGGGATGGTCTTCGTGGTCCGCAAACCATTGTCTCAGAGTCTTGACAGATCCTGAAGAAAACCGATTCTTGATCTTCAACGGTCCAGGATCAGTCTCGAGTTGGATTGAAGGTAGAGCGTCTGTCGATTGATTGTCGGTCTTGTCACGTTGCAGGGCAAGGGAGGCATCGGGAAATTGATGACCCAAGTGTCCCTCGTTGTGGTGATCTGGGACTGATCTTAGGCTGCTTATGGGGTCCTCCAAAAAGGACGAATGAGGTTCATCCCATTCCGGCCAACTGGTCATGCTGAATGCAGGCTGTTCAGCCGCAGGTTTCTGGGGGATATTTTCCGCTTAGATCTGCAGTGCAAAAAAGTGATTGATGAATTGACCAGTTAGTGGAAATGGCGCACAATATATCACCTGAGGGGGCCGCTCCATAACTCTTGTCCTGATGTGGCAAAAATTAGCGTTTGAGGGTGCGCCATCATCCTCCAACGACCAATTTGCATTTAGTTGGAGATTCGTGGATGGAGAGAAAACAGATCACATTCGGTGTTCACAAAGACTTTTCCCAATAACCCAAAATTTGCCTTCATAAATGATCCCAATAAAATAGGATTTCGGCTGGCTGTCTGGCCTCATTTGCCAGACTCGTCGTTCGTTCACAAGACCAGTTCGGTCGTGATTTCAGGTGCTTCTAAGGCAATAGAAGTTTCCGAATGTGAAGGGGCACCGAAGTCATAATTATGCACGAGGGTACAAGTAGGAAGGGAAAACGTTCGCACAATGGTAACAAGGCGATGGCAGGTAAAAATACTCGGAATACAAGCATTTGTTTGTAGGATAAGATCTCATGAGATCTAATCTGTCCGGCAGTAGCACCCATTTCAGTAGACACTTAGTTTCCTTCAATGAATAAAAAAAAATTACAGTGCTCTTTTAGCGACAATGAAGAGACGTGGGTATCTCAACAAGACCTTTCCATCCGTGCAAGACGGATACTCCTCTCGTAATCTGGCCAGATATTTGTCCAAAAATCCATCTCGATCTTCTGGGCTCAATGGATCCAGGAAAGGCCGTAGACCTGTGCCCTTTACCCATTCCACTATATGCTGATGGCTCTCTAGAGGGTGTTGATAAAAGGTATGCCAAATATCGATTGAAGAGCAAAGGGGACTCAGCTCATTGTAGAAATGTTGCGGTGTGTCGAATTGATCAAGAGCTGGCTTGAGTCGGCGTAAGGTCTCGGCCCAAGGTCCGTCATTCGCCACAGTGCGCATCGCAACGTGAGACCTTTCCAGGTAGTTATCCGGAACCTGCATCGCAAAGACACCCCCTGGCCGTAGCGAGCGGATAATCCTCTTCATCACAGGAATTCGCTCTTGCGCGTTCACCCACTGAAAGACAGCGTTGGAGAAAATAAGATCCATAGGCTGTTCGAAAGTGTAGGAAGTAAGGTCGGCTAGGGAGAATTGGACATCGGGCAATGCTTTCTTAGCCGTAGCAATCATATCTGGGGAAGAGTCAATGGCCTCAACCTCGGCTCCTGGATACTTGTTCACCAAGATTTCAGTCGAGTTCCCTGGGCCGCATCCCACATCCAGAATGCGATCTGGTGCTTGTAATGGAACTTGGTTAAGAAGATCGAGCCCTGGTCTTGTTCTTTGATTGGCGAACTTGAGGTACTGGGTTGAGGACCAGTCTTTCGTAACGTAACGATAGCCTGACGTTTGGCGGTTGGTGGCAATGTATGAAGTTGGAGCCAAAACGGGACGAATAGCAGAGCTCCTCATCGCGTTACCGAGGCGGCGATATGAGCTGAGTGCTGACATTGCGTGCTCCGGAATGCGCTTTCCCGAGATGGATTCTGTAAGACTTGGCGGAGTGCCGGCTGAGTGCTGGTGCTGTCGTGAAGGGTGCAATTGTTTTGAAGAGAGAGAGAGTGTCGAAGATTACCTGGCGGAAATGGGGCCGAGCTGTCCGGGGCGGGGCCGCTGCACCCCCACTGTTGTTTTAGAGCCAGATTACTCCGTACAGCATGCTCGGATATGCGAACGGAGAACGAGGACGCTGATGCGAAGAGAAATATTTGTGCAAAAGGGATCAAGCTGTACACAGAACCTCGACACCTTTACCACTTCACAAAGATTTTTGATAGAGAATAAGCATTAATTCTAGGTCAGAGCGCACTATTGAACCAGGCTTGCCATTTAGTACGCTGCGGTTTCCCGTTGTTCCGTAAAGGCGTTGAAATCATTGCCAAAACCCGCATACAAAGTAGATCCCAAGATTTATCCCTAATTATTGCTTCATATTCTTCCATCACAGGCAAACTGCTTTTTATTGACCCCTATTGTACGACGGGACTAGTCAATCTTGATGCGCCATATTTCAGCTTTCACCTAGGGGCTCGAGCCGAGACGGCTGTTTGAGCTGATAGAATACACTGCCGAACGGGCAGCAAGGATTGGGTCCTTAGACTCTTCAACACCCTCGACCTGCGGGATGGGGTTAAAGGCGAGAGGCTCGGCGTTGTCCAAGACTTCCTCGAGTTCAAGGATGCCCATATCAATAATTCTCCTCTCTTCAGGCCAGATTTGGGTGCAGTCGTCTATAATGTCCCCATCGTTTGCAACCTGAACGACCAACTTGAACTGCACAGGCCTCTCTGCCAAGATTCCGGGCAGCTCTTCGAATATAAAGTTTGGGCTCTTGTTGCCAAGTTCCTCGTCCGTCAACTTATGCTCGCCGGCTAATGGGAGCCAACGGTAACGAACAAAGACGCTGTTGCCATTACGACCAAAAAGCTTGAAAGCATTGATGGAGTAGAAAGTCTCATGAGCAAAACTCCTTGGCACCGGCCTCTTTTCCTGAAGGAAAGCAGTCGCTGCAGGATGGGTTCTTGCATAGTCGTCAATAGTATTGTCTCTTAAAGCTTGAAAGAACCCAAGAACCTCTTTCCCTGTGGATCCAGGGAAGTATTTTGAAGAGTGACAAATGATGTCAGTTCCCAATGACTTAGAGCTGGGGTCTAGTAGGAATCGCACGGCAAACCCGTGAGGATTTGCTTTGACATCCGTCGAGGCAAGATCCGGAATCCCAGTGAAGAGAGATAATCGAGCGATGACATTCGTCTGATGCTGAAAATGAGGCGCAATGCAAAGGTCTTGGGCGCTTTCTGAGGGCGTGAATTTTCCCTTCACAAAGATTCCCTTGGCATGGGCTATTCAGTGCAATCGTCAGCCATTCCTAGTCTGCATGATGAAATGACAACTACGAAGTAACTCACAAGGCCGCACTCCCGCAAACCGCCCAAACAACGTCTGCAAAACGTCAATGAGTCCTTCTGCAAGCGCTTGCATGGCCATCACGATCGACTGAAGATTTCTTTCATAGGCAAGCTCTGAAGAAGACCTAGTGCTTTCTCTACCTCAATGGCCATTACGTCCTAACTTATACAAAAATTGATTTGGAATTTTTTTAGGACCCTGAAAGCCTTTTGCTAATGATTCGAAATTCATTAAAATCTACTGGCTGCGAATGAAAGGACGATTTGGAATTCATCGTACCATCCAGACGTCATTTGTCTTCAGAAAGGCGCGCACTTGCTCCGCGGAGATGTGATTCCCAAAATCTTACCACTGAATGGGGAAGTAAGCCCCAGTCCTTAATTAGAATAGGAGTCTTTCATACTGTCTACAGGGATTTTGAGTAACTTCGGTTGATTGTGATGACTAGCTAATACTCAAGAATCTGAAACCTTCAACCGTGTCTAGGGTAGTCTTGATTATGGAACCGTTCTACGCACGTGACCTGGCTCCGGTAATAAGATCACGTGCTAATAGCAGCATCATTCCTCCTTCGCCGTCCGTCTTATCTGTTTGTGAACCTGTGCTTTAACTCTACTTACCAAATCATGGATTTCATATTTATTGACCACAAAAAGCGCCTAGAAAGAAATACGCAGAGCCTCATTCGCAGCCATGCTATGAAAGGGAAGAATCTTGGAAAGCCAAAGCCAGGCAGAGGCCACCGCCATCGACGCCCAACAGAAGCTATAGAGCCGGCTCCCCGCAACATTGAGAGTGTTTTCTCGGGGGCAATAAAGGGGGCAATGATGACGTCCGTTGCATTGAGTCCCTTCACTTCCCTTCCAGATGTTCATCCATCCTCTTTGAACCTTTCGATAGACGGGGAACCCTCATTCAAACATTTGGTATATGAGTGTGCGTAACGAGCTTCTTGTTACTTCTTTTTTGCTAATTATTCTTCTTGAAGTCCATTATGCAGCACGCGAAGGATTCTATCCTCGTATCTTTTGCCGGGAGCCCGAGGCTGATACTGTGTGGTTCAACTCTTTAGTGCTAAACCCATGCGGTCAGTATTCTGTCAATGTTTGGAAGGGCACCTTCTTACGAATCCAGCGGTCCACTGTGCTCTTGCCATTGCGACAAATTATCTTTGTCTTCGCAGAGGTCGTAGCGATGATAAGCTTTCATCGAGCATTACCTGGCATCTGTCTGAGGCCATGCGTCTACTCCGTGTCGAGCTTGCAGCGAATAATATGTCTGTCGAGGCTCGTAGCCTTTCAGCCATCGCTGTCGTCATTTCGTTCGCTATTCATGCTAAGCTCCAGGGATGCATCTCCGAGGCTCTTGTACACCTGCGGGGATTAAAACGTATCCTTGATTTAGGTTCCGGAGGCCTCGCCACACTGCGAGATCGCATTCCTGAGCTAAGTTTCAAGATTCGCCGCACTGACGTTGAAATCGCCCTACTATCTGGAAAACCAACGGTCTTTATTCCTAATGCCTTACCAGAAACTGCACTTATTATCTATTCTGATCTTATTTGGGATCGGGATGGTGATATGATACCATACCCATTCATTAAGGCACCGATAGAAGTGCAGACTGCACTGCGCGATTGCATGTCTCTCTGCCTTTATGCAGGCCGCTCCCAACTTAGCGGTTTCGAATTTCAGGACATGGTAATCTCTATAATGCAGCGCCTAGTCGACTATCACGCTCTTTGTATGGTCCAACCATCACAGCGCACTGAAGATGCCTGTCATATCGGGCTCATCTTGTTCATGATCACAGTCATCTACCAGGACCGTTACAAACGACATGCACCCAGCGGACCTGTGAGGGACCACCTTTTATGGTACTTTCGGATATTTCGTACCGCTGAAACTTTGGAAGAGCTGGGAAGTTCGGATCATGATCAATCATTCCGTCTCTGGCTATTATTCATGTACGCATGGTCTGCTCCAGAGTTCGAATCATGCTTCATCCCGACCTCGGTTGTTGTCCGGGACATACGGACAGTCATTCAAGCTCTACGAATTCACAAGTGGGAGGAGGCTGTCGCTCACTTGATCTTATTCCCTTGCATACCTGCCGTTCATTTCGAAAATGGCGAAAGATTATGGCAGTACGCCTACTGTAACACTTGACTTGATGCCGCTACATACACTATCTAATCGTTTAACCAAGATCTTTTCCACTTGTGAAGTCGTATAGCCCCTTTGCAGCTAATGCTCTTTGCCTTCTTAGATTACCTTCATGTCAACGCCGTGGCCAAAAGATTCCAACATCTTCAGCAGAGCCGACCAGACACGCTTTGAAGTTTGCTTGCCTGCTTCATCTGTCATCCAAGACGGAATCATCTCACTTATAGGATGTCAGCGCATTTGAATGGAGAGTTTACTTAGCTACCGGATACGGCGGCTGTGCGGATGGGATAGGAGAGAGGAAAAACAATGAGGCATACTTCTTTACTTGACACTCTGAACACCATCCACCGTGACTATCCGAACCAGCAAAAGCTGCATGAAGCAAATTGCGGCTTCCTTCTTCAGAGGTTCTCGCCAAAACCTTTCTCATCAAAGATAGGGCGCCCTGCCCAATGATGTTTGCATTCCGGCCGAGGTCTGAGTAGCATAGGCCCGGATTGGCAAGATTGATAATGACTCCGGAACTGTCAACGGGGCGTATGGAAGCGAGTTCCCGGACAGCGTAAATCGTTAGTAGCTTCGACACATGATATCTAATACGCACTGTTAGCATGGAGAGTTCTATTTCAGACGAAATCTCGACGAAGTTTGGGGAGTCTTACTGTGATACAGCACTGAAGTTCTTTTCTCGGCTGAGTGGATCAAGAATGTCCCCAGAAGTCTTTGCGAGGTTGGCTTGAAGCTTTGCGTCAAATGCTGCGCCACTTCCAACGACGACTAACCGGGATTGTGTCCCATATTTGCGAGCTGACTCTTGGAGCTTGGGGAAGACCCGAAGAGTTAGTAACATGGTTGAAACGAAGTTAACAAGAAGGTCAAGCTCCAGTTTCTCAGATAGCTGGAAGCTCGTCATGACGACTCCAGCATTAGAGATGAAGCCATCCAAGCGGTCCAGCGTATTTATACGCTTCGCAAAGGCTTCGACGGAGGAAAAAGACGCAAGGTCAAGTTCCCAGACCTCAGCAACTCCCTTTCTGCCGGTATTCTGTTGGACAGCTGTCAAAGCTGTCTCCCCCTTCTGCCGCGACCGTACGGCGAGGATAACCCGTCCAGCGCCCATGCTTATCAAGTGATTAACACATTCAAAGCCAAGCCCAGTGTTTGCACCAGTCACTACATAGGTGCTATCTCCTATTTGACTGGGCGGTTGAGAGATAGGGAGCTTCGCATGTTGGTTGCGCCAAAAGTCCACAAACGTCATGATCGAAACTTTGTAGTTGGTAAAGCGAAGAGAGGGATGGGAGACCGTTATTCAAGACGGGGTCACTGGAGTGGATGGAGAATAGGTGGAACGTGGACTGTCAAGCTTTAAGATGGTCTGCCCAGGACTAAGGGATTGATCCCATATTTATACGTCGCCATCGACATCCAAGCTGTTATCTGGGCTGAAGGAGATACTACCAAGTTTCGAGTGTACAAATCAGAGACTTTTATCCAAGTTTGGCATGATTTGACCTGACCCAATTGGTGACTTGGTACTGTTCGCCAATCAGAGACTTGTATCCAAATCAGGCAACGCCTGGTCAGACAGACCCATCCCGTCCTGTTCCGCTGGCCGCCGGAACCCGAATTCGGAGGCGTTCGTGAATAAGTTAGGGAAGCGATTGTCTGCGTATTCGAAGGCTATTTTCAAGCAGAACTAGATTCTTCGAAAGAACTTTATTCTATAGCCAAAATTGGTTTCGAAGCCGAGGCGCGCAACGCTGTCAGCGAGTTTTCTACTCTCATTGTTGTCGCCTTCTTGCTCTGCTTATCGTTCGTTGCGCCCCCAAATGAAGATAAGTCAGTTCTAGATTGTTTGGATGAACTATTTGTGCAAAGACTGGATATATGGCTATCTTCAAATTACTACAAGTCTTCTATCACCTTGCGGATCTGTAGATGGTTGTAAATACTTCATTCAGCTATTGAGCGGGGAGGAAGCCCTGGCTTGTTACCTCCAGCTGTCTCTCATCTATTGTTTCAGTATATTACGGAAGTACCTTCCATATATGAGTTGGAACCTACGTGCACCTCACGCTCATGGGAGTCTCTTTATGAGATAAAAAGTACTCCCGTCTTTAACTTCTTTTTACGCTTACAAAACATATCTCATCAGGTGGCACAGCTAAGCCACTACAGCCGGTCAAGAGTAACACCTCTAGATCAAGCAGAAGTTAGAGTCATCTTGGGTGATTTGAAGGACAAAACGTATTCCTTGTGGAGCCATCGCCCTGTTCTTCTGCAATACAAGGCAGAGGAACTTCAGGAGTTATTCTATCCAATAATTTCGGAGCCATTGAAGTCTCTAACAAGAGTTTGCACCACAGCGTACTTGGAGGAACTTATTGCTATCGGCCGCACTCTTGCATGCCCCTCATTTCCATCTCAAGCGAAGGAAGCCATGAGTCAAATCAAAGAATTATTGAAGGCGATAAGGAACAATCAGATGAGAAATATCTTAACCCAGGTTACCTCCGGCCATTATTTTTATATGCGATTGAAAGTCAAGAAGAGGCAGAAACACAATGGGCAGTAGGTCGGCTAAAGCAGATCAAGTGTCCCATGAGTAGGAGCGCCTTTATTGTGACTCTGGCGTAAAGTATTGGTGAGGCGCAGCAGAAACAGAATAGAAGAATAACGATGAAGTATATGTGCCTGGAAATATTCGGGGTACCTGTACCATTCATGTAAATAGATAATTCGGCCAGGTTGCGAGCAAAGGGTGGTGAAACAGTATGGTAATAGAAATTGCTATGCTTGCTATTTTGAGATACGTTGACGAGCCTTCGGCTTCGATATGAAGAGTTTGCTTCGGCGTTGGCGAAGTGAAAATGCTTATATCGGCTGGTAAGAACTACATCAACTTTCAAGGCATGGCCTGATCACTTTGATGAGAAGCACCCATGAGTGGGTATATAGACGTCTCAAGATATTATAGATTATAGTTATTATAGTTCTATTAGTCTCTTTTATGATCGTTTACGAAAGGAAAAAAAGGAATGGGGGAAAAGCACGCTCTAAGGCTGGATCTATACTAAAATATCTAGTTGGGATCAACTGAAGATAGTCTTCGACGGCAAAGGTCACAACATAGATTCTAGGATATTGGCGAGAAGAGGAAATGTGGCAAAATAGCAACAATAACTAGCGGTGGTCGATATATAGTAAGAGAAAAAAAAAATAGGTAGTATCTTGAATACTCGTTATTTTGGAAGATGTTGCAGCGATGAGACTAGTAACCCTCCACGACTGGCTCGGAAAGCCAGGGAGAAGACGTCGCCCAAAATATAATTTTGACGGCTAGATCGTTCGTAGCATAATCTACAAATTCCTCTTTGGTAAATGTCTTGTTGTTCTTCGGGTTGAGGGCTGCTAAATCTGGTTCCTGGACCGCAACAACGCTGATGGGAACTCTGTCTCGGTATGCGTATATGAACGGATATGAGTTTGCTACCTGCCCTGCCTTGAAAGGGATGAGGTCTGGCCCGCCAACACCCACTCCGTGTTCTGCATAGAAGTCGAAGGATCGCGTGAAGTAGCTGTGGTTGTTTGCCCAGCCATCTGGCCAAAAGTTGACGTATTGCACAACAAAAGTGTTCTTGAACGCCTCCGCCCCAAATTTGGCATTCTGGAGTTCAGCCTCAAAGTATCCTTCGTCCGAGTATCCGTTCTTGGTTATGTCGACGGCAATGGATGTTTCAGGAAAGTTGAAACCATAAATCTGTCCATCCAACTCCTTTGCCATTTCGCTTAGTAGTTTTTGGTATCGGTGACGAACATGTTGATTCCACTGAACTGCCATCCACCCTGTCTGATTGAAGACGACGTCGCAGTTACCATCGCATGTGGGAACACTGCCGTTGTTGTAGAGAGGCTTTTCCATATACTTTGGAGTTGGGACGTTGTCAACGGAAAAGGTTCTGTCTTGTAACTGAACCCAAAGCTTTTTCCCCTTAGCCCGAACTTGCTGGAGGTCGCTCTGGATGCTCGAGAAGTCGTAAATCCCTTCGCCAGGCTCTAAGAGCTTCCAACTGTACAGAGCTTGGACGCCCTTGATATCTGGCCGATCCAGTAGTGCCAGGGTAGTATCATTGATTTCGCTGCTGTATAACCAGTCAACTGGCTTCTGGGGTGTCGGTGAGCGGGCAGCCAGAGCTAAGGATGCTCCAAGAACAACAAGGAAATACATTATATTAGTTTAGAGAAGTTTTATTGAGGAACTTGAACTATAATGGAGGCTGTAGAAAGACCTTCTCGGCTGCTGGAAGCTGTGCAGCTTTATAAATGGTTGATTACATCGCACAATGACACGCTTCCTCGTGTCAACAAATTGCGTTGCCTGTTCTCCAATGCAAATGAGAGGCTGACTGCGCTGAAAATTCCGCACAAGTCTGCCATCGGCCCGTTATGCCACCTCGTCAGAGTTTTGGCCAGGAGGGTCAAGTTCGTATTCAAACGAGATGGCTTTTTTCCCAGAAGCTAAGGCGGGTTTCAGCGCAGCTAAATCGTAAGCGAGAATTATCCTCGGAAATAGACCAATGGCGTCTCCTCGACAGCAGGATTGTTTCTGCCTCTTACTTGAAACAAGCAAAGGCGAAAACACATGCTCCAGCGCGAGAGTTACCATATTATCTCATCATGTCAGCAGCCAGGGGTTGATGACGGTCATGACTCGTCAACCCTAGCAAAAGGCGCAATAACGACCCAGGGGCCTCTGAGAGAAGGGTTCGGTGAAAATTCTGCAACAAGGGCTGACTGATTTGACTGAGTTACTTCCCGATGTGTATACCAAAACGAAGCACCTTCACCGTAATAATGAGATCTAATGTAACATGTTTGTCCCGATCTCCAGGTTTCCTGCGATGGCGGAGCTGCTGTAACTGCGTTAGCTTCGCCTCAATAAGGCTTCCCCTAATTCTCTGGCATGGAATCACACTTGGCCTGTTCGTTCCAAGTGCTTCACAAAGAACACCTGGGCAATTGACTCCTCAAACAGTGAAATATACAGGATGAATTGGCAATTGAGAAAATCAAGACATCTAGCCAGAGCAGACAGAATATACTGCGTGTGTGGGAAACTTCAGAATTGGATATGACACATACTACAGCAAGGGATGCAGGAGAGAGGTTAGGACCAAGGACCATATCGGCCGATAATCATGTTCAAGTCGGCATTAAATACAGACTCTGTCGAGTTGATTTGAGCTTAATACGGGCCATACTCGCCTCCATCAAACAAGTTACCAACTGGAACACGTACATGAGTAGCCTGCCCGACTGCAGTAATCTTCCTCCCGTCCTCCTTGCCTATCTCAAGATTCAAGGCCGCGAAGAACTCTTGCATACGCTCAACTTTCTTGGTCGTGTTAAGGACAATAATACCTTGGTCCAACTGCCATCGGATCAAGATCGTACTCTTGCTGACTCCATATTTGTTAGCCAATTCCTCCAAAGTCCCCTCTAGATGCTGTCCCTTCAGCCAGGTGATAGGTGCGAGGCCCATCCAGCTCGAGACTGCAATGCCCTGAGATTGCAACCATTTTGCATACTCAGGCGCTCCTTGTAGATACGGATTGAATTGTATTTGGTTGAGCACAGGCTTAATCTCTGCTGTTTTAAGCAGATTCTCGACGTGAAGTCTTCTGAAGTTGGAGATGGCGATCGAGCGTGCTTTCCCAGAGCGCTGAATCTCCTCCATCAATTTCCAGATCTTCGAGACGGCAGCCTCATCGTACGTGTTATCTTCGTTCGTGTACGGGGAATGAAGACAATATCTGAGAACAAATCAGCCAGGTCCATATCTTAGAATTATGGTGCAAAGTCGCTTACAGATCAACGTAGTCCAGTTGTAATCTTTTGAGACTGTTTTCCAGACCCAGCGATACATCTTCAAGCTTTCCCTCACTTAGAGTCTGAGCTACCTTGGTGGTCACGAATAGCTCTTCGCGAGGAACGTTGCTTTCCTTGATGGCTTGCCCCAGTTCGGCCTCGGTACCGTAGCCTTCGGCAGTATCCAGGTGTCGATAACCTGCTGCAATGGAGTCTTTGACCATGGTTACCATGTCCGGATTGAAAGCAGAAAACCGATCCGGCTTGTACCACGTTGTACCAGTACCGAATCCCAGCTGATGGAGCAGTAAGTGAAGTGAACGAGGCGCGAAACAGAGAGTGGGATGATGGAATTATCGCCTCTTACTATGGGAATCTTGTTTCCATCATTTAAGTCAACAGTGGGAATTTTCGGAGCAGAAGACATGTTTCTAGCGACACAAGATTGAGCTCTTTAAGGTTCGACTCGAAGTGCGGGGATGGAAATCACAAAGAATCAAGAAATCACACAGCCGGTTGCAGCCCTTTTATTCTCGAAGACAACGGCTATCCCGCCCTGTGACCCCGCAGCCGAAATCAACATGGCTGACGCTCGGGAGATATGCTGGCATGCCCGAAGAGGCCGCGACATTAGGACTGTGCAAACTACGATATCCTCCCCGTGTTTTTGCCTCTTCAGGATAGATCAAAGTACATGAGGCGTTAGTACACCAGCATCTTAGTGCACTACACATAAGTTAGATGTCACTCACATAGGCCTTTCTCGGCCGGTTATAAAGGTGACTTCTAAGGTTGTCCAAAACCTGATTCCGACGGCCCACGAGAGACTTATACACGTAAAGCTGTAATATATATACTACATCTATACCTACGGAACTGTTAGACGCTGAATGATATATCTTAGATTGCTCATGTCAGTCACTTCAGTACGGTATGTATTGAGCCCCCCATTGTTATGGTGTCACAGCTTCAGGGACGGGGCACAGCTTCTAAAAAGGGCATAAACGCAGGGAGGAAAATGCACCTTACGAAGTCCAAATATCATTGCCCTACTCCACACATAAAGGAGGATCATTACGCAACTTACCGTATATTCGTCCCAAAGAGGCAAAGTCGCGCCAAGTACAACATCCGTGAATTAGAAGAGACCATCTGTAAGCACTAATCCGTCCCGCTCTACTTGGGTTTGGAGGACATAGTGCGCCCAGAGGTTCACGCGCGCTCGTGGAAAATGATACCTTGGAGATGTGCCGCCAGCCCAGGTGCTGCCCAAGGCGGATTATTGGTTGTGGTAGCGCCTTTGTCTAGCATGAATGTTCATGGGATTCCAAAGCCGCAGGGAAGACGCTTTCCAAAAACCCAATGAAAATTCTGGTCGATTCCCGGATTCTCCATGAGCAGACGGATCTTCAAAGCGATCAGATTAGCGGGTACTTTTTAAGTCACCGAACAGTGTTGTTCATGCCTAGCCAGTTTATGATGACCATCGGGTCCCCTCACAATGAAGTGCACTGACAAATGGGTGTCAGTCGCAGAAGCCGGCACAGCGCTTGAGCTCCTTCAAGACGCCGTCTCTTGATACCGAGAGGTGCTCATGTTTCATTCCCTTTGCCACTTCTTAGCCGCCACGCGGAAAAGGGATTTTTGTATTTGTTATGCAGATTCCATTCATACTTTGGGTCATGGGTACCTTGCGGGTGGGATTTGGCACGCTATTTTGGTGTTCGTGTTGGGTAAATTCGGATGCTACGGATAGCTGACATGGGGTGATTCGCTGTTTCGCAATGGGGGTTTGCAGAAGAGTCATTATTAATTAGGGAGGAGATAGGTGACGCACTTATGCGAAGGCGGGAAATGAAAGGGGGTGAGAAAATACATGAAGCTTTGCTGTAGCGCGTCGGGCGCCTGAGACATAGCTGTTTTACACGGCTGCTGTGAGGTAGCGTGTGAATTCTTCTAGGGTAGGCGGTGACGCTAATTGCTCAGTGGTGCGTCGCACTGGATGGTAGTTTGGAATAGTAAGATAGCTTACTCAGAGCTGAAATAATGAATTGGATATTCGTGAAAATATGAGGTGTCAGGCACTCACATCACTAATCATGGTCAACAATTGATCCCTAGCACATAATTTACATAGAGTGGAAGATGGCCATATGCTATCCTTGGTGCTAGAGTGGCCTTGAGGCGACATTGATACTGGCCAACCTCTGTTAACGACTCGCTTTTGTGTCCCAAACCACAAGCTGACAATCAAATCCGCGGAAGACAAACTATACTTATATTTGCTATTTTGCGACACTTAAGTGTGCTCAGTATCATGGAAATTCTTGACATGCCCTAAATACAAGGGTTGAGCTATTCTCTGTTCCAGAAATCGGTGGATAGCTGGGTTAGGGAAGCACTACCCTGCAATTTGTGCGCTCACGATGTGTAAAGTTCGTTACAATCAACTTGAAAGTGAGGGTAGTCTCCCTCTTTTGCCCTGACTTGTTGCACGTTTTGGTTCCAAATTTCTTTCCATTTCAACTCTACAGGCGAAGTCTAAGATCAAGTAATAAGTCCTTCGACGGCCTTATCCTACGCCTGGTGATTCCTGGCAAGGGAACCACTGACTTATCGCGCCTCGATAATCAGAAGCTCACGTATCAAACAATCTCCTTCGTAGCTGTAGGACCGATAGGAGCTGTTGTTGAGGCAATATGACATTGATGCACTATTGGGGATTAGTAAATCTGTAAATTCGGAAGATGAACACATTGTGTCTTGGGAGAAAGCATACTCGAGCGTGATCCATAACTCAAGGGATACTCGATTGCGCTATGCAAGACTCCCTGTGTATAGTCAGATACACACGTACGAACGTTCCAAGCATCGACGGTGAACATACCCAGTTATTCCAGAGAAACATGTCCCCCTCTTCGCACGGGGGGATAAAAATGTACTCTGGCTTAATGATTCGGTCGAAGATATTGTTGAACCATATGCGAATATCCTCTTCATCCTGCATCACCATCTCCGCCCCGGAGTCCGGATCTTTGATATAAAGCTTGCGCACAAGCTCGGGCATTACCTGGAAGCCCTTTTCTTTGGTCACTGGATTGAGCCATACTAAGGGATATTTGTTCACTTTGTCAGGAGACCATTCCGGAAGCTCATCTAGTGGTATGGTTTCTCCCCCTGGAGCAACACCGAGCCCAGTGGAACGTAATCCTCGCGTCCCGGTCCATGCAAAGGGGTGAGGCGCAGGTTCCCAAAAACTATTATCTGCGATTCTCTTCTCGTGCTCTGTCAGAGTACTGTATATTTGTGCGCTGCTGATGAATGCAGTACTTCCGGGGATGCAATGCATTGTTCGACCGGTCCCATCGCCGAACTGAACTTCCACGTCTGGGCCGCGAGGAGCTTTCACGCATCGAAATGTAGTCACGCGCGAAGGATGAGCTCCATATATGATACCGTCAAAATGAAACGAGTTAAACCTGGCCTTACCGTTGGCTAGGTCTTCAGGAGACAGTGGTTCAGCGTGGAAGTCAACGTGACTGATTGCGTCAACTTCGAGGCTCTTGAGCCCATGGTGATCTTCACCTTGAAACCCATGACCCACAAGTGTTACGCCTCCAGAGTTCGGAATAAGATGGAAAGGCTTTTTCTGTCGGCGACATCAGCAAACGAATTCAGTTGTACCCAATACCTGCAAGTCTTACCCCGAGTCCCCCAAGCGCCTTTGCCGACTTGTCGTAGCCGAAGCCATGCACTGACTTGGCACTTGGATCGAATCGATGGACAAGTTCAAATTGTTTGGCAGGCTTGAGATTGTTCTGTCCCTTAAAGACGACAACAGCGTTCTTGTATACAGCCTCACGTATTATCTGAAATGAGTCATCGTCCAGCTCGTTGAGATTGGCTCCATAAATGATTGCACCGATCTAAAAGCATTCAGTAAGACTCGAGAAGGAATGGAGTAGTATACACACGTTGACTTTTTTATCCGGAGAGTGGACAATAGGGACGACTTGCAAGTTGTTAATCTGTTGGGGCGCCATCTTGGGAAAGAATTGCGATAACCTTCAGTCTATGAATTTTCAAAGTGTGGAAGACAATCTGCTTCGAGAAATTGATGTTAATGTCCAAGTCAAACATACAATGGAGCGCAGTCTCGACGATCGAGGTTACTTGTGAATTTTATTGCTTGGTAGAGTTTCCATCCTCTACCAAGTCTGGATTCAGACGCTCAACCAGCCCGCAGACACATGCCTTGCCTGGGCGTTAGAAGTAAGAATAGCGCCTGACCCGGGAGATGCACCATCATGTTCCCTGATCAAAAAGTTGGCCGTGATAAGAGATGGGAGTGGGGCCAACGACAATTCTTAGGGGAATGTGAAAGGGAAGTTGTCTCCGAGCTGATAAGCTCCCTTGGGACGTTTCAACACCAATGGGAGCGCTTCCTCTTGCCGAAGCCCCCTCTTTGACCGGCTTATCTGACCAGCTGACATGATCTCCGATGTCCCATCAACTTGATGCACAACAAGGTGTTTTCTGTATCGCCCTCATGCAACACCTCCAACAGCGGAAGAAGACATTCAGTTTGTCAGATGCGCCCTCGCGTGCCTAAGACTAAGACTTTCAATGCGTTTGTCATTACTACTACTGCTAATCGCGGTCATCTGCAGCGCTAACCTTTGGCCTTGTTGACAGTTGCTGGACATGTCGGCGTCGCAAGTTAAAATGCCCCGGTCCACGGCCAATATGTGACAGATGCACCAAAGCCGGCTTATCGTGCGAAGGATTTGATGTCAAGTTATGCTGGTCACCATCGCAGTCCATCGATCCATCTCGCTCTGCTAATGATGGCCCATTTCGTTGGCGAATCCATATTCCAAGAGGTGTGTCAGCAAGATTAACCCAGGGTACTGTTGACGGCGCTGACGCCACCCCGTAGGGAAAAATGTCCTACGATCATACAATGCCAACGCGGCAGATTCTATGCTCGAGTACTTAGAAACACAAAGTCTATTACCGTGCTGTGATGCTCAGGCAGGACCTTTTACCGTGTTCAAGCTCGAGGTGACGGGGTTGGCATCTTTCGACAATCCTCAACTCTCACAAAATGATGAGAGACTCCCCAGCAGACCTCCTCTATCGGAAATAACGCCAGAGGTCGTAACACCAACTCCTCCCTTTACAGTATCTCCTCGCAGCCTCAGTTTTGATGCCTCACTTTTAGACGATGCCCTCAACGACTGGAACAGAATTCTCATCACTCACTACTTGTATGGGGTAGCAGACTTGCTCCAACCAATTAACCATCCTCAAAATCCCTACCGCGGAAAAGTCGCAACAGCTCTCAAGATGTCGGATAACCCTCTATACCGGAAGGCCCTTTTCCATTCTATACTGTCTACGTCTGCCTTCCATCTGCGAGGACCTGGCCACTTACGGCACGAAGATTGGGCTACTCTCGATTGGATTGGCCGGATACATCGGCTTGAGACCCTGAAACTACTTCAAACTTCTCTGAATAGACCTTATGTTGATCTCCAAAGCCACTATCTAAGAGTCTCTACTATTTTGGCCCTCATAACTACCGACGTAAGGACAAAACTAATCTAAAATCCTGGCTCGGACTGCTAACAATGGGCAGTTCATGGAAGGTAGCATGACCGAATTCTTGACACATCTCAAAGCCTGCGAACAGATGCGCCAGGACTTTCAATCAAGTGGCGGCGAGATCATACAAGAGAACCCTTATATGCGACAACTCGACATAATATCTTCCTTTCTGGCTACGCTTGCACGAACAACGATGCACCAGCAGCCAGGGATTCTACCACTCTTGGAGTCCACGGACTCGCTCTCTTTTTTTGACAACCCGTTCATGGAAGACAGCACATGCCTTCAATTCATCTACGGAGTGAGCAGCACAACGGCTTCATCCATGTACTTGGTTAACAAGTTCTGGCAATATGGACAACTTGCGGCCACCATGCCTCCCTCGTTCTCGACGCAGCTATCCAGTGCAATACTGCTCCTCGACAATATTATGAGTAGCTGGGAGCCAAATGAAGAGTCTTTCACATTCGTGGCAGCAAATAACGATAAAATGATATTGCTACTGCAGAATCTTGCTGTTGGCTTCCATCATGCAGCTCAGATATACTTTCAATCCTGTTTTATTGTGCCTTGCGGCAACCGACGTCGCCCAAGTATTGCGCAACTATCGGAATATACACTAGAGGCCCTAGAAGAAGCCGAAGTTCAGAAGATGGAGCTGAATCAGGTCGGGGCTTCGATTGCTTGGCCCGCATTTGTTGCGGCTTGCGAGGCGCCAATAGAATTGAGACCGAGATGGCGAAGGTATTGGGAGACTTTACTTAAATATCGCATTGGGTGTCTATCAGCTATCTGGTCAGTTGTTCAAAAGGTCTGGCGTAGAGAGTTTCGGGGTATCGACCTTCTCTTGGAGGAGCAACTTTCAGAATCACAGGGAGTGATGCTTGGATCCATCCAACTTCGCACGCCGAAATGGTCAGCTGTGCTAAATGGAAGCACTGTTATTATGGCAATCTGAGCAGGGTACACCAGCTAAGATGAATGTAGATAATTGAAAACAGAATGTCACGAATTCGCGACTAAAGTCGAAAGCTGCGGCCAGTTGGCCTGTGTTATCAAATTTCGATCAAGAGGATATTTAGTCTAACTATGAAACTGAGAAGCCATGAAAGAGTACAGTGATATGAGCGTAAAGTAGATGAAACCGAGCATAAGAACAGAGCCACAATTTTGAGCCAACGTGCCATCCCAATCCAGTTATTTAGTTAGGCATCGACAACAGTCTTGTCCTTTCCTCAGAGTAGAACCATGTGCAACATCTCGCCCCAGAAGCCCTCCTGACCATTGGGCAGTGAAGCCTCATAAGCCTCGATCATTGGACGTTCCCAGATTAGATCGGCATCTCTGGATGCCACCATTCGCGTTCGATGGATTAACTTCCAGCCAGCGTAAAGGACGATAGCTAGGAACATCATCAAATAATAGGTCCAAAAGTCCGTCAAATTCCAAGTGGCAATGGATGAATATCCATAAAAGACCAAAACAAGAGTTTCAGCAACAACCACGACGTAGCCACAGAAAGGCTGTAGATGAGCGTAATATGGGAAACCCTTCCTTTCAACACCTTGCGCTTTACATGCGCGATAGAAGAAAAGGTAGGTTATCCCTATGATGATATAGTTGATCAAACCTCCACCAGTGACCAAGTCAACCAGAATATTCAGAACTCTAGACGAGGAGTTGCTGAGTTGAAGGAATGAAAGGAAAGGGAAACACATAACGATACAGAAAGACCAGATGGGCACGCCTCTTCTTGTGCAGTGCGTTAAGAATCGAGGCGCACGACCGTCCACAGCTAGACTATACAAGCTGCGTGTTGATGCATATGTGAATGCGTTCCCGGCGGAGAAGATGCTCGTAAGAAGGAGAGCATTGACAATATGAGGTAAAACTGAGATCTGTAGGCTATTCATGGCCATAACGTAGGGAGATGCCGCTGCGCCACTTTGACTGGCTGTGAGCTGTGGACTGTTATAGGGCAGAACAATGCCCACACAGAGCGCTCCAACAACGTAGAAGATGCCGAATCGTGCGTATGCGGTCTGAAAGGCGTTTTTGAGATAGATACTGGGCCTTTTTACCTCGGCAGCGACCATCCCGATGTATTCGGGTCCTACTTGGACGAATGACGCAGTCCAAATGGAGGTCAAAAACCCTTCAAACCTCGCTAAATTCCCGGTTGAGCCGTTTGCGGTGTAAGAAGCGAAGGCCCCTGGGTTGGACCAATATCTGAATCCATAGGCGTCGTGCTTTGGATTGCCACCGCACATCGAAACGAGTGTAAACCCAAATAGAATAAAGATCAATATTACTTTTCCGCCGGACAGCCAGAATTCTGCCTCTCCATAAACCCCGACCGCAAGAATATTCAGGATGCTAATTCATTAAATGAGTTGCAACTTCCGATTCTTAAAACACAGATACTTACGCGTAGAGAGCGATACAAGTTGCTATCACAGCAGCAGCAGGAATGTCATCCCTCCAGAAGGCCAACACACTGTTAAGAGCAGTGATCTCAAAAGGGATAAGCAAGGCATTATAGAGGAAGAAATTCCAGCCTGCCACAAAACCTAATGCATCATCCACCCATTTACCGGCCATGCGAATAAACCCGCCGCTAACTGGGTGTAATGTTGCCATCTCTGCCATGCAATTATTTACGCAGGCGAGTACAAGGCTGTACAATACGAAGCCGATGAGCAGACTGCCCGGACCACCATCTTGAAGGCCTGAGCCGATGCTGATGAAGAGACCGGTGCCGATAGAGCCACCAATTGCAACAAGCTGTATCTGGCGATTATCGAGCCGCCGATGGAGTTGATTGACGTTCATGATAGATGCAGTCCCATCCTCAACGTCACTACCGGCGCCTAGGGTACCTTGTTCGACTCTCTTTGTAGCTTCCATGTGGAAAGATTTAACAGAATAGTTTATAGAAGGGTAAGGTAAAAGGAAACATCCAGTATTCCACGACATGCTCCTTCGATATATATATGCACATGTATATACACGGGGGCGACGGTAGAAACCCAAGTGCCTCTTGTCCAATCAATATGTAGACCGGCACTTCCTCAGTCAAAGATAAGGACAAAATTTAGCTCTTCCTTCTCTATTCTGGGTGGTGGCTCCGAAGCAGAATTTCAACCTCTTATCTACATTCCATGGTCTAAAGAAAGGGGTTCTGCTAGGCATTGATCTTGTTCCGGAAAGTTCTAGTGGGGTTGGAGGCAAGAGGGAGGCGAGCTCGGAGACGATTGCCTTTCAAATTACAGCGGATAACGAGCCGCCTCCTATCTAACGAGAAGACAACCGATAAAATCACGACCATTAAATATGGCATTTATCTTCTTACAGAAAAGTGGATAGATTATCTTGTGATTTTGGAAGTACACTCAAGTGTGACAACACATTCTTCAGAGCTTCTCGATAACTAAATCTCACGTCTCGTAAAAAGGTTAGGTTTGAGAAGGGCTGACGGCCTCCTTTATCAAAAGACCTCAACACTCCATGACCGCACCAGACCGTCGCCTTTCAGGACTTTTAAACAGGGATTTCTAGCAACTTCAATCGATTGCTGAGAAGGAGCTCAAAGCAGTAGTAACCATCTTATATTTTAGACAGGTGGTCGAATTCACTTCCATAGCCTTACAACTCGTCCTTTACAGTTTTTCCCTGAGCCTGATATCTTATAGGAGCTTCTGGTTGTATTCCTTCCTTTCCTTGCTTCACAATGCTTGTCAAAATCTCGTATACGACCTGTGCAGCCGCTAGGGCCGTCTGTTCGCCTCTCCCATCTAGAGCAGGCAGGACTTCAACGATATCTGCTCCAACGATGTTCAGCTTTTCGACCCCCCGAAGAATACTGATCAACTCTCTTGTGGTCCAACCGCCTGGCTCTGGTGTTCCTGTTCCGGGAGCCAGACCAGGGTCAATAACATCAATGTCAACGGATAAGTATGTGGGAATTTCAGTGCCCATCCTTTGTATGATAGCATCCACAATTCCTTTTGTCCCGAGCACGTCAATATCATCCGCTTCTATTCTCATGAAGCCCTGTCTGGTGTCGTCGTCATAATCGCCATAGTCATTCCCCGCGAGCCGACTCCGCAAACCTCCGTGCACTGAGCTTCCCTTGCGGATCAGGCCCTCGAAACTGGCAATCCAGAACATAGTTCCATGCGTGAAGTCAGACTGAGACGGCGATTGACCTTCGATCCAAGAATTAGGATACTTTCCCGGATGTAAAGTATCGAGGTGGGCGTCGAAATGAAGAACTGCAATAGGCTGATTGTACGCCTTACGAAGAGCGCGAAGAGCCGGAAGGGCCACGCTGTGATCGCCACCCAGCGTTATTAGAGTGGGCTTCCTAGAAGACTTTGTTGTCGTTCGAGAAAGAAGCTCTTCGTACGCAAGAGTCATTTGTTCAAGTGCCAGCTTGTTATCGAATGGGGTGATGGGGATATCTCCGCAATCTAGTATTGTAGCCCATGATTGATATGGATTGATGCCTGCGCGGTGGTTGAAGCTGCGGAAAGACGTTTGGCGAGCAGATGCGGCTCGGATTGCTCGGGGACCAAATCGAGCTCCAGTTCGGTAGCTGACCGTTGTGTCAAATGGTGCACCAATGATTCCCACATCAAACACTACGTTTGGGGTAGTTAAACACTTGACATGGGAGAGGTGAGCAAAGGTGGAAATGCCGGAAAAGGGATACTATCCACTTCTGTTAGCACGTTACGGCGTCTGTTAGATCGGCCTCCCATACGTCTGTTCCCCATTTCCGTTCAAGATCCTCAAGCTTGTCACTCTCTGCTATTGTTGGGGTGGAAATGGAATCATGGGCGGCAGCTCTTTGACTGAGCATTAGTGTGTCTGAGAGAAATTGAATGCAGTAATTGAAGGAAACCATCTTGAAGAGTATTTGTAAAACTTAGTGATGAGGAAAAATAGAAAAAAGATTGCGTAACGTACCTTCAATGATAAATTAAGTAATAAATCCCTTTGGTGACCTTGTTACCCCTGTTATCTCGTATCTTAACTTGGGTTCGGAGACGACTTCCCTATGAATAATCTCATTACGCGCTAAATTAAGGAAAATGCAAATGCCAGTGATTATGCGGCTTATCTTCTCGCAATAAGCCAAATACCGTAATTTCTCACGAAATGGAACATCTAGGGCAATTCGGTATCACTGTCCAGTCATTTATGTCTTCTCATAGTAACATCATGCATTCAAGTGGCTCGCTATATAAAGCATTACCCGTCAACGGTGAGGATGGAACTATTTGATGTGGAATATTGAAGATTTTATTTTCTTGAATCTCAAGCTCTGAGACAACATTTTGGCGTAACGCGTGATAATTTCTAAACAAGCTATCTGATCCCATCAAGTACAGTTTGGGGGTCTTGGCTCATAGGCGCGAATCCCCAATGTTCAGATCATCCAAAACTTGCGATGCGCCTCGTTTCCCACTTCGAAGCGCCCCTTCCATGTATCCGCGCCATTCATCAGTGAGCTCCGTGCCTACAAAATACAGGCTTCCGAATTTCTCTTCTATTGCTTCGCCATCTGCACCCTGGCCAATTGTGTGTGGTGGCGTGGATGCAACGGGACAACCCCAGCCAGCCCATTTGTCCTCCATCCACTCCGATGTGATGGTTCCCAAGGATTCGCCCTTGACAGCGTCGTACCCAACACCAAAAAGAGATCCCAACTGTATGAAGATGGCCTTCTCGCGTACCTCGTCATTAAGAGAAGCCCATTGGCGGCCCGGACCAGAAGCGAGGAAGCAGGTCAAGGCATAGTTTCCCTGATGATCAACCGAGGTGTCACGGCAGTGATTCATAGGTCCGCGAAAACTTTGAGCCAGACCACAGCAATTCTGTTGCCTCCAGAAAGGAGTCTTGAACATACATATGTATTTGATGTAACAGCCGTAGCGTGCAGCTGTGACATACATGTGCTTCCGAGGTGGTAGTGCTGGATAGAAATCTATACTTTTGTATGCTGGCGACGGAACAGTTACAATAACTTTTCTCGCCTTGAATGTTTGTCCGTCGATTGTAGTAACGGTGCAGAGCTTGGGGTTATTCTGGGTAATTGAGTTGACGGCGGTATTCAGTTTAATTGCCTCCACAGGAAGTTGCTTTGAGATACCGATAGCAATAGACAGGGTGCCTTCTTCCAGACGCATATATTGGGCGCCATCTTTGCCGTCATGTCGTAGATTGACGACGCCCAGGCCGCCACGAGCGATTTCCAGGAACGCCAGTGCCGAGACCTCGTTAGGGTCTTGTCCTAAGGTGCCGCGGCACCACAGTCTGGCGGTGGAAAGGGCCAGGTCTCCAGCACCGGCGTCTCGGCAGAATTGGTCAAAGGTAATGCCGTCAAGCTTAGCACGTCTCGGCTGGCAAAAGGTGTTGGGGTCTAGAGACGCAGCCTCGACTATATCTCGAATCAACGTGATATTGTCGACGTCTGACTTCGCAAACTAAGGTGCAAACGGGTCAGCTTCGTGCACATCGAGGCACAAGGCCGTCGGTCTGGGAAAGAGCCATCTCACATTAGGCATTCCCCCAAAAGGAAAGACATGGCAGTTTCCGTCAGCGTCTTCACATGCTACCATTCCCTTGTTTGCTTGCAGGACAGGCGTTAGCCCGAATTTCTTGCAATACCCCCAGGTGAGATGCTGGTTAGTATCATTGAGCCAAGTAGCCCCCATTTCCTGAACGCCTTTTCCATCAGGTCTTTGGACGGACTTCAGTTTACCTCCGACACAACCTTTCGCTTCAAGTATTGCGAACGTTCGCCCAGCTTCTTGCAGATCAACAGCAGCCTGGAGGCCACTCAGGCCGGCTCCCACGATGATTGCATCGACTATATCTGCCATTTTTCGGCTGTCTTGCAAGATAGACGGGCGGCTGAATTACTTTTGAAGTTTGCGGGAAAACGCACAGGGCAAAGGGGCGCGAAGTACTTCCACAACTTCGGCAATGGGACGATGATGAGATCCGAAGAGCCGTAGATCAGGTATCAAACAAAAGAAATGACTTTATAATTAATAATTTGGCCAAGTCTCTCTCTTAAGTCCTCAACTTCGCCAACTGCTGAGAACATTAAGACAGATCCGGATGCAGCTAATTGGCATCGAAGCTCCTCTTGGGTGAGGGGTCATTGACGAGCGGGGTCGATCGAAGGGCTGACAGGAAGGCATCTGCGAGCCTGGTCTCAAAAGTCGGGAATGTTCACTCCTTTGGGGTTAGCGGGCTTTTCAGCTGCGTACGGAGTGTAGATTGGGCATTCTTATCTTGAATGAGGTGCATAAGAATATTTAAAGCAAAAAAAAAGATTGGGCTAGATCAAAAGCACGATATGTCAATGTGGTCTCATTCGAGGACCATCTGTGACTCTTTGTCATTCTTTTGAGCTCGGTCGTTTCCCATCCCAGTGCTTTCTATCGGCAGACATCAGCGCACCAACTACAACTCCTAAGCCTTTCCAAAAACAATGCCATACAGCCTAAAAGACAGGGTTGTGCTCGTGACGGGTGGAAGTCGGGGATTAGGTGCTCTGGTTTGTAAGAAGTTCGCATTGGAAGGAGCGCATGTCATGGTCAACTATGTCACCAACGAATGCAAGGCAGCAGCGGTTGTCAAGACTCTCCAGGCATGCGGATCCAAAGCATTCATGGTTCAAGGGGTGAAGTTTTGGCCCCCAGGTTCTTGATACCAGTTCTATTAACTCATGTCAGGATGCTGCAAATCCGGATGACAATGTTCGCATTGTAAAAGAAACGGTTGAAAAGCTTGGAGGGTTAGACGTTATAGTTGCCAACGCCGGATGGACGAAGTTTACGGAGTTCAGTGACTTGAATGCCATGACCTTGGATGAATGGAACAAGGTGAGTGCCATATGTGGGTTTGTATGTCGAGTTGCTGATGCTTATAGTGTTGGGAAATAAACACTTTGTCTCACCTTCAGCTAATCCGATCTGCTTACCCAACCTTCAGAACAAACCCAGATGGCGGTGTGTACTTAATCACTTCATCAATAGCGGTACGGAAATTGAGTCGATAGAATTCATTTGCTTACTTTGGGTATGTTAGGGTTCTACACAGAGTGGAAGCAGTATGGCCTACTCGGTTAGCAAGGCAGCCGGTCTACACCTCATGAAATGCATTGCGGCCACTCAAGGTCCTAAGTTGCGAATCAATGCGATCCTACCAGGTCAACTATTGACGGAATGGGTATTCCCCGACATTTCAAACTAACCATATGAACTAATGCTGACTGTTTTAAGGGGTTGCAATTTACTGAAGATCAAATTGCAAAGGAGCAAAATCAGGCAGTCTTAAAACACGAGGTATGGTCCAAGCTCTCCTCGCATTACATCGCTAAGTGAATTCAGACATATTTAGACGACTGTGCGGACCTATACATCTCAGTTGCGAAAAATACCTCCATGACCGGCCAAGAGATTACTGTCGATTCCGGTTTGACGCTGTCCTGGGGCTCTGCGCCCTAGCCATGGCACCAGCCAGACTCCAGTAGTCCAAGCTTTTTTAATTCCGTAGTAGAATACAAACATTCAATATATTGAGCAAATGATTGATCCAAGGACTTGCCTCGTTTGGCTATCTATCCTACAATGTCAAATCGGTTGACGTAATATTCCTGGTATATGATCAATATTACCATGATCACTACGACTGTCCACTATTTGTCACAGTAATCTACTTGCTTCTGAGCACCAAAATAATCAGCATAATTTAATATTACGTACGGCTTAAAAATTGCCCGGGATGGTGTTTTACAGATCTAACCTTCTTTCCGAAATCATCAGATCCGGCGCCAGCGAAGTGTCTTTCCGATGACACAGTGGGGGCGGGGTAACTGATAAGATTTGTCAGAAACCTAGAAGACTTTAAGGGAAATCGTCTCCGAGTAGAGCTAAACCTTTAACAGCTATAAATAGATAGCTCTCCCTTGGCCGGCTTTCTGTCACGATACTTCAAGATCCATAAGCCGGCTTCTTATTCCGCCAAGTCTAGAGTCTCCTGATTTCAGATTGCAACAGCAGATCTTACTTTCATCACGATGGGTTATTCTGACTGGGACAACGACAATACGCCAGCAAAGGATCGTGATCATGATTGGGCCACAACGGCAGGAAGTTTTGATACAATCCCAGTCATCGACGTTAGCGGCATTCGAAGCAATGAGATAATAGAGCGCCAGGAGGTTGCTGACAAGATCAGAGACGCATGCACTCGGGTCGGATTTTTTTACATCGAAAACCACGGCATTCCACAAGAGTTAATTAACGGGGTGTTCAAACATGCAGAACGCTTCTTCGCGTTACCATTTGAAAAGAAAATGGAGATCTTCATCGATAATAGTCCCAACTTTAGAGGTTACACTCCCGTCGGAGCGTCTGGGAAGCCTGGGCCAGACGGGAAAGGAAGTATGATCCATCATTTGAATAATTAATGGCGCATGTCATGAGAAGATATTGACTGATTGTCTGTGTCTAAGATTTAAACGAAGCTTTCGAATGGGGTCTCGATCCCGAGTTGAATGATGATTCAGATTACGAATGCAATGACCCTCATATGCAGGGCCCGAATAGATGGCCACAAGATCTCGATGGTTTTGAGTCACATCTTACCGACTATTATCGTGAAGTTCGGAGCTTTGGTCGCTTGCTGGCCAGGTCAATTGCTCTCTCTCTAGGATTGCGAGAGGACTATTTTGACTATTGTACCTCTCACCCAGGTTGCTCAACCGTTATTGCTCACTATCCACCCCAAATGCCTGGGTCCTTGGCTCGCAGCCTTGATGCGCACACTGATTCTGAATGTGAGTACCAATATGAGTGTTCTTCTATTTTCATATCCTTACCTCATAACCCAGTTTTCACTATACTTGCTCCGGGTCCGATCGCAGCTCTCGAGGTCGCAAATAAGGCAGGTGACTGGATTTCAGCACCACCCAAGACGGGAACGTTCATTGTCAACGTTGGCGATCAGTTACAGACTTTCACTAATGATGTTTACGTCTCAACTCGACATCGCGTCATGAACTACACCGGCAAAGAGCGCTACTCAGTCCCATTCTTCTTTTCGACAAACTACGAAACGATGATCAAACCAATCCCGCAGCTGATTACGGGAAGTTATGTCGCTTCTCATCCTCAAGTATCAGCTGGGCAGGTAAGTCTAGCGTTTCTAATTATACTATGTCTGATTACTCTCCTTCTTAGATCTTTAGTTCTAAATTTCCTTATCTTATGCATAGATGTACAAGGAGAACATGACACTCCTGCACCGCATTGCGTCAACAATCCCAGAACTCGAAAAATATCGGTCCCAATCGGTTCCTAAAGGAAAGGATACTTTAGACCTCTAGACTTCTGTAGCCTAGAACATGAGAATAGCAAGGATATAGTCATTTGTCTAAGCCCAGGATTGGTTGAAACATTTTCTATGGAATATGATAAGCGCAGGCGAAGCAACTATCGACCTGGTATGAACAAAGGCGACAAATATAAGGAGTGCGGAATCTGCCATCCGGATCTCACGATTTGATTTAATGAAGTGCACAGGCATTACTGCAAAATTACTGTCAATCATGATAATTGTTGTGCGAACCGCCAATTTCATGAGTGATGCCATATCCAAATCTTCCATCGCGAGACCTCATGACGGTACCTCTTACTCGCGCGTACCGCCAGGCCTTACCCTCTACCATGCAGAATGCTTTCCATTTCTACAACCACACATTATTTCCGAGAAATGAATGTCGCGTTGCTGTATCAAGTATCGTAAAATAGTCGTCATGAAAGGAAGTGTTCAACCCTAGTGCAAAAAGTGCACGTTACCACTTAGCCCCTTCAATCAACTAGAGCCTCGCTGCAGACATAATATAGATGTTCAAGCTTCTTGTACTTCTTCGGCAACTCCGCGCTTTGTTTCCATCTCCATAGCTTCCAAAATCTGTCGTCGGTGGAAACCAGGTTGAATAGGGTGGCCTCTTGTTTCCCATACACCGCCAGTAATGCCACCTCTCTCGAATAAATGATCCGCATCCTCGAGTTCCAACCCGCAAGTCTCAGGGTAGAAGAAGTATACAATTGGAACCTATGTAACACTTTATTAGAGTCCGGCAAATGCAGATTTGGTTTACGTGAATGTGTTACATACCCAGAAACAGCAGCAGCAGGCAAATATGACGAAGGTGCGCCATGCTATGTTTTGGATGACAATGGGAGTGATTTGCACAACGATAACTAATTAAAAATGTTTAGTGAGATAGATCGAGCCTCGGCGATGAAGTAGAGGCGCCTTACAGACACACATCCAGTTAGAGAAGCCCGTGAAAGCCTGAACATGAGCTCGAATTCTAGTGGTACTGATTTCGGCCGGATAGAACCTGGACATAATTTGTGAGAAGCAGAGATGATAGAGGAGGCGGTTTGCTCGCCATGGGACGGGAAGTGACCCGATTCCCTGAAATAATTGGAACACGAAGAGCATTGCTGTGGCACCATATGCACAGCTCTGATTTCCTATTGACAAGAGGATTGATACCAGAATGAAACAGATAGACAGTCCGCTAAAGGAGACCATGAGAGCGAGCCGTCGCCCGAATCTGTCCATGCTCCAAAGCGGTATAATGGACCCAACGAAATATGTCAGAGAGGCGCAACCTCCCAGGATCAAGGACAGGTTGCGTGAGAGTCCCATCGTATTTTCGTATACTACAGGCGCATAGTAGTTAAGCATGTTAGAACCTTTTTGAGAAGTCAACCAACATATTCTCTAATGCCAGAATCAATATTATCGAACCTGTAAATTGCTGCATGACCATCAACCACCCAGCAAGCAGCATACGTCTGAGGTTTTGCACATCCCCCCCTTTCAGTAGTTCTTTGAGCCGAAACGGCCCACCGGCGCCCTCAAGTTCGATAGCAGTTTCAATTTGCATCCGTAGCATGACTACTTCCGGTGTGTTTTCATCTGCTGGTTGTGCAGCCTGCAACCTAGCTAACACTTGCGTTGCCTCGTTTACCCTTCCTTGTTCGCATAACCAACGTGGGCTTTCAGGCAGTGGTAGCATTTGCAACACTAGCAAGACGGCAAAGAAAGCCTGGAAACTGATTGGAAATCGCCATTGGGCCGAGGAGCTTACAAAGCTCAAGCCATAATCCATCCAAAACGCAATGCATAGTCCAAATATCGTGACTGTTCCTTGGGCTGACAATAGCCGGCCTCGAACATTTGGCTTAGCCATTTCGCTTTGGTAGGTCGGTACCGTGCTACTGTTGAGACCATTGCCTAGGCCAGTCACAATACGGCCGACGAGAAATTGGGCACGAGTGTAAGAGGAGCCTAGAAGGATAGTGCCGATGATCATGATTGCGCCACCCACAAGAATCATCTTCTTTCGGCCGATACGGTGGCCAGCAAAAAATGCGACAAGGCATCCCACAGCACAACCAATATCATAGATAGAAGCCACTGAGGGAGGTTGGGGTTAGCTCTAGGCTGGTCAGGGGCATGCGCTCACGGGAGGACGTACTGATCCCTTGCATATTGGCATCAGGGTGGCCAAACTGTCGACCAAAGACGTTGTCAGCGCCAATGAGTCCACTCATAACACCCTGGTCATATCCGAGAAGTAAGAAGGCCTGGCAACTTGCAGCTGGAATACATATTTTGTTAGGTGGCGTTTCTGTGCGAGGCGGCCGAAATACCTGTCACTGCCCAATTAAGGGTATTACCACGAAGCCCTTCGCCAGGAAACATATCGAAATTGAGGCACTAAAGGCTATGAGAGGAGCCTTAATAGAAACAATTTATTGCGCTTGAATGAGTTACGCGAACTCCACGTGCGACGCACAGCGGGTGGGCGATCAACCCAGATTTTATAATAACCCTTACTCGACATCTCGGACTATGTATGGCCGAGCATCTGCTGGTCCAGAGGGCTCGTATGTCGTTCAATTAAGTTGAAGATCATGACTTTCATTGAACTATTTCATCAGGTGCGGAGTACTGTACCCCGGATTCTTTACTCTCTGACAAATCATTTATCTCATGATGTCGAAGGGGTTGGGAACAAGGACTGCCCAGTACTG
The DNA here is from genome assembly GCA_012184525.1 of Xenoacremonium recifei. Taxonomy (NCBI): domain Eukaryota; kingdom Fungi; phylum Ascomycota; class Sordariomycetes; order Hypocreales; family Nectriaceae; genus Xenoacremonium; species Xenoacremonium recifei. Next base: position 45,294 of record WOFQ01000013.1, on the reverse strand, counting down.
GTGGATGCATGCTGCCGCATGATACCACTAAACCCCGCAAAGTAACCGAATCAGGAGAAGAGGGATCATCGTGTACGGCGCGGTACGGCGCGGTACGGCACAGTTGACCCGGTGGAGGACGGCGAAGCGAGCAATGTTCCGCGGAAGGGTCATTCTTTCCGGTGGAAACAAATAACCAGGGCTTCGATCCAAGAACCAGCTATCGTCTGACTGTAGCCTTGAAGACCGGCTGCACTCGCACATAGACGCGACCCCAACCATTTCCTTGGTCTTTATTACCACCATTACTAGTAAGCGCAGTCAACAATTAAACTTGATGTTATGGTTACTAGCGAGCTTAAACCGAGAAACTGTCTATCATTGGTAGAAGGCCCGTCGTATGGGCTGACTGTTACCACGTCCTACAGTGGTGCGAAACCTTCGAGTGGTGATATTGAGTGCCTGTCGAATGCTCTCACATTGTAGATTCGAATCATCTACTAGGGCAGCATTAAGTATAGGTCTAGGCACTGAAGACAGAGTATTGACCATGCATCGAATTATATTAATGTATCCCCGACTATAGAAGTGCCAACAACAGAGTCAACGACACGACAGTGTAGGATCTGTAAGCCAAGATCCATGCCCTCGGCTCTTTCAACGTCTTAGTTGAGTAGCTGGTCCAGAGACGGTGACTTCCTGCCCGGAAAGGTGGCTTCCCATGCACTCTGAACCTGAACCAATAGAGCTTCCTGATGAGCCTTAGCGGTGACTTGTAGTCCAAAAGCTCTGCCATTGAAATCGAGATACCCCAGAGGGAGAGATGCCACAGGATAACCTATCCAGTTGTTCAGTTATCAGCCCTTATTCACAAAGTGGGCGTGCAATCTCGATACTGACCTGCTGTTCCAGATATAACGAAAAGAGGACCGTCACCCGGCCCAATGATAACGTCGACACCATTTTCTTCCATGGTCTTGTCAATCCCTTTTTCTCCGCAACGCTTACGGGCATGGCTGATAAGTTCGTCGTATCTCTCATCTGTCATGTGGGCATGTATAGCTCGGATAAGTCCTGCTTGGTTATTGGCAGCTTCTTACTGAAATTAGTGGATTGAACGTCCTGGCATCGAAAGAGGCTTACTTGGTGGGAGCTCCATATCAGAATGCCTGTCGTTGAAGGCGATAAGATCTTCCAGTGTTTCAATCTCACAGTCATCGACATTCTGAAGATATTCTTCAAGGAGGCCTTTGAATTTCGAATCTAGGCAGATCGTCAGCGGCCCTCCGATAATCGAGGGTCATATATAACATCTTACGAATTGCGTCCCAAATGTTCATCTTGCCGTGCTCAGTGGAGTCCTCGGTTGAAAGTAGACTCACAGGCTTAACAACCTTCGCGACCTCGGTGAGATGATCATAAGCCGATTTCCAATCCCGCATCTGGCAGTGATGTAAACCCATGGCACCTACGTCAAGAAATTTAGACTGACTCACCATCTGGACAGAAGCTTCTTCTTCATACTGAACGATCTTCGTATCGAACAACCACTTTTCAGGCGCCAGAACACCAATCCGAATGTCGCCCCATTCCCCAGTGACAGCACTCTTGTATCCTCCTTCTGGTACCTTCGTTCGGGAAGGGTCGACTAGCACGTCAAGAAGGTCTGCAAGATCAAGGACGGATTTAGTCATGGGGCCTGCAGAGTCTGCCTCGGGTGAAATCGGTATGATGCCACCTTGAGGAATAAGTTTAAGTGTCGGCTTAATCGTATACAGGGCCGATCTGTCGCTTGGCATGATGAGAGAACCCATTGTCTCAGTGCCAATCGAGACAGGCGACATGCCCGCTGCAACCGCGACGGCGGATCCAGAGGAGGATCCTCCGGGATTCTATACATTTGTCAGTACTTTAATACGTGATCAGCTGGAGTGCTGGTTCCTTACACTGTGACCACCAGGAGAATCATCATCGCGATATCCCCCAACAACGTAGGCCGACTGTGTTTGTCCTCCCACAGCAGACCAGCCGCAGTCCGCAAAGTCTGACCTTCAAATAGTAAGCTCATGTGCGCAACATCGCAGAGAAGCATTAGCCGACCTGTAATAAGCCCATTCCTACCGCCCGTCAGAAATGATCACCAAATTCCGGGATATAGACTCACCGATAAGTTCGCCTTACCAAGAATGATAGCGCCCGCTTTCAGTAGCTATCTTTGAATTAGAACTGCCGTCCTATGATTTACGTCGGGACTCCCTTACTTGTTCAATCACAGTCGCATTAGTTCTTGGCTTTGAACCAACAAGCGCCAGACTTCCGCACGTCGTTGGGAGTCCCAACTCTGGCGAAGTGGCAATGTTATCCTGGAATGAGGGTCAGACATCAGAAGAAAGCATCCAATTGTTAGTATGGGTTGAGGGCTGAACGATTACCTTGACAATGATTGGAATACCATGAAGTGGCCCTCGAAAGTTGCCGTTAGACCGTTCATTATCAAGTTCAGCAGCTCGCGCATATAAAATCTCCTTGGATGCGACAGCGATAACAGCTTTCAAGTGTCCGTTGTACCGTTGCGTCTGGTCCAGATACAGCTCTACAAGCTGTCGGCTAGTGATGGAACCATCGGAAAGTTTGGACTGGAGCTCTGAGGCCGTTGCGCTGAGAAGGTTGAAGCCCGTCGCCATTTTGACTAGCGGAAAAAGGCGCCCTATTGAGAGAAAAGCGCTGCTAAGCCGACAGTTGAGATGACAAGAGAGTGAGATTGCAGAACAAAATCGTCGCTGTGAGGCAGCCGCTGTGAAGGTTCGGAGATACGAGAAGGGAGGAACGAGAAAGTGGGGAGCGAAGATGGGAAGGCGCGAATGGAATCAGACACCGCGTGCCGGAGCTATCCCAGGTTCTTTTTTTAATAATGTTCAAGAAACAAGCCTCCATCAGCGGGGATGCGCCGGTCGCATTTAATCTGGGCAATTCAAGGCCGAAGACGTGTGCCGTCATGCTCGCGTAGGGTGACAGCTTCTGTGTTTTCGACGAACGCTGGGTGAGTGAGTCATCAAACGAAGTTGCACGTGGCTCGCGCCTCGACAGACGGCAGCAAATTGGAATATTCGTGGCGCCGTACACAAGGTACGAACTCTCAGTATTAGAAGTCTCGCGCAGCACGATAATCGGATCCTGGTACTTGCATCGATGCCAAATTGCGACCAATCTAGGTCACACTAGGTAGCTATTTGATCGCATTCTGTAAGTCTGGCAAATTCAAACGCTTGGTATTGAACTCGTTTTATCTTAGAGCCCGCAGTCTTAGTTCTAGGTCCTATGTCGCAATGGGGTTAATTCAAAGTAAAACAGAAATTCGTGGCCTTTCACCATCAGGCAACAATTGGTCCCCCTCGGAATATTCTCCCTATCGTCCATTGGGTCCAAATATTTACCCCTCACCAGATGGGAATTCGTTTGCGAACGCCCCGCGTCACTGCCATGTTTCGCTGCATAATTGCCCCGAAACCCCGATGTGGCTCCAGTCTGAAGGCCATCTTATAACTCAAGCTTAGATCATCTGCTCCGTTGGCGACAATCTCCCATAAACATCTCAACCTCCATATGCGCATCTATAATGGCGACATTGAGCCAATTCCACCATATCGCCTTCGACGATCTTCCTCTCGACCCGAAAGGACCACCTGGCAATGCGTGGGGCCGATTTGGACATGACGATGAGCTTGGAACTCTGAACCTTCTCACCCCGCACGTCGTAGCTGAGGCAGCAAAAGAAATCAAATCAGGCGTTCGGATCTCTTTGGACTGGTCGCTTGCTCTACCTTCTTATCCGAGCTTTGACAGAAACCCGTTCAAGCAGGAGATTGTCCACCGTACGCCAAACTGCATCAACGATGACATCCTCACATTTAATACGCAGTGTTCCAGCCAGTGGGACGGCTTTCGACATTACGGTATGGATTGAGCTTTATATACGTATTGAGAGTCCTGAAACTGATCTTATGAGACCTAAGCCAACCAAAAAACCAAGCAATTTTACAATGGCCGCACACAGGAAAACATCACCAGTACCAGCATTATTGGTCTTGACAGTTCGTAAATAGCTTTCTGATTCCTCATAAGCTCGAAATATCATTTCGTTGACAGTCCTTGCAGTTGTGGCGAACAGCGGAGGATACACTGGCCGTGGTATTCTTCTTGACTTTGCCGAGTGGGCGTCATCAAAATCTGTCAACATCTCAGCACTAGAGTCCACTGCAATTAGTCTAGAGAACGTGAAAAGCATCGAAGCGGATTTCAATTTGAAGTTTCGACAAGGCGACATACTTTTCGTTCGAAGTGGTTTTACGCAGGCGTACCTGAAACTTGACGATGAGCAGCGCAAAGCTCTGGCATCCCGCTCATCACCAGACTTCATCGGCCTCGAAGCCACCGAGGGCATGCTACGATGGTTGTGGCACCACCAATTCGCGGCGGTTGCTGGTGATGCACCAAGCTTTGAAAGAGCACCAATCCGTGGCAAGCATGCGGATCCTCGATATAATCTTCATGAATGGGTTCTTGCCGGCTGGGGAACGCCCATTGGGGAGCTTTTCGATCTGGAAGCTCTCTCTGCACACTGTAAGAAGACTGGGAGATATAGCTTCTTCCTAGCAAGTGTTCCGCTGAAGGTTGGTTCAATGTCAAAGTACAAGTGCTCCGCTAAAGCTAATTAAACTTAGGTTCCAGGTGGTGTCGCAAGTCCTCCCAATGCCGTGGCTATATTCTAGGGTCGTTTGACGTACACCACTCGATTTCCCTTCCTTGTATGGAGCATGATTTGGTCTGGCTGCTGATCGAGGGTCGTCTTGTCTCTCAAACAAGATTAAAATCTTTCTTGGTTCATTTGTCTTTCTGTCCATAAGTAAACGTCGTCATTTCCCGTTTCAAATGGCCCAACTCTAACCTGCAAGCGTTCCCTGCTTGAACTGTGTCCTTCGTGACTTGGAGAGCAAATATGGAGCGTATGAAGCAAGGCATTATGGCTCTACTAGGCCGGCAGTATTTCTTTAATAAAAAAAAAAGGCTTCTAGGTAGGGAACTGCCTCGATATGTTGCTTGGGAAGGCTGTGAGGTGAGGCTTAGAACTCAGAATCACGAATTGCGAGGGTTTAGATTTTAGTACTAGGAAGAACCCTGTCGAGTTTAGACGTTCATTAAGGATTATGAATTACTTAAAACTGGCGTGAAATGGTAATACAGCTGTCTCTATATATTATGCAAATGAGTATTGGAATGGCTAGCGCAGTCTTCTTATGCAGATTGATACTTACGTATATTGATATGAAAGCTGATAAATGGAAGATATGCTTCAATAGTTGTAAATTTCCTTGCGAATAGTAGGACTCCTCTTGATGAGCCTTGTTCCCGTCTCTCCTCGGGCAGGGACTGAAACTGAAGATGTTCCGCCTAGGTAACAGTCTCCTCTCCGTGAGCTTATGGAGAAGTCATTCTCAATTGTACCATCTCTATTTATCATTGGAGTTGGCCTTAGTCACCTCGCTTTGTTGGTCGGCTAAACAGGGCAAACTTGGTTTAATCGCCCAAAAATTGCTTGTTCACCCATTGTATTAGCTCTGTCGCGAAGAGCCATCATCCGATGCCAATACCGATTTAAGCGAGTTAGACGATAATTCCCTTTCTTTCGGCAACGGCGAGCAAAAGGAACATAATCGGTTGCCCCATTGCTCGCTGATTTGTAGTATTCCGTCTGCACGAAAGCTGGTAGAAAACGATGATCGCCAGAGTGTAAGAAGCCGAGACAATCCACACGTCAGGAAACACGGACGTCGACAACCCCGTATAAGATCACCATGATGCAAATGATGCCAGTTCGCCTGAGCTCCAACAAGGAAGACGTAGCATTTACCCCGCAAGAGTTGAAGCGGACATGGACATCCGAGAACAAATGCCATAAGAGTGTAATCTTATATCATACTGAAGTCGGGTTTCTAAACTCAGAGTTTGAAGTCGCAATCATCAAATTTTTTTTCCTATCACAGATAGCCTCGTCTGATTCCCAAGGGCCTTTTCTATATGTCTCGCCGGTCTCATGTCATGCTAGCGTTTGCTGAAAACGAGGATTTGGGAGTAGATTTGACCACGTGCAAACTATAACGGATTTCGAATAATATTATTGCTACCCAAGCTATCATTTGGTTGATGACCAAAGTAATGATTGATTTCGCTTAATACGGGCACTGTCGCTGTGCACCTACCCGAGTTAGCCGAGGTGGCGAACACCCTGCTATCAATTCAACCGTTCAACGACGAACCTCTCTAGGCACGATGTATCTGTGAGAGGGCAGGCATTGTTTCACAAATCATATTCAAACTCTCCACTCAAATCTCTCTTCGAATAGATCGCGCTATTTCCTGGGATCTTTCAGGCTCTATCTTCTCATTACTACTTTCTTGACTTATGAACGAGGGGCCAAGGGTAGTTTGATACGAATCCAAAAGCTATAACCCTTTTTCGAGTGAAGGGATGCTCTCCAGACCTAAGCCCGGCTATTGTAACTACTGTCTCGATTGACATTTACATAGTCTTGATCCTATCACATCTTCAAAGCATTCTGTTCAATCCCGAGTCATCCGCCAAACCATTTGCAGACCAAGCACTACCCATCCCCATGAAGTTAGATAAGCTAGGGATTACTTGTGCTTCTCCCCAGCCATTTGAGGACATGGCGAGGCCGTCCTGGTAAAGAATCTCATCCAGGGTGATATCCTGGCTTAGTGAAAAAAGAGAGCTATCATCCATTGAAGGATTCGACAACGGTACGCTATCGTGGTCAACGGGCTGGCCGATTTCGTTTTGAACTTGCATTGATTGCATATTTGTGGGTACTGCCGTAACCTGGTCGGTTTGTCGGATATTTCTCTCCTCAATCTTGGCTTTTTCGTCCTTGAGTCGTTGGATGCGACGTTGCCAAGGATGGCTTCCTCCACTCGCACCCAAGGAGTCACTGTCATGGCATGAGGGTTAATGACCATGCTTTCACCACAGTATAGCCGGGCAACTCACTTGTTGTATGATTCGGTCGACACACGAATGTGTATTCCGTGTCGAAACAGCATTTTTCGCATTTCTTTCAGCTAATAGCGAGATTAGATGTGTTTCTAGGGTCAGGAGTTTGAATCATCTTACCAGCCATTGAGCTTGTCTAAAATATCGTGACATCCTTTCGACGTATCTAATCAATATCTTGAAACTCGCCTTGCACTCTTCGATCCGAGCTTCCAGAGACTCGGATGGTAACATAAAGAGCCACTGCAGTCTCACACACGTGCTCTCAAATACGACCATCGGTAGGCTTGTGTCAAGAAACAAGAAGTTTTCCATGTCGACAACAGCAGCGACCGTTTCAAAAATAGATGAAATGTTGCTAGCATGGCGAGCACAGGCTAGTTGGTGTTGCTGAACCCATCCTGGCGGCGCATCGACAAGAGCAGATGAAGGGAGAGTTTCTGGAAACCCTGGCATGACGATGCGATAGAGGTCCGACATACACTGCTCATACCAAAGATGTAGCATGATTAACGGAGAGAGCTGATCTTGCGACTGTCGCACGCATATTGTGTCGGGGATCAGTTGAAATTGCGGTAGCAGTGACGATTTCCACGTCGACATGTTATGGATTAGTTTGGCAAAAGTAGACGCCGGATCCCATGGACGTAACTCTTTAGGGTCTTCGGGATGATTTCGTACATATCTTAGAGAGACCCAAAAGTGTGAGCAGGCGAATGTAGCAGTTGAGCTCTTTACTTACTTGAGTATGCTGTAACGCATTTGCATCACCTGGACGTATTGGCCAAACATGCCAATATCCTGCTGAGCTTGCGATTGCTCCGGGCCATCAGCGTACAAGTCGACTTCAAGATTGATCACAGGAGTCCAGCACGTGATACCAAAAAGATATTGATGCTCTTCGCAAGGCAGCTGAAGGTGCATGTGTTCTGCTCGCAAAACGACGAGCTCAGATAGGCCAGTCGACATCATACGATCAAGGCAATAGCAGGCCCAAAATAAGCGACGTCTGGTTTCTTGCTCCGTGAAAGGAAGATTGCGATCATCAGCACTGCATGCCTTATTCAACCCCAAAGCCAAAGCCGCGCGGGTAGCAATTGAGGAAAGCATCCAAGCTGAGGAAAAGTTGCCCCCGTTGACTTCATGCCTAGCCAGTAAAAGGGCTGCAGCGACCGTATCCGTAGACATTGCCTCAAGGATTAGCAGTGTCTTAGCCTCCTTAGCCCATGCCTCCGCTTGGGCGGGATGAAGAATCGCCGGCTCATCTTCAACAAACCTCGAGGTGACCGCACCGATAGCTAGTAAAAGCTTTCTATCAACGTTGCCAGACTGGAAATTTCGAAGGAGCGTCCCCCGATGAATAAATCCATTGGATTGACAAGGATAGATATATGTGAAGAATGCCTGAATAAGCCTGTGCAGAAGGGGTTTCGGGACTTGTTCGATGGTAATGTTTGAGCTCCAAGACGCGTCAGTCTCATATCCATTATGTTGCCTTGGATGGTCGGGATTAGTTCCGCCGGGCCTTGAAATGCGAAGTGTTTGGTTGACGCTGTTGACAACAGGGTAATTGCAGGCCAAGTTCAGCTCGCGGCATCTGGCGCATGACGGGCGTTCTTGTAGGCATTGAACTTGGCCAGCGAGACAACGAACACAAGCGCCAGCTGCCCTATTTGGCGTGCAGTTAGAACTCCCAACCCCATCCTCGGTGTCATTGTGTTTGTCTCCATCTGCAACAGAAGTCGTGATTGATCGAGTGCCCTGCTTCATCCTCCTACGCCTTGCCTTTGCAGTGGCGAGATCCTCAACCGCCGGCCACTTGCATTCCAAATTGCATCGCTTGCAATTTTGGCACAAAGGTTGAGATTCGTCGCATTTGACCTGAATATCTTATCAGTTTCCAACAGCAAGGAAGCATGTGTGTCTGTTCCAGGAGACCAGCAAACCTTTCTTGCCCGGCATGTGAGGCATCCTTCAAAGCAGTTAGATTTCCCACATACACATGAGATAAGATTTTCAGAAGGAGAGAGCACTTGCCAGCACGAGATCTTTTAGCAACACGAGGGGGGTGCGTTGAGATGTCTTTCCTCGCAGACTTGGGCGAGTGTGGAGGAATTTGCAAATGTGGCGGCTCTCCATCATTCGGTCCCGCGGGCTCTCTGTTCTGAAGACTCATCTTGTCTCAGACTCAGGAAGGAATTCTGCAATCCACAATAGAAGTCTGTGGGGCCGCAGAATCTTTGTGTCTTGAGAAGTCGGAGTCGCGTCACATCTCAGGACACGAAAGCTGCAAGGCTGCGGATAGAGGAAGCTGAAGTTTGTTATCTGATCCCGTGTCGGCATATCCCCGCTTCCCGCAACGGTCCAATCCTAGCTCAGGAAATCTATTTAGGCCTGGTTATCCCCTGTTTCAGAGAGATTCCGTAATTTCTCCGTTACTCCGTTCTGCCCAAAGATCTGCGCTGAAATTGCTGTTTAAGGAATGGTCATTCTTCAATGCTTGATTACTAATCACCGTGAGTCGCGCATTTTTCCCACACTGGTTTGACTTGAGAACAAATCTTAAAAATTCTCATGATACACCGTATGAGATCTCTATTTGGTAACTTGTAGATGGCCTCTCCCATGACACCTTGATATTATCTTTTAAAGTAATGATTATAGGACGAATCTATTTCTAGCATACTGACCTGCTTGAGCATGAAATCTGGACAGGATGAGTTTCTGTAGGGTAGCTATATCAGTTTTATTAGTGGGCTAAAATTAGATGCCAACTCCCGCTGCGGGGCTGTTAGCTCCACGATGAAAAGGATCAATTTTACCAGCCAATTTAGGAGTAGGGCCTATCTGGGGCCTAACAGCTACTGAGAGCAAGGGATTTTAAGAGTTGGCCTTCCTCTCCTTTGCGTCCACCTACAGAGTCTAGCTGATCTAGAATACAGCTGTATGCTAACTTCGGTTCGATTCTGGCACCTCGGCCCTCAAGATGAATATCCACTTCTTTGAAATGCATGGCATGTGGCCTCAACGTGTTGCATTCAATCGTTCTTTCATAGGCCAATAAGGACCAGCGATGTAGCGAATTGATGATGCAGTTTCTATCAAGTATTACAAAAGAAGTCCGAAAAGGAGCACAATAATGACAGCCTCTTCACAGACAGCCAGTAGATGACCAGAACAACTTTTTTCATTGTGAAATATTTTACGTAGTTGGCCGGCACTGAGCCACGGAAAAGAACTCGTGAACAATGTCCGCCAGCATAATTCTGCACAGTAGTCTTCGTGAATGGGTTTTATAAATCCACATTGATAGATCAACTTCATAGCAAAGAGCTGAATGAACTCCCTTAAGCAGGAAAACCACCGCGTCATCACTATCGGAATTTAAGCCTCGCTTGTTCTCTCTTCAAACTGGCTTGCTGCTCCGTATGCACCTGTACATTCTGTTGTTTGGAATTTTCTCGAGTCGATCTTTCTTGCAAAAAGCTCGTCCATCTGAGCATATGTCAGGCCGCGTAGCTCAGGGAGGAAGAAAAAAGCAACAGTAACGCAAATAAGGCCGAAGCCGAAAAACATGTATCCTGTATCTGGGCCAATCTTGTCAAGCTCGTATGGGAGGACAGTTTGCCAGATCCCGCCTAGAAGACCGTTCATCATAAGGGCTACTGCATTGGTTTTAGCTCTGAGTCTGACAGACCCGGCCTCTCCTGCATAGGAGTGACCACAAACCCCAGGACCCATTGCCGAGGTGAAGTTGAAGATTGCACAGCACACGACAAGAACCCAACCCCCAACACTCGTAATGTTGCCATGCTGAGCGGAGTTGACGATCCCGATAATCACTAGAGCAATTTTAGTAGAGAGCTTCGGGGGAGCAAGAAAGGCTTGATTTACACATGAGTGAAGTTTCTACAACGAGACCTACAAGTACAAGTGGTCTGCGGCCAACAATTTCTAGTAGAACAAAGGCGGCAAAGGCGCCGAGAAGGCCACACATTGTCACAATGCTGCTACCAAGAAGTGCATTTGTAATGCCAGCTAGCGTAAAGAAATCTAATGGGAAAGTGTCAAAAACGATTACGAGCATAGCTGGGAACAGATTTGTTTGGGAAAAGGATGACATACACGTTGAGTATGATGACTGCATCATATTCCCGGCCATCTGCAATGCGGCGCTGGGGAAGCAGGCAACAAATGTTCTCCTGAGGTCAGGTCCTCTTAGCAAGTCGAAATATGTCGAGTCTCGACAATCCAATGCATGCTTTCTTTCCTTGGTAATGGTATAGCTCAACTGGTCAGCTAGTTCGGAGATCTCTTCTTCGGATTTGTTCGGGTTGATAAATCGAAGGGATCGTTTTGCTCTTTCCATCTTATTGTGCATTGCGAGCCAATAAGGAGACTCACGCAATAGAAGAACATTGAAAATCATCGTGATCGTGGGAGGAGACAAGCCAACATAGAGGGGAACTTTCCAACCACGATTATCTAGAGGATCTGGGTAGGCTTTGTTACCTCCATAAGTGACCATTGTAGCTAAGAAGCCGCCTAGATTGACTGTTATATTGTGCGTACAGTCAGATCTTTGAAGCACAAGACTCAAAAAGTGGCGAGAGAATCATGTGAGGACACATACAGAAAAGGCTCCAGCCTCCGCCAACCAATATCCCCCGGACCTCTCTTGGAGCGATCTCAGCAACGTAAGCCGGAAACACAGACTGTGTAGTTCCTGCAGCGAGGCCCATTACGATTTTCGAGCCAAGGAACATCCACCGGTTCGTCGAGACAAGTTCTAACACAACACCCGCGTAGATGATACATGGTGCAAGATACATGGTAGGCAGGCGGCCAGCTTTATCAGCGAGCCAACCACCAAAGAACATGCCTATGGGTTGACTGATAGCAGCAAATCGTCGAGGGGTCAGCGCTACAAACTCTTTCATTGTCCCAGGCCGGAGCATGATCCCTGGAAATGAACTTGATATACCACTCACCAGATGTTGAAGATACCGGCCCAGAGGGAGAGAATCCAAGGCGGCATAGAGTAAATACTAACCCTAAGGCTGACTACCCATAACTCTCACGAAAGCTTGGTTGCCCACGAGAGCAGATACCATGATCACTTCAGCGCCCAAGATAGTGCCGGCGACCTAAGTATTCAACATTACCGGCGGACAATGATTAGAGGACAACAGGCAAGTACTGACTTGCATGCAGGCACCGATGCATATTGCCTTTTTGTTCTCCTTGATCGCTTGTAGGAGAGGTTTTCTGGTCTCTAAGGTGAGCTGCTGCGCTCGGATGTAGGCTTTCTTGTCAAGCATAGCGCCGTCGACAGTGATTGGCTCGATGTCAGTGTTGGGTATAGCACTTTCAATTCCAAGTTCAACGTGCGTGTTATGGGCCTTTTCATCGGCAACTATCGACGGAAACGCTTGAGAATTGGTCATCGTGTCGACTCGGGATGATATTATTTTGGAACTGAACAAGGAGGGGAGAGCGAGGGATCTGAAGCAGTAATTGGAGACCATTGGCGTTACTCGAAGGAGAAAACATTGCTCTTAAATACCAGTCACTTAATGTATTGTTACATTTCGATGAAGAGGAGAACCGGCCCAGCCAACGCCGGGCGTGCTAAGCGTTCATCTCGATACGCGATGAACAAGTCTAGCTTGTGTACAGACCAGTTGCCACTCACCCCATGGGGAGCATTGCGGGGTAGGACTAGGGCAGAAATAGAGCAGCCGAGCAGCTTGGAGTTTGAGAATCAGTCTGGGATAGGAAACTCAGCTATCCGCCCACAGGGTCGAACGATACGGGAGCTCGCTAAAATCGCTTCGCTTGTGTCGGCTCGGATCTCATGATGCAGTCAGCACTGTCTTTAGGAGCTAGTTCATAGATAGTCAACGCAGTGAGATCTATTTGCTGGATAATGTAACTTTGCTGATCAATTGAAACCAGGTATCGCTTATCTCGGCATGTTTCCTGGATTGGCCCTTCTGCAGTTAGCCGAAATTCCAACTACTGACGCTAATATGAGTCCAGCATGAAGTAGGCAACAAATAAGACAATACAGCCTTGATTCCTTGGGAGGTATGTTTCGTTTCGTCTACTAAGTCAACATGGCGTGTCCACCACACCTGCAGTTCACCATACTTGGTCAGGGTCCGACAAGTATTGAGATTTACCTTGGACTTATCTGCCCTGCCTCTAACGAGCTCTCCGAAGTATTTCTAACGCTATTGTTCCCGAAATTATCGAAGGGGGAAAATACTACGGTAAAGTGAGAGTAGTTTTCCGGCTGGCACCTCATGTCTGGCATCCTCAAGGCTGTTACGTGGCGGAACATTTGCTTGGGTTTGGCCGAGCATTCTGTACTGAGCCAACATTGAATGGACGGCTGTGGTTTAACTGTCTTCGGCAGTTTATGGAGCGCCAGCGAGAATTCTACGATCCTCAGGTTCAAGACGAGAGCCCTAATTCAATTAAAGCACGCCTCGATGTTATTAGCGGAGGGGTAGTCCAGGATGCGGGACTGATGACCGAGGACGATGCAATTAATGTTATGAGGGACACAATGGCACTGAATGATTTCAGATATGGTGGGTGAGTCAAAAGAAAAAATCTTACCATAAAAATATAGACTACTTCTATGAAACTAACATAGGCTCTGAACGTCTCCAGGACTCCTCTTATTGTTGACACAAAGTACTACTCTCACCTCGCCCGCCAGAACGGAATTTGGGCTGTGGTAAGTATTCAATTCGATTTTCTAAGCCAAATAAAATGTTCAGATTCATTCCAGCCTTCTATTTGCGTGAACGGGATACAGGATTCTAGCATTGCGAGCCAATGGTCTGAGGCAGAATGGGTCGAATGGTTCGAGTAAGTATTGCTCTGTTCTTTCTCCTAGCTCTCATACACTTTCGCTCGTAGGTCACGAAATTGTGCTCATTTGGATAACCGGCATGTAGACGTCAAATTGGACCGCCAGATTTTAGCGTCACACGTCCGCTCCCGCCTGAGTCGCCGCCGCTTAAATGGACAAAGCTGGCCATTAATTAGATATATGATAGGATGGAAGATAGGATTAGAAATTGGCCGCATCGTGCGAAGCTTTTTATTTGAAATTTTTCTGTTTGCCGGATAAGTAGCATATTTGCTTATAATATGCTGGCTGGAGTACATATCAGCTGTAGTGCCTGGAAGTAAGAACACCCAACTAATGAAGAATAAGCAGAATCTATGACTATTATTGAAGCCGTTTAGTATGCAATGACTTATAAAGCGCCTCATTTTGTTGTGTATGTGATTTCTTTTGAACCCTAAGCCCCTATTCTGTCTCGATAGTAGTTTCTTTCTCGATAGTTGCTTTTCAACATATAATGAGCTCAGAGATATTTCCAATATCACCCAGTCAGTCCCATATTCCCTTTGCAGCCTAGAGGTAGATTGAGCTAGGATCTAAGAATATCCTACTTATGAAATGAAAATAAAGACTAGACAGATCCTTCACTCATGGCATGAACTCCCTCAAGTGATCCGTTTTCGAAAGTGGTATACCCTGCATCTTCAAAATTGTATATGCATTGCTTAGATGAAAGAAGAAGTCTGGTATCGCAAAGCCCCTCAAGTAATGCTGCAAGGAAGCATTATGTTCCTTTTGTTCAAAAGAGAACGTTATCAAGTGAGAATCATCTTGCTTAAATGCTTCTGGGATACCTGCTTCTTTCAAGGTCGTGATAGCTTCTGAGACATAGTTTTGAAGACCTTCAATGGTATTTGGAGGTTCATCCAGCGGAGATATCTCGGTTTGGGAGAGATAGCTGACGGAAGTCCTGGCTATTCTCACTAAACCACGGATTTGATGGGAAAGTGGTTTCTTGTCCGGGGGCACAGTAGCATTGACCAAATCGCCAAAGTCGATCCTGTTCTTTTTGGCATGGTCAGTAGCTTTGGTGAGGATATTAGACAGTGTCTGCAATCCCGAGACGAATATTGGTACGCTGTATGAGTGGTTCGAAGATTGCATTATGATGAACACTTCGTTTTATCAGTGTCAAACTATTGGCGAACCTGTACATCGGTTCCATTTCACTCTGCTTATTCATAAATGCGTCCTACTTAAATCTTTTCTATTAAAACTGATTGGCATTGAAGCTCTGACATGTCTGTTGGACTTGTTCTACTTCTCTTGCCGATATAAGCGAGTTGGCGAGTTAGGCGATCGTAACTATCGGCCCGAAGAAATTGATTATTCTTTCCATCAATGGAATAGACCGACTGTGACCTTACCAGTCCCGCGTTTCCCCTCTTTATGCTAAGGCGTAAATGTACTACTCACCGTGAACTACCGGTGCTGCTGCCGAATTGTGATTAGATCGTTGCTTTTGGTACCGGTATTGGTGGTTTGAATGGTTACGGACGTGCCAGTTGTTCGCCTTGCATAACAATTAGCCTTCGCTATACCTCATATTCCATAACATAGATTTTCGAACCGAACTGGAGACTAGATGGTACACTTACGTAGGGCCTGTTCAATATTTAATAGGCTTTCTCTCCCGCAGACGAAGCGGATACCATGGCCAATCATATTTTCCGATCTTTTCCTTCGCCAAGTCAAAATTTTGGTCTACTTATCACCAATACAATGCTTTCCTTACCCTCAATGCTCTTTACGGCGTTCCTTCTGAGAATGGCCGAAAGCTCACTTCTCAACTCAACCGCCACTCCTGACTCAAATACGCCTCCTTGCAATATTCAAACATTCCAAAAAATCCTTGATAATAATGGAACAGCAGCCCAAGTCGTTTATGCCGCCCACTATGCCGAGAACTCAACTTTCCAAAGCCCAAATGAAACGGATAGCATCCCCACAAACTTACCAGCCACTTGTGCAGTGCAGGTAAATGCAACCACTGGTTTCGGCACGCATTACAGCTTTGGCTTGTTCTTACCCGATGACTGGAATGGGCGCTTTTTGTGAGTAGCCCCATGACCTGTGAAGGCCGGCATTTATTGCGAGCTGCCACTGACTCTGGATGGCATTGTAGTCAGGCAGCCCAAGAAGGTAGCGGCATCGATTGGCTTGATATGGTGCGTCCCATTCTTGAGCCCCGCACGAATCAAAGCCGCACCGAACTCTACCATTAGCATACTGACAAGAGTTTTAGGCCGTGGGCCTACGCTATGGTTTTGCAGCGGTCGGGTCAGATACAGGTCACATCGGCTCGGATATGGATGGCACTTGGTGGCAGAACCCAGAGTCACTCAACGATTGGGGATGGCGTGCGAATCACCTTGCGAGCAAAGCTGGCAAATTGCTGGCTGAGAACTTCTACAACCAGAAGATTAGCTACAGCTATTTTGCTGGTTGCTCAACTGGAGGCCGCCAGGCAATGAAAGAGTCGCAGATGTTCCCAGATGACTACGACGGTATCATCGCGGCATGCCCACCCTGGTGGACGACCCATCAGCAGCTTTGGAATCTTAAGGGGACTACATTCCAGGCACCCGCTGGCTCAGCTCACACCATACCCAACGACATGTTCAGCGTCATTGCCAATGAGGTTCTCCGCCAATGCGATGCTCAGGATGGTTTGGTAGATTCCATCATCTCGGATCCCTTCCGTTGCAACTTTGACTACCGTCCGCTGATGTGCGGCGCTGGACATGACAACGAAACTGTCCCCGGCTGCCTTACAGCGCCTCAAATCGAGACACTGCACAAAATATACACTGACTGGATCGAAACGAATGATACCTTTATCTATACTCACATGCTGTACGGCAGCGAAGCCATGTGGAATGAGAGCGGTGTCGTGGGAGACGGTGGAAATGCTAGCATCGCATCTCAGTACTGGTTTTTGCAGCATATGCTCGGTCTAAGTAACTTCACGTACGAGGATCTCGACTTTGCTGTTTTGCAATATGCAGATGCCATGGATCCGGGGGAATCCAATGCTAACAATTTCGACCTCGCGCCATTTGCCCGTCATGGAAGCAAGCTGATCCATTATCACGGTCATTCAGATGCAATCGTACCACCCGGTATGGGCATTTACTTTTATGACCACGTTTCCGAGATCCTCGGAGCTCAGGGTATTGACATTGAAGACTTTTACCGATTCTTCTTGATTCCTGGGATGGAGTGAGTTTCCAACAGCCTCTACAACATACCTCTTGCCTTTTAGTTTTCTCCGATGAAGTACGGACCATTCTCGTTGGTTTGAAACTAACTTTGCACGATATCCTAGGCACTGTTACAGCACACCGAGCACGATGGATGCTCCATGGTATATTGCTGGCCCGATGCAAGCCACGAGCCTTTCATCGTCACTTTATAGCGTTCCGGGCTATAGTAACTCAGAGCATGACATCCTACTAGCACTAGTTAATTGGGTGGAAAATGGACATGCACCAGATCAGATAATTGGTAGTCATCTTACAAATTCTGCGGGATATAAAATTAACAAACAGCGTCCTATCTGCGCCTACCCAAAGCAGGCCAAATACAAGGGCAAGGGGGATATCAATGAAGCTGCAAACTTTGAATGTAAACTGCTATATTAGAAATATTGTCGTATCTTCCCTCTGAATTAAGGCTGGATATGCGACTGTCTTTTTTTTCGTCGCCTTTTAACCTAAACATGCACCATCCATTGTACTAGAAAACCCTATGAAAGTGTTTTCACGTTTGAAGTGTTTTCACGTTTGAAGTGTTTTCACGTTTGAAGTGTTTTCACGTTTGAAGTGTCCTCCGGTTTTCTTGTTCCAGAGAGTTCTGACAATGAAAGGAGCCGAGAACAAACGTGAATTACTAGGGCTATCGCTCCCTGTGCATTACTCAATGAGCAGAGTTTGGTGCATGGTGGTCTTTGAAGAACATTGCAACTCAACCCTTGGTCTGCATCGCATGCGAAAGACTATGCTCATCCTTCCACTGACATTCACATGATGAAGTTGTCGGAGATGGAAGAATAGGCGTTCATCCCATTTAAGCGGTCTAGGTCCTTCAACTTAAACAATGGATACTACATGCAAGCCTGTCCATAAACATGGAACTGGGTTGTGTGGGCAATTGTGGTAAAATGTGCTCCCTGAATCATGGAGCCAGAAGTGAAATCGCTCTTATGAGGCTCTAGCAAGTTCCCCTTAATGATCGAAGCGATACCAGACGAGAGAGAAAATGCCGCTTTTCTAATATATCCGGCTAGTAGACACTTGTCTGTTGTTGTACTAATTGCGGAGTGATGACATGGGTGTCCTCATCGTGAAGATTTCTCAAGTCCAGCTTGGAGACGGTATTTGCCGGAGAGAATGAGACATGCGGGAAAAAGATAAAGACGGCCGACATACGTGCCGGGAAGGCACACCATGTCTCGGTTCTCGACCCCCAAGCAGCTCTCCTGGGGACGAGCTTCCGAATTTCGTAGTTAGCTGACGGGTTCGGATTTCATCTCTGAACTCCAACTAGAGAAGGTCAAGTTCCCGCAGTCTTCGCTAAAAAGCTTGAACTTTGCGCAGTACATTTCTTAGGAGTTGCCTCACACAAAACTTAGTAGTGACCGTCTAGATTATCGGTCTTCATGCTAGCGGGATGACACACACCAAAAGATATAAACGGCACAGTTGTGATGTTTAAGAGGAGATCATTCATTCGGCCATTAAGAGTCGTGGCATTTAATATTACCCCTAGTAGTTCGGAGTCCGCCCGAAGAAGGGACATAAGCCTCGATTGGTGCCTTAGAGCAGACCCGAGTCGAACGGCGTTAGATAACCAGGATAATTCAGGCACTACCTATCATCTTTAGACATGTCTTGGCAATCGGGTCTTTGATGCGGACAGGAACGAACAATGATGGGGTCTCATATGGAGCATTAAAGCCGCAGTAGTGTATCCCGGAGTACAGTTTCCCATAGCTGAATGGCTACTAGAGATGCTAGGCCCACTTTCAAACATCGTGGAGTGAACCAACTAACACATGATGTATTACACATTGCCTGATATTGTTACCATCGGTTCCACGTAGTTTGCAGCTGCACTGCCCACGATCTGGATCGTCGAAGGCAGGGGCTATGTGTCTATCGCCCCTGAGGCATTTTTCTCTTTGGTCGAGTGACGCTTTCCCAGACATGTGAGCCGGTGAAATCCGTCGTGATATCCGCTTTTTCGTGATTCTCCTCCAATCTGGATGAGACCGATATCCTAAGCCTCAACCTGCGCCCGCATACTCGAATCTAATCCAAATTTGTATGAGCATGTCAAGATCGAAACGTAATGGCGCTGGAGTTCTCATACCGTGCCAACCAACATGGCCCCTGGGAACGAGATCAAATCCAGAGAAGCTGAAATTGCATCCCCTCAGATCTGTGCTCGCACTCTTTCCAGAAATTTGCACTAGTTCTCTATCGGCATGGTTCAAAGTTTCCAACTGGGATTTAGAAACCTGTAACATGGATACAATGGGGTGATTTACCAAGCGAATAGAGCCCTGGCCCAGTTGCTCAAGCGGAAAACATCGGCCGTCACCCTCGTCGAAAAAGCTGACAGGTGGGAGAAATAAATTGATCGGATCCTCCCCCTTCCACGATTTTGTCCTGCTACCTGTGAATCCCTCACTCTTCTATGCAATTCTCACCCTGTGCGCCATTTATAGTCTACGGTGTTAACACAATTGCCATCCCTGCTGCTATAACATGGAGAACGATGACTCTGTTGAGCCAGCCTCTGGTGTTGGAAGCCGGAACACGCCTGACATCTCTACGCCGGACAAGAACAATCCAACAGGCGCCATGGTTTCATCTTCCGATATGCACTTCGCTATCGATGACGAAGAGAAAGTCCGAGCCATCACTGAGAAGGACCTGCGAGGTTCACGAAAGCAGGTCAGTACTAGGCTTCTGACTTTGAGGATCGACTTCACTAAATTGTGACTTTGGGGTAGACCTTTAGTGGCACTCTGCTACTCTGGTTGAGTTTCCAAGCCACGGGCGTTATCTATGGCGACATTGGAACATCACCTCTGTACGTCTACTCGTCCACATTCTCGACCCAACCGTCATGGGAAGATCTTGTCGGCGCTCTTTCAATCATCATCTGGTCTCTCACTATGATCGTCACCGTTAAATATTGCTTTATCGTACTACGAGCCGATGATGACGGGCAAGGAGGTACCTTCGCCCTCTACAGCCTCTTGACGAGATACACGCACATTGCCCACCGCGACCCGAAGGAAGCGATGTCTATACGGTTGGAGAGATATCGAACAAACGACTTAAGGACTGGTGGTAGAAGCCTTCGCTGGTTCCTTGAAAACTCAAAAGTCCCTCAGTTCATTCTTCAGTTCATCGGTGTACTGGGCGTTTCCATGGTTATGGCGGATGGCGTACTCACACCAGCCCAGTCTGTACTGGGAGCCATTCAAGGGATCAAGGTCGCTAACCCCAACCTGGGAACCTCAGCCATCATTGGCATTTCATGTGCCATCTTGGCCGTTCTTTTCCTGATCCAACCGCTTGGAACATCCAAAATCGGAACTTCCTTTGCTCCAATCGTCTGCATTTGGCTGCTGTTCAACCTTTGCTCTGGCATATACAATCTTGTTGTACACGACTACACAGTGCTCAAGGCATTTAGTCCTCATTTCGCCTTCGCATACTTGGTGCGTAATGGACATGAAGGGTGGAAGTCATTGGGAGGGCTTCTTCTGGCATTCACAGGTGTCGAGGCACTGTTTGCAGACCTCGGAGCCTTTAGCAAACGTGCCGTTCAGCTTTCATGGCTATGTTTAGCTTACCCATGTCTACTTCTCGCCTACATAGGGCAAGCAGCGTATATTTCTCGCGATAAGACAGGGACGGCATTCACAAACCCCTTTTTCAACACCGTGCCACCGGGTTCGTTTTATTTCAGCTTGGTCATCGCTGTGTTAGCCGCCATTGTTGCGTCTCAAGCCATGATAACATCGGCCTTCCAGCTGTTGACACAAATTATGAGGCTCTCCTACTTTCCGCACATTAAAGTGGTCCATACCAGTCGAAAGTTCAATGAGCAGGTCTATCTTCCAATGGCGAATTGGCTGATGATGATTGGTACCATCATTGTTACTGCAGTATACAATAACGTTTGTAACTCCTGAATTATGCACACAATTGTACGACCTTCGCTAATCAACGGATAGACTACGTCCTTGGGCAATGCATATGGTGTTTGCGTTATTACTGTTACCTTCAGTAGGTTTTCCACGACTAAGACGTAAGCGCCTGCTGACACAAATAGTCACAACCTGCATGGTTGCGCTTGTTGCTATCCTTGTGTGGCGATATCCTAGTTATGTCGTAATCCCGGTGTGGTTGATATTCGGTGCCCTAGATGGGGCTTTCTTGTCTTCTGTCTATGAAAAGGTTCCAGATGGTGCCTGGTTCACGTTGACTTTGGCATTTGCTCTGACGCTGATATTTTCACTTTGGCGTTTCGGCAAGGAGGCTCAGTGGAAAGCCGAGTCACAGGATCAGCTGACTCCAACAACGCTGTTGAATACCGGTACGGCAGCCTTGCCCACAGATTTCCAGCCCGCCACGCTGGCACCGGTCTTTGGGAGTCTGCCGGTGTCCACAGTACCAGGCATCGGTATCTTTTTTGACAAGACTGGCGATCCGACGAAAGTGCCGCCTTCTTTTGCACAATTCGTGGTTAAATTCGCGGCCCGACCAACCATTATTATCTTCTTTCACATGAGGCCTTTGTCTATTCCTTCAGTTCCTCCACAGGAGCGGTACATTATTACTCGTGTTCCTGGGATTGAGTCATGTTACAGTGTCATCCTACGGCATGGCTACACCGACAATGTGCTCTACCCCGGCTTAGCGCACATTCTCCTGGCTCAAATCGATTCTGCCGTTTCGAATGGCCGACATACCGACCGGACTGAAGCTGAATTGGAAACCCTACGCTCGGAAATGAATTCGCAAATGGTTTATGTTCTTGGGAAAGAAACAATGAAAATCCGCCTTCCACCAGCAGGCTCGAAATCCATTTACGTCTATCTTCGCTCCATCATGTTATGGATTTTCATCTGGATTCGAGAGAACTCCCGTGCTAAGCTTGCAGATCTCGATATAGACGCGGACAAGGTAATTGAAGTTGGTTTTATCAAAGAGATCTAAGTAGCTGAATAATTGTTGATGGGTGAGATTAAAGTCACAACTCCGTTGGTCCATATTTCATACCGGGATACTGAGCATAGATTGGGGTCGAGGATAGTCCGATTATTAGTGCGAGGAATTTAGGACAATCAAAACTTGAAATAACTTTTTGTCAGATCATTTGAGACGACCGGGGAAAATCGACCGTTGTAAGGGTTTCTCTAACTAAGTAGAATGTTGCAAGCATCTTATCAGGTAACTCAACTGAACCTACCTTTGATATAGTTACGGCGATTGTGACATCACGTCAAATATACAAGAGCTCCTGATGGGAATGGAGTCGAGATCTAAGCCCATCATCACAGTGTGCTTGGCCGTTAATTTATACCTCTTGTGTACTTGCCTTTCGCATGTTTGAACATGATATACTGTTTATCTCGGATACAGTACCCAGGTTGGAACTTGGAACAGGGATCACATGTCAAGAACCAAGTTATTCAATTTTCTTAGATATAGATGCAGATGGGTTTGCCTTAAATTCTGCGTAAATCTTTCCGTGTGGCGAGGGCCGTAACGCATTAAAACACAAAGACTTTTTGCTTGGGGGCCGTGATTTGTCTTTAGAGCGGACTAAGAATCAGGAATAATGGAGCTTTGAGAACTTGGTTATTAGATACAAGTGTGGAATGGGCGACGCGATGGGAAAGAATGTAGGAGGAAGCAAGGTGACTAACTCCAGAATGTTGAGTGGAGGGGGGATCAAGATATTTACTGGGACTGGCCTTCGACGATCTTAAGTAGTGTAGGATGGTGGAGCAATGAGAAATCTAATCTGGTACTCCGTACATAGCTGGTGATAAAGTAGTACCGGAACTACCTGGCCAAATGTGGCGGTCAATCCGCCGGTTAAACTACCGGTCAATCTGCTAGCGAGTCTGCTCGGTCTTCGACCGAGTCAGTTACCCTCCTTGCTCATTGTCCGACGTGGGTTGACGAAATGAAAGTACAGGCGAACCCAGGAAGCTCAAGCTTATATCACATGGATAATTGAAGCAACCGCTTAATATCCCCAAAATCGTGTGTTATTCCTAATTTCTTGACCCTTCCCCGGATGGTACGTATCATCAAAGTAGAGATTATACGTAGCCCCTAGCGTGGTCTAGGCTGGATCTGCCCCTCTTGGCCATACGGTACATACAAGTACCATTGATATAACTTCTCCCCATCGCTGACCCCTAATTTCGGAATCCTTCCCTTCATTTCCAGTCTTTCGAAAATGCCATCTTGCACACGCCCGGCCACAATTCACCTAGTTAAACACATCTTCATCTGTCAAGATATCCACCGACGCTGAGGCTTTCTCGATGGGTAATTGCAACACTAAAAAATACACCGGTATGGCTAGACATCATATTGTCCCAGAAACAAGCCATTTAATCTAACTCTCCCTTGACAGATTGCCGAACCTGTAATCGGCGGCGGATTCGGTGCGATAGAGGGCGACCTGCCTGCTCGAAGTGCGTCGAGCGGGGGTTATCCTGTCCGGGATACGACAAACCTCTCAAGTGGATTTGCGGGGCCGTCAGCAAAGGTCCAAACCGTCGACAATTTGGCGGGTTTGGCGGGAGCGACAAGAGAGATGCCCGGATACTGACTGCTCCAGCAGTCATTTCATCGAATGATCCTGCAAGCGTCAGCCAGACCCCGCATCTATATTCGAGGTTGCCAACAACGTCCTCTCCTATCGAGCTTCTTGGCCTGCGGCCAGTTTTGCCTCAGCAAGGGCCAATGATGATATCTGAGCAGCCGCTGCTATGTCACTTTGTCAACGTCATATCTAAGGAGCTTGCATGGTACGAAGACGGGTCTAATCCTTGGCGCTGTTTGATTCTACCTCTTGCTTTCCAGTCACGATCTCTCTTATCCGTCATCCTTGGAATCGCGGCCAGCAACATCACTTCACAACTGGAAAGCCATGGTTGGCAGAAGCAGTCATACACGAATGCTACGACATTCTATCGCAACAACACCCTTAGACTCCTCTCTGAGGATATTAGGTCTTTACGATGTTCTCTGGATATCCTCTCGACGTCCGATAGATCACAAGTAAACGCGGTGGTAGCGACCACTCTTCTGTTATCATACCTCGAAATACATTGCCCAAGCTCGGGTGCTTGGCGAAACCACTTAGACGCCGCACAGCGTTTGCGCGAGACTATGGAGCAAGTGATTACTGGAAACGATTCTACCAGCCACTTTCTAGCCGAGGAACTATTTTCGGCAAGCACTTGGCCGATGTTGACGGCCCACCATCGGACTTCCGCCTCGCAATTGCAACGAGACAACATCGCTTGTGACGAAAGCTCAACGAGAAATCATTCGGATAAGCTCAATCTGAACGCTTTGGGGTCATACATATCTCCATTTACCGGCTTCCTCTTCGTTATGAGATTCATAGCGAATGTGGAGAGAGCTTGCACTACCCACTGCGATGATGACACCAAGCGAAAAGACGAGCAGAGCCTTCAGACAGCATTTCAGCAGACACAAGTAGCTTTAGTGCAGGTACGACACCATGCCGTAAGGAGGATGGAGTCAATCCCCATGGCACATCGCTTCTCTGAAACGAAAGGCCTTGTCCATCTTATTTCCGCATATTTTTATGCGACGACCATTTATAGTTACCAAGCGTTATATAACGACAGCAGCACTCAAAGCACGGTTTTAAGACTCCGACACAAGCTCATACAGTCGCTTCTGGCCCTGGGTATTCCAGGATGTTTCACGCAAGACCAACCTTGGCCCCTCTTCGTATTGGGAACTGAGAGCATCCACGACGAAGCTGTCCAGCAGTGGATAGAATCACAACTAACCATGATCATACAAAAACATTGTACGTTCGACCGGTCACAAATGTTGTATTTTCTGAAATCTTTCTGGGGCCAAAGCGAAGAGAAGAATTGGATTCAATATGCGCGACAAGGGACAAGGACTCGATATGAGCTTCTTATTTGGTAGCTAAGTATAGATGGAAGACGAGTTCAAATTATGAGTGATTTTGAATTCGATTCTGCATCCTATTTCTTGCTTTTATTGCTTATAGGCGTACAATCTCATCGTCATCAACCCCAAAAAGTACCGACATGGGATCCTTATACTTGTAGAATCCGACAGCTGGCTTACTGATGCCGTAGCCCAGCAGACGTTGGACCTGAGGTGTAAACCTCTTCGCCACTTCAGGAGGGACTGCAAGAGTGTGGTTCTCCTCGGGTCTCAAGAATCCCTTACACATGAAGAGGCCAATGACTTCACGAATCTCATCACTGGATAGAAAATTAGTGATAACCCCTAGTAAAAGACGCTTGATCTTAGTATGCAAACCTTGTCTTGTTTGCACCTCCTCCATGGTACACGTTCCCACCAAAGATGAGGGCGTCGCCGGCTTCCAGCTCTACAGCAATAGCCTCTTCATCCTTCGGAGCCCGGTCTAAAGTCCATAAATGAGATCGTGGGATTACCATCGTCGCACCATTGGCCTTCGTGGTCTTGGTCATTGCAACAAGCAGCCCCATCATGCATGAATCGAGGCCACTGGGGAGATGATAGTCACTGAATAGGTTAAAAATTTTTTTAGAATTATGTCAAATCGGCTCGAAGGTCAATACTAACCTGTCGTCACGGTGCAGGTCCTGGCGACGTGAGCCAGGGTGAATCTGAAATCCAAAAGTACCAGCGAGGATAGGCTTGGAAACCCACGTAGCCTTCTTTTGGCCATACCAAGGGTGACATGTGCTGGTAAGAATTTCGTTACATGTATCGATCCAAAGCTTATTGGTAGCCAATTCGATGCAGCCCTCTGAAGATGCAAGAAGCCCCGTAGCTCGACGAGTTGTGGGAGGAAAGAAGCCAGATTCATCGGGCACATCAGCATCGTAGACGGGTTTGAGCTCGGAACGAATTTGCTCGATGAGCCCAGGCGCAGCAAAATTCTTGATGATGACACCGCCATCCTGGCGTACAAGGCTAACGACACGTTGGTACGTGACTGTGTGGTCGTTAAAATCCACCTTCTGAAGTGAAAGGTGCTCGAGAGTCTCGGAAACGATAACGGTAGTGGTCGTCATATTGGGCATCTGTTGCTTTAACATAGATTTATCATTCAGCTACTTGCTTGGGTTCGATTTCATTAAAGTTGCTGGCGAAGTGACGATCTTAAATACTCACTTGAAGCCCCGGCCTGGTTAACCAATTCAGTCATCCATCTGAGGATGCTCTGCCACTCCGAACTTGGACGCAGGACAAACATGGAGATTTGGGGCCACGCATTTGCCCGGTCTTCTCCAATCTTGCCCATACTTCTGGTTAGATACTTACATAAACGGCCTGGAAGATCTGTGACTTTGTCCTAAGAGGAGATATGGAAATTGTGGTCAACATCCTTGTTGTTTCTTTCTCAATTCTTCCCTATATTTCTGGTTAGACTACGCGACACAACATCATCTCTTGCGAGGCGCAGCTATAGATAACAAACTTAGTCGATCATTTCTCCTCTCTCCCCCATTCATTGGGACTAGGTTGCTGTTACCCGATAACATGAACAGCACCTTATCAGGACTCATCGATTATCCGGCACAGTAAAAGAGGTGGCGGCTACTGATCAACCTCCACTTCTCCCAAAACCCCCTCGAAAACGGGATAGCGTAACTCCGACCAGGGGTTGGATATTGGCTATGGATCACGGATGTTATCTTGAGAATCCACTTCAGGATACTCCATGTCCATGCATCTCCACCTGGTTAGCGATTCCTTGTTCTTTAGCTCTACGATTAGTTATCACACCGTCTGAGGAACCCGTTCTTCTCTTATCTGAAATACGTTAACTGTGTGCTTTGACAGGAGAACAATGTTACTCGTTGTGCCTATCTCCTGCCACTTGGTCTCCAAATATTAAACCGTTCATGCCTTCGATTTTGGAATTCTTACTGAACTTAGCTGCCCTGAGTCTTCGTACCGATCTATAACCATTGTTAAAAGCTACAATGCAACCTGATAACATGCTTTCTCAAATTGCCATCGTACCAGGAACTGTTCGTTTGGAAACAGGTTAGTTGAATGGATTCCATCGCATCATACTCCGGGCTGATGTTTGGGCACCGCAAAAAGCCGACAGTGCCAGAGTCGTTCTACAGCCAACACCAACAGACGACCCCAATGATCCATTGGTCGGTATCAAGGACAGTGAGAAGAATGAGAAGAAGCTAACGCTGCAGTAGAATTGGTCTGTGATGCGCAAGACGTTGAACTTCGTTTTAGCTTGCTTCTACGCCCTGATGACGTTTGTGCTCTTGGACATTGGCCCAGTAATCTGGGGCGATTTGTTCCAAGAACTTGGAATTTCCTATACGGATCTCAACAACTCTTGGGCTATTGACTGCGCCGGTCTCGCTCTAGGTTGCATTTTCCTTTACCCTTTGGCGAATCGATACGGCCGTCGACCCATATACATTTTGAGCTTAATTGTTCAGCTTGCTGGCTCTATCTGGTTTGCTAAGATGAAGACCAACTGGGAGAACTTAGTGATCAACTTCATCATTGGTCTTGCAGGCGCCATAAGTGAGACCATTGTTCAGATGACTGTAGCGGACTTGTTTTTCACCCACCAACGCGCCTCTGCTAACGGTGCCTATGTCCTCGTCGTCACTGCTGGTACCTTCCTCGCCCCTGTAGCTGCAGGCTTCAGTGCTGCTTCGCAAGGATGGCGTTGGATCTGGTGGTGGTGCACTATCCTACTCAGTATCAACCTGGTGGCAGTTGTCTTTCTTTTTGAAGAGACCAAGTATATTCCTGCTCTAAACGCAAGTTTTGAGAATAATTCTAACACCCTCAACGTCAACAAATCGCATTCGAAAGTTGAGAGGGACAACGAAAATTTAGCGCCACCTTCGATCGATGTTCATAATTATGGTAGCGGTTCGCAAGTCTATCATCGCAAGAGCTATCTCCAGCGTCTTCGACTCATTAAGAAGACGGATACAAGTTTGTTGCAACACATGATCCAGCCATTCATCATACTTTTCACGTTTCCAGCAGTGGCCTACACTTCCGTGATGTATGGGGCAAATTTGGCTTGGTTCTCTGTCTGTGGCACGACATCATCGACTTATCTGCTCAATGAACCATACAATTTTGGTTCGATCGGAGTTGGGCTCTTTTCTCTTTCCCCCTTCATTGGATCTGTGATCGCATTCGTGTATAGTGGTCCACTAAGCGATTGGTACATTGTATGGCGATCCAAGCACAACAAGGGAGTCTTCGAGCCCGAAACACGGCTACATCTTGCTCTCCCGTGCATTATTCTTACTCCAGCTGGATTATTTACTTATGGCCTTGGCCTTGCACATGTGTGTCCCCACTTATTCCATTATCATACTCACAGCATTTTGACAATAATTTCTAGGGCCTGCCGTGGATTTTTCTTGGTATAGGATATGGAATATACGGGTTTTCTTTCTCTGTTATATGTGATCTAAGTCTCACGTATGTCCTGGACTCTTATCAAGACGTAAGGAAACCCATGCATCATATAATATGCCCCCATCATTGGAATTGACGGTGAAGCAGATTATTGGGGATGCTCTTGTCGGAGTTGCTTTTGTGCGCAACGGCATAGCTACTGCTATCGTATTCGCGATCTCACCTTGGATTGAGCAGCAGGGTCTCTATGCCTTCTTCGCAACTGTTGGTGGTCTCTCGGCTGCTGTTGCTTCACTTACCATACCCATGGTGTTGTTCGGAAAGAGAGCGAGGCGCGCGACAGCGAGCAAGTATCGCAATTATGCTCTACTTCAGCCCCTTAGCAGAACCTTCCCTTCGGCTATGGCATCTGAAATAGAGGGCCAAGGGCATTTAAATAGATAATTTCCTCTACGACTTAAACCTACCTGGTAGGTTGGGGTAAGTAATATAGTATTCCTGGAGATACCGAGCGTTTAAACGACAGGTCTTCGTGTTCGAAATGTATCAAAAGAAAAATATACCCAAATGCGGGTAGGTGAGAAAGAAGAATCCGATATCGCACCGCTTAAACACGGCTCCTGTGTTTTTCTGATGCATTTATAGTCTAGATTGGTTCTTTAGATGATGAAGGATCCTTCATTTGCCGTTCACTCCGAGAGGGAGGATACCCGCAGCCGTTTCACGGTCAACACAGAGGCTCACTGTGCATTCTTAATGCTGATATATCATCCTATGACCTATCCACCAATATCATACTATATTTAAGAGCATTTATCTTTTATTTCAACTGAATTAAGCAACTGCGTTAGTCCAGCATTCACCTTCGAGCTTAGCACCTTAGTAAGGGGATGGGCCGTGTTTGGATTCTAAGACGATAAGGGAGCCGACGGTAGCCGGTGCGATACCGGATTACCGATATTCGTTAAATTTAACTTGATGGAAGTAGTCTGGGTAGATTCCTAATTAAACTATTTTGGTGATTGATTTATTCTAACGAAATGCTACGGAGCATTATATCCAGCCGGCACCTATCGCGTGCCACATTCCGAAAGACTACGTACCGTACACTCACTACGTGGGCAGCTCCACCCATGTCCAGCTCAAAGCAAGTGGTCAGTTCTCAATCAATGCATCAACGCTCATGTCTACTTACGCTCAAACAGAAATGGCCCATAAGAGATGAAGTTCCAGACTTATCAGGGAAAGTGGCCTTGGTCACTGGTGCGAAGTATGTTCTCATTTGACTCATACCCTATTTTCTGGGCTAAATTGGCGTGTTCTACAGCTCCTCCGGTGGAATGGGCTTCCACACAGCTTACCAGCTCGCCTGTAAGAATGCTAAGGTATATGTCGGTGCCCGGAGCACTGCGAAAGCCAATCTTGCTATCCAGGAGATGCGGAACGAAAACCCAGACATCCGTGATGGTCAACTAGTCCCATTTATCGCAGATCTAGGTGATATGCAAGCTGTTAGGGACGCCGTTCGAAAGTTTCTCCAGGTTGAGAACAGGATTGATATCTTGATTCACAATGCTGCTATGTACTATGTCCGCCATTCCTACTGCAAATGAGAAACTAATTTAGACTCAAGTATTTCCATGCCACTGGACATCAATTCAGACGGCATCTCGGTGTCGTTCGCTACAAAGTCTCCCATAGCCAAGTCCTTTACCACCGTGGACGCTTTGCTAACGAGCACCAGCCATCTTGGACCGTTCTTTCTTACCACTGAGTTACTTCCGCTCTTGAAACACACTGCCGAGAATCTCGACGATGTACGAGTCATCGTGGTATGATACTCTCACTGTGTGTTAGGAAATGAATCGCTTCTAACAAGGTCCAAAAGGTATCCGCAGCATCATACAAGTTGATTCCGCAGGGCACTAGATTCAACTCACTCTCGAGCTTCAATGCACAAATGGAACCTAGCGCCCTCGGTGGCGCAGATTTCACTCGGTATAGTAAGCTAAATACGTTTCGACTAACGTCAGACATGACTATACAGGATAGAAGATACTGATTGTCTAACAGGCCTCTCGAAACTCGCAAATCTTCTATTCGCAAGACAGTTGCAGAAGAACTTCGATGATGCTGGCATCGATGCTATATCTATCTCCCTCCATCCGGGATTGATCAAGACCAGTATGTTTCTCAATCCTAAAGCTTTAGAACACTAGCTGAATCTCCGTTTCTATTTAGCTGGGGTCATGAATTCTATAGATCCTGATAAACAGCGTTCTCTCGAGGGAAGACTTTCACCACTAGAAGGAGTGTCAACTGCCTTGTTTGCAGCTACGAGCCCAAAGGTCTGGCAGGAGAAAGATATATACAAAGGCTCCTACCTAATCCCGCCAGGCGCTGTGGAAGACCCTGTAGGCTGTGGTCAAGATGATGAGCTCGCCAAGGAACTTTGGACGACATCCGAAAAAGTTATACAAGACATATCTCGAGCATTAAAATGAGATTTGGATGCAGGTTAAAATGTTACCAACATCAAGCAGGATTTCTTTGGGTTTTTGAGCCTGCAGTTCGTTAATCTCCATAAAGCACTCCGGTTCTTCATAGATTAGTAAACAGTGGGCGACTTTCAGCTTAATGAAAACAGGCCAGCTTCAGGGGGAAACCTAGATGGGTTTAGCATTCCTCTCCAGTTCTCCAAAATGATTCCAATTTCAACCATTCCGCATTCATATTTGTTCCACTCCTCGTCTCGCCGTTCGCTGTTAAGTCGTTTAACTCCGGCTAACATGTAGAATAATCAGTCAATGAAAAATATAGGAAGGCTACTATTACTAATAGGACCCCGAAGCAAATGGCGAAGCATATAGATGTAATTCGAAGCTTAGCAAAAGAGTGGATGCTTGTTCTTACCAGAAATCACCTAACGCGTGTAAGCAGGTTGCAGATTGACAGGGATTAGGCCTGAGTCCTGGGTCCATTCCAGACAGGAATGGAGATCGGGCCTGGAATGCTCCGTTGAATGTTGTGGCACGGGGATTAGCGTATAATCCCCGATACTACTTGGGTGTGGTGTATAAGAACAACTTCATTCCCCTTCACTTGAAACTGTGATTCAAACAACTGCATTATATACCATGGCCAGCCAACTTACTCTAAAATCCACCTACAAGCTCAACTCGGGTTTCGAGATCCCGGTCCTGGGTTTCGGTGTATGTTACTTATGCCCCTGATAACAACCATCATCTAATAATGAGCAGGTCTACTTGACACCCCCCGAGGCGACCAGCGTTGCCGTACAAGAGGCCATCAAAGCCGGTTATCGTCACGTTGACAGTGCGGCCTACTATCGCAACGAGGAAGGATGCGCGGACGCTATACTCAAGTCAGGTGTCCCCCGTGACCAGATTTTCTTTACAACCAAGGTCCCCCCGGATGCCATCTCATATGCGGGCGCCAAGACTGCTATCAGTGAGAGCTTGAAAAAGGTTGCCGGCCTCAAGTATGTAGACCTTATCATTTTACACTCCCCGTACGGATCTTCCGAGGACCGTCTCGGGGCATGGAGAGCATTGGTCGAAGCGGTCGAGGCAGGCACTGTACGAAGCATTGGTGTCTCTAACTACGGAGTTAAGGTATGGTCGCTTTCTTTGGTTGAAGTTCTCATATTAATGATATTAGCACCTCGAAGAATTGGAAAATTACATCAATGACACTGACTCCAAGCTCGGCAAGGGCAAAGGTGGTATTCTCAGCATTAACCAGATTGAGCTTCATCCCTGGTTGCAACGAGGAGACATTATCGAATGGTGCCATCAGCGTGGAGTCATCGTCCAGGCCTGGGCTCCTTTGGCTCAAGCAAATAGATGGGGCGATAAGGCTTTGCAAGCGATTGCGAAAAGAACAGGCAAGACCGAGGCTCAGATTCTGCTTCGATGGAGTTTGCAAAAAGTAAGCGTGGGCTCAATTACATAAAACTCCCTGGCTAACTACCGCAGGGTTTCAATCCGCTCCCTAAATCGGTTACCCCCTCGCGGATTGTAGAGAATTCCCAGCTGTTCGACTTCGCGTTGACCGAGAAAGAGATGGAGGGGCTTGAGACAGATGAGTATGACTATCACGGCTGGGAGTAGGTTTTCTCACTTATCATACTATTACAACAACTAACCTTTGTAGTCCTACGACCGCCGATCTATAAGATATAAACTACTCGACATAGAGATCACCAACTCCCATTAATGCACTCCTTCGTCTTAGTAGACTAGGCAATACATTCGAGGTCGCTCAATTGGTAAAGACTTAGCCGAAGGTTCTCGGAAAGCTTTGGGAAATCATGTAGAGCTTAACTTCTCGCGAAACATCTCTCAGAGAAACTTTGCCTGATCTCTTTAATTTCACCCTTATCCAGTGAATCATAAATTTCGGCCCCTGGATAGAAAACCCAAAAGTGTTGAGTCTGCATTATTGACTACGCAGGGTTGGACTATGTCACAGTTTTTGGAGATCTTGCTCCGCCTGCTCACCCTCCGTCAACAGTTTTACTAAGAATACTCTCTGGTTTAACCGCACCATGCTCTGCTGGATTACCGTCTGCAGCTGCCGTCAAGTGGTGCCATTGTTGAGATTCTTTAGATTTAACTCTACATCTCTATAGCAAACTCTAAGCATCGATAACTTCGGGTGTTACTGGACTAAGTAGGAAGAGCTGTACTTTTTCTGGTGGCTCTTTCGCGGGAGTAAATTTCAATTGTTTCAGTCTCATGTAAGGCACTCTAAATGTTGGGTTGCCCTTGGACTTCTCTGAATGCAGCTATAAATACTGTCCGGCGTATTAGAGTCTTACTAACAGAATTATTCACTTTGAAAGCTGTATGTGGAAACGAGGACCGTACGTGGGGCTTTGCCTCTGGTATATGATCCTGTTCTTGTCATCCCGGCTCCTCAGAATCCAGAATGACTCGTTCTTGATTATTATCGCGTGTGTTGACGGATGGACCCTTTCTCACCTTGGTATAATAGCTCGATTTGACCCTGTATCATCGGCTGTGCACGTTAGCAATTCATTTTACTCTATGCTTATAGCAACCTTTTCTTCCTTTGCTATCGGACTTACTGGTATGCAACTGCCGGCACCAGACCTTTGTCTTTGCGAGACAAATGGTACCCTCTACTGTGCTCATAGGCTGGAAAGCCATGACAGTGGCGCGAATAACATTCGTTCAAATACGAAACCCCTCCCTAAAAACACCCAGTGGCTTATTCTTCCTTGGCCAACGATTAGACAATATTATATATGCCCTCATCAAGGTCTCTGAGCGTGCCCGCCAGGCTCAGATGAAAACGCTTACTGGTTCAGAAATTGGCTCTATACACCGTATTTTCTCAGTTCTTTCACAGGCTGTGGGACGTGGGGTTTCGCCCACTTTCTACTGCTTGCAATGTACACCTACGAAAGAGCTTAAAAAAAAAGAATACGGCATTCTGTTGACAATTAAAAATGACAGCAACTATATGGGGGGTTATCCTAATTCAAACTTTGGTGCGTGTTCTGATGATCTCAATTTCTTTGGGCTTAATACCATAGGCCTAATGAAACATACTGTGTCGTTCGAAGAATTCGACTAGATATTGCTTCAAGTGCATGCTCTAGTAACTCTTGTGTGCAACTCTTTGGGCACTGGGATCAAGAACCACACGGGGATCTTTAAAGTCAACCCACCCAAGCATCGGCTGGAACTCAATCAGTATCAGCTTATTAAAGAACTCATGTCATCCTCCTGTCTGAAACATACCTCACTGATAGCGTATCCCATTATCTTTTGGATCCGCAATGGCAATTCTTTAGCAATGTCCTGCGGCACGGCGAGGTACTGGTTTTCCTCCTGACGCAGGTAACCCCTGGTCATAAAACAGCTGAATACCAATCGTTCCTCATCTTTAGTTGTGTTCTTGCTGCCGCCGTGATAGCAGCTGGATAGCATAATGAACCCATCGCCGGGCTCGAGCTCAGCATACACAACGTCTCTTTCGTCAGGTGGCTGGGTGGTATCCTCGAGATGACTACCTGGAATAAATCTGGTTGCGCCATTGGCTTTTGTCGTCTTTCTTGCAGCAACAAAAAACCCAATACCCGCCTCTCGGCTATTAACCTGCTCAGGATAGCTTGCTTGTTTAAGCTCGTCGTCCACTCACGAAAAGTGAAGAGTACTTACGAATCCACACGTAGTCTATTAGCGTAATGTATGTCATCATCGCGGTGTAAAGGCTGATCAAAGCTATTCCCAGGTCTCACCGAAAACACGATCGTGTTGTTTACCTGAGGCGGAGATACTAATACCTCGTTCCTGTCCCCATACCACGCATAAGCCTTTGTAGTTAGGAAGCGGTCGCACACTGCCTGGTACAACTCATTGCCGATCAGTTCAACCGCGGCTGTTCTTGACTTTCCCATTAGTCCGAATGCACGACGGGTGGATGGTGGGAAGAAGTCATTGTCTGCCACCCAAGGAGAATCAGCTTCAAGAGATGGCCGTATATCCTTCTCAATCTGGGCCAAAGACTCGAGCGATAGAATGCCACGAATGATGACCCCTCCAACTCTTTTCAACCCGTCAACAACATCCTCGACACCAGTATCAGGTGTGAATTCGGGGACTTTCAAAAGCTGCCGTGGGGGATAGTGGATGTTGTTGGCCTTGTGTAATTTCTCGAAGGGGATGTGAACGTCGTCGTATCTGATAGTGGGTGGTGCAATAAGATGATTTCTGTCCGTCTGGAGAATTTGATGTTGAACACCGTCTTCAGTACCTTCAGGACGTGCCATTTTGCTTGTAACAAGTAATGAAATTATCAGATGTTCTTTAGAAGGGAAGCCGCGTCTCTGAATATCATTAACGAGATTTCTTCTTTCAGGATCAACCATTTATGATTAAGGGTGGACGCCAGTCTGACCGCTCCTTCAATCATTTCTCCGTATTTGCCATACTATCAAAGGGGCATAAGCCCTGGCGCAGACGGCCGGGCCGCTGAGACTCCGGGTGAAGACTGGAGTCTATTCCAGCTCATTCACGGGCCAATGCTGCCGTTGAGGCGCCGAGCGCCGTCCAAATCCCGAGATCGCCGCTGAAGGCCCGAAGGCCCCCCCTAACATATTCGTTGTTAATTGGACAGATTAAGGTACAGCTATTCCGCGCTACTGACTCAAAGGGATAGTCTATTTGCCCCTTGCTCTTATCTGGATGATATCATTGGCTTTGTGGTTTTGTTTCCAGGCGTCAAAGCTGATACGGATTGCACCGTCCCAAAACAAGCCCGGTCCTAGGTGGGGCAGATAAGAACCTGAAGTACAGAACCTGACAGGAGTCTTCATCCTGCGATTTCCTTCTGTCTATCCAAAATATAAGACAACTCTCCAGCGGCTGGTTTTGTTGGGTAGTTTATGCAGCGTACATCTCTGGTCTTCTCAAGAATATCCATCCTCGGTAACGCGCTTTAGCAGTGACGATCATGCAGCAGACGGAAATATCCGAAGCTAGCTCTCGCGACCTCAAGTCACAAGATGCCATAGCGGACGATGACTTGGAGTTAATGCGACTCACGGGGCATAAGCCGGTCTTGGAGCGAAACTACAGTCGTTTTGCTTTATTGGCCTTTTCTTTCATGATTGTAGACTCTTGGTCTGGCATTATTGGCTCTTTGGCTACGGGTATTTCGAGTGGAGGTACTGTAAGTTTTTCTGCGAGTATTGGGTTCCTATAGCAAGCTGACGAGGTCTAACAGGTAATGCTGATATATGGATCTATTGCGGTGACGGTATTTACATTAGCCGTGGCTGCTTCCCTGGCTGAGATTGCAAGTTCATACCCAACTTCTGGCGGCCAATATCATGTCAGCCCCTCCATTCCGACTGGAGTAATTGGAGCTGATCTGAATGTAGTGGACAGCCGAGCTGGCTCCCTCTAGTTGGGGCGCAGTTCTGAGCTGGTATTGTGGCTATTTTAATGTTATCGGGTGGTGTGTTGTCAGCGCCTCTATCACTGTCGTTCTTGGTCAGTTTCTCATGGCAATGGTCATCCTTGCTAATCCGGAGATCAAATACGAGAGATGGCAAGGATTTGTGGTCTACGAGGGCCTCAATTTGGTCTTCACAATCATCAACATATATGGGCAGAGAGCTCTTCCAATAATCCACAGCATGGGATTCTACATATGCATCACAGCATTCTTCTTAGTCAACATGGCAATGATTGGTACTGCTTACCCCAAGAACTCTGTCGAGTTTGTGTTCAAAACGTTCACAAACGGCACTGGTTGGAAGTCGAATGGTATTGCTTTCATAGTCGGTCTCACCGCCCCAGCATTCTCCTATGGTGGCCTTGACAGTGCAGTTCATATGGCCGAGGAAATGAAAGGTAGGCGCTTGCTTCGGTATGATTAGTAGCTGGGCCACGTGAGCTAATAATTGAACATCAGATGCCCGCAGAAACCTGCCATTTGTTCTCATCAGCACAGTATGCATCGGGTTCTTCACGATGATCGTTACTTGCATTGCTATCTCATTCTGCATCATTGATCTTGACGCCGTTCTAGCAACAACAACAGGAGTCCCTATCCTAGAGATCTTCTATCAAGCTACTAGAAGTAAAGCAGCTTCAATTTTTCTACTCAGCATTATGCTTTACTTGGCTTGCGCCGCCGTCATTGGATCTCAGCAAACAGCCAATCGCCTGATCTGGGCGTTTGCCCGAGACGGTGCTTTGCCTTACAGCAAACAGTGAGTTCTTCTATGAAGTCTCCTTTTCTGTCAACCTGACATAAACTTATTGATTGCTTTCACAGGTTCCAAGTAATCAATCCTGCTCGCAAAGTCCCCGTGAACGCCACGATTTTGTGTTGGGCCATTATTGCCATTCTCGGGTGTGTCTACCTAGGAAGCTCGACAGCCTTCAATGCTTTAGTAGGGTGCAATGTCTTACTTGCAAACATTTCATATGGTTTCCCAATTGCTCTATTACTCTTTGGCCGACGGAAGCACTTGAAACCTTCGGCATTTCCACTGGGCAACATTTTGGGGCCTATTATTAACACAATAGCTCTGGCGTGGATTTTATTCATGGTGATCTTCTTTAACTTTCCTTTCACCATGCCTGCCAGTGCTGGAAACATGAGTTAGTTAAGATTCCACAACGTTAAAGCTTGGGCTTTAGTTCTGATTACTTCTTTACAGACTATAGTTCAGTGATTATCGGAGCGATTATTATTTTCTCTACTGCTTACTGGGTACTTCGCGGCAGAGAGAATTACAAAGGACCCGTACGTCTCTCTAAAGAGGTGATGAAAGATAAATAAATTCATGAGCCGTGCTAATAGGGTGAATCTAGAAGCTGGAAGTTAGTATAGATACAGCTTTCAATATGCAAATTGGGCAACAAGTCTCTGGCAAGCCTTAGAGAAGGCTCTGTGTTCGAAAAATGACACTGACAAACTACCCACAAGAATATCGGGTATCTTTGTATTGTCTAGGCCACAATGTGATAAGCGACAACCAGCACGCGGTAACTCTTACGGGGAAGCGAGAGGGTACGTTTTATGACGGCATTAATATATTTCCAATATATTCTTTTTAGAGATTAGTGAGAAGACCTTGACCAGCCTCAAGAAATTTCTTGTACATATCCCCAATGCTTCCACCATGCGTTATCTCCACACATAATATTTTCTAGACTTGATAGGAAGTACAATATAGTTATCTCTTCCGCGTACCTGCGATTAGATTGACTTAAAAAGTGACTAGTTTGGCACTAGTTCATTCATCCTTATCGAGCCTACTGAGTGACCAATCATAGAATGCCAGCATTGGATTTCGAATCAGCCACGAGGGAATAAATACCCCCATCAACTCCTAAATCTCTTATCTCCACCTCTTTCCCTGACGTTTACTCAAAACGTAACCTCGAGCATGTCAATGTCAACTAAGGATATCGAAAAAAACTATGCCATTCAAGAAAATTCTAGTACTACCATTCATCCAGTTTCGGACCTAAGATCCAGTGTAGTTGACGATAATCTAGGAGCCCCGAAAGCCAGGGCATGTATCAGTTGTCGAGCTCGCAAGATCCGCTGTGATCTGAGAACTCACGGTCTTCCTTGCTCAGCATGCGATAAATCGTCTCTATCATGTCGCGAGATTCTCCCCAAAAGGCGCAGGATACAAGTTGCTGAGTCGATGTTAGCAAATAGGTGTGTTAAAGATGTAACCACAAAGCAGCGTTACTGACATCTTTCGCTTCACTTCAATAAAGCCAGATCGAGACCGGATCTTCAACGAGCAGCGTCTGTAATACTCTAGGAGATGGCGACAATGAGCCTCGATGGGTCCATATTGAGGGGCGTCAGGACATCTCTCAAGCTGACTCTATTCTACTCGACTTTTTGTCCCAAGATTTCGGTGAAGCCTCGGTTGGGGACTATCAAGCAACCTTCATTGACAACTACGCGAACGTCGTGCGCATCCTGGGAACAACATTTGGTAGAGGCTTTTCTTCAAATGTTTGTCACTTCCGGGATGCCCCCTTCATCAAGCGGCTGAATGGAAGTATTCCACGTGCAATAACCGAGGAAGAACGTGTATTACTCGACAATACTGGCGCGTTCATCATTCCTGACTCCCGGATTTCAAATGGCTTTATCACTGCCTTTTTCGATCGCGTTCACCCAACCATGCCGATAGTTGACCAGGCCGGCTTCAGAAAATCTTACAGCGAATTATCATCGATCAACGGATCCGGTCCTCCTCTTCTGCTCATTCAGGCCATTTTACTGTCCGGATCTACAGTATGGCAGCATCCCGATCTGAAACCACCTGCGGAGGAAGTCTCAAAGAAACTATTTGCTCGAGCCCAAGCCCTTGTGTACCACCGGTTTGAACAGGATCGCTTCACCCTCCTGGTCGCTCACCTGCTCTTTAGCACCTTTACTTGTGACAGCTGCGACGATACGATTCAGAATATGTGGCTGTCTCTTGGAACTTCAGTACGTATCGCGCAAGGTCTGGGACTGCACCGTGATCTTGGGGCGGCCATGGCCGATAGACGACATCGACGACAATGGAAGAGAGCATGGTGGACACTATTTTTACACGATACCCTCTGCGCCTTCGAATGGGGCCGGCCACGAGCTATTAATCTGGAGGATTCAGATGTCGATGATATTAGTGAAGCGGATTTTGATCCCGTTGAGCCCGGCGCTCTCCCATGTACGGAGCATGTTGATTTCTTCATTTCTATGAATCAACTTTGCTTCGTAATCGGCGATTGGATTGACCTGACTCGGCCCAGAGGACCGAGGAACCACGGAAGAACCCGTATGCGCGAAGATGATATCTCACATGTTCGTGACGAATTGAAAAGGTGGTTTGAAAACCTTCGGCCAAGCATGACGACACGTGGAATTCAGACTCGACATAGCCTCTGGACCGGCATGCTCCATATCACGTACCATGCAGCCGTGATACGGTGTTATTCTGTAGCTCCAGTTGATTCGGAGACGATTCATCAGTCCACCACCGCGATTACGACAATTTGTCTAAATCTGTTCAGTCAAGGTCTGCTGGGATCAGTCTGGGTGTACGCGATACATCAACTCTATCTAGCGATGTGCTACCATGCCCAGGAATCAAGGGATGCCGATGAACGTACGTCTCTTCGAGGACTAGAAAATCTTTGTTCTTCCTTGCCCATGCTCGAACAGTTAGGCCAGAAGAACTCCGTCGCCCGGCAGGCATTTGTCTTTTTAGATAAAGTCGCGAAAGGAGACATTTCCGATGCAGGAATCGTGGGTTTATGGCAGAGTTCTAGCAAGTCCATGTGGCAGTCACCGTTTACGTTAGGAGTGGGTGTTAATCTGGGCGGCGATATTTGGCAAGATTTCACATGCTGGGATGATTTGTCAGTCTTGAATGTTCCGAATGCATGAATTTGCACAACCATATAACAGCATTATTTTATGAAACTAGCCCTGATTCTGAACGAAAGGAAATTAGCAATATATCTGTTCTGCTGTCTGTTTTCCGCTTATAGCATGAGTAGTTCGACACAAAAGCCCAGATGTATGCCCTTGAATGTATTCCCGTTGGTGGATGCGTTACAAGTCCTTAACCAGTAATATATGACAGAGAATGATAAATGGTTGACTTCGAGAGAATCGAATTGTCGATGGAGCAGAAGTGTCTCTTGAACAAAGAAGCCTTGGGAACCTTGGCCGTAACGCCCTTGCTTCAGTATCTCCACGCGTCCTGGAGTACTATCAAAGAATCTTGATGCTCATATCCAATAGAGCAGAGACATTTGATGAGGTATTTGAGTCCCGCATCTTACTTTCGCTGCAATAAGACAACTTAACTCGGGGACAATGAATGAGGATATGGAAGAATTTCATGCGCAGGCCAAAGTGAATGAAGATAGATAAGGGTCCTACAAGTTAGGAGACCAGCCTATATTATATCAACACTTAAGACGTGTTATTACAGCCTCGAGTTCGATAATTACTTAAGGAAGGTTCAGGAAAGGCAGCCTGCTGATCAAATTGCAAGGGTTTGCAGGATTAGATAGGGAGCTATATCAGCTCAGCTAGTATTAAGGGTTTAGCTCAGCCGTTTATGAAATTCCATCCCGTATAGCTATTTCAAGCCCCGCTAATGTAGAACACAAGACTCTATATATAGTATAATACTCTCCAATGTTACTAAAGTATTTGCCGAGTGGTCATTCCACACCCAAAAATGTCTGGAGAGACTCGACTATGACCTGATGATCCTCTTCTTGGGAGAGACCACTTACAACAATTGCACCGATTGGCCCCTCTACGCCTTTAACACGAATAGGAAAGCCACCGCCATGTATCGCATAGTCCCCAGCCGTCTCGCCAAGCTGCAATCGAGTTTTGAACAAATCCTCGTTTCCCATTTCGAAAAAGTTGTGGCCAGCCCATGTGCTCCACCCAAACCTAAGAACAAAATTTCTCTTGCGGGTCACCCAGTTGTCGTTCTCTGGCACGGTCCCGGGCCATGAGGTGGCATGAAAGAGCAGTTGTTTGTTGTTCGCAAGTGTAATATTTACCACTGCAGGTTTGTCACTGACTTCTCTAAGACGGTTCCGGATCAAGACTCCTATCTCAAAAGCATCCTCGGCAGTGAAATGTGGCAGCGCCAGCGACTTCTCCTGAGCAGTAATCTCGGCGAACTGTTATGGTAAGCCAAAGCACGTATTCTTCTCATCAGACTAGACACGGAATCAACGGGAACTCACACCTACTAACGCGGTGCCCAGCGGGGTGGTGGCCATCGAACTTCAGTAATTGACGAGAAACCTTGTAATCAATACCTGTTGTCCTCCATGGTCTATACTTCTGCTGATGATGGCGGTATTTGTATGTCCCATGACAGGTGGAGCGGTTTGAGTATTCCTTATCCAGAATACGGAGTAGTACATTTCTCGTTGTGAATCGATCTCACACCGTCAGAAGTACTCCGAAACTCCCCGGCAAAGCGCTAATAGTTCAGAGGGGGCTCCTAACCTTTTGGGAAATCCTCGGATCTCCTTCTGTGGCAATGACGTCGAGCGCCGATGCTACCCCCACCCTAGGCCAGGTACTCCGTACAGAGTACAGAATTATGAAGTGTTCTAGGGCATAGAATGCCATAGAGGATCATGTGCAGTTGCAACTTTGCTAACCTCTTGCGAGGCAGAAGTGTAGCATTAGCACACTATCTTTGATTGACTGCATTTCTCCTCTACATGCTACTTAAACTAAGAATATATCACAAGCGATTCAGCATACAGCAATACGACATAATAGACGGCAGGTAAAATCTCTGAACGCACACGCTTCCTTGGCTTCCACAGCAGAACTCAAAAAGCATCACTCGGAACAAATGTTTCCACGTTCATCTTGCCACACAGTTAATATCCGGTCTTACACACACATGCGCGCGCGCACATACCATTAATAGCTAGGCGCGTTGAACACGTGTGCAATGTATGCAATAACGCAGCCAGGTACCTGATGCCTAGAATTTAAATTCTATCGGACGCTTGAAGCTGTGGTCTGGTAACGGTGTCGACGTGGATGGCGGTTCTAGACGCCGTGATGTCGTCTGCATTTTTGCCCTCTTTGGGAACCGGCGCTTTCTCTCCTTCGAAGACTCGCGCCATCTCCTCAAGGCTATGACCTCGCGTCTCGGGAAACGTGAAGTAAATCACGAGACCTCCACCGGCAAGAATGAACACGTAGATAAGATAGTACTTCCATTCAATCGCCTCGAATGCGATAGGGTTGATGAAAATGTTGAAGAATACGGCTATAGCAGTCGAAATCCAAACCACGGAAAGACCACGGGCGCGTAGGTTGTATTGCCAGATCTCGACGGGATATGCTGCCACCAGCGGGGTAAAGGCAAGAGAGAAGCAACCATACATGAGGAAAAGGAACGGGACAACTGCTGTCCCAACCGCTGCCGATCCGCCCTCCGCAAAGATGGCGGAAAGCGCAGTGATCAGGATGTAAGAGATGAGCATGCCAACGGTGGCCGCAAGGAAGAGAAAACGACGCCCGACACGATCGACGTTGAACGCACCAATAAGGGCACACAGCAGATTCCAAATCTGCAAGAAGCCATTGATGAGTGTCTGTTGCGTAACGGTGGTAATTCCAATAGTGGTGAGCACCGGGGCCAAATAGTAACCTGCAACGTTTTGGCCAGCCCACTGATCAAAAATCCCCAAAAAGATGGTGATAAATGTTCTTTTCCGGTTGGCAGGCGTGGCAATCATCTCCTGGTACGAGCTACCTTTCTGCAATTCGCGTTCCATTTCGATGCTTCGGGTAATTTCGGCAAGCTCAAAAGCAGCTAAAAGGGACGACTCGTCACCTTCTGCATGGTACTTAACGAGGAATGCTCGAGCTTCTTCGTACTGTTTCCTGGAGGCCAAGAAACGTGGTGATTCTGGCATCATTATGAGCCCAGGAAGAACAAGCATAGGGAGGAGTAACTGGAGGACGGATGGGATACGCCAAGACCAAGAGTTGTCGTAGTTGCGAGTCCCGAAGGTAGACCATGCGGCGAGGAAAGAACCTAGTTTTCTCAGCATCCATGGTTCCTCACATACACTATCAAGATAACACTGACCAACATACCACCCGCACATATAGAGACTGGTGAGAATACCACGGTGAGTAGGATAGGCTGTTTCAGTCATCAATAGAGGGACACAACCGCCGAAAAATGCTCCCGCGATGCCAACAATAACGCGTGATACTACAAACATGGGAATATTCGTAGCTCCAGTTTGGAGACCGACGCCGAGGCATAGGAAGAAATAGCCCACAAAGATGGTTGGTTTGCGACCGAAGCGATTAGATGACCATGCGACAACAGGATAGAAGAATATCCCACCGAGATTTTGGGCGCCGCTGACGAATCCGAGCCAAGCGCCAGTGGGATGTTTCATGAACGATTGCCAGTGTTGAAGAGCAAGTAAGCCATTCAGCATTGACCCATCGTAGCCGTTACTCGAAGAGAGAAGAAAGAGACTCATGATGCAGAAGTTGAGAAATACTTGGTTTCGTTTCTCGTACCATGGCTTGTCATTCGAGGGTAGAACTGCAGCGAGTTCCTCTCCCACAGACTTGAAGGTACCAGCAGTCATAGCTGATGAAAGGAAAGAATAAGTTTAAGAGTGACACAAGTTAGGGGAACTAGCATGTCGTGCTGTCTATAATTCACGGTATGATTGCGGAAACTAAACAACTT
The DNA here is from genome assembly GCA_012184525.1 of Xenoacremonium recifei. NCBI lineage: Eukaryota > Fungi > Ascomycota > Sordariomycetes > Hypocreales > Nectriaceae > Xenoacremonium > Xenoacremonium recifei. The sequence continues at coordinate 820 of WOFQ01000013.1, read as the reverse complement.
TATGTGCTTTACGAATCAGTCGAAGACTTTGATAGTGCGAGTACATACCAGGGCGAGTGTGAACTGCCGTGCCCACTTGGGCCACTACCAACCCCATGGGGAAACAAACTCGTGACAGGGGGAGATGGCCTCAGGAGTAGGGTGGCCACACTGGGACGGCCAGATGCCACGAGGTCTTGTTCTGGGGTAAGGAAAACCATAGCCGGTCAAGGAGCCAACTCCGTCTACCCTTGGCGGGGAGTTTCGGGATAGTCGTCAGGAGCTGCACCTAAGCCCAGGGATATAGGAATAGAGGCTGTGTTGATCCTTGATGGTTGAACTACCGACGTTGAACTATTATCGACATATTTCCAGAATGGAAGACTGCATTGTTGACGGAGACATAGCTCGATTGATACAGTTTGATACATGGGCGCGCGTAGTAGTGTCCTGGAGTATGACCCAGACTGCAATGGAAACCCCCTCGGGATTAAAATGGGCTGCTTTTAGCAGCCAGGAAATGAGAACGCGGATTGAAACGTGATTCAAACGTGATTGAAGGACCGCTGATAGGCCTACAATCCTGTTTCTAGCTGTGTTTGTAGATAGGTCATAGCGATGGAGAAGGACAAGAGCGCGCGCGTGACGCGTTTTAAGCCGTTCAGCGAGACTTAACTTTAGCCAAGCTAAACCCGAAAGGGATTTCGTGCCCTACCCTACAGGACGGAAATAATAACAACAGACCTACCTAGACAACTTCCCTCTTACATCAACATCCCTTGGCAACTGCTGTTAAGGGACTCGCACTAAATACACCTAATCACTAACAGACGCAACACAC